>CM067327.1:33987500-35187500 GCA_034376525.1 Nicotiana benthamiana
CATTTGCTCCCACAGAGAAAAAAGATAAATTTTGTGGTTCGTTAGATTAACAAGGCACATGAGTAATGGATCTAATGTAAACTAAAAAGTTGGTTGAAAAAATCCCCACAAACGGAGTGGAGAGACCTCATTATCTATATCAATGAGTGAAAACAAGGGAGGAGTGAGAGCAATAGTTGAGACGGGGGTGGTAGTGGAAGGCGTAATGACCCTTCTCCTCCTAAATGAGGGCACATGTGCCATGTTCCTTCTTGTATCCCCCTTGACGAAACCTAGAGAAAACACAAAAAGTAAGCACGACAACGTAAACCAATACGAGTGTGACGATGACTAGAAGAAGGAAATCAATTGTTGAAAGAATGATCGGTTTGAACTTTTAAAAGAAGCTCAGCCAATCACGGATCCCCACAGAAACTTGCCTAACCTATTCGGTGAGACCAATTGAAGAGGTCGACTAGTGGCTCCAAAAAAAGAAGGATTACTAGACCAGCTCGTGATGAATAAAATATTTGAAAGAGTAAAAGTAAAAATATTTATACGTACGAGTATGGTTCCAAGCCTCCAGGAAACCAGTAGCATCATCTATAATGGCCTCGGTCTTGACGAAATAATCAATCCAGAACTACCTACTACCTTTATTGTCCCTTTTCACAACCAAAAATTTGCCCCCATGATTTGGAAGATTCAACATCTTTCCTCGATAAAATTAGGGTGCAAAATGTTGCACCAAGTGATGCACCGTGACCTCGATCCTGGCCAGCTCAGCAAACTGCGAGAAAATCTTAATCACTTTGTAAACATAATGGGGCGATCTGAGCTGTGCAAATTTTGTAATAGAGACAAATTCCTCCACCATCGGAAGGAGAGTAAATGAACAACCTATGGCAAATGGGTAGGCATAGAGAGCACAATACCCAGGATGGTGGACGTGTACTTCGTCAATACCAGTGGGAATTAGCTCCTCGGGGTCAGAAAGGCCAAAGTTGGTTTTAAACTCATCCATCACCTGGCCGTCATCGTGTAGTGGAATTTCTCAGTCATCACTATCAGCAGCCGTTGGAGGTCAGGTTTGGCATCAGGATAACGAGGGATGATCTTCTCCACTGAAGAGAGAGCCTCCTCTTCAACTGAGGTGACAGTTTCTTCCCCATGAACGGGAAATACAAACCAAGGGAATGGAATGGTTCTTCTCATTTACATAAGAGGGAAGGTTCAACATGGTTATGGAAGCTGACGAAAGTGAAGAGAGCAAAGCTACAAATATGAAGAACTGTTATGAAGCAAAAGAAGGAAATTATAAAGAGAAGTTTCAAGAATGTAAAGTTTGAATTCTGGTGAATCCACCCCTATTTATAGAGAAAAGGGCACGAACCCAAAATGATTTGTCATAATTGTAACTAGAATCTAAATGACAAAGCCAACTAGGGGCCATGCGAATCGACGCGATATGTTGGAAACGGGCATCGTCATGACGAATGACGAATGATGTCATGACATCACATCTTCTCTTTGACAAGATGGTTCCATAAATCACCCAAGAAATTTATGATTTGAGATATGCAGTCCACAAAGTGCCATGTCGCATGTTGGAGTGTCATGATTCGGATTTTCCACCCTCGAGAGTCATGATGGAGCCTACTAATGAAAGCAACACAAACTGACTGTTTGACCAAAAAAAATTCTACATTTTAATCCTTTAACAAGTATGAAGCATTAACTTATAAACAACAAAATTTATAACAAGCGGAAGAGAAACAGTAAAGCCATGTGAATATATCCAATATAACTGTTTGAACAACTACTACCCCAACTGGTGTCACAGTTACACAGACAGTCTAAGATTACTACAAATAATGGTCTGAATAAAATAACAAAATACTATCTTTGGGATTGCATAAAAGAAACAGGAATAATAGATAGAAGGATACGCCAGGGCCTACAGACACCTGTAGGACTACCTCGGAATCTCCGGCTGGACTGAAGGCAGCCACCAAGCTAAGGTCTGAATGTTGATGCTCCGGGATCTGCACACAGTGCAAAGTGTAGTATCAGAACAACCGACCCCATGTGCTGGTAAGTGTCTAACCTAACCTCGGCGAAGTAATGACGAGACTAGGACCATACCACCAAATAAACATGTATAGTTATATAATGTGCATCAAAATATAAAATAGAAATAAAAAGTAAAGATAGAGGAGACATACTGCGGGGAAATATCATTTACCAACAGAAATTTAAGAGGTAAAATATAAAGAACGATTTAAATTTCACTGCAAAAGAATAAGGAACTCGTAACCAATCTATAAGCACTTTTACTATCTATTGTCGCGGTGTGCAGCTCGATCTGAATCATAAAAATATTATTGTGGCATGCAACCTGATCCATATCATTTATCACTATTGCGGCGTGCAATCCGATCCAATTTATTTATCACTGTTGCAGCATGCAACCCGATCCAATTATGTTATTGTTACGGCATGCAACCTAATCCGAACATAATATTGTTGTGGTGTGAAATCCGTTCCACATATATATCTCAACACCAAATCACAAAGGGAGTCCCGACAAAGGCTCAATAAATAAGTAAAACTATCCCGGCAAGGGAATCGACAGTATAGGTAAATACGTCCAGGCAAGGAAAAATCAGCTATAAGCAAACTTGTTTCAATATCTAACTTCTTCAACTAGTACCAAGACTCAATCATAAGTATTCTACGAGAATAATCATAATCCTTGATCAACACAAAGAATCGACCACTTAGGCATTCGTTGTATTTATTAAGAACACAACAATTTCACTTTACGACTCACGGTCATGCTTGACACCAATATATAGACACTCGTCACTATGCCTATACGTCGTAGTCAACAAGTAATACTTAGCAAATAGGACACAACTCCTAATCTCTCAAGCTAAGGTTAGACCAAACACTTACCTCGAACTTCCACGACCAACTCAAGCCTCAAACACCGCTTTTCCTTTAGAATTCGCCTCCAAACAACTCAATTCTAATACAAATTAATTTAACAACATCAATAAATGCTAAAGAATTCATACCCAATGCTTAAATATAGATTTCCTATCATTTTTTCCAAAACGTTAAAAATCGACCCCGGGCCCACTTGGTCGAAACTTGAGGTTTGGACCAAAACTCGATCACCCATACACCTACGAGGCCAACTATGCAATAAGTTTAAAAATTCGATCCCAAAATGAGGTCTAAATCTCAATTAATCAAAAGTCCTAACTGTACCCAAATCCCCAATTTTCTACCAATAAAACCTAGGATTTTAGATAAAAGTTGATGAAAAATATTATAGAGTTGAAAGAAATTAGTTAATGAATACTTACTTATGATTTGGGAAGAAATCCTCTGGAGAAAATCACCCTAGGCCTTCTATTTTTGTGAAATTTTGAAAGAGAAACACTGAAGTTTTGTTTTAAAAGACTCCGCTGCCCGACTTTTGCACCTGCAATGATTGGGTCGCACCTGTGGAATCGCACATATGGAAAATTTATCGCTTTTGCGGAAATAATTAGGCCCGGTGGGGCCACATCTGCGAGAGGACATCCGCTCCTGCTGAATCGCTTCTACGGAAGATTTTTCGCATTTGCGAGAGCTGGACTGCACATGTGACCCACAGTTCGCACCTGTGAGCTTGCACTTGCGGTGCTTGGCTCGCATGTGCGATTACACCAGAACCGATGCAACATCAGTATTTTCCTAAATCTAAACATCCCAGAACCTATCCGAAACTCACCCGAGCCCTCGGGGCTCCAAACCGAACATGCATACTAACTCAAAAATATCAAATGAGCTTATCTCTGCGATCAAATTTCCAAAATAACATCAATTACGAATTTAACATCAAAATCATGTAATCACTTAAGAACCTCAAAATTTTCAATTTTCTTAAATACAGTTCGATTCACGTCATTTCAAGTCTGTATCTTATCAAATTTCATAAGCCCAACTTAAACCATATATAAAACTTGTATCGGGCTCCAGAACCTGAATACAGACCCAATACCATTAAATTTTAAGCACATTTCATTTTTAAAACTCATAGATATTTCAGAAAATAATTTTCTTTAAAAATTTATTTCTCGGATTTGGGACATCGGAATTCAATTCTTCGCATACGCCCAAGTGTTATATTATTCTACGACCTTCCAGAACCGTCAAATCACGGGTCCGGGTCCGTTTACCCAAAATATTAACCGAAGTCAACTTAAACTCATTTTTAAAAGCAAAATTATTATTTTTCACAAATTTTCACATAATGGATTTCTGGCTACGTGTCCGGACTGCACACGCAAATCGAAGTGAGGTAAAAAGGAGGTATTTAGGCCTCAGAATACTGAATTAATTTCTAAAATAAGTGATAACTTTTTGAATCATCACAAGGAGAGACTAACTGTATGGGCTAAAAATTTTCACATTATATGTAGATCAAGTCGACATTAAGAAAGCCATCGAAGGCTGCCATGTGTCGTCAACATGATATAATGATTTGGCTTCATAAAATGGTGATGTCATAAGAAGACAACATATCATCGTCTAGGTTGAGATAGCCCAACGAAGGATGAGGATGAGGACGAGGACGAGCATTCCTTCTATTATAGCAGTAACAGCTAGTTCTGTGTTGATGGTTCCCCAGAGAATATTCCTCGCAGTTGTACTATTTAAGATTTTCTAGCCCATGTACCCTTATCTATACTATATTAAAAGCACGAAGACCCTTTTTGAAATGTCGTTCGCCTTTTTTGCCCTTTAAAAATAAAATTTACAAGGGACAAAATTGTAATTTAGTTATTTTTCCTAATATTTAGGACTTTAATATCAAGTATATTTTTTGTAATTAAATCCTTCCTTATTCTCTAATTTTGGAGTTCTAAATCAACTAAAATATTAAATTTATGTCAAATATCTTTTTTCCTAGTAAGAACCAAAATATTTAAAAATACTTATATAAAAGGGAAGTTCCTTTTTCGTACAACGGAATGTTTTGTATGTTTTGCCTTCTTACCAATTGTTCCTCTTTATTTAACTATTGATATTCTTAAAATTTTAGTTAATAAGTATGCATTTAAAAACTTAATCATTAATATATCTATTTGATGGGTTAAAATGATGTATTTTCAGTTAAAACTCATACAAATTTATCTTAAGAAGAATAAATATACAACAAAAATAAGTAATCATTGTATCATAATTTTTTTTTAAAAAATACACAGTTTAAACTTTATTACCATTTGTTTATATTTTTTTGTTAGACTAAAAATAATAGAGCTCTAAGCAAGTATATTTTCATTTATTTTAATAAAAAAATACATAATTAAAATAAATAATCATTGTATTTAAAGGAAAACAAGTATACAATTGCAACTCTATTGTTTTGGCTATACCTTTTTTATTAGTCAAGAAAAGTAATGGAGCTCTAGCCATTCTTTTAACTGAAAAATAAAAATACACAATTGAAATATATAATAATTTGCATATAAGAAAAATAACAAAAAATATACCAGTAGTACTCTATTATTTTTATTAAAAAATTGATTGGCTAAAATGGTGGAGTTCTAGCTAACTTTTTTATACAAATTTAACTCCGAAAAAAAATATATCAGCCGACCATTATATCCAAAAGAATTAAAAATACAAAATTGAGATAAGGGTATTCATTTTATATTAAGATGAAGCAATAAGAAATATACAATTCTAATAAACTATTGTATATGACTACGTGACAATAAGGAGAAATATCCTATATAGAAAATAATTTTTTTCTCATTCTCAATTGCTTAAAAGAGAGTGTATTCATGCTCTTTGCCATGTAAATATCCATGGAATATCAATTATCAAATAACAAAGTCTAAGTGAGTAGTTAAAACTACGAACAGATTATGGTGTAACTAACAACTCGTGCGAAGATTGATTTTTTTATTTAAATATAAATTCTATAATTTCGCTCATAGCTTAACATAGTCCTTTTAGAATCTATTGACAATAGGTAATTTCATTACAATCTTAGCATTTCCATAACAGAAATATTTAGATGCATGATTGTGTGTTTGGATAAAGAAAGAAAGCTTCGTTTAAAATGAATGAAAGAATATATTAATCAAAATATAGCAATTGAATCTAATACGTTTGCAATAGCAATTTATTCCGTTCTAATCCATTGAAAATAATTTCTGTTGTATTCAATATAAATTTAGGAAATATAACAATTTCATTTTGGTCGTGACCAAAAAAAAGACTCTCTTTCATCAGTTTTTTTTGAATGAGATGATAAAAAACATATAAGAAGAAATTTTTTATTTTAATGAATTAGCTAAATAGGACCAACTTTAATCATTTTTTGAAAACTGCATTTTTGTTAACATTTATTTTATGACTCAAATAAAAAGTTTAATATAATATTTACTTATTTTTTAAAGCTATATATTAATGAGATAGAGCACACGCGTAATGTGCGTACTCTAAGACTAGTAAATAAAAAGATATATAGTTATATAGAGGATTTGATACTCATTGTAAAAAATAATATATTTACATTCTTTGAAGATCTTTACTTTGTCATACACATACAAAATATGCTTTTTTCTTAAATCTTTATCTATCCTTTCTCCTAGGATCCAAGAAAAATCTGAAAATTCAATGAATTATCATAATCTATCTTTGTCAAAAGAAATATTAGGGAATCTCTCCCTTTTCGGGTGACCCAAATTCATTTATTTACATAAATGGCATCATTTATCGTTATATTCATATTCATGGATCATTGATTATACTGTTGTTGTTGTTATTTATTGCTACTCAAAATAACACATGTGGGATCTTGTTACAAAAAATTTGGTTTATCTTTTGAATATTAATATTGGCGAAGATTAACCCAATTTTATTATAAGAATTCCATTGTATGAGCCTAGATCTAATCATACCATGGCCATCGATAAGAAGGCATGGAAGACAAGCATTAGAGTTGAAGGATAAAGGTAGTGGTGCTTCCCTTCCTACATACTGGGGGTGAGGCAGGTTGGATTAGGGTTGATTTTAGATGGCCGGTAGTTTATGTCGAACCCACATTATTCTTATTGTTTATCTTAGATGTCTTAGACTCTGGTTATCGTTATTGCATGTCTTTCATCTTTTGGTTTTTATTTTTATACTTATTTATGCTTCTGTTACTTTAATGGTTTTACTGGACTAATGAATTCCTTTTACTTTTCTTTTCTTGTTTTACTCTATTTCAGTCGTTCTGAGCCGAGGGTCTATCGGAAACAGTCTCTCTGCACTACCAGGGCAGAGGTGAGGTCTGCGTACACATTACCCTCCCCAGAACCCACTATGTGGGATTTTACTAGGTAGTTGTTGTTGTTGTTACAATGGCAATCAATCAACCACTCTTAAAATTTATACTGATTAATAAATCTCCGCGTCCTGCAGTTTTCCCAGTAGACTCATTCTATCGAAGGGCAATATTCTTTTATATTTCAGTATGCAAATCTCTACATTAAAAAACAATTTAAAGAAGAGGAAAAAGAAAAAAGCACGTTTTCCATGATGGAGAAGGGAAGGAGATACCGACCACCTATGGGGGACGCGGGCATTAACCTTCTTGGAAATTGGTGAAAATCCCACGATGTGCAAAATGCTACTCTCTACAATCAACTTGAGAGTTGGGAGGACCATAGATCACATAACGTTTTACTAGGTTAAGGTTGGTAATAACTCAAATCATCTTTATTTCTAGTGATCAACACCAAAAGTACTACAATAATTTTTCTTTATTTTTCTTTCTGCCAATTAGGGGAAAACATACACATTTTAGGAGTAACATAAACCTAAAATGTTGTGTGTAGGAAGCTTCAACCTTAATGCCCCTAGGTGTCAATTTTGCACTTTGATTCTACGAGATTTAAAAGATAATACAAGTTTATATTTCACAGTTAATTATCATATAGATGACAAGAGGAGTTGTTCTGATGGTAAGCAACCCTCACTTCCAATCGAGAGGTTATGGGTTCGAGTCTTCCCAAGAGCAAGGTGGGAAGTTCTTGGAGGGAAGGATGCCGGAGGTCTATTTGGAAACAGACTCTCTACCCCAGGGTCAAGGTAAGGTCTGCGTACATACTACCCTCCCCAGACCGCACTATGTGAAATTATAATGGGTTGTAGTTGTTGTTGTAGTAGTAGTTAATTATCATATACATCACGACAGGTCTCACACGATTCATAGTATTAACAAAAATGCAATCTAGAGAATTAACAAAAAAAAAAATCCAAACGGCTAAAGTGTGTGATTTAATTCAGAAAAGATTTTTCCAAACTAAGGAGATCATATCCAAGGATTAAGAAATACTATTCTATTAAATAGAAGTTCATATGTCAGCTAGCAAGTGTACAAGCTCTATATCTCTGTTGAATTGGCTTCTGCGTTTCACTTGCTCTTTCTTTGATGTATATATTCTGTACAGTGTACACTATAAACACGTCATTAATTAATAGTGTCACTATCAGAGACGAAACTAGCCTTATAGTTACTGTTTGACAGAATCCAATAATTTTGTCGTAACTTTATATTTTTGTTAAGAAATTTATTTAATATGCATAAATAATTTATCTAACAATTCAAAGTTATCTTTTCTAAATTTTAGAACTTATAAACTTAAAATTCTGAATTCGTCTCTTTTCCATAAGTTTTTGTTCTCGAGATTAGGACGAAGATAATGACTTTGTCGTCATCAGCAATAATGCTCCTTAGCTTGTTTTTCTCTAAAGATGGAAGGAGAGATAGCATTTAGCTTAGGAAATAGATAGACTCAATAATTCCTCTAGGGATGATCAACTCTACAAATTATCTGAATTTTTACTAATCACTCATTCAAAGTAGAGGCTTCAGTCTTCACGCCTTTGGTTGTGCTATTATCTTTTTTCCTGTGAAGCCAAAACAAACTTTTCATGGAGTGAACATTTAGTGATTATTAAGCATGTAATGGACTCATTGTAGACTTGTTCCCATCCTCACTGGTTATCGTTTTCCAAATAAAGCTTTGTCTTGTATCCGTTCTAAATAGACGAAATTTGGAGATATCACATTTAAACGGCTTTAGGACAGCAGTGTATGCCCTCGCTATCTTTGACTTGGACTACATATGTCCATATCTATGTATGAATACTAAATATTATTACGTCCTTACTTATTGTAACATGTTATGTACAAAAGAATAGTGACTGCAATGATATTCTAAATTTACTGCCATAGACCACATGAAACTACAAAGAACTACGACCTCGAACGACCTTGACCACCTAATATGGGATGGTCAATGTAACAGAAAGCCAGTCTTTAGGAAAGTTCGTTGGACATAGTGTCTGGCACTAGTTTTCCAACTTATGAAGAAAAAATCATGAGTATGTATGATCATGATTGTACAAACTCCGTGTAAGACCACCACCATGTCCATTACTCTCTTCGTCATTCACTTGTACTGTGCGGTCATCAATATATATAGGAGAAGTAAATAAAGAAAGCCCACCAAGGAGTGCATGCCATTGAATAAGATCCTTCATCCATAATTAAAAATTTCAAATTCGAGTTCTTAAGAATGGAGAAGCTTCTAGTAGACCTTCCTTTATTGATTCTACGCAGCGTGAATTCAAATTAATCGGCCAATAAACTTCCAGTACAAGATGATTAGATCGAAGAAGAAAAGACATAGAGAAAGGTTCTATAGTCTATGAGGTCCTTTGTTTTTTCATTTCCCTCTCCCTTGATTCCAATTTTATCCCCTTAATTGATCTTTTGGTGACTCGAACTTACAATCCTGAAACTGTAAGTGGGGTATGGTGAACAATTGCTAGCCATCTAAGCAATCCCTCTTATTAGTCCACGAGGTCTCATGATCAAGTCCAGGTAGAGACAAAAATTACTAGGTGATTTCTTCTTATCTTCTTAAGTCTTGATGCTTAGATTTACAAGATTATGGTGCTGGCAGAAGATAGTAGATACCTAGTGAAATATAGAGGTGCCTACAAGTTAATTCGGACATCACTATTATGACAAAAAAGGCACCCCCGATGCATTAAGCTCTCGTTATGCACGGGGTTCGGAAAAAGGCTTACCACAAAGGTCTATTGTAGATAATCTTGCCTTATATTTTTGCAAGAGACTGTTTCCATCGAAAAATAAAAAATAAAAAAAGAAAGGAAGATCCGAGGGTCAAATTAAGTCCACTAACCACCAAAGTGCATGAACCAAGCCTCACTCCTAACCTCTATATATACCTTCCAACTGTCCTACTTCTTTCCCCATCCCCTTATCCCATTTCCCATTCCTTCTCATCAATAAACTCACTCACTGCAACTATGCCTTCTTCTTCAGTTTTTGTCGTTTCTAGATCCACGATATACCCTGAACATCATGAATCTGTTAATAATTCCTTAAGACTCTCTGTTTCTGATCTTCCTATGCTTTCTTGCCAGTATATTCAAAAGGGTGTTTTGTTAACACAACCCCCAACTGAATTAACTTCCACTCATCTTATTTCTCATCTCAAAATTTCCCTTTCTAAAACTCTCTCCCATTTCCCTCCCTTAGCTGGCCGTCTGATCACTAATTCCGATGGCCACGTGTACATCCTCTGCAACGACGCCGGTGTCGATTTTGTACATGCGAAAGCACCCCATCTCACAATTGCCACTCTAATTCCACCAAATTTCTCCGATTTGCCACATTACTTCAGAAAATTCTTCCAATTCGATAGCACCCTGAGTTACGCGGGACACTATAAACCCTTAATGGCTATTCAGGTAACTGAGCTAAACGACGGGGTATTCATCGGGTGTACGATGAATCACGCCGTCGTTGACGGAACTTCTTTCTGGAATTTCTTCAACACTTTCGCTGAATTTTCTAAGGGGGAGAAGAAGATTACGAGGCAGCCGTTTTTTGGCCGTAACACGGTGTTTGATACGCCGGCGGTTCTTCAGTTCCCGGAAGGTGGACCGTCGGCGACTTTCTCCGGCGACGAGCCTATACGTGAGAAGATCTTTCATTTTAGCAGAGAAGCTATTGTGAAGCTGAAGTTCAGAGCCAACAACAAAATGGCAGTTAACGGTCAAAACGGAAAAACTAACGGGAAGATAACGCCTGTTAACAACGAGCCGGCTTTGCAAAACGGCGCGGCTCTGAGGGCTACGGCTTCGGAGATTTCATCATTCCAATCGTTGAACGCTCAGTTGTGGAGATCCGTGACGCGGGCCAGGAAATTGGACGGGAATAAAACGACGACGTTTAGGATGGCCGTGAATTGTCGCCATCGGCTCGAGCAAAAGATGGAGCCGCTCTATTTTGGAAACGCAATTCAGAGTATCCCAACGGTTGCTTCCGTTAATGAGCTGTTAAGTAACGACTTGAATTGGAGCGCGAATCTGCTACATCAGAATGTAGTGGCGCATGATGATGCTACCGTGCGCTGGGGTGTGAAGGATTGGGAAAATAACCCTAGATTATTCCCTTTAGGAAATTTTGATGGAGCTATGATCACTATGGGAAGTTCACCTAGGTTTCCAATGTACGATAATGATTTTGGGTGGGGCCGTCCAGTGGCGGTCCGAAGTGGCATGGCTAATAAATTTGACGGTAAGATCTCCGCCTTCCCCGGACGAGAAGGAAATGGAACCGTTGATCTTGAGGTAGTTTTGGCACCTGAGACAATGGCGGGACTCGAAGAGGACATGGAATTTATGCAATATGTTTCTTAAATATTAAAAGTGTGAAATTTCAACTGAACAACGATGATCAAGCGAACATTTGAAATCGTGACACTACAGTTCGACTTATAACCTCTTGACGATTAGGTTGTCCGTTACGAATATGTTTATTAAACTTTGAAAGAGGAAAAAATTTGAAAAGAAAGAAATGTTTCCAACCTTTCTTCTGTTTTTACTGGATTTATTCTTGTGGTAAATTGAATTGTTTACTATAATAATATCATCAAGGTGAATTTATATAGTCTTCATAGGGTTCCATATTTTTGTTTTTAATTTCATGAATAAAGCTATACAAGCAAAGAAAAAAGAAATTGAAGGGTCCAAAGTGATATATAAAGCAGAACATATGGGCCATTGCCACACTTTACTTTGATGGAGACCAACCAGTGCTCGCTGTGGGATAAAGGCTAAAACTAGTGGAGCTTGAGGCCTATAGCTCATTCCAAGACGGAAGAAATTTAACAATAGCCATATGTATGAGTGATTATTAGTTTAAAAAATAATCGAAATTTAGTTACTTTTCGTATAAAGATAAATCTGCACGAATAATGTTCAAAATTCAAAAAATATTCAAGTATAATATACTGGAGTGCTATCATAAATATAATGGAACTCCAATAAATTATAATGGAGTTCCAGCATAAGTATACTAGAACTCCTGCATAATATACTGGAGTTCCAGCATAACATATCGGTCATGTATAGTATACTGGATGTTCATACATAGATACTCCAATCTCCGGTATATTATGCTGGAACTTTCCGCGTGTTGAAGTTCCAGCATAATATGCTCGAAGTTCATACACAATTGCACGATCTCTTGTATATTATGTTGGACCGATCCCTATTGCAGCAAAATAGTGGTTATGTGACGACCCAAAGGGGTCATCACCGTAATTCTCCCTTTTCTTGCTCTTCTGAGGCCTTGAAAACCTCTTATTGGGTTGCCTCGATTTGCGTGCGCAGTTCGGGCGCGAAGCCGGAACATTTTTATGTGAAAATATTTGAATTATGTGTTAAAAACTATGAATTTTGATACTAATATTGCTATAGTTGACTTTGGTCAACGTTTTAGGTAAACGGAACCGGACCCATAATGTGATAGTCCCGGAGGGTCCATAAGGAAATTTGGGACCCGGGCGTATTCCCGAAATCGAAATCCGATGTCCCAGGCCAGAGTACGGAGCTTTTCCGTGAAATTATTTTTGAAAATGCTTAAGGTAAAATAGAAATAAAAATTTGATCAAAAGTGATGGTATTGAGCTCGTATTTTGGTTCCGAATCCCGGTACAAGTCTTAAATGGGCGTTAAGTGCTATTTGTAAAGTTTGGTTGAAAACGGACGTCGTTTGACATGTTTGGACTAAAAGGAAAAGTTTGAAAGTTTTGAACTTGAAATGAAAATCATGAGTTTTGGAGGTTGATTCTTTGATTTTGATGTTATTTTGGTGATTTGATCCCACGAGTGAGTCCCTAGGATGCTTTAGAGGGTGGGTGCATGTTTGGGTTGGAGCCCAAGGGCTCGGGTGAGTTTCGGATAGGTGTTAGGCTCATTTTGTTGCATTTGAATCTACTGGTGTCTGCAGTCTTCGCAATTGCAAAGACTTGTTCGCAAATGCGAACCTCCCTTGTTTGGCCATTCTTCGCAAATGCGACGTTTATCTCGTAAATGCGATATCCCCCCTTTGGCAGCGAGACTTCGCAAATGCGAAGTCAATCTCGCAATTGCGAGCTTCCCCAGCCTAAACCTGTTTCCGCATTTGCGAACATTTTCTCGCAAATGCGAGATCCCCTTCATTTTTGCCTAGTTCGCAATTGTGAACAGTTTCTTGCAAATGTGAAGTCCCTCTGATTTCTGCCCACCTCGCCATTTGCGACATCTGCAACCCTGCAACTGTTACTTAAATGAATTCAGACCTCATTTTTCATATCTTTTCAAACCCAAAACCACCATAGGCGATTCCTCTCGAACCATTTCGCCCCCAAACCAAATATAAGTCAATTTTTACTAGTTTTCTTCAATCCTTATCATATTCTAACATGATTTCATCCTTAAATCAAAGCTTTCATGGTTAAAAATGGGGGATTTGGGGTAGAACCTAGGTTTTCATAAAATTGGGGATTTCGACCTCAATTTGGGGTCCGATTTCAAAACAAATTGCATATATGAACTCGTGGGGGAATGGGTAACCCGGTTTTGGTTCGAATCTCGAGTTTTGACCACGTGGGCGCGGGGGCATTTTGGGAATTTTTGGATAAAACTTTGGAAATTTCATTCTTATACATTCAAATTGATTTAACTAGCATTTGTTGATACATTTGAGTAAATTGTGGTTAGATTCGATCGGTTTTGAAGAGAATTCGAGAGGAAAGCTATTCTAGAAGCGTGAGTTGAGCTGGAAGCTTTCGAGGTAAGTGTTCGATCTAACTTTGGCTTGAGGGAATAGGATTGGGATAATATTTGCTATGTGCTATGTGGTGTCGGTGTATAAGTATGGTGACAGTTACCTATGTGCCCGAGTCTAGCATGATCGTGCGTCATAATTGCTATTAAATTGTCAAAAGAAGTGAACAATTGTGATAATTACTAGCTAAACGAACTGTGAAATGATAGTTGAGAAGCAAATGAGTTAAGGAAGGAATTATGGTGTTTTCCCTTGCCAGGATTCGTTGTTGCATCGTTTTCCCTTGCCGGGATTTATTGTGGAGTTGTTCTCGCCTTGCTAGGATATTTGAGCTGTTAGCTGTACCTTTGCCGGGTTAGACTGTTATATTGATGTGCTTCCCTGTCAGGATCTTCTGTGAAGATATTGTTCGAATTACTCAATTGCATTACATATTGGGATCGTGTGGCACGCCGAACACGAGATATTATTATGGGATCGTGTGGCACGCCGCCCACCTATTATTATTGGCCTGAGATGCCGGTGACATTTATTATGGGATCGTGTGGCACGCCGCCCACCTATTGTTATTGGCTTGAGATGCCGGTGACATTTATTATCGGATCGTGTGGCACGCCGCCCACCTATTGTTATTGGCCTGAGATGCCGGTGACATTTATTAAGGGATCGTGTGGCATGCCTCCCACCTATTGTTGTTGGCCTGAGATGTCGGTAACATTGAGCACAGAGAATACGGGAGCATGTGGCGCGCCGTCCACTGTAGATGCGTGTAATCATTGAGCTACTCCATACTATTGATTGGGTGAGGATGAGTGATAAAGTACCATGGGTGATGTCGTACACTGTGATGGATTATCTTGCTGAGGAAGAGAGTAAGAGCACGATAGGTGGTGTCGTGCAACGTTTGTTTTACGGGTTTTTCTCATATTGGTGTTTGTTATACAGTTTCCACTTCCTTGTTTTTGATGATTATATAATTGAATGCTACACCCCCAGAATGTCCCCTTTCTACTATTTGTTTAGAATTTGTTATTTTCTGTTACTGCACATACATCTGTACAGGTTGATTGTGGTAGGTCCGGTTTAGCTTCGTCACTACCTCGGCGGGGAGGCCGGGTACTTAACAGCACATGGGGTTGGTTGTGCTGATACTACACTGCTGTGCCTTTTGTGCACAGGTCAGGACCCAGCCTACAGACCACAGCTATAGTTCGGGAGTGATCCTTCAGTCTAGAGGTTGTGAGGTAGTTCGATGGTGTTCGCGGGCCCCAAGTCTCCTCTATCTATTTCTTTCAGTTTGTTTAATTGTATCAAAACAGACATATTATGTATTTCTTTCAGACTGTTGTTTTTAGTACTCTTTTAGTCGTCCGTGAGCAGTGACACCATATACTGTGTAGAGACAGGTTGTTAGTTTTCTGCACCTTGTATTCGTTATTGTTATTAAAAGACTTCCGTATGCTTTAATTAATTATTCTAGTATTTAAGTTGTTTTAGATTAAGTTTTGTGAAAATGATTATAAGGGTTGGCATTCCTAGCTTCAACAGTAGGCGCCATCACGACTCCCGATGGTGGGTAGATTCGGGCGTGACAAGTTGGTATCAGAGCACTAGGTTACTTGGGTCTCACAACTCACAGACAAGCTCGGTAGAGTCTGAGGGATCGGTACAGAGACGTCTGTATTTATCCCCCAAAGGCTACAAAGTCAGGAAAAGTTTCACTTTTTCATTCTTGTTGTGCGATCGTTTCCCCAAATATTGATTATCGTTCTACTCTGTTCTTTCGTAGATGGCGAGAACAAGTGCGTCTTCTTCGTCTGTGCAGCATCCCGAGCCCCCAGCGGCAGCTCCCGCAAGGGGCAGGGACCGAGGCCATTCCAGAGGCCGTGGTAGGGGCAGAGCTCAGCCCCAGGCAGCAGTTCCAGAGGTGGAGCCTCATATTGAGTTTGATGAGGAGGTTCCAGGTCCACCAGCTCCAGTGGGCCCAGATCAGGTCCCAGGAGGAGTGATGATTTCTTCGGATCTTCAGGACGCTCTTGTCCGCATAGCAAGCTTTATGGACAGTATAGCTAGAGCAGGATTACTGCCAGTAACACCAGCCACTTCTCAGGTTGGAGGAGGGCTTCAGACTCTTGCTACACGTACTTCGGAGCAGGTAGCTCCCCAGGCTCAGGTCCCGTTGGTTCAGCCCGCAGTGGCAGCTCAAACAGGCCCTAAAGCTCAGGCCGTAGATGGGACGACCATGTCTTTGGATGCTTTGTGGAGACTTGATCGGTTCTCCAAGATTTTCACTACTAATTTAGGCGGTGCTTCATCGGAGGATCCCTAGGACTTTCTATACAGTTGTCATGAGATCCTCAGGACTATGGGGATAGTGGAGATCAATGGGGCCGATTTCTGCACTTTCAGGCTTGTGGGGTCCGCCAAGACTTGGTGGAGGGATTATTGTCTATCTAGACTAGCAGGGTCTCCATCTTTGACATGGGATCAGTTCGCGAGGTTATTTTTGGAGAAGTTTCTCCCCGTCACTCAGCGGGAGGCACTTTGCAGGCAGTTTGAGCGCCTCCAGCAGGGCTCTATGTCAATTACGCAGTATGAGACATGGTTTATTGATCTTGCACATCATGCAATTGTTATACTTCCCACCGAGAGAGAGAGGGTGCAGAGGTTTGTGAATGGGTTGGTTCAGTCGATCTGTGTTTAGATGGCCATGAGCGTTGGGAGTGAGATTACCTTTTAGGAGGCGGTGGATGGCGCCCGCCGGATAGAGATGGCACTTTCTCAAGGAGGTGGTCAGAGTTTTGATAAAAGGCCTCGACATTCTGGTAGATTCAGTGGTACCTCATCGGGAGGTAGGGATTCACATGATAGAGGCCATCCCCTGAGGCCTTTCCAGTCAGACCTTCAGGCTTCTCATGGTACTCTAGGCGATCGCAGTTTTCAGTCGCAGTATCCTGCCCAGAAGCCGCTTCGATATTCTCAGCAGCCGAGGACTTTCTTCACTTGCGGAGACCTTAGGCACATTTCCAAGTATTTCCCTCGAGCTTCCTGCAGTTCGCAGCAGTAGGGTCCTCATCCCATGGTTCAGGCAGCAGACAATCCACATATCGCCCAGCCAGCTAGAGGTGGCGGTAGAGGCCATAAAGGTGGAGGTAGGGAGCGTAGAGGTGGAGCTCAGATTTCCAGAGGCAGAGTTCAGCTCACAGCAGATCATCCCAGAGAAATAGTTCAGGGAGTAGGGGGTCAGCCCCATTGCTATGCTTTGCCGGCCAGGCCGGAGGTCGAGTCAGAATATGATGTGATCACAGGTACCATTCTAATTTGTATTAGAGGGTTTTCAGTACTATTTGGCCGTGGATCTATGTATTCTTATTTGTCATTCTATTTCGCACCCATTTGATCATTCCTAGAGAGGCTTTGGGTGTTCATGTATATGTGTCCACACCGGTTGGTGATTTAGTGGTCGACCGAGTGCATCGTTCTTGCGTAGTGGTATCTGAGGGTCTTGAGACCCGTGTCGATTTATTGCTTCTAGACATGGTGGACTTCGATGTTATATTAGGGATGGACTGGTTGTCCCGGTATCATGCCATCTTGGATTGTCACTCCAAGATCGTGACTTTGGCCTTGCCAGACTTGCCCCGACTTGAGTAGACAGGGACCCCAGGTCATGCCACCCGTAGTGTTATTTCGTATGTCAAGGCTCGATGTATGGTCGAGAAGGGATGTTTAGCATATTTGGGTATGTTCGCGACTCCAGCGCAGAGGTTCCATCTATCGACTCTGTTCCTATTTTTCGAGAGTTCCCCGAGGTTTTTCCTTCAGACATGTCGGATATGCCGCCCGACAGGGATATTGACTTATGTATTGATTTGGCTCATGGAGCTCAGCCTATTTCTATTCCGCCGTATCGCATGGCCCCGCCATAGTTGAAAGAGTTAAAAGAACAGCTTCAGGATTTGCTTGATAAGGGTTTCATTAGACCCAGTGTATCACCTTGGGGTGCACCAGTGTTGTTTGTGAAGAAGAAGGACAGGTCGATCAGGATGTGCATTGATTACCAGTAGTTGAACAAGGTGACGATAAAGAACAAGTATCCACTGCCGAGGATTGACGACTAGTTTGATAAACTTCAGGGTGCTAAGGTGTTCTCGAAGATAGATTTGAGGTCTGGTTATCATCAGCTGAGGATTAGGGCGTCTGATGTCCCTAAGACAACATTTCGTACTCGGTGTGGGCATTATGAGTTTTTGGTCATGTTGTTTGGGTTGACCATTGCCCCGGCAGCATTCATGGAGTTGATGAACCGAATGTTCAGAACTTACTTGGATCTATTTGTGATTGTATTCATTGATTATATCTTGTTATACTCCCACAGTTAGGAGGAGCATGAGCAGCACCTCAGAGTGGTTCTTTAGACTCTGAAGGATAGCCAACTGTACGCCAAATTTTGAAAGTGCGAATTTTGGTTGATTTCAGTAGCATTCCTGGGTCATGTCATATCAGCAGAGGGTATCCAGGTGGACCCGAAGAAAATAGAGGCAGTCAAGAACTGGCCTCGACCAGCTTCAGCTATAGAGATTTGGAGCTTCTTGGGGTTAGCTGGTTACTACAGACGTTTTGTGGAGGGGTTTTCATCCATCGCAGCCTCGATGACTAGATTGACTCAGAAGGGTGCCCAGTTCAGGTGGTCACATGAGTGCGAGGCGAGCTTCCAGAAGCTCAAGACAGCCCTGACTACGGAACCGGTATTGATTTTGCCCACGGGATCCGGGCCTTATACTGTACATTGTGATGCTTCCCGCATCGGACTTGGTGCAGTGTTGATGCAGAATGGCAAGGTCATAGCATATGCTTCGAAGCAATTGAAGATCCATGAGAAGAATTACATAGTTCATGACTTAGAGTTTGCAGCTATTGTTCATGCCTTGAAGATCTGGAGGCACTATTTGTATGGTGTGACGTGTGAGGTGTACACGGATAACAAGAGCCTTCAGTACTTGTTCAAGCAGAAAGAGTTGAATTTGAGACAATGGAGGTGGTTGGATTTGTTGAAAGATTATGATGTTTCTATTTTATATCACCCAGGGAAGGCCAATGTGGTGGGCGATGCATTGAGTGGAAAGTCCGCCAGCATAGATAGTCTTGCATACATTCAGGTCAGCTGGAGACCGCTTGCCTTGGATGTTCACGCCTTGGCCAATAGATTTGTGGGATTGGATATTTCTAAGCCCAGCAGAGTGTTAGCTTGCACGGTTGCTCGTTCGTTATTACACGGTGCATAGGGGAGGTGCCAAGGAGATGACTTTGGGAGATGATGGCATATTGAGGTTGCAGGGGCGAGTTTGTGTGCCCAATGTTGATGGTATTCGAGAGTCGATATTAGTGGAGTCTTAAAGCTCTCGGTATCCTATTCATCCGAGAGGTATGCAGAGATTTATATCAGGGAGATTGTTCGCCTTCATGGGGTGCCCATATCTATTAATTTGGATTGGGGTTCGTACTTTACCTCGCATTTCTGGAGAGCGGTGCAATATGAGTTGGGTACCCAGGTCCATTTGAGTACAACATTTCACCCCCAGACAGACAGTCAGTCCGAGAGGACCATTCATATTCTTGAGGATATGCTCCGAGCCTATGTTATTGATTTTGGAGGCTCGTGGGACCAGTTCTTTCCACTATCGGAGTCTGCCTACAACAACAGCTACTAGTCCAATATTTAGATGGCCCCGTATGAGACGTTCTATGGCAGGCGGTGTCGGTCCCCAATAGGATGGTTTTGAGCTGAGAAAGGCTCGGTTGTTAGGTACAGATTTGGTGCAGGGGGCCTTTGATAAGGTCAAGATCATTCAGGACAAACTTCGGTCAGCTCAGTCCAGGCAGAAGAGTGTTGCAGACTATAAGGTCAGGGATGTTGCCTTCATGGTTGGTGAGCGTGTATTGCTCTGTGTACCGCCTATGAAAGGTGTGATGAGGTTTGGGAAGAAGGGAAAGCATAGCCCTCGGTATATTGGCCCATTTGAGATTCTACACCATGTGGAGAATGTGGCTTATAGGCTTGCGTTGCCGCCTAGCTTGTCAGCTGTGCATCCGGTTTTCCATGTATCTATGCTTTGGAAGTATCACAGTGATCCCACCCACGTATTAGATTTCAGAACTGTCCAATTGGACAAGGATCTGTCACATGATGAGGAGTCGTTGGCTATGTTAGACCGACAGGTTCGACAGTTGAGATCGCAAAGATTTTCTTCAGTGTGTGTTTAGTGGAGAGGTCAGCTTCCTGAGGCATCGACCTGGAAGTCCGAGTCTGATATGCAGAGCCATTATCCCCATTTATTCCCCGACTCAGGTACTTCTTTCTTTTGTCCGTTCGAGGACGAACGCTTGTTTTAGAGGTGGAGGATGTGACGACCCAAAGGGATCATCACCGTAATTCTCCCTTTTCTTGCTCTTCTGAGGCCTTGAAAACCTCTTATTGGGTTGCCTCGATTTGCGTGCATAGTTCGGGCACGAAGACGGAACATTTTTATGTGAAAATATTTGAATTCTATGTTAAAAACTATGAATTTTGATACTAATATTGCTATAGTTGACTTTGGTCAACGTTTTGGGTAAACGGACTCGGTAATGTGATGGTCCTGGAGGGCCCGTAAGGAAATTTGGGACCCAGGCGTATTCCCGGAATCGAATCCGAGGTCCCAGGCCCGAGTACGGAGCTTTTCTGTGAAATTGTTTTTGAAAATGCTTAAGGTAAAATGGAAATGAAAATTTGATCAAAAGTGATGGTATTGGGCTCGTATTTTGGTTCCGACGTCCGGTAAAAGTCTTAAATGGGCGTTTAACGCTATCTGTAAAGTTTTGTTGAAAACGGACGTCGTTTGACGTGTTTTGGACAAAAAGTGGAAAAGTTTGAAAGTTTTGAACTTGAAATGAAAATCATGAGTTTTGGAGGTTGATTCTTTGATTTTGATGTTATTTTGGCGATTTGATCGCACGAGTGAGTCCGTAGTATGTTTTACAGGTTGGGTACATGTTTGGTTTGGAGCCCCGAGGGCTCGGGTGGGTTTCAGATAGGTGTTAGGCTCACTTTGTTGCATTTGAATATGCTGGTGTTTTCAGTCTTCGCAATCGCGAAGACTTGTTCGCAAATGCGAACCTCCCTTGTTTGGCCTTTCTTCGCAAATGCGACATTTATCTCGCAAATGTGATATCCCCCCTTTGTCAGCAAGACTTTGCAAATGCGAAGTCAATCTCGCAATTGCGAGCTTCCCCAGCCTAAACCTATTTCCGCATTTGCGAACATTTTCTCGCAAATACGAGATCCCCTTCATTTTTGCCTAGTTCGCAATTGCGAACAGTTTCTCGCAAATGCGAAGTCCCCCTTATTTCTGATAGGATTTATGCCCGTCACTAGAGGGGGGTTAATAGTGCGGCACGAGAATATTGATAAGTATTGCGGAATTAAAATTGCAGGAATAAAATAAATTCGGTAATTAAAATAGTAAGGAAAGAACACACCGAATTTATCCTGATTCACCACAACTTGTGGTTAGTCCAGTCCCCGAGAGACTCTCTCGAGATTCCACTAACTCCGTTAAGCTTACGGGTGCCTAACAAAAACCGTTACACTTGCTCGTAGATGTACACTCTACAAGACTTCAACTTGCTCGAGGATACCGCACCTCAAGACTTCACCTTGCTCGTGGATACCGCACCACAAGACTTCACACACTAAGATTGAGGGTACTTAGCAAACCCGACAATCAATGAGAAGATATGGTCTTCTCAAACACCTTTCTCTTTTACAACAATAACTCTCTCAAAAGAGTAGATAAAGAGATACAATATTAGCTCTATGAACAACTCAAAGTTGTCTCTCAAATGGCTCAACAAAAGCTCTATAATGATGCACAAATGATATCAATATGTATATGAATAATGAGAGGTGTTGTGTATTTCAATTCAGCTCAAAAGACCTCTATTTATAGGTGGTAGAAGTAGTATGTCCGTTGCTTAATTGGCAATCAATTATGCTGATTTTATGCCAAGATAATCGATTATCAGATTTGGATAATCGATTATCAGCTTACTATTACAAAATCGGAAGCTGATTTTATGCAGGATAATCGATTATTGTGATATGCATAATCGATTTTTTTGTTACAGCGTTCAAAAACATGGCAACGGAGACAAGATAATCGATTATGCACTTCTGATAATCGATTATTTTGCTGTTTTGTAAATTCCGGTTTACACTGTCTTAACATAATCGATTATCAAAATAAACATAATCGATTATTTTTGTCCAGCTTTGAAAGACATGTTTAAAATTCATTTTGGCTAAAATGAAAATGTTTGAAATCATTTTGTTTGAAGTATTTGAAATATGATTTGATAAAATGATTTTATGCATATTTATGATGACCTATGTTGAGCCAAAAGACGAGATAACTTAAACGTTGCTCTTACATTGGTTCTACCTAACGACCTACGCCTTGGGTCTTAGGTCTTGAACTTTCGAGCTCGTCTTTGGCTTGTCTATGCAATTCCGTCATCAATATGCTTCTCGGCATTCAATCTTGATTGTTTGTCATATAATAACATTGTTTGACACTTAACTTCATCGTTTGTCATTCATCAAAACCTATACCTGAAAATCATGCTAATACAACCAATGCGCACATATCATGGATAGAGTGATTTTCTACAATTTCTCCCTTTTTGATAATGACAAACAATAGGAGATATGCATATCGGATTCCCCCTAAATTCATGCTATATCTCAACATACAATTCATGCAAACAATTCCCCTCAATGATAATTCCCCCTCAAATAAGGCATGCTATAACGTCGATTCATTCCCCCTTATTTGATGCATATCGCCTAATTTCTTCCCCCTTTTGGCATTAGCAAAAAGGAGTATACAAAGGCTACTTTTCCCCTTTCGACACTTCCCCCTTTTGGGTATACCAATTGTTAGTGTCAAGAATAAAAATAGAAAATATAATGAGGAATATATTGACGATTAAAAATCATACCAACATAAAAAATATACCAAATGTTAGTAAAAACATACCAACCATAATAATGGTTATTCTTAGCAAATCATATATCAACTGTTAATTTTTAACACACCAATAGTTGTATTAAAAAAAACATGAATCATTTATTTTTCAGAATATACCAACTGTTAATTAACTTAAAATAATATCCATCAGAACATGAATCAATCATTAATTTTGATACCAATTGTTATTCAATATAAAAGTTATCAAAACATGAATCAACAGAAATAATTAATACCAATTGTTAACAAAGATATATTAATTGTTAACACATATCAACTATTATATTTTTATCAAAAATATGATAACTAACCGAAATTCCCCCTTGATGCAATAAGGTTTCGTGCTTGGTGCATCTACTACGATATTGTAGTCTTCAAGCACACCTGCAATCGTACCTAAAAATAGGTTTTCGGTACCCAGGCACTTTTGGGTCCTTGGGGGTTAGGCAAATAATAATCATAACCAAATGATAAATCTCTATGTTTTGCAAAACATACGGGTGCTATATGTCCTACCCGGTTGCAATAATGACATATAACATTCGGGTTGTGCATATGTCTTGGTTGAGCCAAAAACGTTCTAGGTGATCCAAAGTCGTTATTCCTAGACGTATTGTGATTCCTAGAGTTATTTCTAGGTGGTCTAAAATGATTTATTTTAGACTCATTACCAAAATTCCTAGAGTTGTTTCTAGGTGGTCTAAAATGATTAATTTTAGACTCATTAGTGAAGTTCCTAGAATTATTTCTAGGTGGTCTAACTTCATTTCTATCATCCTTTCTAATATTCTTCTTAATTTCTTCAATAGTTTTATGATCATCAACACTACGTTTTTCTAGTGTGTTCCTAAGTTCCATGTTCTCTATTTTCAAAGAACTACAAGAAGAACAATTGGAACTTTGATCAATTGAAGAAGTTTCATTCATCTCCTTAATTTTATTTCTATGATCAATATTGTCATTTTCCAAAAATTTATTTTTCTCTTCTAAAACTTTAAATTTTAGCCTTGGCCTCTTTGGAGATTTTTGAAGACTTTTTCAATTCATCATATAATTCTTGAAAAGCTTCTTGTAATTCTTCAAAAGAATAAGAGTTAGAATTACTTATCTCTTCTTCCTCGTTGCCCATGAGGCATAATGCGGCAGTTTCATCGCCCGAGCTGTCCGAATCCCATGTCACGCGCCTTTGGTGTTTCTTCTGTTTCTTGTCCTTGGGTTTTGGACAATGTGACTCGGGGTGGCCAAGTTTTCCACACTTATGGCATGAAGGACTTGGTTCTTCCTTCTTTATTTCCTTTTTCATAAACTTATAATACTTTTCGATCAAGGCATTGGAAACATTATCATCATCGCTATCCGAATCACTTACCTCTTCTCTTTTAGAGGATGAGGCTTTGAAGGCAATATTCGAATTTTTCTTGTTTCCAAAAGAAGGATTAAGAATCGTACTTTCATAAGTTTTGAGGTTACCTCGTAGTCCATCAATTGTGACGTCCGTGATTCCTATCGACTCTTGGATGGCATTGTCTTTGGAACGCCATTCGGGAGTGAGACTTCGTAGGATTTTTCGAACAAGATCTTTGTTCGCGTACACTTTCCCGAGAGCATGAAGATCGTTGACGATTTTTGAGAATTGTTCGAACGTAATACCGATGGGTTCTTTCTCCCTCATTTTAAAGAGTTCATATTCATGTGTTAGAAAATCAACTTTAGATTCTCGGACTTGAGACGTACCTTCATAAGTGATCTCGAGTTTATCCCACATCTCCTTGGCGGTTGTGCAGCAAGAAATCTTCCGATAGTCATCCGGATTCACCGCACAATATAATAAGTTGACGGCCTTTGCGTTATTTTCAACTTTCTTGACGTCCTCGGCATCATATTCATCTTCCTCCTTTGGAACCGTGGTTTCCCCAACTTTCTTTGTTGGCATTTGTTCACCGTTCTTGATGATTTGCCACAAGCGAAAGTTATTTGAATGGATGAAGATTCTCATCCGCTCTTTCCAATATGTGTAATTTGTTCCGTCAAATAGTGGAGGCCTATAGGTGGAGTGTCCTTCGCTCATCATTCCTGCGTTCAATATTCTCAACAAAAAATATATATCGTTCTTTCAACCGGTTAAGGCTTTCAGAGAGTTAGGCTCTGATACCAATTGTTCGGATTTATGCCCGTCACTAGAGGGGGGGGTGAATAGTGCGGCACGAGAATATTGATAAATATTGCGGAATTAGAATTGCAGGAATAAAATAAATTCGGTAATTAAAATAGTAAGGAAAGAACACACCGAATTTATCCTGGTTCACCACAACTTGTGGTTAGTCCAGTCCCCGAGAGACTCTCTCGAGATTCCACTAACTCCGTTAAGCTTACGGGTGCCTAACAAACCGTTACACTTGCTCGTAGATGTACACTCTACAAGACTTCAACTTGCTCGAGGATACCGCACCTCAAGACTTCACCTTGCTCGTGGATACCGCACCACAAGACTTCACACACTAAGATTGAGGGTACTTAGCAAACCCGACAATCAATGAGAAGATATGGTCTTCTCAAACACCTTTCTCTTTTACAACAATAACTCTCTCAAAAGAGTAGATAAAGAGATACAATATTAGCTCTATGAACAACTCAAAGTTGTCTCTCAAATGGCTCAACAAAAGCTCTATAATGATGCACAAATGATATCAATATGTATATGAATAATGAGAGGTATTGTGTATTTCAATTCAGCTCAAAAGACCTCTATTTATAGGTGGTAGAAGTAGTATGTCCGTTGCTTAATTGGCAATCAATTATGCTGATTTTATGCCAAGATAATCGATTATCAGATTTGGATAATCGATTATCAGCTTACCGTTACAAAATCGGAAGCTGATTTTATGCAGGATAATCGATTATTGTGATATGCATAATCGATTATTTTGTTACAGCGTTCAAAAACTTGGCAACGGATACAAGATAATCGATTATGCACTTCTGATAATCGATTATTTTGCTGTTTTGTAAATTCCGGTTTACACTGTCTTAACATAATCGATTATCAAAATAAACATAATCGATTATTTCTGTCCAGCTTTGAAAGACATGTTTAAAATTCATTTTGGCTAAAATGAAAATGTTTGAAATCATTTTGTTTGAAGTATTTGAAATATGATTTGATAAAATGATTTTATGCATATTTATGATGACCTATGTTGAGCCAAAAGACGAGATAACTTAAACGTTGCTCTTACATTGGTTCTACCTAACGACCTACGCCTTGGGTCTTCGGTCTTGAACTTTCGAGCTCGTCTTTGGCTTGTCTATGCAATTCCGTCATCAATATGCTTCTCGGCATTCAATCTTGATTGTTTGTCATATAATAACATTGTTTGACACTTGACTTCATTGTTTGTCATCCATCAAAACCAATACCTGAAAATCATGCTAATATAACCAAAGTGCACATATCATGGATAGAGTGATTTTCTACAATTTCTGCCCAGCTCGCAAATGTGAAGTTAATATCGCATTTGCGACATCTGCAACCCTGCAACTGTTACTTAAACGAATTCAGACCTCATTTTTCATATTTTTTCCAAACCCAAAACCACCATAGGCGATTCCTCTCGAACCCTTTCGTCCCCAAACCAAAGGTAAGTCAATTTTTACTAGTTTTCTTCAATCTTTATCATATTCTAACATGATTTCATCCTTAAATCAAAGATTTCATGGTTAAAAATGGGGATTGGGGGTAGAACCTAGGTTTTAATAAAATAGGGGATTTGGACCTCAATTTGGAGTCCGATTTCAAAACAAATTGCATATATGAACTCGTGGGGGAATGGGTAACCCGGTTTTGGTTCAAATCTCGAGTTTTGACCATGTGGGCCCGGGGGCGTTTTGGGAATTTTTGGATAAAACTTTGGGAATTTCATTCTTATGCATTCAAATTTATTTAACTAGCATTTGTTGATACATTTGAGTAAATTGTTGTTAGATTCGATCGGTTTTGAAGAGAATTTGTGGGGTTAAGCTATTCTAGTAGCATGAGTTGAGCTGGAAACTTTCGAGGTAAGTGTTCGATCAAACTTTGGCTTGAGGGAATAAGATTGAGATAATATTTGCTATGTGCTATCTAGTGTCGGTGTATAGGTATGGTGACCTATGTGCCCGAGTCTAGCATGACCGTGAGTCATAATTGTTATTAAATTATCGAAAGAAGTGAATAATTGTGATAATTACTGGTTAAACGAACTGTGAAATGATAGTTGAGAAGCAAATAAGTTAAGGAAGGAATTATGGTGTTTTCCCTTGCCGGGATTCGTTGTTGAATCGTTTTCCCTTGCCGGGACTTATTGTGGAGTTGTTCTCCCCTTGCCAGGATATTTTGGGTTGTTTGATGTACCCTTGTAGGGTTAGACTGTTATATTGATGTGCTTCCCTATCGGGATCTTCTGTGAAGATATTGTTTGAATTACTCAATTGCATTACATATTGGGATCGTGTGGCACGCCGAACACGAGATATTATTATGGAATCGTGTGGCACGCCGCCCACCTATTGTTATTGGCCTGAGATGCCGGTGACATTTATTAAGGGACAATACTATTTTCACCACTGTAGCGGGTGTCCTCGCTACTCAATCACCATAACTACTGCTTCCATCGCCGTAGCTACTGCTCCCACAACCATAGTCGCTGCTCTAATCACCTCCTCTACCACATTGCCTACCTCACCACCAAAGTCATTTTTCTTATGAACAATACCCTAAAATTACAGAAAACTAAAGGAAAAGTGAGGGAAACAATTCTTATTTTACACCATAAACCTGAAAAAAAAACTATATAAATCGTTGGAATCTTCAAGAAATTAATTTAAGAGTACTTAATTTAGAAACAAGATTTCCTAATGGATGGTGAGATATCTGAATTTCGTTTTGATATGATCAGTTAGGTGGGTTAACGTAATTTTATGATCCAGATAACAAGACTTCGGTTGGATAAAATAAATACGTCGAAATAATATTCATTTTTGTTAGGGGATTTGCATATATACCCGTTTTTTGTGTCACGTTTTAACTTGTACTTGCTTTGCAAAAATTGCAAATGTACCCGCTTTTTCGTATAACTTCAGCATATGGGGCTGAAGTAGAAAAAGCAATCACGCAAAAACTTCAGTATTCTAGTAGACGGGCCTAAAATTTTTGTTTTATAACTGGTAAACAAGAACTGAAGTTTTTGTTTTACCTTAGCTATGCACAATCCAATCCAAAGCAGATAGAAGCACCATTTCTTTTGGCAAGTCAAAGTAAAGTAGCACACTAAAAACAAGAAGAGTAAAGTCGTACTCTAAAGGGAAAAGAAAACTAGAAATGATTTCATAAACTCCATGGTGCTTTACTTGGACTTGCTTAGAATTCAATCCCTACAAGTTCCTATTGGGCTTCACATTGAAGCCCTACAAGTTCTTCTCGCGAACTGTTATTTCCTACTAACCATCATCTTGGTTTCAGAAACTTTTTGATAAATTTTCTTAGAATAGGACTGTCGAACGGTCCCACTGTTATCATCTAACAAATCTATATATGCACAATTCAATCCAAAATAGATAAAATAGGAAAATTTTCACACAAGCTTCTTATTTTTTAATTTTATAGCCCATATTTATTTCAATCATCTCATGAATTGAAGTTTCATATCAGTACCATAACAGCAGAAGCAAGAAGAAAAAGAAAAGAAGAAGGAGAAAACGAAGGAGGAGAAGGAGGAGGAGGAGAAAGAGGGTAAAATTATTTAAAAAGTGGGTACAAGTTATAAGTTTTTTAAAAAATTAGTATATGCTAAATGGGGGCCGACCAAATAGGGCACCCCGTGCAATTTTTATATTTTTGTTCCAGTAAGAGATTTTCATGTGGCCCAGTAAAAAAAATTATACGTCGGGATAATTTTATTAACAGTATTAGCGTCGTGTATTTTTTTGGACGAATAGATGAACGGAGGGTATTTATAAACAATTTAATAAATGATAGGGGTAGTTTAGGTATTTTTCTGTATTTCCTTTAAAGAATCATATCTATAGAAAATTTTCCAGCAAAAGGAACTTAATTGAACAATCTCCCAGTTAAAGTTACTTTGTGTGACCTTTAGGTCACGGAAGCTTTGGAACAACGACAAACTTGTCTCCTTGTGACACGTAGGTAAAGGGTTCGAGCCGTAAAAATAACAACTAATGCTTACTTTAGAGTAGGCTGTCTACATAACACCTTAAAGGGTGTGATCGTTTCTCGGACTCTGTGTGAATACAGGATGCTTTGTACACCCAAACTGCCCTAACCTCTCGAGTCTCACCAACATAGCTCTGCCAGTGTTTACAGAAACATCCCACCAAAAGCTTGCATAAATGTTGGAATAAAAGCTTGAAGTAGAGGTGGTAAAATGGTTTAACGAAAACAATTGACCACCCTTTAAAAAGAGTTCGATAATGAACTTTTTAAAAACGGGTCAAATATGGATAAGAACCATATTATTCATTTAGAAAATGGATAACCAATGAGTAACTAATGGATAACAATGAGTTCACTTTTATATTTGTAAAGCCTTAAATTTGAAGTTCCCCAAGTTTGAGAGATTAGAAATTCTCCCAAAAGTAATCATATTCAATAAGTCATGGATAATATGGTTATTCATATTATCTGCCGGTTAACTGTTTTATCCGTATTTAAAATGGGTCGGGTCAGATAATTTATTCGTTCTTTTTTATTACCCATTTCGACACAAACCATATCTGACCCGCTTCACCCGTTTGCCCCTCCTAGCCTCAAGGGTCGAATCTCATAGTATTTTACATCCAACTTGAATGTGCAAAGTCAAAGAAAAGAAGGATGAAAAAGGGGGTGTAGGTGTTTTTGGGGGGTAACTGGAACAGGTCATTTACAAAGTCTTAATCGAAAAGGAGATGATGACAGCAGCTCAAATTACAAAAGCTCTCACTTTTGGGCAAGTCTGTTTGAATAAGGCAATCAACACGAAGGTGTGATATTTAGTAAGATATGTGAAACACTAGAAAGGATGCATGTTTATATTCTTTTTAGTTTCAACATGTGATTAATGAAAGGCAAGTTTTTCAGCCTTTGTCCTTTGTCCTTGTCATGTCTATCATATAGAATTATTCATCTAACTTGGGGCGCTTATTCTGGATAAACATTACTTTATCCATCAATTCTCATACAAAATAGAGTATCATATACCTTTTTTAAACATCAAGATGCGCTTGTGAAGATGCAGCTCACTAAATCCAAATCTTTATAAAAGTAAAACTTACATGTACATAGGTCCAATTTAATACATAACAGCACAACAGACCAGGTCTTCGAGGTCTACATTGTACAAACAATGACAGCATAATACATTTTCAGGTCTATATTCTACAAACCCAAGCTATGAAGGACACAGCTTGCAAACCATTATAAAACTCTATCCTTTTAGACAATATCGATCACCTATAGTCGACTTCTGGAACTGCGAATATACACCTAAACATCCATTGAAATGGTCTCATGAATACTGCTCTCTGCTTCTTCCAGAACCAAATGGCTGCACTGTACTGTTCGTTACGAATCGTTCTTGTTGCAGCTTTCCAGTCATATTTCTCCATCTCTATGCGTGCAGTTTTCCCCATAGTTTCTCTCAATTCAGCGTCATGCAAAAGAGGCACTAGTTTGCTCATGCAGTCGTCGAGGTCCCCAGGATTAAACAGATATCCAATCTTGCCCTGCTGATCATCAGGGATGATATCTGGAACTCCACCAGCACGGGCAGCTACTACAGGAAGCCCCGATGACATGGCCTCCAAAACGACGAGCCCCAGTGTCTCTGACTCTGAAGGCATAAGAAAAACATCTCCACTGGCATATGCTTGGGAAAGCTCCTCCCCTAATAACATGCCTGTGAACACGGCAGGCATGCCTTGGAACATTTTCTCCAATTCCTCCCTACAAGAAGTGAAGAGAACGATAATTTTACAACTACTCTATGTAAGGATCGTAAATTATATGTCATTTTAATGTTGAGAAAATTTCCTCAAGGACACTCTTTTATTATAAGAAACAACAATAGCTTCCAGTTACCAGTTATACACATTCTTAGTTAACTCAGCATTCAATAGTAGATTCCTTTATTTCTGTAACCAAAAATTACGTTGTTTACAGCTCTGGAACTTAGTGGATAATGGGCCTGCCGTCTACCCTTCTACGCTTAAATACCACACTTGGTTCACAACAGGATTCAAACTCATGCACTTACCACACATTCAGTGTTATGCTACCTTTACCATCAAACCAAAGCCCTGGGGGCCATTTGACAGTAGATTCATGCTAGCAAACAGCCATGTCCTATCAAAAAGTGCTGCTGGCTTCACATTGTAAGATGCTATTTATTTCTCAACAATATTTAACTATATTATTTCTGCCAAGAAGGTAGATAACTCCTGACAAGGAAAATCCCAGAAAATATAATTTGACATAACTAATGATAACATAACACATTAAGTATCTGCAGTGCACATGAAGAACGTAATAAGCGCACCATCTGCATTGCTAATACCAGAGTACTTCCCAGCCACTTTCAAGAATCTGGGATTAGTCAGAGTGACTGAATAATGTGGTGAACTCTACTTCTTACACAGTTCTCTATCGCATTGAATTAATAAACACATGTAATCCTTAACAAACTAAGAAATCCAAACCAATTAACCAAAAAATGGAAAATACTAGCTAATGTACCATTATAAATTGAGGATCCCCGCACGCCAAAAGTTAAAAAATTACTATCATAATTTTGACACGTAGGAAGTTTCAGGTAAGATTTATGGGAAAGCTTTTCATTTCTTAAAATTGGAAGGCTCCTTTGAATTTCTAAACACACAAACCTAAGTAACAATTCTGGTAATATTAAGACCAGGTAAATAACCCCAAAAGAGCTGGTCATGTCTTTGCATGCATAATGTTGTCATCCCATAAAAATTTAGACTGAACATTCGTTATGGTACAAGAGACGCGATTTAGTGTACTTTCGTAGCAAAGAACATGAAAACATTCATGCTGATGTTCGGAAATTAAGAAGCAAAACAGTAATTGCAATCTAACCTGTATGGCCCATCTCCAATAAAAGCTATGCGAGCATCTGGAAGTCTATCCATGACCCTGTTCCAAAACCATTCTCAAATGTCATGTGCAAGTTACCGACATTTTCATATTAGCTTAATCAAGCACATAATTTGCTTGATAATATACATTCTCCATTCCAAGTCTTTTTTTCCCCCTATATGAATGAAGGAAGAGCTGTACCTTTTAAGGAAATCCAAACTCTTCTCAACTCCAAGTCGTCCAACATGGACTATCAAAGGTTTATCAGATTCTCCATTACTAATGGTGAATAGTAGCAGGAGCAAAGGAGAAGAATTATCAGCACATATGAAAGATTACTTCGTACAGGATCAAATTTCAGCTGAAAAGGTCCTACCTTAATTTTAGTCGCATTTCATGAGACCGATAACGGGGGTGGAAGCTCTCGGAATCAACACCCTTATTCCACAACCTTATTCTGTTAGCTGAGAATGAACACACAAAGACAGAAATGATCAACTTGTTAAAAGCTGAATGCTTTAATGGGTAAAATCATCTGAATCCAGCAAAAAACTGCTTCGACAGAACAGACAAGATTTCGGTTTTCTTTTTCTCCTATCGTTAATTAATAAAATCATTATTGGAGAGCAATTGACTAGTTCAAGTTTCTGCCTTTTACCTTTTGTTACCTTATAAGCTTCCAGATCCTTTGCAATAGCAGCAGATGGAACCAGCGTAAGATCAGCAGCTCCATGTAGAAACTCTGTTAAAGCAGAAAATATATCTTAATTAGTATCGAGAAGAGGAGTAAGACAAGAGCTAATTTGGAAGATATTGCTCAATTGACATACTTATAACCATCCACATTGGTTGAACCAGCCAACTAAAGGTGTATCTGGGTATGTACCTGTAAGAACAAGAATGAGGATTAGAGTACTTATTCAGAGAAAAAAACGGAAAAGTAAATAGGATCAACGTAAAGACATCCACTGATATATTGTGAATAGTTCTAGCTTCATATACTTTTTGCTTAGTATAATCCATCAGGAAGATCAATTTTCGATAAACCTTTTGTTTCATGGTTAAAGTTGTATATTTAAGAAATCAAATATTCCAATATAGAAATGAGATAAGAAGCAGAAGGAAGGAGTGAACTTACACTGGCACATGCGTGTGGTAAGACATTACAATCGGCACAGATAGAAGTTTCGCAATGATAAGAGCACCAAATACCTAAAACAAGGAAAAAGGTTATCTTAGATAGGAAGCTGGAAAATTATAATTCCCCTTAAGCTTTTCGCTAGCAACTACAGGAACATAACTGAAAGAAGAAAAAAAGAACTGAAAACTTACCATTATACCCGGAGATGATGCATGTATGATATCAGGCTTGAACTGTACTACCTCGGAGATTATTCTAGGGCTGAGAGCAAGTGAGAGGGGTACTTTCCGGTACCAGGGGCAGGGAAAACTGCAAAGAAAGTAAAAACATCAGGAAGAAGCTTCTTTTTAAAGGGATGGGAAAAGCATCATAAGTTGATAATTGTTCATTATCATGGAGTCCTCAACCTCTAACTGTTTGATGTTGACATAGTAGAATAAGTGAGTTAATTCATTAAACAAAGGAAAGGTAACAGTTGCAACCTCTGTGATCCTATCAACTTTGCCCCATAAAATTCTTGGGGTACTCCTTCATGCGTCGTCACAACCATAACCTGCCCCACAAATTCACAGAGCCTGTTCAGCAGTTGATCATCAGGTGTAAATCTTCAATCATAATAGTTTAACATGTAACCAATGAATGTATTTATTACAAATAAAAATGGATATCTCTGCGGTAAATTACTGCTTGAATAAACATTTGCTCCAGTATGTGCAGAAAAAGCATATCAAAATTGCTTGACATTGATTCAGGTGAAAGGAAATAGAAGAGATCAAAGGATACTAAATTCTTCATTGATAAAATATCATAAAAATATTCATTGGATTTAGTAATATGAAACATGGCAATTTCGCAAGTAGATATACGATATAGCACGTCATTCAGGCCCCTACCGAAATAACACCAGCAGACATCATAAACTAATAAACATCATAGTCAGACATAGAATATACCTCATCCCCCAGTTCGCGGAGATACTTTATAAAATTCTGGAACCTGTTCTTATATCCAGAAACATACCTGTATATTTTCACAAAAAGGAAAAGAGTGGTTGTCATCAATAATAAGCCAATTCACGGACAAAATATAGTGGGAATAAGATGTGATTGAAATCATGCATAAATCTTGATCATAGAATTAGAAAAATTAGGTATAAAGTAACTTTATAAAACTGACAACCTCTCTAGTCTAAAAGCAGATTTGCATATGTAAAGTAGGACACCGGAGAGTGGAGACCCTAGCCCCCCACCCCACCCCACCCCCACACAGAAAAAAAGGAAAAAGAAACTAACTAAAGGATGAAAGAAGTCATACTTATAAGTTTCTGAAAAAGGACAACAAGAATGAAATAGAAGCAGGAATTTCACTTAAGTCTATCCAAGGTTGAAGTTTATCTATTTTGAACACAAAACCGTTCCAAAATATGACATCAATATGACAGTTTGATATTTTGTAAATCTCGTGCGATCCCTCTAGCCGAATAAGCTTAAGGAACTATGCAGGGAGAACGAAGAGCCAAAATGCAGCGAAAAGCAATTAGGTTCAAGTAGTGAAGTGGTAATGAGCATGATGAGCACTAGAAAAGTGCCTTGTACCTGAGCTGTATTTGTTCATAGGAAGAAATGAAAAAAAGAAACTACTGCATTATCTAGCTTATGCTAAAATATATCAAAACGAACATCCCAATGCTACCTTACAGACAAGAACAAGAACAACCACCCACTAGAATCCCACTAGTGAGGTCTAGGGAGGGTAAAATGTACACAGACGTTACCCCTACCCGAAGGAATAGAGAGGATGTTCCCGGAAGACTCTCGGCTCAGATACCAATACTAACTTACAGAATCTTAGCAAATAAATGAAGATAGTTGAAGATCATTCAAGTAAAGCAAAGACAATCGCTTATACTTCTGAATAAAAGTTACTCAGAGATCTGCAAATTAATCCATCAGCACCACATTGCATGACGGATTGATACTTGAAAACACATTACAGCAATCAAATTAGTTAAAGTAACATTCAATTTCTGATAGGATCCAAATACAATGACAATATGGTGATGCAAAGAAAGACAACATAAGAAGATTTGATTGCAAAAAATACAAGCAGAGTAATTGCATTTCCCTGAAATATATTCACATAAGACATTAGTAAAACTGCATATCATAGGAAGAACAAATGGTTAATGATCAACTTCATTAACAGTAATATCTGACAGCACATAAACAAATAATGATGAACAATATCTGGCAGCAGCTATAAATAGAATTGCACATAAAATGCAAAATAATGAAATAATAATAAAAGTATAACACCCCAGATCCAAAAGTTAGGGGATCAGATAATCAAAAGTCAACACATCAAACAAAAAGTAAAAGTTAAACCAAAGTTTAGTAGCAAGAGCATCTATAGCTAATAACTTGCCAATTTGGGTCATAACAACATGTAAATATTGCACAAAAATCTAAGTATGGAATATAATTAATGAGTATTAATGACTCACGCAAAAGGAGAAGGCTCAATAAAGAGAGCAATACGCCTAGGCCTTGAACTCATTTCAGATACAAGCAAAGGAGGAGGATTATCTTCATCTTCATCTCTGTACTCAGTAATTGTCATCTTATTACTACCTTTTGCAACAATTAAGGATCTTTTCTTTAAGGGTCTTTTCTTAAAAGTCTTTTTACACTGTAAAAAATTGGTCTTTTTGTAAATTAAAGTAATGGGGTATGTTCTTGAAGTAGAAAAGCAAGAAACTTTATGAAAACAAGAGGAAGGTAAGGAATAATTGAAGGGTGTCAATGAAGAATTTATAAATAGAGAAGAATAGTTGGACATGTTAAGATGGTCTAAATGATGTTAATATAGTGTAAGAGGGAGGGGGAGGGGGCGTGGTGGGTGGGTATATGAGTTAGATTATTGAATGCGGAAAAGGAGAGTGCGTGTGAGATTGAAAGAAAAGAATCTAAGGGGCCAGGGGGAAGAGACTCTAACAATGGATATTCTTTATAGAAAGGGCGGAAATGGGGAATAATTGGAAGCTATGAAAAGCATATGCTATTTATAAAAAATTCGGTACATACTTTTTGGGTTCGAATAATTTGAACGGTTAAGGGTCAAAACTGCCTTCAACGTATTGGCGTCGGAATAAAATTGTCCTCCGTTAATCTTTTCCAAAGAAAATGCCCCCACCGTTACATTTGTGGCACATTTCAGCCCCCAAAATCTAACAGATTCTTGAATTTTATTGTTAATTTTTTTAATGCCACGTGTCACGTTTTGATTGCCATTAAATAAACTTGACCCAAAATCAATTCTCACCCAAATTTCGACCCAAACCGACCCGACCCGACCGACCCGACCCAAAGAGAATGGAAAATTGGGACATATAAAGAACGGAATAAGGGTCAAAACTGCCCGCAACGTATTGACTCCGGAACAAAATTGCCCTCCGTTAACCTTTTTTGGGTCGGGTTGGGTCGGAATTTGGGTGAGAATTGATTTTGGGTCAAGTTTATTTAATGTCCAATCAAAACGTGACACGTGAAATTAAAAAAAGTTAAAAATTAAATACAAGCATCCCGACCGACCCGACCCAAAAAACACCAAACCCTCTCTTCATCTTCCTCGCAACACACCCTTTCTAACACTAAACCACCAAACGACCTCCCATGGCTACCCCGTTGCTTCATCTTCCCCGTCCAGCCCGTCACCTTCACATCGCCGGAAAACTTCACAACCAAACAGCCCCCCTCCATCACGAACCAGGCGTCCAACCCGTCCCCCATAACCAAGCCATGAAAAACCAGCCCCCATTGGATAGGAATGACCAATCCACTTTAACAGAACATGAATATATGTGATATATCAAGCTCTTTACATTTGTTGGAAAGTGGGAAATCTCATTACACTTCAAGTCTCTTACTAGCAAATTGGGGCATATAAAGAACGGAAAAAGGGTCAAAACTGCCCTCAACGTATTGACTCCGGAACAAAATTGCCCTCCGTTAACCTTTTTTGGGTCGGGTCGGTCGGAATTGGTTTTGGGTCAAGTTTATTTAATGGCCAATCAAAACGTGACACGTGGCATTAAAAAAAATTAAAAATGAAATTCAAGAATCTGTTAGATTTTGGGGGCAGAAGTGTGCCACAAATGTAACGGTGGGGGCATTTTCTTTGCAAAAGGTTAACGGAGGGTAATTTTGTTCCGGCGTCAATACGTTGAGGGCAGTTTTGACCCTTAACCGTAATTTGAATTATGTTTCACTTTGAAGATAAAACGCTTTCTATTAAAGACATATTTATATTTAAGGCTTGAATTTAAAATATCTAATTAAAAATAAATAAGTACTTACTAATCTACTAGAATCATCGGTGGTACTAGTATAAAATTGAAGCAAGAGTAATTGAACATTTGGCCTTCAGTGAACAACAACAACAACAACTACCCAGTATAGTCCCACAAAGTGAGATTTGAAGAGGATAATATGTAGACGAGCCTTATCCTTACCCGAAAAAAGAAGGATGCAACACGTGAAATATCTGATTTATATGCTTTTTTTGTGTGTGTGGTGGGATTGGGGGGTGGGGGGGTGGGGGGGGATTTGAGTTTAGATATTGTGAGCATATGCTGTATAGTCCACAATATATTCCTTTCCCCTCGCACCCTCCAACCAACACATACAGACCAAACAAATCCTATTAGGCGCATTGTGTTACTTACTCTCTTTTGTGTGGTTTCTTGTCTCATACTATATAATTGAAGCAATGGAAATATAAAATTTTCCATATTTGTCTTTGCGTGTATGCTATTAAGTTTCAATGTTCAAGATTTCAAGTACTTAGAGATGGTTTGATATCTAACCCAAACTGTCATAAATATGTTTGTTTTTTGTGGTCAAACATTTTAAGTTTTTATTATTTTTTGAACTGCATGAATTCATGACTTTCCATAAATTGCAATTAATCTATGTTTCCAGTCAGGAAATAAAGAGGAATTTTCACCAAATTGAATTGGTGGCATGAGGTGGATTTGGGGCGGGAAGGGGGACTCAACTTCCTCTGTTATAATCGTTTCTTTCTTTCTTTTGTATTCAACTTGATGCACCTCTTGAGAAATGCAATAAATAATACTTTGATCGGTTTCAAATTACATGAGGTATTATCTTTTTAGTCTGTTACAAAATAAATGAAGTATTTTTAAATTTAAAAATAATTTAACTTTAAATTTTTTTTTCCTATAATGATAAGCTTTTATAACTATACAAATGGTATGACCCCATAAAACTTTTACCCCTTAAATTTTTAAGATCACAAATTTCAAAAATTATATTTTAATTCTATCCCGAATCAAACTATTTCATTTAAATTGAAATAGAAAAAGTATGACAATTTTATTATATCAATCATATCTATTTAGCATATGATAAAAATGAATCAGAGACATGTACGTAGTACTTAATAAGTAGGGTAAAATAGATATAAAATGAAAAATTATCTATTAGTTTTCTAAATTGAACAAATAAAAGTGAATATTTATTTTTAGTACAGTGGACGAATAAACTTGGACGGAAGAAGTAGAAATAGTTATAATCCTCTTTCAACTGCATCCTGAGCAAGGGCAAAGCTACACTTGGATAAGTGTGATTAATTGACCACACTTTGTCGGAAAATTACATTGCGTATATAGGTAAAATATTAAATTTTAGATATATGTAACGGCCAAACGCACATGCAAGTATACGCTGTTGTCAAGTAATAAAGTGACTAAAAGTCGGATGTCAAACCCACGAGGACTTGTGATTAACTATTAACTAAATTAGACTATCCTAATTATCTAAACAAGAATTGAACCTAAAAGTATTTGGTTCTAAATTAATTAAAATAAATAAAATCAAATAATGAACTTTGAACAGAGAAAGAGCAGATTTTTATGATATCAATGTAATGAAAATGATCTAGGATTATGTGCTATCTAACATTCCTATTGTATTCTTTAATTGAATTGACTAACTAATTTATCAAGTTTATTGGTTGGCATGGTTAATATTGCTCAGAAGAATCTGTCGAGTTCTTACTCGCCTATTCAAGCTAACCTAATACTTATATGTCTATGAAGTTAGAATCAACAAGAACACATTTATAATTCCTATAAATCAACCAAGCAAGGCAATTAGGTATATGTCTATCCTAACAGCTAATCCGTTCCCCGATGCCCAGGTTCAAGAACTTCCTCTACTCAATCCTATATGCAATCTAAAATTCCCACTTTCGAGTTCAATTCAAGATTTGTAGATAGTATTCAATTGGTGATCAAGCAATCAAATAATTAAGTGCAAGATTAAATAAATAAATCAATATTATAAACTAAGAAATCAAAATCAATATCCAAATAACAATAGTCATGAAAAAACTATAATCCTAAAACATGAAAGTGAGCTCCAGATAGACATGGTAACAAAATAATAAATCATACAAAGAAACATAGAAAGACTAAGTTGGTGGAAGAAAAGATGAAACCCGATGAATTCCGGCCTCCACGGCGGCTCTGTGCTTGTGTTTTCCTCTAAAAAATGTCTTCCTCCAAAATACCATTTTTCTATGTATGTATATCAAGTAGGGTAGGGCCCAAACAATTATATTTTCTCCAATGTGAAAAAGGACACTTTTACCGGGTTTGACTAGCGCGCTCGCGCTCGTGACCGCGCTAGTGCACAGTGAGCGCGGCTGCTATTGATGCGCACTTTTCACCCTGTTCCATTTGAAATTTGGAAAAACGTAAAAACATGAATCTTGTAGCCCTTTGAGTTAGATTTCCAACCATATATTGCGGAGACGAAGTGGAGTTCTTAGAAAAACGTTATGTGTATTTTACTAGACAGTGCACAATATGCATACTCGAGTCTTCGTTTATTCTTAACTATCAAAGTTGACCCCTGACACGATCCCCGCTTAATTCCTTGGGCTTTTACTCAGACTTCAAAGCTCGAAATCACTTGAATTCATTCCATAACATCTATATAGCTCGGAATCACTCCTACAAGGCATAAAACACACTGTTAGTACAAAACACTAGCGATTAAAACGAAAACTCAACTAAAGTGCAGTAAATTAGAGCGTAATAATTGACTGAAATACGTAATTGTAGCCTATCATCAATATATATAGTATATATCGAAGATCTTTTGTCAAATTTTTATTTTTTTTGTATTTGAATATTCTTGAGTAAATTTCTAGCTCTTGAGAATGAACTAAGAAAATTAGAACGAAGAAATATATTTTCCTTTTTTTTTGTTTTGTTATTTCCCTTATTTGGCAAGTCTAATATCATAAGATGATAGATTTTTGTTGTGGAGTATTCCAAATTTTAGTATGTAGTAGTACAGTGAACGATTGATTTCGAGAACTTCTTTGTATAAGCATTTTACTTCTCTTGATGGATTTGCTCGTGAATCCATATTAATTCGGTTAGTTATTTTTTGATATATAAAAAATTTAAACGACAAAAAAAGTAGTATACATTTCAAAAATATTGTGAACAGATAATGATTGAGAAGATAAGTAGGAATGTTGTAATACTTACTACTATATTGAACCTATATGTCAAGAGTGATAAGTATTGTTAGATATCTTCATAATTGTTTTAACATTCCCAAGTTTTAAACATTAAATTTGTTAAACCAAACTGGTTTCTTAAAAAAGCAAACCTTATGTAAATCATCTCCAATGTAAGGCTTCAAAATATCTATAACCAGTCAACACTAATGTGGTATAAATTCATATTATTCTCGTATATTTTGATGTAAATATAGAAAGCAATTACTAGTTTTTTTTCTTCTGTGGGGCAGCGGTTGGAAGAGAGAAGCTATATAAGCTCCAGCAACATGTGATCATCTGGTTGTGTTGTCTATCTCAGTTCTCAATGATGTCCCTTGGACTGTTATTGGCTTCTTTTGACTTTTACCTCCCATAAAATTTCCCTCCAATTACAATTTCTTTTCTACTTTTGGTTCTCAAACTTTCAACTCTGCAATTTAATTAAATTTCAGTTTTTTTCCCATAATTTATATATCAAATCTCATGAAAATGCAGTGAGCATATACAACTTTATATATATATTTATTTACCCGTAAAATAGTACAGCTAAATTTGTACCGTAATTTATAAACAAGCGAATCGATTTGATCTGAAAACCGATAAATAAATAAATAAAAATAAGTTAGATTAACCCCAAAAAAAATATAAAAAGCCTGACGCCGAACTCGATCTTTTCGAGAGCAGAAGTAAAAACACTGATAAAGCGATGATGAAGCTATTTAGACTGAGCGTACAATAGCAAAGTACAACTTTGTGCGTGCAGAATGTTTCACATCCTACAATGATTGCTACTCCTAATATTTATAGCTCTATGAGGAGACAAGATCCCTAGATCAAGCTCTTCTTGAGTAAGAATAAAAGCGTCATTGATGGGTGCATAACAGCTGGCCTTAAATGCAGATATTCTTTGTAACGGCTACTCATTAAATGACATTCGATGTCAAACCTTTGGATCTCTATTATCGCTACGCTTCCTTCGGTATCCATCCTGCACCGGTTGCATACTTCGCACCCGATGCCTGTTATCTTTCGACTCACCTTTTGCCTGTCTTCAGTTCTACGTGTCACCTCACTATTCGACCACCTTTTATCAACTAATTACACCTCATACAGATAGTCTCCTTAGTTTTCGGTGATACAATTAAATGTAACCAAGAAGTAGATAAGAATCCTTTTCTTGCAAGAAAGTTTCTGAACGGTCTCTAACATTTGAAGGGACGCACATTCTCTCGCATTTTATACTCTGAACACGTGTTGCCATGTGATTCAACGAGTATTTTTGCCAATTTTTGAGGTAATCATGACCATAATTTTTACCATCTATAACTTCTCTACTACTCACCATTTTTACTTCTTCGCTTTCACTACTTTCACAACTCTTTCTCTTTCTATGATTGGCTTAGGTTTTCTTTTAACAGCATTTAACTTTCACAGCAAGATCTTATTCACTAACCTTTTCCACCACGTCTTCTTACATTGCTATCTTAAGAAGCACTGGTCTTTTCTTCGATGGAGGTCCAAAGAAAAACAAGGACAAAGAGGTTGACGTTGAGTCTGAACCTCCAACTATTAATACCATAATACCACTTCATCTCAGCACCGTATTCGATCTCCAAGAACAAACCACATATGTAAATTCCCAAAGCAACATATTTTGGATAGTTCACGGGTACTCTTCCTCCGTTTGACCTTCAAGTATCCCTGCTGTGAAGGAGGACTACAACTGCTCCAATGTCTAAATCCTCTCCCTAGATGGGGTAAAGCGAGTTACCTACTCCAGAAAAGGGTTTATGTATGTCTATACATATCCCTTTACTTTGGGTTCCTTCTCCTTGGGTTGTAGTGAAGTACTTGGCCCAATATATTGTGAAATTCTTCTACCAGTATCAGGTCTGCTTAGAACAAGTAGGCTTATCCATATGGTGTACAGTGTCATTCCTTCTAATGTTCACATATATAATGAATCTCTATTCTCCCTAGATTTTTCAGGAGAAGGGGATGTGTTAAACTTCAGCAAACATAGCCATCACGCCCTTCTCACCAACATAGACGATGACAATAACCGTTGATGAATGGAGCGATTCATTGTTATTGCTATCAGAAATATCATCCCGACCACAATTGTAGCTTTCCCCGAATCGTGGAATCTTTTTCGTAAGTCTTTGAATTTTATTATCTTTATTCGTAAAAAGATAATTTTTTGTTTTGCTGATTCTTTTACTTCCTTCGTTTTAGCTACCTATTGGGATCCACCATGGGTCCACGGTCTGGACCGATGGATTCCAGATATTACAACTCCAGAATCCTATCGGTGGAAAGAAATGGCTCCCAAATATGGGTGGAGAGCTAAGAACCGTAGGGATAAAAGTTTCACTTTCTTTCGATCGTCATAGTATAAAAGAAATTTACTAATCGCTTAATTCTTGTATAGGGCTTCCAATGGGTTCTTTCAGGTGCCTCGATGTCGACGTTCTTGACAACCCCGTGGAGGCCCCGAGGGTATTGCATAATGTTCTCAACCGAAGCAAGGCCACTGGATCTGTTCGAGCCTCTTGAGGGTGCCTCCTGTCGGAGTCCCCAGCCCAAGGATAAGAAACCAAAGAGGAGACGTTCCTCATCGGCTAGGACTCAAGAGAAGAGAATGAAGAAAACACCAACCTAGCCGGTCAAAGTTGTCCTCGATGATGATGGAAAGCCACTGATAAAGAGGTTTTCCCTTCAAAGAAAAAAAGCATCTTCATTGGCTCAACCGAATGCTTATTCGGGAGAGCTCCAAAACCCACCAACATAGAAAGTTCATGCGCTCTAGGGTGAAATAGTCTTGGTTAAGAATGTTGATTCTCGCTTCCTGGTCCCTTTGATGTCTCCGGTCCAAGGAGTTTGGACCCTGAGCTTTTTCGGCCCTCAACCTCTAAGCAAGCGACTACCACTATTCCTTCTTCCACAACTTCTTCTTCTCCTTCTACACCAACAAACTCCTACCCATCAATAGTAGTTGTCCTATATCCACGAGCACCAACTACATCTCCTCCATTGGCATCAGCTGAACAAGCGGGGGATGTTTATCCTCTATGGTCTCCTGACCACGGGAACTTTGGTAACACTTATATGATACCTTCTCAAGATCCTCAAGAAAGGCAAAGTGATAGTCTTTCGGTTTTGAAGGAGTTCCATGTTCTCTCCAAGTTGCTGGAGCTCGCCAATTATATGAAGCCGCTGGCTTCAGCAAATAATTGGAAAAAGATGGGCTACCTTTCTGGGGAGTTACTGATAAATAATAACATACACTATTCGCGCAGGTATCATCCTAACTCACTTTTGTCTTCTTTTCCATCTGTACTCTACGATAATAACCTTGGTTGCAACCCTTTTTATGCCAACCTCCTTACTTCTAAGGGCCTGCAAAGGTTTATCCTGGATAAACAAGAACTTTCTTCCAAGCGAGATCAACTTCTGGCTGAAAGGAAGTAGCTCTCCAAGCACCTCCCGATTTTGGAGGCAAAAGTTGCACAGATGAGCGAGCTTGAGGATCGGTTACAGTAAACCGATCAAGATAAAATATCCCATAGCCAAGAGGCAACCCAATTGCATGAAGATCTTAGAAAGGCTAAGGCTAAGTGGGTCGAGCTTCAGGATGTTGTAACCGCCACTGTCGGGCGCGAGTCTACCTTCGTGGAACAAGTTAATAAGTTGAAGGCGAACTTATGCTCCAAAATCAAAGAGGCCAATGATGCAGAGGAGAAAATTGCAAAAATGGAAGAGTGGCTCAAGAGGGTAATGCAGCACAACCGGCTTCACTCAACTACCAATATTGAGCTTGATTCCCTCCTCAACGCAATAAAGGTTGAAAGAGAAGAGCTCCAAGCCGAATTTGATAAGCTTCGAGCGAAACTCCAAGATTAAGAAGATTCCCTCATCTTCAAGAAGACCTATTCTATGTACCATATAAAGAGGAAGAACTTGGAGGAGGCCAAAGTAGGCATTGCCAATATTGACGATTGCATTGTCAAAGCCCGAGAACTGAAGTTAACTGCCCGTTAGAATATTCCAGCTTCGTCTGCTGCAACTGATTCCTCGAATACTAGTTTTGAGTATTCGGGAACCAAAAGGGAGACTGAGGATAATGAAGGCCCCAAACCGGTAAGGGAACAACCTCCTTCCACCAAGGAGAATGAAGATACATCTCTCCCTTCGGGTTCTGGCAGCTAAGAATAATGTATAATTTTTTCTTTTTTTTTTTTGTAATTATGCCAAAAGTCTTACTAAGTTTGAACCTTTAATGAATAAAAAAAAGTTTGCTTAAGTGTTGTACAAAAATATCCTCTTTATGTTTAGTTGATAAAGCTTCGAGTATATTTTTTCATCAGATAACTTTTGATTTTGCTACACTTTCATGATCTACCCTTTACTGTGATAGTTTCCTAAGATATGGCTTTTATGTTTATGGTGCTCTTAAAGAGGACGTCTCATGTTCATTCGGGCACAAGCATTTGAAGTTCTTGTTTACTATCAAACGATAAAATAAATTAATTATCATTTGGACAAGAAATAAGATAAAAATAAAAGGACTTTGCTTTATTCCCTCTATCTTTAAAAGTACATAGGCATTCATTTGCTTAAGTAAATAAAGTTGCCAATATATGTGTCTATGTACAACTTATTTCTACGGGGATGATCATGCAATCTCCGGTCCTGACAAGATATTGATCCCGCTTCTAATAGTACCCAGTTTTCGAGGCACCCTTGGTGCCATATCATGTATTAATTTCCTCACCAATGTTCGAATGATAAATATGAGAATTCGAACACTGGAGGTCTTGTACTCATCGAAGGTATTTTCCTTCGTTCTATACCAATGCTTCATCGGTGGAGACAACTTGTGAATGGTTAAATAATCTTTTTGAATTTTGGGAGGGTAGGTTTACCATCGATCTGGAGATTATGTAACCATCCACAAGTTGTTTATCACACGAGCTTGTAGTCGTCAATCCCATCGATGTTAGAATTTCAGCGCGTTGGTATTTAAAGTTCATACCCTAGTTGATGATACATCGGTGTTTTGCTAGTTGATGCACCAACTGTGCATGATATTGACATTTCTCAAACTTTTGTACGAATGGTGATGCGTCCTATTCCATTCAAGGCCAATAATAACCAACCGTAACCAACTTGAGAACTAAAGAGTCTGCACCGGAATGGTATTTGCAGACTTCTTCGTGGACTTCTGTCATCACAAAGCCAGCCTCTGAGACCCTTATACATCGAGCGAACGACCCTTAGAGCAATCTCATGTACAACTGTCTATCAACAAAACATTAGTAGGATGCTTTGGTCAGTAGCACCCGGGACGCCTTTGGGTCTTCGGCTAATTTTCCATGTATGGGATATTCAATCAACTCATTCCACCAGTCCTAAATTAAGTTGGTTTAATTTATTTCGTAGTACCAGTCCACATCTAAAATATAATGTAGCAATTAGATGACCATATGGAAATCAGTTCTTTTCATTTTTGGAATGACCCCAGATTAGCCAATGCGTTTGGTTCCATATTTTATTCTCTTGAAATATGGACGATTGTCCATTCTTTCAATCGTGCAAGTAATGCTTGATCCTTATTCAAGTATTGTTGTATACGCTCTTCCTTTGTGTTAAAAATCCCATACACTTGGTTGACCACCAGATGGTAGTCTCACTTTACCTCGATGACCTCGGAACCTAGTCTCCTATCCAACTCAAGTCCGGTATTCAAAGCCTCATACTTGGATTCATTGTTAGGTAATAGTACCGTTTTGATGGCATGTCTTAGGGTTTCCCTAGAGGGCATGATTAAAACAACCCCGATACCACACCCTTTTAAACTGGATGCTCCATCCATAAACAAGGTCCAAACTCCTGATGTCATTCCCAACACCAGCACTGGTTTCTTATAATCCAAAGGCATTAACCCAGACTGAAGTCGTCCACGAAGTCAGCCAAAACTTGTGACTTAATTACAATCCTGGGTTTGTACTCAATGTTTAATTCGCTAGCTTTGATTGCCCATTCAACCAAGTAGCCTGACAACTCAGGGTTATGAAGGAAATTTCTTAAGGGATAGGTTGTTACAATGGCTATTGAGTGACGCTGAAAGTAAGGTCTAAATTTTTGAGACGCAACTACGAGGGTAAGTCTAGCATTTCAAGGTCTATATAATGTGTCTCCGCTCCCGATAATATTTTTCTCATGTAATAATCAGGAAATTGTGTACCTTCTTCTTCTCGAACCAGGGCGGCACTTACCGCTACTTCCGAGACCGCTAAGTAAAATAGTAGTGGTTCACATTCCCCCGATTTTGACAACAATAAATGGCTGGACATGTATATTTTTAGGTCCTTTAATGCTTTATGTATTTCGCAGTCCACACGAAGTCGTTCTTCTTTTTCAAAAGAGAGAAGAAGTGATAGAACTTCTTTAAGGACCTTGATATGAACTTGCTTAGTGCCGCCAACCTGTCGGTCAACCTCTTCCCTTTTTACACTTGTTAGCTGGTCCGGGATGTCTTCGATGGCTTTGATTTTGTCGGGGTTTACTTCGATTTCCCTTTGTGAGACCAGAAACCTTAAGAATTTATCGAAGCTAACCCCAATGGCATATTTCTCCGGGTTGAGTTTCATGGTGTACTTCCTTAGAATGTCTAAAGTTTCATGGAGACTTTTTAGATGATCTCCTACATATAAAGACTTAACTAACATGTCATCAATATATACTTTCATCATTTTTCCTATCTGCTTTGCAAACATCTTCTTAATGAGCCTATGATAAGTGGCTTCGACATTCTTAAGCCCAAAAGGCATCACATTGTAGCACTATGTGCCAAAGTTTATGATGAAAGAGGTTTTTCCTTACCTTCCGGGTGCATTCTAATATGATTATTCTTGGAATAAGCATTAAGGAAACTCCTTAGCTATTGCTCGGTCGTAGCATCAATCATTTGATCAATAATTGGAACGGGAATGAGTCTTTGGGGCACACCTTATTCAAATCCTTATAGTTTACATACATCCTAACTTTGTTATTCTTTTCAGGTACTACTACTATGTTAGCTAGACAATTCGGATACTTTACCTCTCGGATTGAACCGATATTGAGTAATTGAGTTACCTCTTCTTTAACAAACATATTTTTGACCTCCTCTATCACGTATTTATTTTTCCTTACCAGTAGGAACTTTGGATCTTGTACCTATTGTGGAAAACCTGTCATATCTGAGTGCAACCACGCAAAGCAGTCAACATTAGGTTGAAGGAAATTTATAAGTTTAAACATGACCTCAGGACTTAATCCAGTCCTCAAGAAATCCTCGAATGAAGCCAATTGTTCGAGCTCTTCCGTAGTCTATTTGGTCGCATCGATCTCCTCCGATACATAGAAAAAACCTTGGTACCTGATATAATTTTAATGATTCCCCATCTTTATCGTCTTTAATTTGAATGGGAGAAGGTATGAGTTCTTGTAATTGCTATTTGTTGGATTCTTTTCCCTTGCTGTTGGAAATGGTTACGACATCCCGCAGATTAATCTCCTCTTATGTGATTGATCCCTTCCGATGTCGAAAATTTCAACAATTGGTGATAGGTCAAGGGCACAACCTTCATCTCGTGTATCCACAACCTTCCAAGGATCACATTATAGCCCATATCGACATCTACCACTTCGAATAAAGTGGTTTTTGTTACTCCTTTGGCGTGTGTGGGCAGCACAATTTCTCCTCGAGTAGTCACGTTTGTCATATTGAAGCTAGCTAGAAGCTTTGTCGTCGGAATGATGTTCTTGGTTAACTTTGCTTGTTCCAAGACTCTCCATTATATGATGTTGGTTGAACTTCCTGGATCAACCAAAATACGCTTAATTTTAAAATCTAAGATATTTAGAGAGATTACCAAAACATCATTATGCGACAAAAAAAGCCCCTCAGTGTCCTCCTCCATGAAGGTGATGTCATACTTGGAGACTTCCCGAATAATTTTTCCATAAGAAACCGATATCTTTGTTTTCTTTGCTGCCATAAATGTTACCCCATTGATTTCATTCCCGTCGAAGACCATGTTGATCGTTATTCGGGTGATCCTGCTGTCGGTTTTAATGGCTCGATTATGTTCCTACTCCGATCTTAGTTATTTTCGTTAAGGTCATTAAAAAACTCTCTATGTTGGCCATTCTTTAGCAACGTTTCCATCACCTCGTGAAGATGTCGGCAGTCCCCAATTCTTTGGCCATGAGTACCATGGAATTCACACCACGGAGTTGGTTCCCTCTGGCTAGGGTTCGATCGGAATTGTTTTGGAAATTGGGCTCTTTTATTATTTCTCATTGCCGACACAAGATGTACCAGGCTACAATCTAAGATATGTGGGATCCCGATGCCTCTTTTTCCTGCAACGAACTGCTACTTCGATCGCGGTCCGACCTTTTGACGGAGGAGAACCTAACCGATGACTGGAACCCTTTCGGCTACGTCCATCAGCTCTCTTGTAGGGTATAAAACGGCCCCTGGAAGACCTCCAATCTGTATCATAGTCATCTTTAAACTTATCCAGAATTTTATTGTGACCCTGTCCTTTGGATGACATCAAAGAAACAAGTTGATCATCTTTTATCCTTATCTTTAACTCGTAGCGGTTATGGATATTTGCCCATGTGGTTTCCTGAAATTCAAACAAGCTCTCTTTCAATTTTTGGGAGGCATCGAAACTCATTGGATTGAGACCGTTCGTGAATGCATCCGCTGCCCATTCATCCGGGGTCAGAGGCAGCATCATTCTCTCCAGCATGAGCTTTATTAAATAAATCTTCAAGTATTTCAAAAGAATCAATTGAATTTTTGGGAAAGAGGAAATACCATTTCAATGGCCCGTTCATGAGGGTTCACCATACTTCTTCAATAAAAGCGACTCGAACTCATGTTGAGCCAGGTCATTTTATTTTGCACCGTGGTGTTGGTAGTGATATACTCCTATGGATCCGAAGTCCCATCATATTTTGGTATATTCAGAATCTTGAATCTCTTCAAGATTAACTCTTGTGTCGCACTTGATTTAAATGGTAATTGCATGTACTTTTTTAAATCCGGACCCTTTTACGTACACCGGCAGCGTGCTTAGAATATGAGACATCCGAGCATGAAACTCCTTTGCATCTAATCCATTCATTCATCTCCATCATGAATCTCATGAGCTTAATTATTAAAGGATCACTCCGTTGTTATACACAGATCTGCTACCGGTACCTCCAGCTCCATAGAAACTAACCTCATCCTTTGAAGTGTTGTTATTATTCCTTTGTACTATCTGATTTGCGGGAGTGCTGAGATGAACCGGGGCCTTTCCATCAGCTCTTTTGGAAGCACCCGATAGCGCATATATCGATTCCCTTATCACAAAATCTTGTCTCGATAAGTGATGCATGATTGCTCTTTGCTATTCTCTCAGGAGTTTGACCGTTTTAAAAATGTGTGCATCCTCTGCATCATCAGAAGTTGGGCCCCTCACATGCCGAGGATATTGCCCTTTGCAAACCCAAGGTTGTTTCATCTCCTCAATTGCGGATATCGTTGATTGAGTCATCATGCTAGGATAATCTTCCCATTTATCGTGTGGTCCAATGTTGAGAGCGTTATTGACATAGTTAGCTGCCTTACCTGACATTTTCTTAAGGAAAAACCGACACTTGTTAGTAACAAATGAATATATAAAAGAATTTACGCATCTATCGATGCCCCAAGGTGGGCGCTAGAAAAGTTTCTCGTAAAACGGTACAATTAAATTTATTGCATAGTTTATAGACAAACTGTTACACCCAATATTTTCATACGTGAGAATATTCGTAAGTTAATTGATGTAAGCTAAGAAATGAGATCATATTTGAAAGTACATAAGATAATTTAATCATGTTCCCTTGGAGGCTACAAATCTTTAAGATCATGCATAACAAGTACTAAGAGGCTTAAAACGCTTAGAAGCTAAACAAATTAAGGAAAAGTAAGTTTCGTCGAAAGTCAATAAGTTTGAAAATTATAACATGCACTTTGGGGTGAGACTGGGGGTATAAGGAGTGAGTTATTATAGGATTATGATAATCGTGTGTTACCGTTTTGAAGTCAAGCGAGTTATGGAATAAAAGTTGGCAAAGGTCATCACCAGTTACTTTCATAAATGAGCTGAAAATTAGGTCAAATGTAGCGGAGATTTTCTTCCAAATTCTAGGAATTACGGGATTATCCACGTATAAAATTGAATATCTACAAGCCTAGTTTCTAATACATTAAACTGTTCATCTATACAACATCGGAGTAGGGAGATATTTGCAGTTTTTTGAGACTGCACGGACTGCATAGGTGACTAGTAGGTATGTCCTTAAAGTTTTTTGAGCAATACATTTCATGTGTTATATGAGGTCTTTTTGGGATATATTATATACCAAATTAAAGGTCTTGAAATTTAGTATCCAATGCTCTTAATCGTTCATTCATACAATATCTGGATAAAGAGATATAAGCGTCGGAAGAAGGCCAATGCAGGGTACCAAGATAGCACCTTTTTGACTTTTCAAAAGTGGATATATATATATATATATATATATATATATATATATATCATCTCGTTCTTCATTTTTCCATAGACCACAGCCAAAATAAGATCTTAAAATTAGCCTTAAGCTCTCTACAAGGGTTTCAAATAAGATTAACATCCCGGGTATAAAATCAAGAGTGATAATATTAAAACGATCCCTACGACATAAGTATCGGTACATCACCTTTTTTTTCTTTGTAGCTTGAGTTTTGGAGGGTACTTCATAGTTAAGAAAATTTCAACTTTCTATATTTAAGATATTAAATATCAAGGAAGGTTGATATTTGCTTCCTAATAGCTAAAACTCACGGGACGGTGATTAGAAGCCGTGAGTTTGATTTATTTGTGGACTATTTTGTAGTCCATTCGTGTTTGACTATTGTGCTTCTGATTTATGAATTTTGGAAGGATAAATTTCAGGGAGAAACACCATATTTGGTAGGGTAGTGGCATGGTTGCTCGTTGTTGCAATTTCAGGCTAATTGATAACGTGTTGATTGGGTGTGTTATGGTATGTTTGGATTTTTTATTGTATTGAAGGTCCCAATTATAGTTAGATTATTTTTGAGTTGTTGGTTGTATTGTGTTGTTGTATCGCCTATATTAGGATTGAAGGAACAATAATTCAGGGAAAATTCTACCCGTTTTATCTTAGAATCGAGTTATCATTTGAGATACGTGATATGCTAGCGCCATCTAAGTTGTATATGGATTTCTTTGTTATAGGGATGGCACACTAGTTGTCGTAAGTTTGTTGTTGAGTTGCATTGACGACTTGAGGTATGTTAATGCTATCCATTATTTCCTTGTGGCATGATCCATATGATACAATGAAACGAGCAAGCATACAACTTTCAAAAATGATTCTATTCTTAGAAGTACTAGGCATGCCTATGTTCTTGATTCCCCATGGGTCCTGTTATTATATCATCTATTCATGGGTCTCAAATAATACATAAGTTATTAAAGACTTATTAATCAAAGGCATATTGATCTCATGATATTTCGAGAGACCTTATTGGCTTGCTTCATTATGCATAACATCCATTTATACATGTATATTGACTCATGACCAGATGTCATTACATACATGTATAGTATATGTATACGGGGTATATGAAAATGTAATGGTGTTATATACGCACCACCACCTCATCAGTTAGTATACGTTGAAGATTTTGCCCATAAAGGCCGAGATGATATGATGGGATGTCCTAAGAGGCTTGGTGACATTATGTACGCATATTTCGATGCATGATATAACATATATACACATGTATGCCATTATAAACGTTTCATGATCACAGAGGCATTCATACTTACAGGTTGAGTCTTTTACTCCATATTTCTTTCATGTCTTTTATATACTGATTTTCATGCCTTACATACTCGTTACTTTATTTGTATTGACGTCCCTTTTGCTTGGGGAAGCTGCATTTTATGCCCGCAGGTCCCAATAGACAGGTTGTCAGTTCTCGTACTAGGCTATTATCTCAGCGGAAGGCTTTGGTGCGCTCCACTTGCTCCGGAGTTGCTTATTTGGTTAGTATACTTTGGACATGTAATGATTTGTATAGCTGGATCCTGTCCTGGCCTTTATGATGTTCTTGTACTCTTAGAGGCTTATAGATAGATATCATGTATATGGATACTTGTGTGGCCTCGTTGGTCTATGTTTTGAGTGTACAAATGATCATGTTGGTCTTAGATGCCCGTATTTTACATGTATAAGTTTCTATATCATGTTGGGCGATCCTACATCTAGTATTCTCTTTTGTTTTATTCTGGTTGTTTCATGATGACCCTTCTGGCCCATTTTGCCGTGATGATGTGACCAGAAAGATACGTTAAGTTGGTACTCGGTTGAGTATCAGGTACCTATCGCAGCTTATCAGTTTGGATCGTGACAAAAGCGAATCGATTTGATCCAAAAAGCAATAAATAAATAATAATGAAAATTAGATTAATGAATGAAATTAAATAAGATAACGAGTCTGACTCCAAACTCGATCTTTTCAAGAGCAAAAGTAAAAACATTGATAAAGCGATGATGAAGCTATTTAGATTGAGCGTAAAATGGTAAAGTACAGCTTTGTGTGTGCAGAATGTTTTCATGTCTTACAATGGTTGTTAAGCCTCCTATTTATAGCTCTATTGATGGAGACACGATTCCTAAATCAAGCTCTTCTTGAATGAGAATAAAAGCGTCATTGATGGGTGCATAATGGTTGGCTTTGAATGCAATATTCTCTGTAATGGCTGCTCATTAAATACCATCTGATGTCAAATCTTTGAATCTCTATTATTGGCTATGCTTCCTTTGGAATCCATCCTGCACTGGTTGCATACTTCGCACTCACTGTCAGTTATCTTCCGACTCACTTTTTGCCTGTCTTCAGTTTCATATGTCACCTCATCATTCGACCACATGTTAACAACTAATTACACCCCATACAATATCCAACTTTCTTTTAATCAATCAGTAAAATTACGAAAATGAAATAAGTTGCACATACACAAATCATTTAAGATAAATCATAATGTTCATTATTACAGCTCATTATCCATTACTAAACTAATTTCAATAAAAGATACTTGAAGTGCTTATTTGTTGGTTGCTTCTTGGATAATTTATTTCAAAGATTATACATCGATATTCAAAGTTTATTCATCTGAATCTAAGAATCATCTATATTCAAAGATTATTCATTTATATCTAAGGAACGATAACGCGTAAAAATACTTTCCTTAACATTTCGAAACAATAAAGAAATTGTGTGATGATGAAGCTTCACACCTATCTGGCTTGTGTAATAATAACTTACATGGGAAAATGACATTGTATAGCCGCTTTTAAAATAAAAATCGAAAATATTCTAATTTTTTTGTATAAATATATATTTCTGTATGTTATATACAAAAAATATAAAAATTTTATATACTTTATGACTACTGCAGGTAAATAATTTCAATTGCAGGCTAAACATAATTTTTGCCCAACTTACAAATATAATAATCAAAGATTATTTAGCACCACTAAAAATATTCCATAGGATATCCTTCAGATATTTAATCTATTTCGGAACATGTCATTATCCTAAGCAATAAGTTTGAAAATTTGTCTGACATCATTTGTAATTATCTTAAACTTTTATATAAGCAGTTTTGCGTAATTAAGAATATAAGGATCTTGTCTTTGTTACATATTCCATTGGAGATAAAATAGTTATTTGGTCTTATAACCACAAATCCAATGAAACCCCATGTGTTCTTTGCCTTCATTTTGAAATCTATGATCTGTATTTCTTTAACTGAAAGGGACAAATAACTGGGGAAAAATTTAAAAATAACCAGATTTATAATATGTCGTTAAAAAATAGCTCTATTTTAAAAATAATCGAAATTTAGTTATTTTTTATGTAAAAATAAATTTGAGCAAAAAAACTGTTTAAAACTCGGAAAATACTCCAGTATATTATGCTGGAGTTCCAGCATAAGTATACTTGAACTCCTGCATATTATACTGGAGTTCCAAAATCAAGCATAATATGTGGAGTTCCAGCATAAGTACACTAGAACTCCAGTATAATATACTAGAGTTCTAGCAAGTATACTGGAGATAGCAAAGTATACCGATCCAGCATAATATGTTGGATTTCATACACAAAAGTGCACCGAACTCTAGTATATTATGTTGGATCGGTCTCTATTACAATAAAATAATAACTATTTTTTATTAACTTAATAAACACTGACTATTTTTAATTGACCAATCTAAAAACTGGCTATACGTGCTATTTTTTGCAAATAACTGTATGTCAACCCGAAATTGTTGTGCTTGGACAACTTTGGTTGGTAATCAATGTTTATACTACGCAAAGGTGAATGTAGCCTTTTGATTATAGGTCCATCCGGACCTAAAAAAGTTTATACGAAATATAAATATTTCTGTAAAAGTTTATTAAAATCTCAGTAATTATTTGATATGATTTATCTGAAATAATTTTAAAGGTATAATTAAATCAAGCAAAATTAAATCCATTAAATTCAAAATCTAAATCAACCTCTAACACTAAACTAATCATGAATGTCAGTAATGAATTTTTATGTACAATATATGATTTTTTATCAGTTAATCATACTTATGTGAAATGCTCAAACCCACACACATGCTCTCTCTCTCTCGCACTCTCGATCTGTTTATTTTAATTTAATGATTCTTAAATCAAATTACTTGTATTTTGCACAAGTACCAAATGCAAGTAAATATTTTCCCAATATCATTAATGTGTGAAAAATGGTCAATCGTACTTCATTTCTATTTGATTTGTTTGACTTTTTAATTTTTTTGTAGTCGATATAACTAATATTCAAAGTAAGGCGTCATTTGTTTTTTTTTTAAGATTAAAATGTCTGAATCTAAATACACATCTGAATATCAAGAAATGTATTAAGATTAAGATATCTGAATCTGAATATACATCTGAATATATAAGATGTGTATTAAGATCTGAATAAAAATAATTAAGACTGTTTGATTTTTAACATCTGAATGTATAAAATTTTTCTTTATTTGAAAATTAATAAATATAAAATTCAAATGAAATATTAACTAATCTAATATTCTATCAATAAAATATATAATTTTTTAAAATATGATAGTTGTTGATGGTGATGGCTAACGGGTGAATGTCGACTAGAGACGGTGGTTGATGGTAGTTTTGATTGATGATGGTGATTCATGCTAGTAGCTAGTAGTGATTGGTAGTGGTGGCAATTATGATTGAGGATGGTGGTGGTGGGTGGTGATAGTTAATAATGGCGGGTGGTGCTAATAGTTGTGACTGAAGAAGGCGGGTGAGTGGTGGTAGGTTATAAGGTAGGCAATATTGGTTGTGATTGTTAATGATGATGGGTGGACAGTTGTGGTAGTTGAGGTAGATGCAAGTTGATCGTGGGTGAGAATGATCGTGATCTGAGTGGTGAGGATAGTGGGTGGTGATGGTTGATAATAGTGGCAGCTATGATTAAGGATGATGGCAGCATGGTGGTGGTGGTGGTGGTTGGGGTTGAATATGGTGGTTGTGGGGGTGGGGGTGGTGGTTGAGTATGGTGGTGGTGGTAGTTGATAACGGTAGGCGGTGACAACAGTTAATAATGAATATGTGATAGCATCTTAATAAAATTAAGTCTCTGTTATAGATCTTAATCATGTAGACATATTCAGACCTATTAAGTGGTTCTGAAGTAAAAAAAAACAAACACACTTAATGATTAAGATTTGAATAATTAAAATTCAGATTTTAAAAACAAACAGACTTAATGTCTGAGATCTGAATAATTAAGATTCAGACATCCATTAAATGCAAACAAATGAGGCCTAAGTCAGATTCAAAGTAATTAATTTATTTCTTAAATTAAAAATGAAATATTCATATGTTAGATGATGTGATATAAATTGCAATCTTCTCCGTAAAATAGTGGTGAAAAGACGCATTTTAAAACGTTATTCAATGCTTTTTTTTCACTGAATCTCAATAATGGAAGGTGTCAAACAATCTTTGACAGATAATGCAATCCAAAAATCAAAAATTTAAAATTTAAAATCCGTCCATAATAATTTCTTTGATTAGCCACGGAAATATTCTCTCCCTTAAATTTAGCAAGGGAAAATTTTTCAACTTCTTTATTAGTTATGCGGCTAAGTAAAAGATAGAGACGAATTTTCTGTCACTATATCAAAATATAATTTTGAATATCAATAACTATTAAAATTTTAGCGCCAAAGTTTCCGTACTAAAATATCTAATCTCCAGTACAACACATAAATAAATAAAAACAAAAAAATGAGAATAAAATATATTGTTAAGAATAGAATTCTATTTAGAGTGAATGTCTATCTTGTAGATAGTTTTACTTTGAGGCTAAGTTATTTTTCCTCCTATAAATAGAGGAGTCTTTCCCCATTGTAAACCACCCCAAAATTCAATAAGAATTTTCTCTCTCTTTTCTGTGCAATATTGCTCTTGTTCTTTTATTATTTATAACACGTTATCAGCACGAAGCTCTATTATCTCAAGAATCTCTTTGAGGAAATTAAGATATTTTTTCTCCCCTCATAATAAGCAACCGCAATCACATAGGTAATATTTGGCCTCACTTTTTGCCTTGGTTTTCGTTTTTGACGAGTGTGTTTTTATTTGATACGTTACTTGATATACTTGTCGTTGCTCTACATAATTTATTTGTATATATTTTTTTTTTTGATTTTCTTGAACTTAATAAATATGAAATAGGAGTTTTATAAGTTAATTCAGGGATGTATGTGTTGCTAGACGAGACTAAAACTCAAAGCCAACTCAAAACTTTTGATATTTGGCGTTGGGAGATTTAACTTAGGATATTTTAGCTTCAACCTATGGCACTGAAAAGCAAGATTTTTTTTTTTTTTGCAATTTTAGTTTATGCAAAATCTGAGTGAGCCAAATATCAAACTATGCAGCAGCCTAACAAGTTTGTGATATCTTATGTGATGTCAATATACACTCTAATGAAGCTATTAGATATAAATACTCTTCAATTAACATATTACGTTATATATCATCTTTTAATTTTGTGATTCATGGTTAAAGAAGATTGAGCAGTTTGATATTTTTACTTATTCGTAGTAGTTAATGAATAAACAATTATCATAGTTTACATAAGTTATCTATTATTGTGATATGGTTCAAATTTTATATTTTCTGCTTTAAGCTAGTAAAGCTAAGTATCAAGCAAGTATTCGTTAAAATTATAATATGCTTGAAATATCGATATGTACCTTAAGAGTTTTATCAATTCAATCAATGATCAAATATCGATATGTACCTTAAGAGTTTTATCAACTTGACAAATAATCTGTATTATGGTTTTAAAATATATAACTTTAGATTACACATACTATCTATATGCTTTAGTGTGATTATTTCATAAGTCAATGTTCTGTGCTAGCTAGAATTTATTTGTTTATCAAAACATTAGACTTTGTTAAATGTTAGACAAAAACAGTACATATAGCAAAATATGTACACAATGAGTAACTAGTGTCGTAATCTTATCTATGTATACTACAGTGATTTTTGCGTTCTTCAAAGACATTGTACTATAATACTACATATTGTTTCCTTACTATATTGCTTACAATTATAAGTATTGTGCTTGTGTATATTCAACAGTTTTTGTACCCATGGCATTTATTTGTGTAGTCTACATTATGGCCCATTTTTCACATGGAATTATTGCACTGTCTAAGCTGTAACTAAAATCATATTTGTCTTAAAACTTTGCAAAATTGTATGCAATATTGTAAAATTTCTTATTAACACATTTAGACATATACATGTATAGAACTATATTTGGTGTCAATTAACAATACATGAACACGTTTTGAACTTTGAATGTATTGCAAGTTGTCACTGTGAATCAGTACTTAAGGCATGACTATGTATATTATTTTTAAATTATTTGTTTAATTGATTCATGTACCACACATACGATATTCAAAGAGAAGAAATATTTCTCTCATTTAAGTATGTGTAAGGCAGATGTTACTACAATTTTTGGTAGTAGTAAATTGATTGAAGGCTCCGGAAGAGCAACTATAACTCTGCCTAAAGGAACAATATTTATCATAGAGAATGCAATGTTCTCCTCCAAGTCTAAGAGGAACTTGTTGAGTTTTTAAGATATCATTCAAAATGGATATCATATTGAGACAATAGATGAGAATAATCTTGAATATCTCATCATTACAAAGAATGTCTCTGGCCAAAAGAGGGTTATTGAGAAGTTCCCATCTTTATCTTGTGGCCTGTATTGGACAAGAATTAGTGCAATTGAGGCACATTCTACCGTATACCAAAAGGTTACTGATTCCAATACTTTCGTACTTTGGCATGATCGAATGGGACACCCTGGATCAATTATGATGAGATGGATTATAGAAAACTCAAATGGGCATCCAGTAAAGAATTTAAAGATTCTTTTAAATAATGAATTTTCTTGCACTTCTTGTTATCAAGGCAAGTTAATTATTAGACCATCACCAACAAAGGTTGGAATTGAGTCACCTGCGTTTTTGAAACGTATACAAGGGGACATTTGTGGACCTATTCACCCACCTAGTGGGTCGTTTAGATATTTTATGGTCTTAATAGACGCATCTTCAAGATGGTCTCATGTGTGCATATTGTCATCTCGCAACCTTGCATTTGCAAAATTAATGGCACAAATAATTCGATTACGGACACAATTTTTCGATAATTTAATTAAGTCTATTAGACTAGATAATGCTGCTGAGTTTTCATCCCAAGCATTTAATGATTATTGCTTATCAATTGAGATAAAAGTGGAACATCCTGTAGCTCATGTTCACACTCAAAATGGTCTTGGAGAGTCTTTAATTAAACGTCTGCAATTGATAGCAAGACCGTTACTCATGAAAACGAGGCTGCCCACTTCGGTTTGGGGTCACGCCATTTTGCATGCAGCAATGCTAGTTCGTCTCAGACTGATAAATTATCACAAATATTCCCATTTGCAATTAGTTTTGGGTCATGAACATATTATATCCCATTTAAGAATTTTTGGATATGCAGTATATGTGCCTGTAGCACCGCCATATCGCACCAAAATGGGTCTGCAAAGAAGGTTAGGAATATATGTTGGGTTTGAATCGCCCTCCATTATTCGCTACCTCGAAACATTGACAAGTGATTTGTTCACTGCACGATTTGCAGATTGTCGATTCGATGAGAAACTTTTCCCAAAATTAGGGGGAGAAGTTGGTGAAACCAAACGGGAAATTTTGTGGAAAAATCCATCATTATCTCATCTTGATCCACATACCTCTATTTGTGAAAAAGAGGTGCAAAAGATTATTCATTTGCAAAGAATAGCAAATCAAATGCCAGACGCATTTACGGATTTGAAAAGGATAACAAAATTACATATCCCCGCAGAAAATATGATAGCACTATGTAATAAGTCTGAAAGAAGACAAAATTATTACGGTGAAGGTATCAATGGATATGGACGTGGCAATAGACGAAATTATAATCGTCATCATTGTGATAATGAGAATAATAAGGATTCTCGAAATATTCCTTCACTCTGTGAAAGTAATATATGTCATCGATTTGACATGAGATTTTATACAGCACATATAGATGATTATGATCTATTCATGGTGTGAATGTGACAACATATGATTTATGAATACATATTCATTATTGGAAGAATATGAACATGCTATTGGTATTGAATATACCACACTCACCTCTAGAAGGAGGGTTGAGATGATATAAGAAAATAATGTCATTATTATGGCATAAATGGTCATTGGTCACGTACCTATTGTACGCCAAAATATTTTGGCAATACGATTATTAAAATAATGCAAGAAACATATATTGCATATAATTTTGACATGACCATAATGGCACAACTTTAAGAGCCAATTATATTATTTTGGAGAAACATAATTGATTACCAATAAGGTATTGTATTGTAGTAAGTCTCAAAGAAACTTATTCAGTTTCCAAAGTATATGCGAAGCGATTGATTATATTGAGACTATAAATAAAAGAAAGATTTGATATCTTCTATTACTACAACTTGTAGCATGATAATATGCATGTGAAAAGCTATCAGCTTTATTCTATAATTTCTACTATACAAACAAAAGAATGCCACAATAAAGTGGATGATTATTGATATAAAAACCCATATCATAATAAACTTAGAGTTTATCGATAATTGCACATGTCATGATGTAAACTTTTATTTTATCAATATTGATAATTTATTCAATTGGCATTCGGGTTAGCCATATCAATTTAAGTATGATGTGAAACAATAATAGAGAATTCACATGGGTAAATATTAAAGAACTAGAAAGTTCTTTACGAATTCTCTTATATTACTTGTTCTCATTAATTAATTGACCAACTAAAGTTGGGGTTGAATCCCATAAATTCTGGAAATATCAAAGGCGAATATGGGCCAATTCGCCTGCCATGTATACCACATATGATGCATCTATGATATAGTTACATGTGCGATTATTATTAACCTGCAACCTGGCCGGTGCTTGCGAGGTAACTTGCTCAGTAATCTAATTTCGAGCATAATTTCCAGATTTTCTATTCAAGATAGTTCATCTTGATAAGGTGGTTTACATCATAGTTGGTTTAGCAAAATAATTTATTGAGTACCTCCACTTAATAGCTAAATTATTGCTTATGAGAACAAAGTTATCTATATCAATTTGATATATGTTATACACGAGAGTATATTATATTCTCCCCTCACAAGTGGTTCAGGGTCAGGAACCAAATAATTTTATCTTTTTATTATTGATGTGCAGTGTATATTAACATGATAATGCACAAAGATGATTTCCCAGAGTTGAGGAAACAAGTTAGTTTTTCTAACATGAGGGGGAGACATGACAAACACTTGAGAAAAAGTTACATGGAACGAATTATCATTTGTATATATAGATCCTCGAATATAATAATATGAACTTGAAGTTCATAAAAAGATAATTCAATTGCAACATATTGCAAAGCATGCCATACGCATTTGCTGACCCAAAGAAAGTAACTATATTCTCACTGCAAATGCTCATATTAAGTCCTAGAAGGACAAAGTCTTTGATACGCTTAAAGCGTATAGACAAATCGGTTTCAAAAAGAACTTCTTAATAAAGAAGATGAGCAAATGATCAAAGTGATCATAATAAGGAGGCAAGTGATCTAGAAGATCACATGACATAACACTTCATAAAATCTCATGAGAGATTTAGGTACCTCAATATATGAATGAAGAGATCGCTATGTTATGTCTTTATGGAAAACTTTTGGAACCGATATAAAATATTTGTCGTCGACATCTATCATAGCGCTAAGTTTAGATGAGGATCTTAAGTCTATCAAATATAGACACAAAAATATTGGCTAAATGGTAGAGACACACTTCAAGTAGAAATGATTCCATATGATAGACATGTAGTTTTGGACATGTAGTTCAAATACTTGAAAGTATAAAGTCAATGGTATGTGCAATCAGTTTTCAATATCTTATTTGTCTAGCATGACATGAAAAACTTGATATGCATCTAAAATCTATTATATGGCTTATATGACTTAACTTATATGTCAATCCATGAAGGATTTAAGTTGCTTGAAGCATATACAATTCTTGATCTTGAAGTACTGTTTCCTTAGTGCAATTTGTGCACGAATATATCTTGCTATAACTATAAGCATGATAATGTGATAGCAAGAGTTTTTCACCTCTATGAGAAGATATAGAACTGACGATTCCAATAAGATTATACGAAGACGATACATCTATTAAGGATGATGATTTCAAAGTGAAACAAATTCATTCAAGTTAATATGGCTAATTTATTTATCAAATCTCTACCAAAGATCTCTTGAAGATGGTGCACAAGATTGGAATGCGAAGGCTCAAGGATGTGAATTGATGCTCTTTTCAGGGGGAGTTAATGCGCGTTGCACTCTTTTTCCCTTACAAGATTTTGTCCCACTGGGTTTTCCTTGCAAGGTTTTTAACGAGGCAACCAATAGGCGCATTACTAAATATGTGTACTCTTTTTTCTTTTCTAGAATTTTTTCCCATTGGGTTTTGTTTTAGTTAAGGTTTTAATGAGGCACATTACTTATTGAGTAGACATTCAAGGGGGAGTGTTAAGAATAGAATTCTATTTAGAGTGAATGTCTATCTTGTAGAGAGTTTTACTTTGAGGCTAAGTTATTTTTCCTCCTATAAATAGAGGGGTCTTACCACATTGTAAACCACCCCAAAATTCAATAAGAATTTTCTCTCTCTTTCTCTGCAATATTGTCCTTGTTCTTTTATTATTTATAACATATATAAAGTAGTATCATACAACTGTACATGTATGCAAAAAGGAGGAGCTAGTATATTCTATTAGGATATATTATTGGTAGATATTCTCTCATTATTGTAGTGTCCTATAGTTGTTAGGATTTGATATTGTACAGTCCTATAGTTGGTAGGATTTGATATTGTACAGTCTTATAGTTGGTAGGATTTGGTACCTCTCTGTACTCTATATATACTTTTGTGAGCAATACAAGAAAATCAATTCTCCCAAAACTTTATACATGGTATCAGACGCCAGTGGCTTATCGCCAAAGAAACCCTAATTCTTCCCTACCCGCGGCGCCGCCGCCGCTGCACTATCGGCAGCCCGCCGCCGCCGACCTTCTCGGTCAACCGCCTCTGTCCGGCCTCTTGCCGCGCCGCCGCTGCACTAACCGGCAGCCCTCTCTCTCTCGACGTCGATCAGCGCCTTCTCTCCTTTGCCTCGCGCTTCATGGCCGCTACGACATCCAACGATCTTCTCCAGCCGATTGCCATCAATGCATCTGCTCAGATCCCACTCAAATTGGATTCCACTAATTACCTGGCGTGGAAATTCCAATTCCGAACCCTCCTTACGGGTTACGACCTCCTCGGCTTCTTCTGCTGATGTCCAAAATTGGCGTGTCCTCCGGCCCTCCATCTTGAGGGGGCGTATTAGGATATATTATGTTGTGTATCTTTTTATTATTGGTAGATATTCTCTCATTATTGTACAGTCCTATAGTTGTTAGGATTTGATATTGTACAGTCCTATAGTTGGTAGGATTTGATATTGTACAGTCCTATAGTTGGTAGGATTTGATACCTCTCTGTATTCTATATATACTTTTGTGAGCAATACAAGAAAATCAATTCTCCCAAAACTCTCTATATATTCTGTCCTTTTGTTATATATATATATATATATATATATATATATATATATATATATATATATATATATATATATATATATATATATATATATATATATATGTGTGTGTGTGTGTGTGTGTGTGTGTGTATGTGTGTGTGTGTGTGTGAGAAGAACATGACCTGCAGAATATGGTTTAGCTTAAAGAGTCAGTTATCATAGTTTTGTTCATGATTTCAATTGATGAACTGTTCTTTAGGTACACCTACGCAAAATCCAAAAGAAATTATATAACTCAGTAATCAATTAGAAGAATTGATAAAGCGTCACAATTAAGCTATGACATTTTCCAAGAGTATATAGTTCATAACATTAGTCTACGTTATTTTTTTATTTAAAAGTAAAAAAGGGGTCCAACTTTCGAACGGTTATTGTTATCATTCTCCAATTGTATTAACGGTTGGAGAGAAAACTTGGATGATAACTCTAGGTATGGAATTTAAGAACCTTTTATTTTCATCGGATTAATCAACAGTATTTTTGGAGACAATAGGGAGTCTACTTGATGAAGAGCGCATTTAAAATAATCTCATAGCGACCATACATCCCAACTTCAACCGTAAAATCACAATCATACTTTACTATCTAAGCTAATTAGGTCCTTCTACTCTAAATTAGTAGAACATAAGTACAATCACACCTCCATTTACTATAAAAACCATGTTTCTCTTGGAATCGATTTTTATAGTATGTTAAAATATATATTTTTATAATATTAATTTATTATAACAGCTAAAAAATATCAGAATAAACGATATTGTTATAGATAAATTTGACTAGTTTATCATAGTAGAGAGAAAGAACACAAGATAATCATGAGTTTTCAGTTACATTAAAAGTAATCAGTTTTAAATTAAGACGTTGAAGCAATATCTTGTGGTTATTAGGCATCGAGATTCTTTATTTTTACTTTTTATATCTTGTCGAGGTACTCGTATTCGTCCAAATAAATGAGGTTCTTTGCAGTTGGATCCTTAACATAGACTCCACTTTCTGATTTGCACCTCTTCCTTTAATTTTTTTATGATTCCCCACCTTTTTATTTCATTGCAAAACAATTAAAAGACCTCAGTTTTTCTCTTAGATGAGGGACAAGATAGAAAATTTTAAGAAATTATATATTTCTTTAAACCTAATGTGAGAAATTGGATTTCGTCAGAAGGATCATTACCTATCTTCAAAGAGTGTAAACTCTTTTTGTCTAACCAAAAAGTTTGAGTAGGTTGCATAATGCGACTGAATTGTTTCAGATTTGATAGATATCAAAAACACTAGATAGAGCTAGTTAGGTAAAAATTAATTGAGGGATCTAAGTGTAGACAAAAGAACTATAAAGATTATATTATTAATGGGGTGTGAAGGGCACGTGATTCTATTGTATAGAACAATGTCCTCCACAATTCAGTTGTATCATTCTTCTTTTTCTACTGAAGCAAAAATGCTCTCTTCTCTCTCGTCTGTCCTCTTAATTTCTTCTTCTAGATTTCGTCAAGATTCATCTCTAGGTTCAATTGCATGCTATTAAACTGGATTCATAGAGTATAGATTCAACAAATTGACATGGTATCAGAGCCTTGATAGTTGTAATTGCGCAAATCAGAGTACTGTAGTTGCAGAACTTCAAGCTTAGTCATGGCGACAGATGAGATTGCACAACTACCTCACAATCACCCACTGTTTCTTCGAGATTTAGATGCAGCTGGAACAACATTAATCTCATTAAAGTTCACATGGCCAGAAAACTACGCCCTATGGAGCAGAGCAATGAGGGCTGCACTATTAGTGAAGAATAAGTTAGGGTTTGTGGACGGTACATGTGTAAAAGGATCGTACAAAGGAGAACTGGAGACATAGTGGGAAAGATGCAATGTTGTGATTTCATGGTTGAGTAGCACTGTAGCTAGTTAATTGGTGCCTAGCATCATGTATGCTTATAGTGCGAGGAAGGTATGAAATGAGTTTAAAGAGAGATTTGATAAGGATAATACCAAGATCTATCAACTTTGGGCTGAGATTGCAAGTCTTAAGTAAGGAACTGAGTCAGTTACCTTAAATTTCTAAACAATGAAGGATTTATGAGATAAATGGACATTTTAGCATCATTGCCCTCTTGTGACAGAAGAATCGAGGCCCTAAGTGGAACATCTAGTAAGGCAAAGATTGATGCAGTTCTTTATGGGACTCAATGAGAGCTACAGTCAAGCGAGATGCAATGTACTACAAAGAAGGCCAGTTCATCAGTAAATCAAGCTTATGCAATAACTGTACAAGAAGAGAGTAAAAGAATACTAGGTGTTGTGGAACCAAACAACGAACCGCTGACAATACTTGCAGGAAGGGGTCAGATGTTCAAAGGCAAGAAACCAGGGCTGATTTGCAAGCATTGTGGTTATAAAAGTCACTTGAAGGAGAACTGCTACCAAATAATAGACTATCCTCCAAATTAAAAAAGTAAGAAGAAAGGGAAAGTAGGTACATATAAACCTTTTGCTAATAATGCTAACACAGATGGGGGTATTGAAACTTGAAATCAGCCACAAGGAAACTATCTCACAAATAATAGTACAAACAGTTGGAGAAAACTTTACTCGAAGAGAGGAGTGCAAGACCATCAGGGTTAATAAGATCTTCAAACATGGAAGGTATTATGTCATTGATGTCTAATGTTTCCAATGTATGTGTATATGATTGGATAATAAACTTAGGAGAATCATATCACGTAACATGTTTCAAAAGTACATTGGATTCCATTAGACATATAGAGGGACAAAGTAATTATGGAGTGCAAACACCTACAGGAGATAGATCTGAAATCACACATGTTGGAGAGACTACAATCTTAAAGAATCAGAAAATTAAGAATGTTTATATGCGCCTGATGTCGCCCAAACTCACACCACAAATATAGGTTGTGAGGCGGTCGAAGCAATAATAAAAATCCAATGCGAGTCGAGGTCGAATCCACATGGAGTTAGATTTTGGATTAAACATACACCTAGTATGACTGTATGATGTGCCTCAAATTACGCTTCCACATTTTCAATTGTTGCTTCTATTTCTACTTCTAATCTATTGATTGTAATTGTAGAGCTAAGAGGTAATATTTTTGGTTTTGGTTGTTTTTCAAGTTATGAGAGATCTAGGGTTGCGACTTCTGCCTAGTTGGTTACCTAACGAATTTAGAGCTTTAGGGAATGCTTGGTTGATCGGGATACAATATAGCAATCATACTCAATTATTCACTCTATACCTCTCGGTAGTTTGAGTAATTTTTTCCGATTTGGCTTTCTCAAATTCAAATAGGTATTTCACAAAGCAAGTCATAAATGCTCTAGCCGGTTCTTACTATATCTAGGTCTGACTCTTTAATTGAGCTATCAATTTCTTGAGTTCACCCTAATTCCTAGTTACCGAAGTTTTTCTAGACTTAGTCTCTCTTTCTCAAGTTGAGACTAAGTCAAGTAGGGATGAATCAATATTCGCAACCATCAATTCTCAAATTCAAGCAAGAACTAGGATAAATATCATAAACCCAATCATAAATAAGCCCTAAATCAATTACCCATTAAGTACCGATACTAGGGTTGATTCACAACCCTAGATAAGGGTCTAGCTACTCAAAAAAAAAATGAAGAAATTAAAGAAGAAACTAAGATATAATTCATAATAGATGATTGATGGAAGAAGATATAATGTTTAAAAGTTAATCTAGTGCAATGTTAACCAATACAGGAAATAAAAATGGCTTAGGTGCTCAAAGTTCTATTTATACTAAGTTAAAAATATCTGACAAAATTTTTCCCAGCGTAGTTTTGCGGCTGCAGAATTATGGGTGCGGTCCGAACATTGAGACTTGGTTTGACAGGTTCTAATTCTGCGGCTGCACAATTCTGGATTGCGACCGCACTCCTTCAACTTCTACAGACCGCATATTTATGAGTGCGACTGCACTCTTACTTCCGTGGCCGCACAATTATAGTACGTTCCACACTTCTTGATTTTGGGCTTGGGAATTATGGGATGACCACACATTTCTGAGTGTGGTTGTGCTCTTGATTATGTGGCTGCACAAAAATATTACGATCCGTATTTTTTTGACCTTAAAATCCTATTTCTCTGATCTTTTTCTTCTGCGGCCGCACCAGAATTGTGCGGTCCACACTTTGCATAGAATTTTTTGTAAGAGGCTTTTTTGCAACCACACTCAATATTGTGTGGTCCGCATTGTGCCCTTTTAGCCTTATTTTGGTTCATGTCCAAAATTACTCCATCTTGAGTTGATTTTTATTTGTTTGGCTCATATTCCAACACTCCTGCAAGAAAGCACATTTTATTAGTTTTTGCGAATACCTCTAAGAAATTTTTGAGCTAAAACAAAAGTAAAAGATTGCAAATAAATAGTCAAAATCCCTACTTATCAACTCTCTCAAACTCAATCTTTTGCTTGTCCTCAAGCAAATAAGGTAATTCTCACCTCTACAAGATAATAACTATTTCAGCTGGCCTAAGGTGAAACAATCACACATCAATTGGGAAAAAAATTACCCTCAACACGTATGAATTATAAAAAATGCAATAATTTGACCTTTAATTTTGAGTATAATAGATCTAATGTGACACTAGAGCATCAAAAGTTGACTTTGCTTATCAAGATAACTCGCTCATTCATGTAGGTTATTGTGGATCCAAAACACTTCCTCCTTTACTCTCGTTAGCATAAATCACTTAGGAATTTAACATTCAAATCAAGAATTCTGAAAATTAGCTCATCTCTCTCAAAAGAATGTCACAAGTACGACTTTAAGTACCATATGCTTTCCCATCATATAAATCATCACTAATGTAAGTTCATTCAACTTGAAATCATGTAGGGATATTTGGTGATGTAATGAAGGCTTTTTGGATTACGGTAGGAGTTGATGGATTAGAATGCGTTCAGCTTTCCTTAAGCACTCCATTTACTCTTTTTGGCTCATACTTAATTGACTATTAGAGTCAGGGGAACTAGAGAGACGTAACTTCACTCTTTCTTGGCCATGGCATTTATTTTTCTCCTTTTCTGTTTACTCCATGCCTTTCTTCCTTGTTTGTCTTTGAATCCCTTCAACTTTTTTAGTTTATTCTCTTTTTGGCATTTTTCTTTTTGTTATTTTTATTGCCTTCCCTTTTCTTCATTTCTTTCTCTTCTTTGTACCTTTATATCACTTTCAAACTCCTCGCCTCTCCCCCAAACACATATTTTTTCAATTATTTCTCAAGAATACTTAGGAAAGATTGGGTACCAAGAGAGGATCATTACAAAATAGATAAAGGCTTGTAACCTGGTTATTGAAAGAAAAAGGGCTTAGGCTCAAATGGGTTGACTAGGGATATTACATTGGTAGGCTACGAAAGATTTCAATTTTCAAATTGGATCAAGGAGAGCCTACAATCATTTTTCAAGCCAAGCTACACTTAGAATTTCGCCTAAAAAAACATTCGGGGCAAGTTCTAGACTATTAGCACGGGTACTTGGACTTGTTATTCAATATCATGATACTGTATTGCTAAGGAGAACGGATTCGAGAGCCTATAACAACCCTATTTAATATTGAGAATCACAAATTGCTCGACTAAACCACTCGATGGCTGCTTAAGTCAACATAAGGGTCAAAAGGTCTCAACTAGAGCTATTTTCTGCCAACAACTTGTTTTTAACCATAAAGTCGTAGGTAAATGTGTTGATACCAAGTGAAGCATGCTTGAGATCCTTTTTATTAGTTACTACTATTTTTTCCTAAACATAAAAGGAAACTAACTCAATCCCTTAAGAAAGTTGTCACGCCATCCATCGTTGGGAAGAGCCACTCGGTTCACACAAAATTCACCTTTGAAATTAACTGTGGCATTAAGAAAACCAAAGGCTTATTGTTCACTCAAACATAAAAGAAAAGAAGCTAAAAAATTAAAAAAAAATTACTAAAGTAAGTAAGAAATTATACTACTAAGAAAAACAAACTAAAGAAGCAATGAAATAAACTACGAAAAGTAAGATAAATGAATATACAAACAGAGGGGAAATGAATATATACATCAAGTGAAAGGGAGGACTATATACATAACCAAAGAGAAAGTAAAGAAAAGAAAAAAATAGCATTAGAGTTATTACAGGCTAATTTCAATGCCAAATTAATCAAAATAGACCACCCCTCTCTCCCCCAAATAAAAATAAATATTGTCCCTAATGCTTAACAAAAATAAGAACAAGGAAGGATGAGTTAAGAGAACTCCCTAAGGCTGCACTGTGGTCCGGGCCCAGCCCGGGATCGCGGGGCAAACGTTCCGGTTCAAACGGGCCTGGTCTCTAGTGGTGCAAAAGCCCGCTGTGGGCCGGTCCTTACCAAAAAGCTCGCGAGCCAGGGATCGTTTAGCCCAGGATCGGCAGGCGGGCCTGGACCGGTTCAACCGGGCCCAACGGGCCCCAACGACTATCTTTTAAAATTAATTTCTTTTTCAAAAATTAACCAACGGTCAGATTTTTAAAACCTACCGTTGGCCTTCAATTTCAACCGTTAGGGACTTTAGAAAAAGCCATTTAGCCCCCAAACTTTTTATAATTACACTTTTTTCCAATTCTCAACTATAAATACACCCTAATTATTTCATTTTTACTCACAAATTCATCAATCTCTCTCAATATGTTTCTAATTTTCTTCTATATTTGCTTACTTTATTATTGCAATTTTGTGAAAAATTAAAGTTGGTGAATTGAAGTATTCAAGTCTTCAACGATATTCAATTTTCAAGAGGTTGTTCGTCAATATGGTAAACTCGTTCCAGCTCTTAAGTTTAATATTATAATTTTATTTGTTTTAGCTTGTATAATTGTAATTAATATTGCATTTTCTTTGAAAAAAATATTTTGTGGTAAGGGAAAATCTAAAATTGGTGAATCTAGTTGCCAAGATACTACTCTTCCCCTTGCTCCCCGACCCAAACATGTTACCTGTACTCCTCCACATGTTATTCTTGATAGTGATAACCCTTATTTTCAATTTATTCGATAATCAATTTAATCATGATGTTGCAACAGGTCAACAATTAAATGAAGAAGTTTGAATGCTCTTTATCCTAATGAAGCTATCTTTGAAAATGATGATTTTGATGAAATGCAACCGGATTTAGATGATACACCTAATAGTCCTGTTAATAACCCAACTGATGCACCGCCTGACCCTCCTGTAATAACCCCTACTTTTAATAGACAGCCTTCTAAACGGCCCGAAACATCTCTTGTTTGGCACTTGTTTACTCAACAAAGAGAAAAAAAATAAGGCTAAGTGTTAAACTTGTGGGGCTTTGTTGGTTCATAAATTTACTGGAGACCGTATCGGTACAGGTAGTTTGAATAGACACATAAAGAAATACGCTAGAGATAAAGCTAAATTTTTTTAAATGAAAGCTACGCAAGAGGGGAGAAGTGTATATACCACGGTTAATCCTAGTACACGTTCAAATGTAGTTCAACCGAGAATTAACACTGTTACCGGTGGTTTTTTATATTATGATCCAAATAAAGATCGTGAAGAATTGGCAAAAATGGTTACTGTTATATGCTTACCCTATAGTTTTCCTTCTAACCCTTATTTTGTGCATTATATTAGAATATATTTTAATCCGACTTATAAAGGATGTACTCGCACAACTGTAAAGAGCGATATTTACAAATATAAACATGAATTTGAACAATATTTGCGCTATTTATTTACTTATATAGATTGTCGCATTGCTATTACTACTGATATTGGTAGAAGTGGTAATGACTGTGATTATCTAACTATTACAAGTCATTGGATAGATGGGGAGTAGATAATGCATAAGCGCATTATTACTTATATAATAATTAATTCACGCCGTACAGGTAAGTTTATTGCTAACAAAGTTGCAGATATTTGTAGATATTTTTGCATTAGAGGCAAAATTATTTAGGTTTCAATGGATAATGCTTCTAGTAACACTAACGCTGTAGGCTTTCTTACAACTACACTAAATCCTGCGCTTAGTAATATTTTTCATGTTAGATGTATTTGTCATATTTACCATTTAATCATCGGTGCTAGTGTGAAAGTTTTAAATGTAAAAATTAAAAAGGTTAAAATGGCTCTTAATTGGCTTTTTGATCCAAACCGTAGAAGTACGCCTAGAGACTATTTTAAAAAATGTGATGAATTTGGCCTTAGAGAAAGAAAGGTTCCAAAACCTTGTCCCACTAGATAGAATTACATGTATGAAAGTTTAGTTGTTGCATATGAATATAGGAATCCAATAAGCGCAACGTATAATACTCGTGTAGGTAATGGTGAGGATGATGATGATGAGCACCTTACAAATCAAAATTAGAGTAATGTTAAAATGCTTGTAGACTTTTTAGAACAATTTCATATTGCTTCAAATGAATTATCTGGCCAATATTATCCTACTATTTCAAATTGTTTAGTTTATATTGCAGCATTTGCAGATTTATTTACAACATTTTCATAGGGTGGGGTAATTTATCAAGAAGGTATTAATCATATGAAAGCTAAGTTTAAAAAATATTTTTTCCCGATCCCCCTTATTTTTGATGTTGCTGCAGTGTTAAATCCTACTATGAAAGTAGGAGGTCCTCACTTTTGGTATTCAAAATTTATAATGCTTTACCACTTTCAGCTGAGGAATTTGCTACACTTGGAGATGCGAAAACCTGAATTAAAATAAATGCTCAAACAATTTATAATGCTTATCAACTTGCTGTAGATCATGCTAGACCAAATGTTCCAACTCCTACTTCGTCTAGTTCGTAATCATCTAAAAGAACTGCGAGCATAAAAGCCCTTAGTTCTTGGACGGAGTTTAGGGGTTCTCAAGGTGATAATTTTGGTGATAAATCACAACTAAATGAGATTCAAGTTTATTTATTGTAGGGCCTTGAAAAGGAGAACCCAGATGACACCTTTGATCTTTTGGAATGGTGGAAGGACAAACAAAAATACTATCCGGTTCTTTCAAGGAAGACTTGAGATATTTTAAGTGTTCAAGCTTCAACAGTAGCATTCGAGAGCGCTTTCAGTCAAGCAAGAATTCAAATTAGTGATAATAGAGCGTTTATGAGGGAGAGCTTGGAAAAATCGGTGCCCTTCAGAGACTGGATCTATTTGGAACGAAGAAATTTTGGACTTGCAGAATCACAACCGGAGATAGACGAAGCTTATGAAGAAATACTAGTGGAACTTGCGCATGATGCTGCTTTGCCCGGAAGAGGTGATGAACAAGCTTCTTTTCCACTACCATCAACGGAAATTCCTCAGAACCTTGAAGGATTTATGAGATTCGTTAGAGATAATACATAGACTAATATGTAACTTGTATTTTGGCCCATCTTTCTTAGTTTTTTTCCTTTTGATGGTGGCATTAGTACCTTATTGTGCTCATTCCATTGGGGGGAGGAAGACTAAGAAAGATATTGCCATTCTTTGTTAATGTCATTATAATAAAAACTATAAGACATTCCCTTAAATATTTTTTTGAAATTTATTGTGTTTAAATTTGATATATATATATATATATATATATATATATGTGTGTGTGTGTGTGTGTGTGTGTGTGTATGTGTGTGTGTGTGTGTATATTGCCTTATATATATATAATTATATATATATATATACACACATATATAGTGCCTTATATATATATATATATATTATATAATGCAATATTATATATACACATAATACATCCTTATATATACATACTATATATAATATATATATTTATATAGGTATATATAAGCAATTTATATTAGTATATATATATATACCTTACAAGAAATTGCCTTAGATAAAAAAAATTTAAAAAAAGCCCGAAACAAAAAAGCCTGTCAGGCCCGTGGGCCCAACCCATTAAGCCCGGGACCATGTGGCCTTAGGCCCACTATGGTCCGGTTCAACCCATTGGGACCGTGAAGATCGGGACCATTTGGCCCGGGACCGCCAAAGATCGGGCCCGCCAATGCTAGGGGTTGGCCCAGAATACAGCCCTACAACTCCCTATGCGGTCTCACTATGCATGGCATCCTTAGAACCTTCGGTCTCCTCTAACTATATCTCATCATCGCCTGGCTAAGGGACAATATGTTTGGTGAGCATCTGGATTAATTCCTTTGCAATGTGGGCAGAAAGGCCCGGCTCCTCAGATTAGTCGGCTACTGTATGTGGTGCCTCGAGTACTGATGATGCTGTTGGTGCTTCTGGGGCTTAATGCGCTGCCTCCATAAGTAAATTCAATGGTAGATCTCTGGAAGATGAAATCTTAGAAACTTCTTTTCGTAACCTATTCACTGACTTCTTCGAGCCAAAGATTTTTGCATTTTCTTTACCTGTTTGCCTAAATTCTCAATGACTTCCCCATGTGCCACTTGAGTCTCCATAACGGTCTTCTGGTTTTGTAGGATCTTGGATAGTATTTTCTCCATTGACGGAGGTACCTGGGTGCTGTTGGGGCAGAAGACTGTGCTGTAACAACACTGGATATGTTAGATAGCTTTGAAGTAGTTGCATGCATCTAGTTTTTGAGACTCGCTAATGCCTGGGAGAATCACAGCACAGTTTGTGGATCAGTTGATGAGGTTGACAATGATAATAAAACTGATGGTCTAGAAGAAGAAGGTTGTGGCATGTCTGTTCTCTTGGTGGAAGGACCGACTTCTATGGAAGGAATGGCATTTGTGGAAGGCTCAGCAGCTGAATCAGTAACTACTACCATTGGTTCCTCAAACTGGCCAGCGGAGGTAGTTGCCTTACCCTTGAACTTTGGGTTGTCAGCACCCTCTAGGTGGTACTATAAGAAAGACTTCTTGGCCTTTACCTTTGTATCATATTGCCTCGGCTCCACCTTTGCATCATTGAAGTAAATTATGAGGAAGTTTAGGTAAGGGTAGGATCTTTCATATTTCTGGACAGCTAATGCAATGTTGGTTGACATAGTGACACCCACATTGATCGGGTATCTAGCCATAATAGAATCTAGCAGAACTTCTCGGGGAAGTGGGAGGTCGTTCTCATTCAGGCACAGGTCAATAAAGCTGCACACAAAGGTTTGGCACCCTTTAGCTTCAAATTTTAGGGTGGCCCGGACTATGGGAACCTCTGTTGTGAGCCATAGGGGTGGTGGTCCTCAAGCATCCAATCTCAACTAGCCACGGGCGAGCTGCATCCCCCATGGCAAGATTTTCCAAATACTAGACCGCCTTGACTTCTTCAAAACCCACATAAGTGTTCTGAGCACATGAGTCGATCTGACTTTCAGGTTTCTCACTTTTGTTATCTTGGTACCCTTCTTAATGTGATCCACATTGGCATAAAATTCTTTAACCAAGTGCTCGTTTGCTTCAATGATATTGTGAGTGAACCATTTCCACCCCTTATACTCCTGAAATTGTCTAAGGACATTTGGGTTGTGAATGTCCAATCCTTCACTAAGAACAATATCTCAAGTGTGAGCGATCTCTAGAGCCATCACTCTCTGAATCTAGTAAAGGCAGTTAGGCTCACAAATCGATCATCCCATAACTCCTTCTTCTTATACCTCTCTAGAACTCCCACTATGGTGTATCCCCCTCTACCATCATTCGTGGCATCATCATTATCATATAAATTGATTGGTGCAGTCGAGGCATGTGAAGAAAAGGGTTCAAAATCTTGGCTACCCTCTTCCGAACCCTCAAAACAACTAGCAGTGGAAGAGGATTCATCTCTCAAATGGAATCTACCCAAGACTTGTTTGGGTTGAGATTGGGTATCATGCAATGCTTGCACAGCGTTACACTCAGAATCTTCCCTAGACGGGAGATACTCAGTGGACTCGGAGGGTACAAGAACTCTTTTAGCGGTTGCTTTCTTGCTTATGGCTCTTGTATGGCTAGCGGTAGGTTACTTTTGCCTCAACCTCGACCTTGGCCCGGGAGGGTTCTTCCCTTCTGTTTAATATATAACATGTACCATGTGATATAACAATTATCTACAATACATAATGATAGGAATAAGTTAGATTTGGAGGTCATAGATGCATGTATGATAATTACAGGAAATCAGAATCAGAAGAGACAATGCGGACCACACAAAAGTGAGTGCGGCCGCAGGCTGCCTTGTGCGGACCGCATAATTTTGAATTTCGGTCGCACAACTTGTTGGTCAGACTACATAATTTTGAGTGTAGACGCACAACCTTAGATTCAGACTACTGGGTCTTTGATCATTCAACAGTGCGGACCGCACCATTTTGTTGCGGATCACATAATTTCACTGCAGAACGCATAATTGCGAGTGCGGTCCACTAATTTCAAGAAACAACCTTACCCTATTTAATAGTTATGCGAGCCACAAAAAAGTGTGCAGCCACACAATTCAAACAGTGACAACACTACACTTAGGGTTCTTGCAATATTTTCACAAATCAAACATGGTATGCACAAATTGGCAAGATTAGTGGTTTATCCAGTCCTTAATGAAAATATATGAAGCTAGCCTCATGATTTTGAAGCACATATTAAGCACATTAGACATTTTTAGGCCTAAAAATAACCAAACTAATCAAAGAAAACAACAAACAAAAATTAAGAAGAATGAGCAAAACTCTAACAGTGATTGAACATACCAGTAGTAAATAATGCAGGTGAGAATATAACTTGATGAATTGTGTGTGAATTGTGAACTAATTTTGAGATGCACAATATTTTCTAGGGCTTGAGAGTTCAGAGATCATAAGTTTGAATAGTGTTGAAAAGCCCTATTTATAAGTTGACCTAGTCGGTTAAAATGAAGTTAAGTGCGGCCGCACAATTTTGAGTGCGGTATGCACTCTTTACATGAACCTTTGAAGAGCTCTGCTGTTTGCACAAAAGTGAGTGCGACCTTAGAATTTGTGCGGTTGCAAATTGTTCATGAAATATGGTAGACCAATCTTCAAATAGCGTGCACTTTTGGTCCACCAACTGTGCGACCGCACACAGGATTGTGTGGCCGCAAAGTGATAGTGCGGTCCACATAATTATGGTGCAGTCCGCACTTTTGTGTCACTTAGCCAAAATTTTATTGCATAGTCCCTACAATGCACACCCATTCCCGCATACATTTCAAAACTAGTTAGCACAAAACAAAACCTATCTAATGAAGAAGAAAAAGAAAAAAAAAAGGAAAAAGGCACATGGGAACCTTCCAAGAAGCGCCTGATTTAACATCGCGAGACGACACAGATTACCAATTATTTGAAATAAAGAACTATCATAATGTGGTCATCATCAAACTTTTCAAGATATTGTTTAACCCGGTGTCCATTTCCTTTAAACACCTTATCATTCTTTTCTTTTTAAATCCAGAGCACCAAAGGGGGTTACATTCACCACTTCAAATGGGCCACTCAATTTTGACTTTTGCTTTCCCAGAAACATCCGTAACTAGGAATTGAACAATGGCACAAGATAACCCTCTTTAAATTAGTTGTTGTGGATGTACTTGTCATAAAGGTACTACATCTTCTCTTTGTAAAGGACGAACTTGTGTAGGCATGATACCCAAATTCATCTAGCTCATTCATTTGTGCCACTCTTAGGTTTGCGGCGACATCCCACTCAAGGTTCAACTTCTTCAAAGCCCACATGCCCTTATGATCAAGTTCCACCGGAAGATGACACACCTTCCCGAACACCAGCTGGTATGGAGACATCCCGATCAGTGTTTTGTAGGCCGTTCTATTAGCTTAAAGAGCATCATCGAGTTTTCTTGTCCAATGTTTTCGGTTGGCATTCACCTTCTTTGAAAAAATACTATTGATATCCTAATAGGAGACTTCATCTTGTCCGCTTGATTGAGGATGGTGGGGGGTCGATACCTTGTGAGTGACACCATACTTTCTGAGTAAGGTATCAAATATCTTGTTGCAAAAAAGAGAACCCCCATCACTAATAATGGCCCTTGGGGTACCAAACCTCGTGAAGATGTTCTTTTTCAAGAATGTCATCACACTCCTTGCTTCATTGTTGGGAAAATCAATGACCTTGACCCATTTAGATACATAATCCTCCACGACTAAAATGTAGGTGTTCCCAAAAGATCTAACAAACGGACCCATGAAATCAATACCCCACATATCGAAAATATCTATTTTAAAAATGGTAGTGAGAGGAATTTCATACTTCTTTGAGATCCCACCGGCCCTTTGGCATTAGTCAAAACGCTTGACAAGCTCACTTGCATCCTTATAGAGAGTAGTCTAATAGAATCTCCAACTTAAAATGTTTCCGCCGTTCTTGCTCCACCATGGTGACCACCATACAGTAAAGAGTGGAAAGCCTAAAGAATTCCCACTTGTTCCTCCTCCTCCACATATCATCGAATAACACCATCGATACAAATCCAAAAGAGGTACGACTCATCCCAATAATAGTCAAGGCAATTCGGTTTGAACTTCTTCCTTTAGTTTGAAGAGAACTCATTCGGTACAATGCCACTCATAAGATAGTTTTTTAAGTCAGCAAAACATGGCATCTCGGTCATTGAAATTGCTAGAAATTGCTCATCAGGAAAAGAATCATTGATCTCAAGGCCGTCATGTAGCCTCCTCTCCTCATCTAATCGGGACAAGTGGTCCACCACTTGATTTTCACTAACCTTTTGGTCTTGAATCTTTAGATCAAACCATTGCAATAGAAGCAACCACCATATTAATCTTTCTTTAGAATCTTTCTCGCTCATCAAATACCAAAGTGCCAGATAATTGGTGTGAACTTCTCAATTGCAAAGACAATAGCAAGGAGCTCTTTTTCGGTCACTGTGTAGTTGACTTGGGCAGCATTCATGGTCTTGCTTGCATAGTAGACCGGATGGAAAATTTTGTTGATACTCCCAATACCTCTCCAACCGCCATATCACTTACGTCACACATGAGCTCAAAAATCAAGCTCTTATCCGGCATGGTAATAATAGGAGTGGTAGTCAACTCGCACTTAAGCAACTCGAATGCCTTCATGAAATCTTCATTAAAACGAACTTTGGCATCCTTCTCCAAAAGTTGACACAAAGGGTTTACAACCTTAGAAAAATCCTTGATGAATCGACGATAAAACCTTGTATGACCCAAGAAGCTCCTCACTCCCTTCACGGATGTAGGCGACGAATTTTTGAGATCACCTCAATTTTGGCCTTGTCGACCTCAATAACATGCTTTGAAATTTTGTGGGAGAGGACAATGCCTTCCTCGACCATGAATTGACATTTCTCCCAATTCCAAACCAAAATTTTCTCCTCACATCTATCCAAGACCCTATCCAAAATTTTCAAGCAATCATCAAAAGAATTCCTAACCGTGGAGAAATAATCCATGAAGACCTCAAGAATATAATCCACCATGTCGGTGAAAATAGCTATCATAGACTCTTGAAAAGTCATTGGTGCATTACACAAACCAAACGGCATCCGTGAGAATGCCATAGTACCATAGGGACAAGTGAAGGTAGTCGTTTATTGATCCTCCGGAGCAATAACAATTTGATTGTAGTTGAAATACCTATCCAGAAAATAACAGAATGCACATCCGACCAACCTATCAAACATTTGATCAAGGAAGGAAAATGGAAAATGATCTTTTCTTGTAAATTTGTTGACCTTGCGATAGTCCATATAACCCCTACATCCGCTCATCGTCCTTGTAAGAATCAAATCGTTCTTGTCATTGGTAACCACAGTCATGCCCCCTTTTTTTGGGATACATTGCACCGGAGAAGTCCATGAACTATCAAAAATAGGGTAAATAACCCCGACATCCAACCACTTTATAATCTTTTCTTGACCACCTCGTGTATTGCTTCATTTAGCCTCCTTTGATGTTTAATGGAGGGTTTGGAACCCTCTTCCAAAATAATCTTGTGCGTGGAAAAGGCGGGGCTTATGCCCCGAATATTCTCCAATATCCATTTGATTTCTCTCTTCTTCCTTTGTAGAACCTCCAATATGGACTCTACCTGCATGTTAGTCAAACAAGAGGAAAGAATAACTTTTAAAATAGAAGAAAGACCAAGGAATTAATATATGAGGTGTGGAGGCAACGTCTTTAGATTCAAAGTGGGAGGCTCCTCGATTGAGGGCTTTGTTGGAGGGTTATTCTGATTCTCAAGATCCAACGATAGCTTGCGAGGCTCATAAATGTATGACCCCATTCCTTGCAATGCATTCACCCACTCCACGTAACCTTCTTTTTCCTCATAATCATCAAGGTTGAGCAAAACGGATTCTAAATTATCCTCAACATTCATTATGGCACAAGCATCATCAATAATCATGTCGGTTACCAAATCCACGAACGAACAATCTTCAATGCTATTCGGTTGCCTCATAGATTTGATCACATGGAAGACCACCTTTTCCTCACCCACCTAGAAAGTGAGCTCACCGTCATCCAAATCAACAAGAGCGTTCCCCATAGCAAGGAAAGATCTACCCAAAATAACATGCACCTCATAGTCCACTTCACAATCAAGAATCACAAAGTCTGCCAGGATGATGAACTTGTCAACACGAACTAACACATCATCAATAATACCTAATGGCTTTTTCATAGTACGATCTACCATTTGCAACCTCATGCATGTGGGTCTTGGTTTCCCAATACCCAAAGTTGTGAACACGAGTAGGGAATCAAGTTGATACTTGCCGCAAGATCTCATAAAGCTTTGGCAAAGTCAGCACTCCCAATAGTACAAGGGATTGTGAAAACGCCGGGATATTCTAATTTTTGAGTCATTGAGTGCATAATAGCACTCATTTGATGTGTTATCTTGATAGTTTCATAATTCATAGACCTCTTTTTGGTGACCAAGTCCTTCATGAACTTTGCATAACCTGGCATTTGCTCTAAAGCGGCAACCAATAGTGCATTGATAGACAAACTCTTCATTATGTCAATAAACTTTCTAAATTGGTTCTCACTAGTTTGCTTTGCATGCCTTTGATGATATGGAGGAGGAGGCCTTGGCATCGGTGCCTTCGCCTTTAGAATTACCGGTTCCAGCATGTCAATTATGTATTCCCTAGACGGGTTCACTTCTTCTTGTGCTTCCTCCACATTTTCATCCATATCAATTCTCACTTCTTCATTAGCATGAACCATATTGCTTGGAATTTTATCTTCTTGAACCAGAACATCATCATCCACAATTATTATTTGATTTGATGTTGTTGCATCTCTACCTTTTTCACTTCTCGTAGTCACGGGCATAGAATATCATGTATTTTTCCAACCTTTAGGTTCACCACCGTATGACTTGGCAGTGCCCCTTTAGGATTAGTGTTCAAAGCTCGTGAGATTTGGCTTAATTGAACATCCAAATTGCAAATTGAAGTGTTATAAGAGGCTAGTTGGGCATCAGAGTTGACATTTTTCTCCATCATCTGTTTAAACATGTTCTCGATTTGTCCCATATCATTGTTAGAAGACCTTGAACCTTGAGAAAGATATGGAGGTGTATTGTTTGGTTGTTGGAACATCGGGGGCCTTTGAAAACCTGTCCCCCAATTTTTGCTGTTATACCACCCTTCTTGGTTGTTGTCTCCCCAATTTCTTTGATTGTTGCCACCCCAATTGCCTTGATTGTTGCCTCTCTAATTGCCTTGGTTACCCTGATTATTCCAATGGCATTGATTATTCTTACCACCACTCCAATTGACTTGGTGGCCTTGCTTATCCAATTTCCTTGTGAAAACCATTGTTGTTGATTTTGTTCTTGAGAGTTGTTTCTTTGGCCTTGATAATTATTGACATATTTCAGTTCTTCTTGTTTTTCATTGAACGAATCACCTTGGCCATACCCACTATCATCTTGCATGAATTGCTCCGGACAACTTTTCATTTGTTGACGTTTTTGTCGTATCTTGTTCATCTTGATATTCACATCTTCCATGACATTCACTTGCTTCAGCCCTTGAACTTGTTGAAGCTGAGCTTTGTCCAATTGATTCATTATAGTTGTCAACTCGGCAATAGATTTCCCATGATCATGTAGTTCCTTGTGTAGGTGAATGACATTTGGGTTATCTTGAGGAACATTGGCTCTTCTTTGCCATGCCGATGAGGTATCCGCCATCTCATCCAAAATTTGACAAGCCTCGGCATATGGCGTGCTCATGAAGTTCCCACCGGCATGTTGATTTACTACACATTGATTTGTTTTGTTGATCCCCCTTGTTTGATCACAGACTCAGTCATATCGTTATTCGGGAACTCTTTAACCATGGAACGATGTCTTTCACAAATTTCGTGTAATGGCTCATTGGTATCTTGCTTGAATGCATGGATATCAGTTCGAAGTGTCGCCATATGCTCTGGAGAGAAGAATTTGGCAATGAATGTACACTCATCCCATTTATACATGGGATGAGTGGGCATTCTCTCTAACCAGTCCAATGCCTTCCCCGTAGAGAAAAGGAAAATATCCTCAGCCACATCACATCCTCAGAGACTGTGGTTTGCTTGATCCCCAACAAGTATCGATGAACCCTTTGAGATTCTTGTAAGCATTTTGACTCGGAGCCCCATTGAAGAATCCCTGTTGCTCAAATAGTGAAAGAATCACATTGGTGATTTGGAAGTTGTTTGCCCTAATGCAGGGAGGGACTATAGCACTTGCATAACCCTCATTCGGTAACACTCGGTGTGCTACCACTCTTGGTGGAGGTGGGGAATGTCGCGCCCCCTTTTTCCTTTGCGGAGTCCGAGTTTCAACATTCATGGGGTGTAATGAGTCATTTCCTCTTGGGAATTAGGTAATTGAAAAGTCGCTACCTAATGGATTATAGTGCGTTAGGTCACCTAGAGTAATTAACTCTTGAGTTGGTTTGCATCACCAGAGATTAGGGTAAGGGCTCGAAGTAACTTCTAGGGAAAGGTGTTAGGCACCCCCTTGGTCCACAACTGTGGTCCTGGCCGAACTTATTCTCACAAATTAGTCCTCATAAATGGTTGCATCAAATAAGTTGCTAGTAAGGACATTGGTGAGTTCAAGTAGTAAGATAAAGGTTTGAACAAGATGTAAAAGATGAAAGTTTAAATGAAGAGACGATTTGATAAAGAGGGGCCCTAGGTTGTTTGTCCTATAGGATCACCCTACGCAATATCTAGTAAACACTCCTCGATGAGGGGCTACACGTGACATTAACGCATAGTCATCATATCCTATGTCTACCATTTCCATCCCTTTATTGGTCATGTAAAGTGAGTGTTTGGTCACTGATTCCTACTGCGTGCTGCTACATGTTCCTTCTTTATGGTCCGGGATGGAGATAAGACCTCTACCTATAGGTAGTTATAGACGTACCCCTAAGGTTTATAAAGGAGAAAACACTAAGGCGGCAGTCAAAACATTTTGGACTTTTACACATAATGGGAGCAATTAAGAGGCTAAAAGTTTCCTCCTTAAACAAACATACAAGCAACACGACTCAAACACAGTTAAGGTCTTTATTATTCAAAATCCTATAGCATGATGTCTAAGTGACTATGCGATAATATACCCAGAAGTTATAACCTAGTAGTTGCCTAGGGACTCTTTTTAATATGCCGTTAGAATCAGAAACATTAAGCGACAGAGACAACTTCAGGGAAATGAAGTTTTTTTAAAGACGCCCTAAGGCTTGCCTATATGCAGAATACTAGTATCTGTGTTAATGTAGAAATAAATAGGTTTTTCGAAATAGACTCCTTTAACACCTATAGGTATGATATCTAATGAGATTGAGGCAATTTTGAAAGAACTTGTTTCACGAAATATTTGACACTTAGTAGACCAGTTTTAAAAGATGAACTAGGCGTATTGAAGTTGATTTATTAGACCAATTAAATTATCAGACAGAATTGCGAGTAAAGACCGCAAAGGCATGATATCTAGGCATATTACTGATTTTAGTGATTTTCAGCAACATACATGAATACTCATTAAAATTGAATCGAAGTCGAATCCTATCGGCATGACATCTATATTTGAACTGATTAAGACACGATTGTTTGGAACCTATAAACATGGTTTCTAACATGACAAAATGCAGAACCTTAGGAACATGATTTCTACTTGATGCAAAGGAAATTAGAAGTGAAATCCTATAGGAATGATTTCTATTAGGCAAAAACAATCAGATTCAAAAGAGAAAACCTATTAGCATGTTTTCTATTTAGGCAAGCAGTCAGATATCAAAAATAAGGTCCTAAGAGCAGGATTTCTACCCATATTACCCCTTTAAAGTATGCATCTACCCACCCTTTTACTAAATGACCCCAAATATCTATTTATGAATTATTACAGGCCAATGAATGAATTACATAAGTAAAATGGAAAATCAAGAAGCTATTCTATAGGGAGCATGCAATTAGGCCCAATTGTTCCCAAAGCCTCCAATGGTCTCATATGACTCATTTCCATAGACAAATCAGAGTCTAGGTGCATCAAAGTCCCCTAAGGGTCTCAAGGGCCCCAGGCAATGCTTATACCTAGACTTAGTAACCAAGAATTGAACCAATGCAGTGTGGAAAGGCAAGTCTCAGTGTGCCAGAGTTCATAGGGCTCTCAAGAGTATCCCAAGGAAGTAGACATACTAAAGGGGCAAAACTTATTGACTAAGAGTAAAGTGAAAGTGCAAGACAAAATTTGAAGAAAGTTTATTAAGGAATGTATTGGAAAGTCTATTTTGAAAGAAATTGGTAAAGCAACAAAGATTGTTTGAAAAGAGGTTGGAGTAGTAAAAAAATCTTAAACACCCTAAGATAGGATCACACACAACTAGTTTACAGAATCCAAATGAGATCCAATAGTCACATGGGTCAAGGGGGTTTGGGATAGACATTTGGCTGCATAACCCAGCAAGGGTTTTAAGACTGATTTAGAAATGCTTAGAAATAGCAGACACTGGCATAGTCAGAAACCGGTCAGGAAGAACATAAACACATAAAAGGGGTGATAAGGATTTGGGGATTCATGGGATGGTAAGAACATAAGACGTAAAAGACAACTGACAAGGAATGCTTTGAAACACACATAACGGAATAAATTAATCAAAAGGGAAGGGGAGACATAATAGCATGTTGATAACGTAACTTAACTAACAGTTTCACAACAAAACCACAAATAGAAGAAAACTAGAAATAAGAGAAACTGAAAAAAAGAGAAGCATATTGTCGTTGGAGCTTTCAAATTAAAACAAGGACATACCAGCGAAGAGAGAAGTAAGCAAAATGAAAGAACAAGAGAGAATAGATGATTAGCCTTGGCTTGCAGCAGGCTAATAGTAGCAAATAGCACAAGAGAGAGGGAGAACATAGATTTTAGTAAGAGAGGTGGTTTTGAAAACCAAGCGTTCGTGTGTGTTAATGAAAGACTTAGAGTATTTATAATTTTGAAAATAGGGAGAAAATAAGGTAACAAGTAAAGGTTTAGCATAACTATGTAAGTAATCACAATTAAATTCCAATTAATACAAGTGCTTCCCTTTAATCAAGGAATCACAACTTAAACGGATACCAATAGGTGTAATTAAGGAAAAAAATCAGTTGATAAGACTGAATTTTTACCATATAATGGGTAGCAAAAGTATAGAGCATATGATTGAGCCTAAGTAAAGAATATTCTAATTAAGGAAAGGATTCAGTAAGAATGAAGTACCACAACAAATAAGGAAATGGAATCGGTCAATATAAACAGACAAGTATAATTTTAGGATTTTGAAAGAAAATATTGCAATCAAACCATCAATTAAGGATATTAGAATCAAATCAAGATAGGATCATGATTCTATATTGCAACATATAAATAAAGAAGAACGAATAGAGGTAGCAAACATGCAAAGCCAGCCATATCGGCAAAAAAAGCAAGAGATGAACAAATAAAATGAACGCAATCATACAAAAGTGACATAAGTAGGCTAAAGACTTAGTAGAAAACCCATCAGAAGCATGGTAGCCAAAAAAAACTTAACAAAGTCATGCTTACACACAAAACCAAAGCAAAGAAGGTCTTAACATTAGGGCTTTCTAACATAGTCGACCTAAAAAGCAGTAGGAACATAAGATCAGTCAAAACAAGCAAGGAAAGAGGTTTTAATGTAATGAAAAAAATCAGTTAAAACAAGTGTAGAAAAAACTCCGAGAAAACAGTTTAAAGTTGAGGATCTTTGGGAAGAAGTTCGAAAATAGTGCAAATCATAGGAAGAAACAGACTTAAATCATTAAAAATAACACAAATCTAGGAGATTCAAATGAGAGTTAAAGTTTCAAAGGAAACCCAAATAGAAACGAAATAACCTGTTGTAAATTTCACAGATACTAACATATATGGTGTGATTTTGCCCAAAATCACACCGAAGAAGCCATGAACAAAACAAACAGGAACCTTAGATCCTAATCGGCATGGTCCAGTACCTTGAAGGCCTCAGAGATGATGAGCAAGGCGATGGAAGACCCACTGGAGGCTTGGGATTGAAAGGTGGTCGCCAGAGATGACCAGAGAAGGAGGCGGCAGTCGAAGAATGATTAGCGTTAGTTTGAGAGAGAAGAGAGATGAGAGAATCTTAGGGTGGGGCGTGGGGGGTTTGAAATGAGTAGGTTTAGGGGGTCCTTTAGAAATTAAAAAGGAAAGGGCGTGTGTGGACCGTTGATCTAGGAGATCAACGGTCAAGATTCAACCGAGTAGGTGGGTTAAGGTTTTGGGTAGGGGTTTATTGGGCCTGGGTTGGGTTATTTAATAGGAAATTGGGCTGGGGATTTGGTCCAATTTGGCTAAAATTGAAAGCTATATCTGGCTACAATTTAAATAGCCAATTTTTCTAAAAATAATAAATAGTTTATATAAAATAAGGTTTCTATACCAAAATGATTATACATGTATAATTGTTATTTTAAAAAATATAGGGGCCAATTTTACACGTATAAAATATAATAATACATTAAAAGGGCTAAGATTACAATTATATGCAATTTAACTTGAAAAATACCAAATGTGATTATAAAAATGCATAAAAATTATATTAGCCATATTTTGGCATAAGTATAGAAATCAAATAAATAAATCATCATAAAAATAATTTGAGAAATAATTAGTGGGGATTTTATGAATAAAAGGGAAGAAAATAAACTAATTTAAATCCTTAAAATTATGGAATAAATTAAGAAGCCTTGTGTATGATTATATATGCCATTTCAAAGGTATTTATGCGTATAAAAATATATTGAGAAAAATGGAGTATCTATACCTGCCCCTCTTTACCTGGAAAGGATGAAAGAGTTTTCGGTAAAGAAATGATTGCAAATTTTGACCGGATGGAATGTTTTGAAAGACGGAGGCCGAACTCCTGTTTTTGAGTTGCCTACATATCCCATGTTTTTAGGAATTAGACCATGTGTAGTTCTGGACTCACCTGTGGAGTATGCCGATGAAATTTATTGTAAGAACGGATATGAGATGTGGAAGCAATTACAATGAGCGGTTAAGTCTAGGGATGGTTGGAGTGAAGCAGAGCGAGATAACTCCTGCTAGGATAGTGGTTGCTTACTGGTTACCTGTAGATAAAAGATGCTACAAATGTATTTGCGAAAATTTAAACATGATGCAAATTCCCTTTGGACCATGAAGGTTGTCTTTGGACGGTTAATGATGACGTCTTTGGACCATAACGTCCTGGGCCATGAATTGTTTAGTGATGGATTCGCAGGACATGAAATAGTGTTATCGGGCCATGAAATGGTTTCCCTGAACTATGATTCCTTTGAATAATGATACGCAAATTTGAGAGATCCTCAGGACATCACATGGTGTCTTTCGGCTATGTGGATGGTGCCTTTAGATTATGATGCCTTTGGACGGATTGGCAATGTTTCACCCCATGGATATGCAATAATATGATGTAACAAGACAAGGTTTAATCTTGTGAATTAGAGGGCAGAGCTTAGCCCGATTGGAAAGCAGGTAGATAATATTAGAAAATAGAGCAATATTGGTGCAAAGAGAGACTATGCTTAGTCCTATACAAGTGGCGAGGTAGGGGTTAGCCATATGAAAATAGGGAGGCAAGGATGCTAATATGGAGTCAGGGCTTAGACTCATGTAGTTATGGAGGCAAGGATCAACCTCATGCAAATATAAAGACAGGGATTGGACTCATGCAAGATTAAAGACAGAGCTTAGTCTCATACAAAGAGAAGCTAGTGCTTAGCCTTATGCAAATATGGAGGTACAGCTTAACCTCATGCAAGATTTGGGATAGGGCTTGGTTCCATGCAAATGGAAGGCAATGCTTAGCCTTATGCAGATATGGAAGCAGGGCTTAGACTCCTGTAGGATTGGAGACAAAGCCTAGCCTCATGAAAATGAGGAGTCAGAGATTAGACTCATGCAAATATGGAGTCAAGGGTTAGACTCATGCAAGATTGGAGTCAGGGCTTAGACTCATGCAAAGAGAAGTCAATGCTTAGCCTTATGCAAATATGGAGGTGGAGCTTAACCTCATGCATGATTAGGGACAAGGCTTAGTCTCATGCAAATGTGGAGTTAGAGATTAGACTCATGCAAAGAGAAGGCAATACTTAGCCTTATGCAAAACGGAGGCAGGGCTTAGCCTCATGCAAATGTGGAGCCAGAGATTAGACTCATGCAAATATGGAGTCAAGGATTAGACTCGTGCAAATGTGGAATTAGAGATTAGAATCATGCAAATATGGAGTTAGAGATTAGACTCATGCAAAGAAAAATAGTAGATAAGGTAGAGTGTATCTTGGCTAGGATATGTTCACCCTCTAACGACTGAGTGGATGGTGAATTTGCTTTGTGTGCGAATGCTATCGTCAAATGTGCCTGCGTTCAAAGAAAAATTGTAAGTTTCATGAAAAGAGCTTGGTTCTTGCTTCGTCTACTAGCCTTGATATACTGTGTTCAATCTCTTTCCATCGATAAGGGCCAACTATTCATAGTGACTTCTTATCCATTCCGCATCACCGATTTCAACTTCCTATATAACTTTTAAAGATGGAATCTCTACCTCGACTCGGATAACAACCTCACTACCATAAACCAGCATGTCAGGGGTTGCCCTGGTTGATGTGCCAATCGTGGTACAGTACCCTAACAGAGCAAAGGGTAACTTCTCATGCCACGTCTTGTGATTCTCTACCATTTTCCTTAATATCTTCTTAATGTTCTTGTTGGCGGTTTCTACGGCTCCATTCATCTAAGGTCCGTAGGCGGTTGAATTCTTGTGCTTGATTTTGAAAGTTTCACATATAGCTTTCATCAGATCACTGTTGAGGTTTGCATCATTGTCAATAATAATCAACCCGAGAACTCCGAATCAGCAGAAAATACGTTCCTTCACAAAATCTGCGATGACTTTCTTGGTCACAGCCTTGTAAGATGTAGCTTCTACCCATTTTGTGAATAATCAATGGCTACTAGAATAAACCGGTGTCCGTTTGAAGCTGTAGGCTCAATCGGACCAATAACATCCATTCCCTAGGTGGTGAATGGCCAAGGTGAGCTTGTTGCATTGAGCTCTTTTGGTGGCACTTTTACCGTATTGGCATGCAGTTGACATTGAAAGCATTTGCGGACATACTGAATACAATTCGTCTCCATGGTCAGCTAAAAGTAACTTGCCTTGAGTATCTTCTTGGCTAGAACGAAACATTCATGTGGGTTCCATATGTCCCAGCATGCACATCCTTAAGTAGCTTAGAATATTCCTTTGCATCGACACATCTTAGAAAACCCAAATCCAGAGTTCTTTTGTACAAGTTCCCTCCACTGTGGAAGAAGTGATTTGACAATCTACGGAGCGTACGTTTCTAAATATGATTTGCATGATCCGGGTATTATCCTTTTGATAAGTACTCCTTGATGTCATAGAACCAATGCTTTCCATCTGCTTCTTCCTCGACATGAGCATAATATGCTGGCTAGTTATGGATCCTTACCAAAATGGGATCAATACAGTTCTTATCTGGATGCTATTGCATTGATGACAAAGTAGCTAATGCATTGGAGATCTCATTCTGAATTCTGGGCACATGTCAGAATTCTATCTTTGTGAACCTCCTTTTCTATTCTTGCACATGGTGCAGGTATGGGAATATCTTGGAATTCTTGGTGTCACACCTTCTTTTGTCCACTACAACCCGGTGAGGGGCAAGGGAGTTTTTCTAATTAAAGGACAATCGAAACGGGATTCATTTATGTAAGAGAATATCAGAGTCTCCATAGGAGATTTATGGTGTCCCAAGTCACCGTTTAGAATCTCGAATCGAGGAAAGAATGACCCTGTTTAACAGTCCTTTAGAATGTACAAGTAGGATGCATCAGGATGTCCACTATCCTGGGTACACCTGTCCTAGACGGACCCAACCCCTGTGTTGAGTCCCTTAAGTCAAATGCATGATTCAGATAAGTGTTCCTACTAGGGATCCGGAATAAGGTTAAGTTATTCTATGTTTGAAATCTGGGTATTTGTTCTAGACTGTGTACCCGAGCGGACAACTCGAGTCGAGGAGGGGGCTACGTACCGAGGACCCGCAAGATCATTTGGCTTTGTAACTTGTCCGAGCCTCTTTCCTATTTTAAGGTATGATACAAACAGAATAGGGAGTCTGGACCAATGAGCACATCCCGAGAAATAAGAAGAGAAGGGTTTCACAAGAGTTTATATGTACAGTTCAAATAATATCGAAGCGGTAAAAACATCACTTTGCACATTAAGTCAACATGTAAAATCAAATAATGAACAAAGCCAAATACAACAATTATTCTAAGCTCGAATTCTTGAACCCTGAACCAGAGATTCTGGGTTTGATCCCCAGCAGAGTCGCCAGAGCTGTCACACCTCCTTTTGGCCACTACAACCCGGCGGAGGGTGTATATAATGGAGTTTTTCCAATTAAAGGACAATCGAAACGGGATTCATACATCTAAGAGAATTTCAGAGTCGCCACTTAGGAGATATATGGTGTCCCAAGTCACCGACTAGAATCTCGAATCGAGGAAAGAATGACCCTGCTTAGCAGTCCACGAACCAGAAATCCGAGTAAGGAATTCTGTTAACTCGGGAGAAGGTGTTAGGCATTCCCGAGTTCCGTGGTTCTAGCACGATCGCTCAACTATTAAATTTGGCTGAAATTATCTAATTTTATACAATTGTAGAACTATGTGCATTTTAATTCTTTTAACCTATTTTTATTGTTTTTAAAGAGAATTGCAACGTCGTTAAAATATGTCTTGAACCACGTCACATAAATGCACCCGTGATTTTTGACGCATTTCAACTTCATTGGGATTTGGATTTGGGTCACATTAAATGTGCACCCGAACTTAGGAAGGTAGTATTATTAAACTAATGCGCCTAAAGCAACTAGCGTGGTATTAACTTTGCGGGGGCCATGGAATTTGCTAAATGGTGCGTCCCGGAGTCTAGATATTTAATATAAACATTTAAGGAGTGACACACGATTTATGTGTTTCGTTTGGCGCGCCACACCTTAATTTATTAAAAGGTAAACCTAAAGCAAGCTAGGCTTTTCTACAAGGTTTGTCTCTAAAAGACTTAGTTAATTAGCAACGGAGTCCGGAATTTCAAACCCAAGTCCCGGAATTTCAAACCCAAGTCCGTATGTGAATATGAAGAAGGTCCCCCTTTGTTCCATTGTGTTACTTAATTCTAAGAGTCCCAAATTCAGCCTAGTCATGTCTTCAATCAAGACTGACCGGAATAACTATTTGCGCTTGGGCCTTAAAGCAAGCCCAAAACTAGAAGGCACATGAAATGGAGATAGCATCTTAAATTCACTGATGTGAATGGGTCGACACAAGACTTGATATTATTGCCTAATCAACCAAACTAGCAAGGCCCAACAAATATGCAAATATATTTCAAAAATCGAGATTTCACATCACACCAGCTTCATTGTGTCTTTACGTATTTGTGATAAACAATGCAAAGTGACGTACAAAATTAAAACTAACTTTAAGGTTGATGTAATCAGTGATTTTTTACTTTATTGTGGCTTACAGGAATAATCTTAAACGGGCCTGTTACAAGTACTTGCTTACCCTGAATTTAACAATGATACTAACCCATCACCTAACACAGTAGCGTCATCATGTCATTGCTGATATTATATTCGAACCACAATGTTCATGGTACTACTGACTACTCTAACACTTAAAAGGAAACTAGACTATCAGTAATACTTTACTCATAGAATCAAAAGGAACAATTGTTTACACAGTCCAAGTTATACAAAACAAGTAGCAGTCTATTTAATAATATCAAATTAATGTCTAAAAATAAACAAATGTTCATCAGATCAAATCCGTGTACAAGATAGAGACAAGGAAAGGATCTTCACTAGTCTTCTTTAAAACAAATAGTTGTACATATGAGTTTCAATCCATTCAACACCTGAAGTACTACAACGTACCTGGAAGTGCAATTATCAAAGGGGAAAGGAGTTAGAAGTATTTTAGCAACTATGCAGCATAGACAATCAGCAGTTGAAAATCAAACAGCCACACGATGTTTAAATCAACTAGAATCCCAACCAGACACCATTGTAACCCCAGGCATGATCTCAAAAGTAGTAATACCATAAATAATACCAAACACAACCTCGATTGAACCTCAAAACATACTCAAATGCTGAGAATTGAAACTAATCTAACAATGACTTCGATGAAATAATATGTTTTTGTGAGTTTTTGAAGCTTTCAGGTCTTAAAAGAATTTTTAGAAGCTGGACACCTTTTTCGAGAATTTGTCTGGGATTTTTAGACCTAAAAACCCTTTGAATGAAGGCATTAGGGTGCCCCTTTATATCTAAAGCTTTAGGGCAACCTATTTATTCTTGTTTACCCCCCTTAGTCCTTATCTTATCTTTAGATTTATTAGCTTAGTCCCTGATTTCTTAGCTTGCTACCCAAGTTACAATAATTAGAAGTCTGAATTTCAATTTTGGCCAATATTCTAGAAGCTTCCCAAATCAGCTGATAAGGATTCCCTAATGAATCACCCAAACCACCCTTGAATTACTTCTACAATTACCACTTAAGCCAACTATCCTAACCCTTCTAATTTACTACGCCTAATCCTATGATTTGAATATCAATTATCTAACACATTCTAAGCCAAAACTTTTAATAACCAAACGACTACTGATTTTGGGTTGCAAATTACATATCAGAACCATTAGAAAAATAATTATCATTAAAACAGATGTAAAAATCAAACGAACCCTACATTAAGTCTAAAAGGAAATAAAACACTGAGACAAACGATCAATGCCAAATCAGACATCGAATATGCATAAAGGAAAATTACTTTTGAAAACAAACATCCATGCATGGGCAGAAATACCATCCTATATAACTAAACTAATTGATAAAATAAAATAAATTTAAACAAGATTAATAATCCTACAACAAATATGATTGAACAAATTTATCAGCAACATAATTCAAAAAAAAAAAAATAGAATAAGAAAAGAACTTATCTGAGGTTAGAGGAATAGAATTTCTAACTTTAACATTCAAAGGAAAGATACCATTCTGAACCCTCTAGGGTTCTTCACGTCCTCAACTCGAAATTTGAGCACTTCCGGCGATGCTCGGAGGGAACCAGTCAAGGGTTCGAGGAGGTAGTGGTGAGGAAGGTCAGAGATGCTATTTTGGGCGGGGTTGGGTGAGACACCACCATACATGGCGGAGACGCCGGACGTGTTTATCTTATTCGATATGTTCAAAAGAGATTCGAGGGAGGCGGGTTCAGATCTAGGTAGAGGATGGGATGGAGAACATATGGTGTATTATTCGTGGCCGTTTGAGCCGGCGCCACCGTGGACGCGGCCCAGTCAAATCTTTAAACTAAAATTCGAGATGATTGGTTGATATTCGAGGGTTGTGGTTTAGGGGGTTGAAAAGAGAAGGAGAAGGGGAGCATATGGTGTTAATTTGGGGTTTATTGGAGCTACGCCGCCGGCAGCGATGAATTTTAGTTGGCGCCAGACGGCGGAAGGAGGGTGTAGATTGGTAGAGTTACATCGGAAGTGTTAGGGGTGATGGCGAGATTTTGGAGGGGTTGGGGGTGGCATTTGGATAATTTTATATCAATTGATCCAGGCTTCCAAGCCGTTGGATCAAATTGACCTCGACGGTCAAGATGCTTTCAAGGCGAAACGATGTCGTTTTGGTCATTAACCTATTTGGACTGGGTTGGGGCTACACCGTGCTCGGTCTGGTCTGGGTTTTAGAGAAAGGAATTGGGCCTGAGCTTGACAACTAAAAAGAGCCCAAAAAAAAACTGACTTCCCAACAATTTTCAACAATTGTTTTCTCTTTTTTTCACAATTAAAATCTAAAATAAATACTAAAACCTATAGTTAAACCTAAATGATAATAATCACAACTAATCAAATTAAAAGTGAAATTACTAAAATAGAATATTAACTCTAAAAGTACAGATTGAGCCATTTTTTTGTTATTTTCATTTTTATAAAGTAACTAATTTGTTAATTAGTCCTGAAGTGGAAAGTTAAATCCTAAAATGCAAGAATGCAATATATTTTTGTGTTTTTCATGAATTAAGATGCACAGATAAAATGCAAACAATTAACACAAAATTCCACAAAAATCCATAAAATTCCAAACAATAAAAGAAATTCATTTGCTCAAATTTATGGGAATAATTCATTTAGGACAAAAACTCACGTGCTCACAGCTGCCCCTCTTTGCTCGGAAACATGATTAGTTTTTGTGTAAAGATAAGTGAGCAAATACGAGCGATTTTTTCCCATTTGAATACTCCGTGTGAAGTATTTTGAAAAGTTTTACCGCACCCTACTTCAGAGGTTGCCTACATATCCTCGGCTAAAGAGGAATCAGGTCAGTGTTGTTCAAGAGTGTTTGGAAGCCGGGACTATCAAAGCTGTGATTTTACTGCTGCTGCTGCTGCTGCTGTTACTACTGCTGCTAGACCCCTAATTACACCTCGTGAAAAACAAAGATGCTACACTAAGTTATGAGCTATGGATTACAAAAGAATTTATCTATGTCTTCAATCTTGCTCTTGATCTTTATTGCCTTACTGCCTTGTGTTTCTTCCTGTAAACTCCACGTCGCCTTGTTGACCAATACTTCTCCCTGTGAACTCCTTGTTTCCTTGTTGACTTCTTATTCTCTCTTTTCTATGTCTGAAGCCGAATCACTGGACTTGAAATGCATTTCCTTGTTCTGCAGGAAGGCGTCTGATTACCAGAACTTGAAACTTGCAAAATATTCCATTGTTCTGACAGGTGGGAGCCTTACTACCAAAACTTGAAACTTCAAAAATATTCCCTTATTCTGACGGGTGGGCGCCTAACTACCAAAACTTGAAACTTGAAAAATTCCCTTGTTCTGATAGGTGGGCGCCTCATTACCAAAACTTGAAACTTGAAAAATATTCCCTTGTTCTGACAGGTGGGCGCCTGATTACCAAAACTTGAAACTTGAAAAATATTTCCTTGTTCTGACAGGTGGGCGCCTGCTTACCAAAATTGAGACTTGAAAAGTATTCATTTGTTCTAACAGGTGGTCGCATGATTACCGAAATTGAGACTTGAAAAATATTCCCTTATTCTGACATTAGAGCGCCTGATTACCAAAACTTGAAAAATATTCCCTTGTTCTGACAGGTGGACGCCTGATTACCAAAATTGAGACTTGAAAAATATTCCGTTGTTCTGATAGGTGGGCGTCTGATTACCAAAATTGAGACTGCTTCCTGTGTACCTGATCACAACAAAACAAACAAAAACACATGAAATTCTTTCTGCCCCAGTTTAGTGCTGGGTGGATCTGTGAGTGTTAATCTAATCCCCTTACTAAATATCTAAATCTAAGCTTAGACCCATTATCCCGGAGGGTCATGGCAATTCTTAACTGATGACAACTTTAAGATTATGTTATGTTTCTCAAAAGGTATTATTTTCCACTATGTCTTATTCTGAGTTATATCTGCTGGTGACTGGTGATTAAAACTACTTCCCATTATCCAGGAGGGTCTTGACACTCATAGTTAGATGACAAAATGTGTCTGCTGGGGCTTAGTGTTTAGAGCTACGTCCCATTATCCAGGGAGTCCTGATGACTCTTGTTGGGGGAAGTATTTGGGTTTGACCATGCCGCCCGACTGTTTGTGTTCTAGGCTAAGTCCCATTTTTCAGGAGGGTCCTGAAAACTCTTTGTTGGGGAAATATTTGTGCATGCACATATTACCCGGGATTATTTGTATTTTAGGCTAAGTCCTATTTTTCAGGAAGGTCCTGACAACTCTTAACTGAATCCTACTTCAACATGCAAGTCATTTTATGCTATTTTCCATCCATGATTACCTCTAACCTTTAAATAAGCCCCATTTTCCAGGAGGGTCTTGAAGGTTCCAGATTAAATGCCAATTCTAACTTCTGGTTGTTTCTGCTGGTGATCATTGTTCAGGAGGGTTTGAGTGACTCTTACTGGGGAAGGTGTTCGTGCCTGCCCATGGCACCCGTGCCTTTTTGAGTTTTATACCGAACCCATTTCAACTTCCATACCCCTTTTGACTCTTAGTTATCTCTGCTGGGGGTTGCTAATTAAATTTTGTCCTAATATACTCTTGCTAGGGAGAATATCTATGTCATGCTATGTTCCTTTTGAGTTTTAACTGGGTCACATTCTTCAAATGGGCCTTGAGATTTGATCATACCTGCCATGTGCCTGCCTTCCCCTGTGGATGGCCTCCTTCAGAATCTTCGGGAATTTTCCTACCCCCGTGTCAATCAAGGAAAACTTGTTAGTTTGAAAATCTATAGGTAGCTTGCGGCATTCTTGTTGGAAACGGTCTCCTCACTGTCGCATTCCGTTATGTTCAAATTTCCAGGTTGATGATGAGTTGCTTGAGTTGGTCATCCAACCCCTTGAACCTTTACAGCTTTACTTTGCTACCCGTTATTGTATTAAATTTCTAGCCCTTTTGCCAGAATACTTGCACCTTTCTAGAGGTTTCCAAGTCAATGTATTATGCTTGGCTGACCCTCATCTTTGTGTTGCATTTTCGACCTTTTGCGAAAATTCTCACATTCTTTCCTGAGACTACCCGATCAGTTTGCGATGTTTGGCTGACCCTCGACCATGGTGTCTTTACTTTGCTTCGCATCTGATGCTGCATCTCCGACCCTTTTTGCCAGAATTCTTTACGTCCTTCTCTGATGGTTGTTAAGTCAATTTATTTTGCTTGGTTAACCCTTGTGACCTTTCCCATCTTCGTGTTGCGCTTCTGACTCTTTTTTCCGGAAGCCTTGCATCCTTTCTGAGATTACCCGGTCAATGTGTTATGCTCGGTTGACCCCAGAACCTTTGTGGTTTTACTTTGCAGCCCCATCTTTGTTTGGTGCTCCTGACCCCATAACCTTTGTGGTTTTACTTTGCATCCCCATCTTTGTGTGGCGCTCCTTCACTTGCCAACTCTTGTCTCTTCCATCAATTTTATCATTGAAGCTCTTGTGAATCCCTCCCCTTGCTGTTTCAAACTTTGCTGCCTTTGTTACGTTTTTGGGTGTCATGCGCTTTGTCCTTTTGGGAGATGATACTAGGCTTTGAAATTTCTCCCGTTTGCTTAGACAAAAGACCTTAGAGACTCGAAAGAAAAATGTCTTGCAATGACTCAGAATTATATTTAGGGTAATGAATTCCCCATTCACTGATTGTCTAGTCGATCATGATCATGACATGCACTTCGGCCTAGTCGACCCAGTCTGTCCTTATGACCGGCCTTCTGTTGCCATGCTTTTTTTGTTGTTACCATTTCTAACCCAATTCCTTCAACCAAACCCTAGCTTTTCTTGCCTTATGGTGTTCTAAACGGATTTCCACCAAAGTCCCCTTTCCGGTTGTTGCTTCTTGCCTTGCCCTCGCCTCGTGGTGCCCGTGAGGGTTTTTACCAATGAGACTCTCATTTTATTTCTCTCAAGTCGCATCGCCTTACAGTGACCACAAGGGTTTTTACCAATATGACTCTCTCATTTTTATTTCTCTCAAACTCTCGTCGCCTTATGGTGCCCGTGAGGGTTTTCACCAATAAGACTCTCTCATTTTTATTATTTTCTGCAGGAACTAGAGTACCGCCCCTAGGTATGGTCCACCTCTCCTATCTTTCCCCGTCATTTCTTACAGATTGATCAGAAGGTCTTTCTTTGGACTGTAATATAGGATTTTTGACAAGGTTAGAAAGAAGGGGTGTGAAAGGCTCAAAAATCGCTTTTATGGGTTCAAAATTTGCAACTTTCGGAATCAAAACCAACGCAATTTCTACCCCAGTTTCTTATTTGGGTATTTTGGATTTATTTGAATATGACCGAGCCGTGAGGCTGCCTAAGTATCCTAAAAAAGAATCAGGTGAAACGTAGTTCCTTCTGATTCCTTACTTTCACTAATTTTTGTTTTCCTTTTCCTCCTCTCTTTCTCCTGTTCCTTTCTCACTTTTCTCTTTTTCTTTTTCTCGTTGTTTTCCTTCTTTTTTTTTCTTTTCTTTTTCATTTGTTTTCTTATTTTTTTTCTTTTTTTCTTTTCCTTTCCTTTCTTTTCTTTCTTTTCTTTCTTTTCTCTTTTCTCTTCTTTCTTTTCTCTTCTTCCTTTGTTTTCCTTTCGTTATTGTCCTTTCATTGCCTTCTTATGATTGCACTTCTGACTTTCATTACTGATTCCGATAGAGGGGTATGCAAGAAAATAATTGAAGCTCAAGAGGGTTAGCAAAGGGTAAAGTGTTTAGATAGTTGAATAAAATGCGTTCGTCATTTCAATCACTAAAACATGCCAAGTACAAACAAATGCCAAGTATATACAATGATTCCAACAAAGTAAATCATATATAATATCTATTGACTGTATATGAATTGATAGCCATTTCTAAATATTTTGTTTCCACATCTGTTAGATACAATGCCCCATTGGACATTACTCTGATACAACAAACGGTCCTTTCCAATTTGGAGCGAAGTTGCCCTTTGCCTCAGCCTGGTGAGGGTGGATGCGTTTCAACACTAATTGACCCACTTCAAACTTTCTTAGACGCACTTTCTTGTTATATGCTCTAGCCATCCTCTGTTGATACAACTGGCCATGACACACCGTTGTCAATCTTTTCTCATGGATCAAACTCAATTGCTCCAAACGAGTTTTAAGCCATTCTTCGTTGTGGATTCCTACTTTAGCCACGATCCGAAGAGAGGGGATTTCAATTTCAGTCGGGATTACTGATTCTGTGCCATATACCAACAAATATGGGGTTGCCTATACCGAGGTACGATCGGTAGTGCGATAGCCAAACAACGCAAAGGGTAACATCTCATGCTATTGCCTGGACCCTTCCACCATTTTATGAAGTATCTTCTTTATGTTCTTATTGGCTGCCTTGATCGTTCCGTTCTCCTTGGGGAGGTACAAGGTGGAATTTCACTGTGTGATATTGAATTGCTGACATACCACTCTCATCAAGTGACTGTTAAGATTCTCCCCATTATCATTGATGAGAGTCTTGGGGATTCCAAACCAACAAATGATATTTGTATGTACAAAGTCGACCACGGCTTTCTTGGTCATTGCCTTGAAGGTCTTAGCTTCAACCCATTTGGTAAAATAGTCAATGGCAACCAGGATGAACCTGTGTCCATTAGAAGCTGCTGGCTCGATGGGCCCGATGACGTCCATTCCCCAAGCGACGAAAGGCCATGGTGCAGACATTGTATGTAATTCAGATGGCGGGGAGTGAATCAAGTCTCCATGCACCTGACAGTGATGGCATTTGTGCACAAAACTGATACAATCCCACTCCATGGTTAGCCAATAATATCCCGCCCTGAGAATCATTTTTGCAAAAACATATCCATTCAGATGCGGCTCGCAAATGCCAGCATGCACCTCGTTCATGGTGGCTGTCGCTTTCCCTGCATATACATATCTTATCAAACCAAGATCCGGCGTTCTTTTGTATAATATCCCTCCGCTGAAGAAAAACCCACTATGCAAGTGACATATTGTTCTCTTCTGGTCACTCGTGGCTTGTGCTGGGTACACACCTATCCTGATATATTCTTTGATGTCCTGAAACTAAAGTTCACCGTCAAGGTCTTCTTCAACTATATTGCAATAAGCATGTTGATCGTGGGCCAGGATATGTATCGGGTCAACATAGGTATTATTCAGATGATGTAACATTGACGCCAAATTAGCCAAGCCATCAACAACCTCATTGTGAATTCTGGGGATGTGCCTGAACTTTATTGACCGGAATCGCTGCAAAGGTCATGCAAGCATTGGCGGTATTGTATGAGCTTTAAATCTCTCATTTCCCACTCCCCTTGAATTAGGTGTACCAGAAGGTCCGAGTCTCCCAAGACCAAGACTTCTTAGACACCCATGTCTGCTGCTAATCTCAGACCCAAAATGCATGCCTCATATTCTTCCATGTTGTTGGTGCAATAGAACCAGAGTTGAGCTGTGACTGTGTAGTGATGCCCTTCTTCAGAAATGAACACTGCTCCTATCCCAACGCCTTTCATGTTGACGGCCCCATTGAAGAACAATTTCCATCCTGATTTCTCACCCCAATCTATTTCATCAATATGCATCACTTTCTCGTCCAGGAAGTATGCGTTCAAGGGCTCATATTCTTCATCTATCAGATTCTCAGCTAAATGATAAGCCAATGCTTGTGCTTTTATTGCATTCCTAGTCACATAGACAATATCAAACTCAATGAGCAAGATTTGCCATTTTGTGAGCCTTCATGTGGGCATTGGCTTATGGAAAAAGTACTTCAACGGGTCCAGACGTGAGATGAGATAAGTGGTATATGATGACAAATAATGTTTTAACTTCTGGGCTACCCACGTCAAGGCACAACATGTCCTTTCTAGATGAGTATACTTAACGTCATGGGCCGTGAATTTCTTGCTGAGGTAGTATATGGCCTGTTCTTTCCTCTCGGTGACGTCGTGCTGACCCAACACACATCCTAATGAGTTGTCCAAGACTGTCAAATATAAGATCAAGGGCCTTTCTGGTTCTGGCGGGACCAACACCGATCGGTTCGACAAATATTCCTTTATCTTATCAAAAGCCTCTTGGCATTATCCTGTCCATTTCGCCGAAGCATCCTTTTTCAATAGCTTGAAGATGGACTCGCAGATGGTTGTGAGCTGAGCAATGAACCGACTGATGTAATTCAATCTTCCCAATAGACTCATCACTTCTGTTTTATTCCTTGGTGGCCGTAGTTCCTGTATAGGTTTGATCTTTGATGGGTCTAGTTCAGTGCCTCGTTGGCTGACTATGAACCCTAGCAACTCTCCTGAAGGGACCCCAAATGCGCATTTTGCCGGGTTGAGTTTGAGGTCATACCCACTGAGCCTTTAGAAGAATTTCCTCAGATCTTTAACCTGATCGGATTGCTTTCTGGACTTCACAATCACATCATCTACATAGAACTCAATTTATTTATGTATCATATCGTGAAAAATGGTTGTCATTTCCCTCATGTATGTCGCCCCGGTGTTCTTCAAACCAAAGGGAATGACCCTATTGAAATATGTTCCCCATGGCGTGATGAATTCTATTTTCTCCGCATCTTCTTCATCCATTAAGATCTCATGGTAACTTGCGTAAAAATCCATGAACGACCCGATCTTATGCTTCGCACAATTGTCAATCAGTATGTGGGTGTTCATCAGGGGGAAGTTGTCCTTCTGGCTTGCTTTATTGAGGTCACGCTAATCGACACACACTCTGGTTTTACCATCCTTCTTTGGTACAGGCACAACATTAGCTAACTAGGTGGGATATCGTGTAACTCGTATAACTGTTAACTCAAATTGCTTGGTCACTTCCTCTTTGATTTTCATGCTCACATCAGTTTTGAACTTCCTCAACTTTTGTTTGACGGGAGGACAGGCTGGGTCGGTGGGTAATTTGAGAACCACAAGGTTAGTGCTCAATCCGGGCATATCGTCGTAGGATCATACAAAGACATCTTTATACTTGAGAAATACTTCAATTATTTCTTTTCTAAGTTGTGATTCCAGATGGACACTTATTTTTGTTTCTATAACATTATCCGGGCTTCCTAAATTGACCTCCTCTGTATCGCTCAGATTCGGTCTGGGTTTCTCCTCAAATTAGCTCAACTCTTTTCTAATTTCATACCAGGCTCCTTCCTCGTCGTAAAGTGGCTCATTCTCATGCTCTATTTCCTGAATTATTATTTCCGAACTAGACCTATTCTTAATATTGGGCTGAAGAGTCCTTATGCATGTCAGATCATTGGACCAGCATAAAAATAACTGTGCAAAAGAGAAAAGAAAGAGAAGTAAAGAAAAATGGGACCTATCAGCATTACTGGAAAGGAAATTTCATTTCATTAGAATCAAAAGATAGCAGAGTTTACACATCCAAAAGGACGAAAATAACAACTAAATTAACAACTCTGAAGCTAATCCAAACTTGACTGAAAGAAAAATCAACACCGACTACCACGACTCCCTCCTGGTGGGAAGAGGAGTGGCATCCCATTTATTGACTTTTGCACATGCTCCCACAAACTGCACGTCTGCCCTGCTCGATCCTTCTCCTGCCTCAATCATATTCACCTCATTGAACATCCTTTCTAATCCCTTATCTAGATCCCCATTCGTGTTGATCAGCGGACTGGGAATCCTTCGCACTGAGCAATTACTAGTACTGGGATTGACAAATGATTTGGACAACCTTGGGATGGGCTTTGGGAGAGCCCAAGCCCTACGCTTTAGCTTCCTGGCTTGCCTTATGTCTTCAACTTAAGGCTTGAACAGAGAGGGACACTGGTTGCACAATGCCTTGTAGAGAAGCACCCAACCCCTTGCCGGGCGTGAAACCATTCTTCAACATTTCAAAAGCCACCATGACTGATGCGGCCGCTATCTTTGGAGTCATGACAACCTCACCCTCTGAGATCTTCTCAACTGACACCGTGTCGAATACCTGGTAGACCCATGGCCCTTTGTTATCTTCAAATTCAATAAATGGTACGATAGCATCACCTGAAACACACTGATTATCTTCACCGTGTACCATAATCTCTTGCATGTCCTATTCAAATTTGACCATCTGGTGAAAATTAGATGGCACTTCCTTGGCTGCGTGAATCCAGGGCCTGCCCAACAACAGGTTATAAGAAACTACTACGTATAGCACTTGAAATTCCAAAGTGAACTCAAACATGCCCTATTGTTACTTCCAACACTATATCCCCTACTATGTCTTTGTCTCCGCCATCGAACCCCCGAACACAAATGTTATTCTTGTGGACCTTTTCATTATCCACCTTTAGCTTGATCAATGTATAGAATGGACAAATGTTTGCAATGGACCCATTGTCAACTAGGACCCGGGTGACCACAACATCTTCATATTTCACAGTCAAATAAAGGGCCCGATTGTACTCACTGCCCTCCATAGGCAGCTCATCATCAGAGAAAGTAACCCGATTTACCTCGAATATCTTGTATGCAATCTTCTCCAAATGATTCACTGTTATCTTATCAGGGACGTGGGCTTTGTTCAAAATCTTCATCAACGCCCGGTGATGTTCATCTGAATGGATTAATAAGGACAATAAGGAGATCTGAGCTTGTGTTTTCCTCAATTTCTGTATGATAGGGTAGTCCTACATTTTCATCTTCTTCAGTAATTCTTCTGCCTTTTCTTCCGATACATCTTTATTCACTTATTCTGGGTTACCTTTAGAGATCCTACTTTTCCTCAACTCCTCAGGGGCGAAGTAAATCCCTGACCGAGTTAAACCCCAGGCTTTACAAGCTTCTTCCATAACTTCCTTCCCTTTGTACATCACTATTGCTTGTTCGTATCTCCAAGGAACAGCTTCGCTGTTGACTACTGGCAGCTGTATTACTGGTTTCACAATGACGGGCTCTATGCGAACACCTTCCACAACTACGACGTGTTCTTTAGCTTCCCCATGTATTATCACTTTTGCTTGTTCCTGTTTTGGTGCAATCGTGCATGATGAGCTCCCTTGAAATACGACAGGTTTGCTGCTTCTTCCTTTGCCTCGATAATCGACTTCTGACTGCTCATATTCTCAGTTAACTTAACTTCAAAGGATTTGATCATCATTACTGCCTGTAAAGGCCTTCTGATTTCTCCCCTTTATTCCACGATCTCAATCATGTTGGTCCCATGATGGAAACAGTAGGTTTTGGTTAATGTTGGGTGCCTCTGGAGTCTGCACTTCAATTCGGTGGGAGTCGATAAGTTCCTGGATAACATTCTTCAAATGCCAACACTTTTCGGTATCATGCCCTGGTGCACCGGAACAGTATTCACAGCTAACAGAATAATCTAGATTCTTCAGGGGAGGATTTGGAATTTTTACTTCGACTGGTCTCAACATATCCAATTGTCATAGCTTGTGGAATAAAGTAGTGTAGGTTCTCCCAATGGAGTGAAAGTCGTCTTCTTCTGCACCCTTTCATTTCTCAAGGCTGGATTGGCTCGAAAGGAGGGTTTCGGGGGTTATTAGTAGGCTCTTGGAGGTGGGTAGTGATTTTGTGGAGTTGGGTAGGTATTTTCCGTGGCTGGTGCACGCCATTGTGTATGGGCAGCAGGTTTGGTATACGCTTGTGCGTGATGGACTGAGAAGTGAGGTTCTAACGGTGGATAGTAATGTTGTGGCGGGCTGTATGGAGTGTGTGTGTATTTTTGGTGGCGAGGACGAGGTTGGGTGCAGTGGTAAGGATCCCGAGGCCTGAACCAAGTTCCCGACTCCACTATTGCTACTTCTTCCCGCTTCTTCTTTGCAAATTTTCCTCCAGCTCCACCCTGGATGGCCTGAGTGGTTGCCTTGATTGTAGAGTAGCTCATGATCTTGTTGGATTTGCTGCCTTCCTCGACCATACTTCCCATCTTAACTACTTCGTTGAACGATTTGCCTACTGCTGACACCAAATGCCCGAAATAGGTAGCTTCCAGAGCCTGTAGAAAATAGTTAACCATCTCACTCTCCTTCATTGGATGATCAACTCTGGCTGCTTGTTCTCTCCACCGGAAACCGTATTCCCTGAAACGCTCTTTGTGTCTCTTCTCCATTTTTGTCAAAGATAGTCGATTTGGAACAATTTCGAGATAATATTGAAAGTGAAAAATAAACGCTTGCGCCAGGTAATCCAAGGTGTACCGCCGATTGTGATCCTACCGAATGTAACACTCTAGTGCCGACCCACATAAACTCTGGCAAACGTATGCCATTAGCAATTCATCTATTCCCCCTGCGCATCTCATTTTGCTGCAAAACCCTCTTAGATGCACGACAGGTTCGCCATGTACATCATATAAATCAAATTTAGGCATCTTAAAACCTAGAAGCAACTGCACGTCTGGAAATAGACAAAGGTCCTTGAACGCTACGTTCTCTTGGCCACCTAACCCCCGCATGTCCCTGAATGACTATTCTATTCTTCTAACCTTTCTGAGTACCTCTTCCTGCTCAGGATTTTTGATTGGATTTTCAACTCCCGTGGGGATTTCGAGATGAGGAGCATATGAGTAAGGTTCATGGGCTTTGCAAGAAGGTTCTGGTGGATAGTATTCGTGGTCATAAGCTTGAAGCAAGGGTTCACTTAATGACCTATGGAGTGCGGGAGAAGGAGGTGCCACGTAGATAGGAGCAATTGGTGGAGCGCGGTGAGGAGACACTTTGGGTAGTGGAGCTGGTGGTGGTTGAGATGTCGTACCCTGGTGGTGCGAGTAGATAGGAAAACTCAGGGGTGGATCAGTGGTGGACTGGTCAGGAGCTTGGGCCAGTGACAGGATGAATGTTGTATTAGCAAGATAGGTTGGGGTAGCTGTCTTCTTGCCCACGCCTGGTACATCTCGGCCATTTGATGTTTCAGTCTGTACATTTCCTTATTCATGGAGTTAACGTCTAATTCATCTACTTCTTTCGAGGGGTCAATAATGATGACAACGATTTCCTGATTGGCCATGACTTGCTTGCTCTTAGACCTCGTATTGTAGGAGTGGGTTGCCAAAATGCCGCAAGTACTAACTACCTATCTAGTTTGGAATTACAAAACATCAAAAAAACTTGTTAATGGCTTAGGTTTTAACGCGCAAGCGGCCACATATTGGGTGTAATTGCACCTAAATAATGATTGGTCACTATATGCATCGGTTGCTTGAGTCATCCCGGCTTTCATTTTCTTTGTTTGCAATGCCCCCCTCTTTTACTTTATTTTCTTACTCTCTCCTATTTTTTTTCTTGTTTGTTTCCTTACATTTCCTCTGCGTTTCTTTTCTATTTTCCTTTTCTTTATTCCGTTATGGTCGAATCCTATGTAGATTGCCTACGTATCATGACCCCACATGAATCAGACCGAGCGTAGTTCTGGCAAAATAAAAAGTGAAGCATAAAATAATTTGGAATTTTCAATTTTCATATTAACAAACTTGGTTACAAAGACACAAAAAACTGACAAACTATGATAGAGGACGAACTATAGACTCGAAGAACAGCTAACCATGCGCAAAAGAAAATAGAGACTCTAAGACAAACTGACAGACTTTCAAAGAAAAATACAATATCAAGAAATTACGAATACATTAGGGCTTCAATTTCTCCTGGGACCCGCGTGGCATCGTTCGACCTTGTTGTAGGTCGACTAGCTAAATTCCCTTGGAGGTGATGAAGATGTTCCATTACGCGGCGAACAAAAAGCATCGCGGTGGAAAAGAACATAGACCTAGGCATATCCTCACAGCTGCTACATTTTATTGAGATATAGTGGGTGATCCCTTTGATTCTCTCTCGTACGACCCCTTTCTCCTGCAATCACCGCCCAATCTGTTCAGTTCTGGCTTCAAATTTTTTTCGGCTACATGATTGTGCTTTTGAAGCTGTTGCAGATCAAATTTTAATTGTGCCAATGCTGTGTAACAATGTTCCCTTTCAATTTTAAACTCTTTTGCCTGTTTGAGCATTTTGTTTTCTGCGATGACGACCCTTTTCTTTAACCCTATCACCTCACCGTCGAACTCCTCTTTTAATTGCCTAACCAGGCGTGCTCGTTCTGCCGCATTTTCAGCCAATTGTTTTTGAGCCCTGACTAATTCTTTTCTACTTTGTTCAAATCAAAACTATGGTCATTCATCTTCTGTCTCAAGCCATCTATAAGTTTTGTATCCTTGGCATTCCGGACGGGGTTTTCTGCTGCTACTTTCATTTCTTAATCTAGGCCCGAAGGACCTCATTTTCCTTGACCAGTTTTTTTCTTTTCGTCCTCATCTGCGGTGGCTTGTAAATCTTTCTCGATTTACAAATTCATGACCTGCTTCTCTAGCTTGCTTATTGTAGTCCTGTATTCTTGTTTTTTAGCCAACCAGTCCCATTGCTCTTGCGATGCTTCGACGAATTCCTGGAGATGGGGCCTTTTGGTTGGCCTCTCGAACTCAATTTTTCTCCGGTACCAAGCAAGGTATCATGGAGACACTTCACCTCTAGACAGATCATGTACGCAAGTGTTTGCTGTTAGGTATTCGCATTCATTACAATTTTTTCGGACCGTTGCTTCAGGGAACTGACCATCAGGTCCAATCTCGACTAACCGGATACTAAGATATTCGTCTTTTGGCACTATCTGGCACCTTCCAAGTTGTCTCAAGACCCAATGCGGGGCATAAGGCAGGATGCTCGTAGGACTCATCAGAAGAAAGTGAGGCTCCATAGTCGGCATGTATATAATCTCGTCCACAGACAACCATCCCAGCGTCCACTCTATTTGACTGGCAGTGAGGGACTGAAAGTAAGATATCCATCCTGTTACTCATTCGGGAAAACTGAGCCCTTCAATCCTTGTGTAAAACTCTTCTATGCAAGTTTTCTCTACTGACCCATAGCTCATAAACTGAGGATGGTGGCACAAATTTTCGGTTATCCACATTTGTAATAGATTGCACCCTTCAAAGAAATCTTTCCAGGCCCTGCAAGCTGTGAGAGCATGAAAGATCATAGCTACTATCATAGGCGCGAGTGTGCACTTGGCTTTTGTGTGTAGAGTGCTGACAACCCCTGTTATTTTTATGTCAATATTCCCATCTTTCCTTGGAAATACTAGGAGCCCTAGAAAATTCACCATAAAAGCGAAGCGTCTATGTTCTTCCCACTTGACGCAATTTCCTTTGCTGCAGATTTTGTTCTATGGATTGTTGAACCCCCTATGTGACCCTATTTGGTATAAAGGAATGAAAAAGTACAAAACCCCACTGTCAGGTTTGAGTCGTGTACCACTCTGCTTATTTTCAGGGTATTTAAGAATTTTGTGCACTGCTACAATTCTTGGGGCAACCAAATACTTGTGCCTCAAAGGAAGCTCAGCATCCCCAATGTACCCCGATATTTCTTCTAAGGTTGGGGTAAGTTCAATATCAGAGAAGTGGAACACATTGTGCACCGGGTCCCAGCACACGACCAAGGCTCTTATGATGTCACCTCGAGGTGCAATCTCCAATAGTCCGGCAAGGCCTCCCAAATACTTCTTTACCTCATCTTGCCATTCTATACCTAGATCATTCCACCACAGTCGCAACTCGAAAGGGATTCTGCTTACAAATGAAAAAGGTTTGTTATGGATTGTGCTCATCCTACACGTTTATTAAGGCAAATTGGCAATCTTATGACTTTTTTCCGTTTGACCTCAAAATCAAAAACTGACCCCTTTCTTTTATGCAATTTATTTTCTGAAATCAGAGCCCAGTTTTGCAGATACGGCCTTTTAGCACTTCCGGAGGAAGATTTTAAGGCTGTGTCTGCTAACTGGCCAAAAATAAAATAAAAATCCAAAGGTGGCCGTTTGTGCAAAACCAGCCTTCTGACTTTCCTTTCGGTAACATTCGGCCGTTCTTGACAATAACGGTAGCACCCGATTTATTTAGGACAACAAATAAAATTTGATATTTGTTTCTCTTTGTTTGGTCTATTTTTTCAATAGGGAGGTTGGACCCGATAGGGGTTGCCTACGTATCTTGCACCTGACAAGAATCAAACCGGCATAGTTCGGGTAAGCAAAACTATTTTTTGAAAATAGGACTTTGCTTTCCCTTTTTCCTTTCATAAAAACAAGACCATTTTTTTTGAAAACAAGCTTTTCTTCTTTTTCTTGGGCGAATAAAACAAACTGCCCTTTGTTCTTTTTTTTTGTTTTTCAAATATTCGCATAGCTTCGACAGTATTTGGACATTGGTTCTTTTACAGCAAGTGGTTAACTCTACTTCTCCTTGCCCGTAAAAAGTCGGTCAACATGCAAATCCCAAAACAAATAAATGCACAAGTAGGATGCATCAGGATGTCCATTATTCTGGGTACACCTGTCCTAGACGGACCCAACCCCTGTGTTGAGTCCCTTAAGTCAAATGCATGATGCAGATAAGCGTTCCTACTAGGGATCCGGAAAAAGGTTAAGTTATTCTATGTTTGAAATCTGGGTATTTGTTCTAGACTGTGTACCCGAGCGGACAACTCGAGTCGAGGAGGGGGCTACGTACCGAGGACCCGCAAGATCATCTGGCTTTGTAACTTGTCCGAGCCTCTTTCCTATTTCTAGGTATGACACAAACAGAATAGGGAGTCTGGACCAATGAGCACATCCCGAGAAATAAGAAGAGAAGGGTTTCACAAGAGTTTATATGTACAGTTCAAATAATATCAAAGCGGTAAAAACATCACTTTGCACATTAAGTCAACATGTAAAATCAAATAATAAACAAAGCCAAATACAACAATTATTCTAAGCTCGAATTCTTGAACCCTGAACCAGAGATTCTGGGATTGATCCCGAGCAGAGTCGCCAGAGCTGTCACACCTCCTTTTGGCCACTACAACCCGGCGAGGGGTGTAGACAATGGAGTTTTTCCAATTAAAGGACAATCGAAACAGGATTCATACATTTAAGAGAATTTCAGAGTCGCCACTTAGGAGATATATGGTGTCCCAAGTCACCGGTTAGAATCTCGAATCGAGGAAAGAATGACCCTGCTTAACAGTCCACGAACCAGAAATCCGAGTAAGGAATTCTGGTAACTCGGGAGAAGGTGTTAGGCATTCCCGAGTTCCGTGGTTCTAGCACGATTGCTCAACTATTAAATTTGGCTGAAATTATCTAATTTTATACAATTGTAGAACTATGTGCATTTTAATTCTTTTAACCTATTTTTATTGTTTTTAAAGAGAATTTCAACGTCGTTAAAATATGTCTTGAACCACGTCACATAAATGCACCCGTAATTTTTGACGCATTTCAACTTCATTGGGATTTGGATTTGGGTCACATTAAATGTGCACCCGAACTTAGGAAGGTAATATTACTAAACTAACGCGCCTAAAGCAACTAGCGTGTTATTAAATTTGCGGGGGCCATGGAATTTGCTAAATGGTGCGTCCCGGAGTCTAGATATTTAATATAAACATTTAAAGAGTGCCGCACGATTAATGATTTTCGTTCGGCGCGCCACACCTTAATTTATTAAAAGGTAAACCTAAAACAAGCTAGGCTTTTCTACAAGATTTGTCTCTAAAAGACTTAGTTAATTAGCAACGGAGTTCGAACTTTCAAACCCAAGTCCGTATTTTAATAAGAAGTAGATCCCCCTTTGTTCCATCGTGTTACTGAAATCGAAGAGTCCGAAATTCAGTCTAGTCATGTCTTCAGTCAGGACTGAGCGGTATAACTATTTGCGCTTGGGCCATAAAGCAAGCCCAAAAACTAGAAGGCACACAAATTTGAGATGGCATCTTAAATTCACTGCTGTGGTTGGGTCGACACAAGACTTGGCATTATTTCCTAATAAACCAAAGTAGCGCTTTAAGGTTCACATGTAATCAATGATTTTTTACTTTATTATGGCTTACAGGAATAATCCTAAACGGGCCTGTTACAAGTACTTGCTTACCCTAAATTTAATGATGATACTAACCCATCACCTAACACAGTAGCGTCATCATGTCATTGCTGATATTATATTCGAACCACAATGTTCATGGTACTACTGACTACTCTAACACATAAAAGGAAACTAGACTATCAGTAATACTTTACTCATAGACTCAAAAGGAACAATTGTTTACACAGTCCAAGTTATACAAAACAAGTAGCAGTCTATTTAATAATATCAAATTAATGTCTAAAAATAAACAAATGTTCATCAGATCAAATCCGTGTACAAGATAGAGACAAGTAAAGGCTCTTCACTAGTCTTCTTTAAAACAAACAGTTGTACATATGAGTTTCAATCTGTTCAACACCTGAAGTACTACAGTGTACCTGGAAGTGCAATTATCAAAGGGGAATGGAGTTAGCAGTATTTTAGCAAAAATGCAGCATAGAGAATCAGCAGTTGAAAATCAAACAGCCACACGATGATTAAATCAACTAGAATCCCAACCAGACACCATTGTAACCCCAGATATGATCTCAAAAGCAGTAATACCACCAATTATACCAAACACAGCCTCGATTGAACCTCCAAACATATACAAAATGCTGAGAATTGAAACTAATCTAACAAAGACTTCACTGAAACAATATATTTTTGTTATTTTTTGAAGCTTTCAGGTCTAAAAAGAACATTTAGAAGCTGGAAACCTTTTTCGAGAATTTTTCTGGGATTTTCAGACCTAAAAACCCTTTGTATGAAGGCATTAGGGTTCCCCTTTATATCTAAAGCTTTAGGGCAACCCATTTATTCTTGTTTACCCCCTTAGTCCTTATCTTATCTTCAGATTTATTAGCTTAGTCCCTCATTTCTTAGCTTTCTACCCAAGTTAAAACAATTAGAAGTCTGAATTTCAATTTTGGCCCCTATTTTAGAAGCTTCTCAAATCGCTGATAAGGATTCCCTAATGAATCACCCAAACCACCCTTGAATTACTTCTACAATTACGACTCATGCCAACTATCCTAACCATTCTAATTTACTAAGCCTAACCCTATGATTTGAGTATCAATCATCTAACACATTCCAAGCCAAAATATTTAAAGACCAAACGACTACTGATTTTGGGTTGCAAATTACATATCAGAACCATTAGAAAACAATTATTAGTAAAACTGAAGAAAAAATCAAACGAACCCTACATGAAGTCTAAAAGGAAATAAAACATCGAGACAAACGATCAATACCAACTCAGACATCTAATATGCATAAAGGAAAACTAGCTTTGAAAAAAAACATCCATGCATGGGCAGAAATACCATCATATACAACTAAACTAATTGATAAAATAAAATGAAACTTAAACAAGAATAATAATCCTACAACAAACATGATTGAACAAATTTACCAGCAGCATAATTCAAAGCAAAAGAGAATAAAAAAAGAACATATCTGAGGTTAGTGGAATAGAATTTCGAACATTAACAAACAAAGGAAAGATCTTGTTCTGAACCCTCTAGGGTTCTGCCAATCCTCAACTTGAAATTTGAGCACTTCAAGCGATGTTCGGAGGAAACCAGTCAATGGTTCTAGGAGAGAGTGGTGAGGAAGGTCAGAGATGCTATTTTGGGCGGGGTTGGGTGAGACACCACCGTACACGGTGGAGATGGCTAACGTGTTTTAACTTATTCGACAAGTTCAAAGGAGATTCAAAGGTGGCGGGGTTCAGATCTGGGTAGAGGATGGGAGGGAGAACATGTGGTGTATCATTGGTGGCCGTTTGAGCTGACGCCGCCGTGGACGGCGGACCAATCGGGTATTTGAACTAAATTTCGAGATGATTGGTTGATATTCAAGGGTTGTGGTTTAGGGGGTTGAAAAGAGGAGGAGAAGGGGAGCACAGGGTGTTAATTTGGGGTTCATTGGAACTATGCCGGCGGCGGTGACGATTTCCGACCAGCGGAAGGAGGGTGGAGATTGGTGATGTTACATCGGAAGTATAGGGGTGTTAGAGAGATGGTTTGGAGGGGTTGGGGGGGTGTTTGGTCAATTTTATATGAGTTGATCCAGGCTTTCAAGTCGTTAGATCAAATTTACCTCGACGGTCAAGATGCTTTCAAGGCCAAACATTGTTGTTTTGGTCATTAACCCATTTGGACCAGGTTGGGGCTACATCTGGGCTCGATCTGGTCTGGGTTTTAGAGAGAGGAACTAGGCCTGAGCTTGGCAATTAAAAAGATCCCCCAAAAAAATCTGATTTCCCAACAATTTTCAACAATTTTATTCTCTTTTTTTTTCACAATTAAAGTCTAAACTAAATATTAAAACCTATAGTTAAACCTAAATGATAATTATCACAACTAATAAAATTAAAAGTGAATTACTAAAATCAAACATTAGCTCCAAAAGTACTGTTTGAGCCATTTTTTGTTATTTTTCTTTTTATAAAGTAACCAATTTGTTAATTCGTTCTGAAATGCAAAGTTAAATCCTAATATTCAAAATTGCAATATATTTTTGTGTTTTTCATGAATTAAGATGCACAGATAAAATGTAGACATTAGCAAAAAATTCCATAAAAATCCACAAAATTCCAGACAATAAAAGAAATTATTTTGTTAGAATTTATGGGAGTAATTCATGTAGGGCAAAAACTCACGTGCTCACACTTGGTAGCCCATTCTTCTTGTACCTGGTGTACAAGCAAATCTGAGTCTTCGATAACTAGCACTCTTGAATGTTCATATTGACTGCCATGTTGAGCCCTAGTATGCAGGCTTCATACTCCGCCATGTTGGTGGTGCAGGGAAATATGAGTTTAGCAGATGCGGGACAATGATGACACATTTCTGACACTAGAACTATTGCAATGCCTACTACTTTTAAATTTGTGGCTCCATCAAAGAACATCCTCCAACCGTCATATGCTTCAATAATGACTTCTCCTATGAATGATACTTCTTCATTGCGAAAATACGTTTTCAAGGGTTCACATTCTCCTCCTACCGGATTTTCAACGAGGTAATCTACCAATGCTTGCCCTTGACTGCCTTTTGAGTTACATAGACAATGTCGAACTCACTCAGTAGTATCTGTCATTTAGCCAACTTCCCAGTAGGTACGTGCTTCTAAAATATGTACTTCAAAGGATTCATCCTCGATATGAGGTATGTAGTGTAGGCACATAAATAATGCCTCAACTTCTGGGTTGTCCAGGTCAAAGCAGAGCACGTTCATTCAAGCAAAGAATATTGTGCTTCATAAGGTGTAAATTTCTTACTCAGGTAATATATGTCTTTCTCCTTTCTTACTGTCTTATCATGTTGTCCCAAAACATATTCGAAGGCTCCATCTAACACGGATAGATAAAGTAACAAAGTTCGTCCTGGTTATGGCAGGACCAGAACTGGTGGTGTGGACAAGTATTCCTTGTCTTGTCAAAAGCATTCTGACAATCCTCAGTCAAACTTGTCTCAACATCTCTCCTCAACATCTTGAAGATGGTTCACATATTACTGTGGACCGTGCTATGAATCGACTAATGTAGTTAAGGTATCCTAGAAAGCTCCTCTCGTCCTTCTTGCCGTAGGTGGTGGTAATTTCTGAATAGCTTTGACTTTAGTTGGGTATAGCTCGATTCCTCGACGAGTGACAATGAATCCCAATAAATATCATGTAGGAACCCCGAATGCACACTTTGCGGGGTTCAATTCCAAATTGTACCTCATTAGCCTGTTGAAAAATTTCCTCAAGTCCGCTATGTGATCTTCGGCTCTTTTGGATTTGATAATGACGTCGTCCATATACACTTCTATTTCCTTGTGAATCATATCATGAAAGATGGTTGTCATGACCCTTATGTAAGTAGCACCAACATTTTTTAGACCGAATGACATCGTCTTGTAATAGTATACACCCCAAGGCGTAATAAAAGTTGTCTTCTTGGTATCTTTTTCATCTATCCAAATCTGGTGATATTCTACGAAGCAATCTACAAAGTATTGGAGTATATGCTTGGCGTATTTATCGATTAGAATGTGTATGTTTGTAAGTGGGAAGTCGTCTTTAGGACTTGCTCTTTTCAAATCCCGATTATCAACACATACTCAAAGCTTCTTGTCTTTCTTTGAAACTAGGACAATGTTTGCTAACCAGGTTGGGTACTTTACTACCCTATGAACTTTGGCTTTGATATGCTTGGCAACTTCGCCCTTGATATTCAAACTCATGTTCGGTTTGAATTTTCTGAGTTTCTGCTTGACTGGCAACACATAGGATTAGTGGGCAACTTGTGAGCCACTGTATATGTGATCAACCCGGTCATATCGTCATAGACCATGCGAAGATTTCCTTATATTCATTTATAAAATGGATATATTCTTCCTTTTCTGTTAATGAAAAATGAATGCTGATCCGGGTCTCTTTGACAGTCTCTGTGTCTCCCAAATTTACTGCTTCTATTTCGTTCAAGTTGGATTTAGGGTTGTTCTCAAAATTCTCAACTTCTCTGACAATTTCCTCGGCTATCTCATCTTCTTCCTCTGAGTCACTATTCTCCTGTTGTATTGCCTCATTACATGTCATAGTTAGTGGTTCATCAGGAAAAGTAATAATAACATTGTAAAAGGGAAGAGCATAAAATAGTAATGAATAATGATAAATGATAAATGCATTTGGTAAAAACTGAGAAAATTATTCAAACAAAGTTTGGCTCGGTGAATCAAGCATTCATTTTGAAACAAAGAAATCTTAAAACAAAATTGCTAGAAACATTTTTTAAGCGCCTAGAATAGCTATAAATTCAGCTAAGCTACCTAGGGACTCGGCGGGCTCGGGATGGTATGGCGATCTAGTTCATAAGAACAACTCCCTTTGCCACAGTTTGAATGATAGGACCTTCTTCCTCCTCCTCCTCCTCAATTATGGTACTACTGTCCATATCTTCATCTTCCAAGAACAAATCATTTAGCCCAACTAGTGCTTCTTCTTCAGCAGTTTCCTATATTGTGTTTTCCTGATGAAAAGCTTGTTCCAATCATGGTACCGACTTCTCAAGAGGGTAATATTGTCCACGCCATAGAGGTGACGCTCCCTGTCTTATTTCCATGTATATTGGTATCCAAGCCCGAAGGTGGTACCATGATGTTTAAGCCGTATTGTCTTGGTCATACCCTGGAGGTTCTTTCCCAACCCTTTGCCGGATTCATATTCTGACCATGCTAGTATGCTTTCTATTTTGTTACTCCACCACTTATCCTTGTCGACGACATTAACCCATTTGATGTGATAATAGGTTTCTCCTCCTAGCCTCCTGCTATGTCCGATGGCCGGGATGGTTAGACTAGTGTAGATGGTAGGGGTGTCAATGGTTCACTTCGGCCTGTTATTTTATAAAATTTGTACCATACCAATATTTCGGTTATTCTATTATGCATATCAAAAATTAGACTTTTTAAAACCGTTCCAATCATATCGATTTTACTTCAATATCGGTACGGTTCGATTAATTTTTGGTATTTTTTAAATGTCATATAAAATTCACCAGCAAAAGTTGAATGCAATAACATGCGTTCTTTAATAGGAATTAGGAAAACTCTCTAGATATTTTTACTATTTAAAAGGTGATGAATTAAAAAACATGAAAGATGGATAAAGTATAGAACGTCAGCTATTCGAAAGCAACGTAAAAGAAACCAGGTAAAAGCAAAAAAAATATAAATCACACAAGTGGAAAGATATTAAGCAAGATGAGACTCAAGAATAAAGTCTATATTAAATATTCAAAAAGATAAATCCAAATTATATGAAAGAAAACATATTCAATATGTTATAGTTTGCTACTCATAATCACTGGAATACTTTGTGTTTTCTTAATAAAGAGACATGAAATAACTTAGTTTAAGTATAAGTAGGATAATAGGTTTTAGGAATTAGTATATTGAGTTTAATTACTTGTTAGCCTGTAACAATTTTCATAATTCCAAGACCCAATAAAAAATTTAATACTTTATTTGTTATAAGCTTACTATATAAATATATTTTTCATATGTACAATTTATTCGATAAGGTTCAGTATTTGTTTTTGATTTATTTTTATAAAATAAAAAACCTACCCTAATTGTTGGTACGGTTATAGATTTATATAAAAACATACGGTTTCTTTAAAAAACACCTAAGAATTGGTTCAGTGCGGCACGGTTTGGTCGCTTTAGTCAGTTATGAAATATCCGTTACCCCGAGTAGATGGGGTTACTCCCATCTCCATGAATGATTACCTCTTAAAGGTTTCATTCAAATTTACGACCTAATATAGTGTGGAAGGCATGGCTCCAGCAGCATGGATCCATGGATGACCGAACAAAAGATTATATGATGCTTGTATGTCAAGCACTTAGAACTCAATGTTGAACCAAGTTGGCCCCATCTTCAAGCAAAGGTCGATTTCCTCGATTGTGGCCCTCTGGGACCCATCGAAAGCTTCCACATTTATGCTTCCGATCCGTATTTTGTGGAAACCTTTGTCCAAACTTTTTAGGGTATCCAATGGAAAAATATTCAGACTAGAACCTCCATCAACCAAGACCCTGACAATGAACTTGTCCTTAAATTCTACTGTAATATGCGATGCTCGATTGTGATTTATCCCTTCGAGCGGCGGCTCATCTTCGCGGAAGATAGTTATTTGGTCTCTAGCACTTGACCCACCATGTTAGCCATTTCTCCACCAGTGATATTATTGGGTACATAAGCCTCGCTCAGTACTTTCATTAAGGCGTTCTTGTGTGCCTTTGAATTCTGTAATAATGACAAGATATATATATCTGAGCATGGAATCTGTTCAAGTGATTAACAAAAGAATACTCTTTCGCATGTACTTGCCTCCATATATCATCTGGCCCAGTGTCAATGACAGGTCTCCTAGCAATGGCATCCTTAATTGAACCTCCTAGGTGTTCAGCTGTGTAGACTCTTACAGTTCTAGTCATTCCTTATGCAGCATTAGATTCCTCTATCTTAGTCTTCCCTTTTCTCCAAGCCTCGGTGATATAATCCCAGGGTATTGCTTTTGAGTTGAATGGGGGTGCGGTTGACACCGTCACAGTAAAAGGTTTGACCACTTAAACTTTAAATGGAGCAGAGGTGGCTGCGGGCAGACCTACTTCCACCTCGAATGTAACTGATGTAGTTACCTCAACGTCAATAGGTTCATGACTCTGAACCACGTTAGGAGTAAGTGTAACTGCAACTTAGAGTCATCACCTTCTCAAATAAGTCCCATCGACCCCTCAGGGTCCCATCCCTTATTTGTTTCTATAACATGTACATCGTCACCTCTACGATCGAGGATGAGATTGTTGCGGACATTAGGTGCAGTTTCCTTTGCTTGTATGACCTTATTTTCAATGAGTGTCAGGATAAAATCCTTCAATGTTCGGCACTCAACAATGGTGGTCCCTTTCATACCGGAGTGGCATGCATAGTGTTTATTCGGATTGATCAATTGGGATGGATTTTCTAGTGTCACAGCATGAACATGAGCAGTGTAACTTGCAACATTCAACCATTCATATAATTGATCGATAGTCTCAGCAATGGTGGTGTATTGTATGGGCGGCTTTCTGTTGAAGTTGGGTCTCGGTCTTGGATAATTTTGGCATGTTGGTGGTGATTTGAAGTAGGATAGTTGGGAATTATAGGTGTGATAGACAGTGGCTGGTTGAGAATATCTGAGAGATGAAGGTTGATATGTAGGTAGTGATGCTTGGTATGTAGGTGATGATGCTTGGTATATAGGTGGAGGTGTCTATTAGGTGATTCGAGTTTTTGGGCCCTGGGCTACCATTACTGCCCCAACATCTTTCTTCTTTGATATGCCGCCTGATTAGAGTGCCTTATTCGTGGCTTTTAGTGCCTCAAAATTCGTTACCATCTCAATCATGATTCCTTCCTCGATCGTTAACCCGAGCTTGATGATATCAAAGAATTTGTGTTTTCGATGACCATTAGTCTATCATAATATTGTGGATCATGTGCTCTAACAAAGAATTTATTCATCTATTCTTTATCCAAAGCGGGCCTCACCATGGCGGCTTCTGACCTCCAATAAGTAGCATATTCGTCAAAATTCTCAATAGGTTTCTTCTTGAGATTCTGAATGTAGAAGACATCAGGTGCATTTTCTGCGTTGAACTGGAATTGGTCCATGAAATCTGACACCATACGTTCCCATTTTGACCATTTCTTGGTATTCTAGCTGATATGCAAAGATAATGCATCCCAGTAAGGCTTCTCATAAAGAGCTTCATAGGCATATTTTAATCTTTTCCAACCCCGCCAAGCTTGTCACAGTAGGTACTTAGGTGAACCCTAGGATCACCTGTACCATCGAACATTTCAAACTTGGGAGGTTTGTATCCTTCTAGAAATTACACATCGGGTTGTATGCATATATCTTCGTAGTTCAAACCTTCTATTACTCTATCCCCTTCAACACATTGAACTTGGCTTGTTAATTTCTTGAGTTCTTTAGTCATGTTCTTAATGAGCAGGTCCTTTTCGGAAGGTTCCTGTGCACAGAAGATTAGTTGGGTAGAATGTGGTACAGTTTCCACGTATATGGGATTGCTCTGATGGGTGCCAGTAACTTGGGTATAGTGATGGTCACTGGTGGAGTTTTGTGTATCAGGAAAGAGTTGTGGTGTATTTTGGGGAGTGTGGTAAGTGATGGTTGGAATTAGTTGATGATAATGTTGTGGTGGAGTTGGTATTGGTAATGGATTGATATTATGAGGTGGAGTTGCGTATTGATTTGGTGCGCTAGGATTTTGTGGTTGTTGGGTTTGTGTTTTATGAGGAGGTGTTGGGTTCTTTGAATTATGTTAGTGGATATCAGGGACATTGAGGGTGAGGGCCATGTTTGCCAAATTATGGACCTGCTCAAGTTCTCCTTGCAGTTCTAGTATCTTTTGTTCAAGTCTCAAAACCAGGTCATTCGCGGCCGGAGTACTACGATCGTTGGAAGTCTTTACGTTCTCAATGTTTTCCTTTTAGATTCCACTTAAGTCGTCCATCTTTGATTTTCCTCTTCTTTTTGTGTTGCTTGGAGGAGGAGGAGATGAAGGGCCTCTAGATCGGTATGATATGCGGATGAGGAAAGTATGGATGAACAAACTTATGGGGATGGGAATAATAATAAGAAATAAACAAGAATAAAAGGTAACAAGTTAGTGAGGATCCTGAAATATTTGCAGTACTTAAACATATATTGCGAGATATGCACTAGTATCCTAATTTGGGAGCATCGTTGTGCCCGAGGTAGGTCTAGCGACAAATAAATTTTAAGAACGTTAAATGCCAATAAATGCTTCTTTTTATAATATAAAAATAGACGAATCCAAAAACAATAATAATAAAATAAGTTACTACTGGCCCTTGGCCTCATTACATTTTAAGAAAAGCAAGTGAATCTAATCTATTTGGTCCTAGAACGACTATTCCCAGATTTGATCTTTTGGACTCCATCAAAAAAATCTCCCAGTTCGCGCAGTCCCAGCAGCAAGTAGGCTCAGGCTAGATGTCCCCACCCGGCTCCTTCAGCATTGTGATAGTTTTCAATCCTTTTTATGACTTTGACTTCTAGCTCTACTATTCCCCTCTCAAGGTATTCCAGTTTCCTGTTAGATGTGACCGACATCTCTTTCCATTCCTCAATCAACCTCGCGTTCTTCTCGTGTATCTCCCGATGCTCATTTTCACAATCGTGAACCCTTTTGCGCATCCTGTTATACTTGACTTGGGTTTCAACTTCCTCATCTATGATTTTGTTTCCTCGACCAATCCCTGGTGTCACCATCCCTTTCAGATCGTCCCCTAACCAGGCCAGGTACAGAGGGTTGCACGCTACATGATATCTGTCCGGATCAATGGTATTCTTCTTCACAATGATTTTGCAGTGCCATAAATGTTGAACTTGGAACTTGTACGGGACATCGTCGTCTTGAAAGTCTGCCCAGAAGTGGCTCATCTTGACGAGCCTTGGTACAACCTTTTTTCTGCCGGCTTGCCTCAAAACACGCATAAGGACATATGGATATATCCCTCTCAACCCGATTAACACCAACTATGGAGCATCCATGGACCTAATAATAAACGCATCTGTTGGAAACCATTCAACCATCCAGTACACCCATCCTTCGATTAGATTGTCGAAGAACTCTACCCATTCACTGGTACTTTCTTTCTGAGCGAATTTGTCTAGAATAGAGGTCCTTTGCTTAGGGCGATGGAAAGCAATATGGTCGTTCCAAGCCCTTCACAGAAATTCTTGACAATAGTGATCTTTTTGGAGATGCTATAACAACCATAATTGCAACAATAAGTTGCAACCCTCGAAATGCTTGACCCCTCTCTGATAGCGCTCCAGGGCCCTGTAAATGTCAGTTATGATCATGGGGACTATGGTATTTGTTTATCTATTTATCTCCTCCATCGGAGTTTTGGCGATCATGGCTAACCTAGTGTGAATTCTTCCCTTCTTCATTGGGAACACAATCAGCCCTAGAAAGCACACAATGAACATGAACACTCTTCGGTGGACGTGACCCAGCGAAGTGAGGGAAATCTTATCATGATAAGTGCGAAAAGACTTGCTATGGACATATATCTCAAAGAGATATTCCAAAGGTATGTAGGAACCCTTCAGTCACACTAGGTCGACATTCTTTTTCAGCCATATCATCTTCAAAAATCCCATGCCAGTACGGTTTTCCAGCACCAAAAGCCCAGGATTGTCCTAAGACAACCCTGCAAGTCCTATTTATTCTAGAAGCGATGTCATTTCTATGTCACCGAAATGGAACACAACTCTTTCACTATCCTATAATAGGATAGCAACCTCGTTCAGTTTTTAGTTTGCTTCAATATCTAGTAGGGATGGCATGTTACCTAGGTACTCTTTCACATGTTTGTTGTCAGTTAAGGAAAGATCTTCCCACCAATCTAGCAACAATGGAGGGATATTTCTAACCATACCTAATCACGGACCTCGTGCCTCATTTCTCCAAAACAAAAGGATTAGGCATACCACTACCAGACCCAATATTTATACATGTATGATCAGAATATCGACATTTGGTTCTCCAAATTAATGCACAAAATGTGGTTGCGTTCGTTGGGGTTATGGAAAACATGATGGACTTTAGATAAGGCTTATCTTAAAAAGGATCATTATGTGGACAACATAACTGATCCGAATAGTTTTAACCATGATGCATGTACAACTTAAAATATTTGAAAAGACAATTACAAAGAAAGAAAAACAAAGAGACAAGTCTGTTTTAGGGTAATAAAGAAATCATAAATGCATAAAATAAACAGTTGATATTCAAATAAGTAAGAAGGGTACGTGATAAGCATTCTTGGACTAATTTGTAAAGACAAGTTTGTTATTGTAGGAGCCCAAAAAACATCCCCAACAGATTTGCCATGCTGTCGCGCCCCCTTTTTCCTTCACGGAGTCCGGGTTTCAACATCACGGGGTGTAATGACTCATTTCCTTTTGGGATTTGGGTAGTTGAAGAGTTGCCACCTAGCGAATTATGGTGCATTAGGGCACGTAGAGTGATTAACTCTTGAGGTGGTTTGCATTATCATAGATTAGGGTAAGGGCTCGAAGTAACCTCAATGGGGAGGTGATACGCACCCCCTTGGTCCAGAACTGTGCGTACCGGCTAAACTTATACGTACAAATTAGTCCTCATAAGCAGTTGCATGAAATAAGTTTCTAGTAAGGCCCATTGGAGAGTTCAAGTAGTAAGATAAAGGTTTAAACCAGTTGTAAAAGAGGAAAGTTTAAATAAAGGGAGGATTTGATAGGGGTCCTAGGTTGTTTGTCCTATCAGATCACCCCACGCAATGCCCGGTAAAAACTCCTCGATTAGGGGCTACACGTGACATTTACGCGTAGTCATCTTATTCCATGTCTACCCTTCCCATATGCTTATTGTTCATGCAAAGCGATTGTTTGGTCACTGATTCCTATTGCATGCTGCTACACATCCCTTCTTAATGGTCCCGGATGGAGTTAGGACCTTTATCTATAGGTAGTTCTAGACATACCCCTAAGGTTTAGAAAGGCGAAAACTCCAAGGTGATAGTCAAAACATATAGGACTTTCACACATAATGGGAGAAATTAAGAGGCTCAAAATTTCATCCTAAAACAAACATACAAGCAGGAAGACTCAAACACAGTTGTCTTTATTAATATAAATCCTAAAGTAGGATCTCTACGTGACTATGCAGAATCAGTTGTCAAGGGACCTTTTTTAACAGCCCGTTAGAATTAGAAATGTTAAGCGATAGAGACAACTTCAGGGAAATGCAGTTTTTTATGATGCCCTAAGGCTTGTTATATGCATGATACTGGTATATGTGTCAATGCAGAAACAAATAGGTTTTTTGAAATAGACTCATTTAACACCTAAAGACATGATACCTAATGAGATTGAGGCAATTTTAAAAGAGCTTGTTTCAGGAAATATTTGACACTTAATAGACCAGTTTTAAAAGATGAACTAGGCGTAATGATGTTGATTTATTAGACTAATTAAATAATCAGATAGAATTGCGAGTAGCGACCTCTATAGGCATGATATCTAGGTGTTTTAAAAATTTTAGTCGATCTATAGCAACATATAGGAATACTCATTAGAACTGAATTGGAGTCGAATCATATAGGCATGGCATCTATATTTGAACTGATTTAGGACATCATTGTTTGGAACCTGTAGACATGGTTTCTAACATGACAAAATGCAGACCCTTAGGAACATAATTTCTACATGACGCAGATGCAAAAAAATAGAAGTGAAATCCTATAGGCATGATATCTATTAGACAAAAGCAATCAGATTCACAAGAGCAAACATATGGGCATACTTTCTACTTACACAAGCAGTCAGACTTCAAAAATAAGGTCCTAAGAGCACGATTTCTACCTGTATTACCCCTTTAAAGTATACATCTACCCACCCTTTTACTAAATAACCCCAAATATCTGTTTACAAATTATTACGTGCCAATGAATTAATTAAATAAGTAAAATGAAAAATCAAGAAGGTATTCTATAGGTAGCCTGCAATTAGGCCCTTACTGATTAAGAGTAAAGTGAAAGTGCAGGACACAAGTTGAAAAAGGTTTATTAAGGACTGTATTGGAAAGTCATTTTTTGAAAGCAATTAGTAAAGCAACATAGACTGTTTGAAAAGAGGTTGAGTAGTAAAGAAAGCTTAAACACCCTAAGATAGGATCACACATATCTAGTTTACAGAATCCAAATGAATCCAGTAGTCACACAGGGGTCAGGGGGGTTTGAGATACATAGACATTTGGCTGCATAACCCATCAAGGGTTTTAAGACTGATTTAGACATGCTTAGGAATAGTAGACACTGGCATAATCACAAACTAGTCAGAAAGAACACAAACACATAGAAGGGGTGATAAATATTTGGGGATTCATAGGATGGTAAGCATTCAAGAAGTAAAAGACAACTCATAACGCATGCTTTGAAACACACATAAGGGATTACATTAATCTAAATGGAAGGGGAGACACAATAGCATGTTGATAATGTCATTTCACTACAAGTTTCTCAATAGAACCACAAACGCAAACTAAAAATAAGAGAAACTGAAACAATAATAGAAGCATATTGTTGTTGGAGCTTTAAATTAAAACTAGGACATACCAGTGAAGAGAGAAGTAAGCAGAATGAAAGAAAAAGAGATCACATATGATTAGTCTTGGATTACAGACGGATAATAGTAGCAAATAGCACAAGACAGACGGATAGTAAAGATTTTTAGTAAGAGAGTGACCAAGTGTTCGTGTGTGTTAATGAAAGACTTAGAGTATTTATATTTTTGAAAATAGGTAGAAAATAAGGTAACTAGTAAAGGTTTAGCACAATTATGGAAGTAGTCACAGCTACAACCCAATTGATACAAATACTTCCCTTTAATCAAGGAATCACAGCTCAAACGGATACCTATGGGGATAATCAAGGAAAGAAAATCAGTTGAGGAAGACTGATTTTTTTACCATATAAAAGGTAATAAAAGTATAGAGCATATGATTGAGCCTAAGTACATAATATACCAATTAAAGGATTCAGTAAGAAGCACTACAACAAATAAGGAAACAAAATTTGTCAATATAAACAGACGAGTAGAATTTTAGGGTTTTGAAAGAAAATCTTGCAATCAAACCATCAATTAAGGAAATTAGAATCAAATCAAGAGAGGATCATGATTCTATATTAAGACATATAAATAAAGAAGAACGAACATATGTAGCAAACAGGCAAAGCTAGTCATATCAACAGAAAGAAGCAAGAGATGAACAAACAAAATTAATGCAGTCATACAGAAGTGACGTAAGTATGCAAAGACTCAATAGAAAACCCATTCGAATCATGGTAACCAATAGAAACTTAACAAAGTCATGCTAACACACAGAACCAAAGCAAAGAAGGTCTTAAAATTACGGTTTTCAAAAAGAGTCGAGTTAAAAGCAGTAGAAACAAAAGATCAGTCAAAACAAGCAAGGAAAGAAAGGTGGTTGCCGAAGATGACCAAAGAAAGAGGCAGCTGTCAAAGAATAATTAGGTCTAGGTTGAGAGAGAAGAGATACGAGAGCATCTGAGGGTGGCGGGGGTTTGGAAATGAGTAGGGTTAGGGGTTTCTTTAAAAATTTTAAAAAGGGCGTGTGTGGACTGTTGATCTGGGAGATGTCAAGATTCAACCGGTAGATGAGTTTTTGGTTTTGGTAGGGTTTTGTAGGGTCTGGGTCGTGTTATTTAGTAGGAAATTAGGATGGGTATTGGGTCCAATTTGGCTAAAATTGAATGCCAAACCTGGTTATAATTTAAATAGCCAATTTCCGTATTTTAATTTTAATAAAATAAGAAATAGTTTCTAAAAAACTTATTTTCTATACCAACATGATTATAAATATATTTTTAGCATTTTAAAAATATAGGGGCCAATTTTACACATAAAATATAATTATAGATTAAAAGAGCTAACAATGCAAGTATATGCAATTTTACTTGAAAAATATTAAATGTGATTATAAAAATACATAAATATTATGTTAGCTATATTTTGGTATAATTATAGAAATTAAATGAATAAATCAACATAACAATAATTTGGAATATAATTAGTGTGGATTTTATGAATAAAAGGGAAGAAAATAAGTTAATTTAAATCATTAAAATTATTTAAAAAATTATGAAAGCCTTGTGCATGCTTAATATATGCCATTTCAAAGGTATTTATGCATATAAAAATATATTTGAAAAAATTGGGTATCAACAAGGGAGGGACGAGGATATTATCATGAGGTGGTCAACCTTGCCTATTTGCTTGAAGTTCGTGAAGAACCTCATCTTCTTGATCATCCTCCACTTCCTCCCCAATGGTACGTTCCTGATGGCCTAGTTGTTTAGAGCCATTCTCATACCTAGAATCAATTCGAAAACAACGTTTGCGACTCAGAAGGAAAAGAAGACAAATCACACATAAACCTAGATATATAGCTAAATCCTTTGAAGTCCTCGGAAATGGTGCCAAAAATTGATGCCGCCCAAACTCACACCAATATATAGGTTGTGAGGTGGTCGAAGCAATAATAAAAATCTAATACAAGTGAATCCACAGAAAGTTAGATTTTGGATGAGATATACACCTAATGTGACTGTATGATGTGCCTCAATTACACTTCAACATTTTCAATTGTTACTTCTACTTCTACTTCTAAGCTGCTGATTGTAATTGTGGAGCTAAGAAACAATATTTTTGGTTTTGGTTGTTTTTCAAGTTATGAGAGATCTAGGCTTGCGACTTCCGCCAAGTTGGTTACCTAATGGATTTAGAGCTTTAGGGCATGCTTGGTTGATCGGGAAACAATATTGCAATCAAACTCAATTACTCACTATATAACTCTTAGTAGTTTGAGTGATTTTTCCCGATATGGCTTTCTCAAATCCAAACGGGTACTTCACAAAGCAAGTGATAAATGCTCTAGTCATGTATTACTATCTCTAGGTTTGACCCTTTAATTTTGTATATCGATTTCTATGGTTCACCTTAATTCCTAGTTAGCCAAGTTTTCCTTGACTTAGTCTCTCTTTCTCAAGTAGAGACTAAGTCAAATAGGCATGCAAATGTTTGCAACCATCAATTCTCAAATTCAAGCAAGAACTAGGATAAATATCATAAACTCAATCATAAAGAAGCCCTAATCAATTACTCATTTAAGACCCATACTAGGGTTGAGTCACAACCCTAGATAAGGGTTTAGCTACTCATGGGAAAATGAAGAAATTAAAGAAAAAACTAAGATAGAATTCATAATAGATGATTAAGGGAGGAATTCTGATGTTTAAGAGCTAATCTAGTACAACGTTACCCAATACAGTAAATAAAAACGGCTTAGGTGCTCCCAACATACCCAACTTAACCTAAAAAAGAAAAAAACTTCTATTTATACTAAGCTGAAAATATCTGACAAAATTGCCCCTGCGGAGGTTGTGCGGCAGCACAGTTATGTGTGCAATCCGCACATTGGGACTTGGCTTGGCAGAATCCAGTTCTCTGGTAAAAAAATTCTAGGTTGCTGCCACACTCCTTCAACTTCTATAGACCGCAAACATATGAGTGCGGACACACTCTTGCTTTTGCGGCTGCACAATCCGCACTTCTTGACCTTGGATTTGGCATTGTAGGAATTTTGCAGACTGCACATTGCTGAGTGAGGCCACGCTCTTGATTATTTGGGGATTTAAACCTCAAAATTGAGGTTAGATTCCAAAAGAAATTATATATCCGGGCTTGGAGGTGAATGAGTAGTGGGGTTTTTGTCCGAATTTTGGGTTTGGACCAAGTGGGCCCGGGGTCGACATTTGACTTTTTGGGAAAAACTTTAGAAAAAGCTATTATCATGCTTTAGAATTGAATCATTTAGCATATATTGATATCTTAAAGTATATTGTGACTAAATATTACGAAATTGGTGGTGCAAACAAGGGGTAACACGGCAGTCGAGGCTTGAATTATATTCGTGGCATTGAGGTAAGTGTTTGGTCTAACCTTATATTGAGAGATTAGGAGTTGTGCAATGATCCGACCGTCCGTTTTGAGCTTTTGTACTTTGCTCTCCAGTTTCGAGCATGACTAGCCTCCTGTAGTGTAATATGACTTATGTAAATCATTGGTTTTGGTTTTCACGGTGATCAAAATGAATTTGGAAAAATAGTTCTCAGTTTGATGCTTGAAATTTGAAAGGTTTTACCAAACTTTGACTTGTTAGTATATGATCTCGAATTGGAATTATAATGATCTGGTTAACCCAGTTAGGTGATTTGGGACTTAAGAGCGTGATTGGAATGTGTATTGGAGGTCCGTAGTAGATTTAGGCCTGAATTGGCAAAATTGAGTTTTTGGCATTTTCCGATTGATAGGTGAGATTTTGATATAGGGGTCTCTCCGAGAGTTGTAATGGTTGCGTTGTGTCATATGTGATGTGTGTGCAAAATTTCATGTCATTTTAACGTGGTTTGGTTAGGTTTTTTATCATAAGCGTAATTTAGAAGATTTTAAAATTCTTAGGCTTCAATCCGATGTGAATTTGGTGTTGTGATGTTGTTTTGAGCGTTACGAAGGTTTGAACAAGTTTGAATGATGTTACGGGATATGTTGGCATGCTTGGTTGAGTCCGGATGGCCTCAGGTGAGTTTCATGTCATTAAATAGACTGTTTCTTGCTTTGGAAAAGTTGCAGAGTTTTGAGCTTCAGATGTTCACCAGAAAATTTCTGATGTGAATCAGAAAGATTGCAAAACAATAAAGTTGCAGCCATTGCATTCTAGTTTCTAGAAAGTTATATTATTTATGAATTGGTCATTTTATCAGAAGGTTATGATCGATTGAAAATGGCTGGTGGAGTAGTTTCAACACGATTTTCTGATGCATGGAGCCAACTTTAGAAGTTCATATCTCTGAATATAAAAAGAGTTATATGGTGTAAAACCTATCAAATAAAATATCTTCGAGTCTAGTTTCAAAATCATTAAACCATTTGTCATTTGAATATTTCCAAAAGGAATTGTAGGCATTTTAGTAAAAGGTGTAAAACATGGTAAAATGGTAAGAGGATGTACAACATGCACATCGCAAGGTACAACTCAATGAAGACTGGGCAGATTGTTTGAAATACGAGTTTTAGCCCACTTCTTTCATTTCTTTCATTTGTCTTGGTCGATTTTGGAGAGCTTAAGGAGGGATTTTCACCAAGCAACACTAGGTAAGTGATTTCTTCCTATTTTTGAGTTAAATATGTGATCTTACATGGATTTAGACATATAAACACTAAAAAAAGGTGGAGTTAGGGATTGAGATTATGAGACCTTCTAGGGATGATCTGAGGGGTCAAAAGAACTCCGATTTTTGAATTCTTTATATGTACAGACTCATGAGATGATGAAAAATAATTTGGTATAAAGTTTCTCCAGTTCCAAAACACAGGCCCGAGGGTCAAGTTTTGACAGATTTCGGGTTTTGTGTTAAAAATCGATATTTTTCAATTGAAATTCATCCGTTTAGAATAATTTGATGATAAAAAATTGAACTTGGTAGATTTGGAGCACCAGGAAGTTGGGTCGAGAGGCAAACGTATTGCAGAGTAGCTTTTTGGGCTAGTTCAAGGTGAATAATGATTTTAATTGTTGTTATGAGGGTATGAAACCCCGGATTGCACAGAGTCGTGCTATATTAAGGTGAAACACACGCTAGATGATGAGTGTGGGGTCATGCACCATTGGGAATTGTGGCTTAGTCCATCCTGAATGACTATTTTTCTGTATAATGGGCAGCTAATTGTTTGATATTATTATATTTTGGGATAAATGCCATATTTGGGCTTCGTGCCAACTCTTTAAACCATTAGGGAATTGTTAATAATATTTTCCTCACTATTTGATTTCATACTTGTGCTCAGTCATGCTATATTTTTACTATTTTAAAAACTCAGCTATGTTATTCTATTTTAAACATATTAACTGTTATTTTCAAAGACATTTGAGCTGAGCTTCATATTGTACTGATGCCTGGGGAGCTTATGAGATTCTAACTGAGTAAGGTCGAGGGTCTGTATTGTGAGGATACTCTTGGGTCGGGTTGCACACCGCGACAGTGATATACATATTTTTATAAAGAGGTTGAGGGCCTGAGATGTGCTCCACAAGGTGGCTAGATATTGATATGAGACCGAGAGCCTATTTATGATGCCACGAGAAGGCTTGATATTGCATTTGGGCTGTAAGGGGTCCCTCCCGGAGTGTGCACACCCCCAGTTAAAACAGGTACCCATTATGATGTGATATATAGCATGAGAGGCTGGTATGGTTCTAAGATATAGCGCGAGGTGCTGGTATTGTTCTAAGATATTGTCCTAGGGGCGGATTTGTTGACATTGTGCCCGAGGAGTGAACCTTTATGTATTTATCTTTATTATTTAACTCTCATGTACCTATTTAATTGTGTAATTGTACTTGAGAGGCGTATTTTCTATGCTTATCTGTTCTTAGTGCTTGCATTCAATTGTTTTAGCTGTTGAAAAGCCATTTTTTAAGAAGTTTAAACTAAGCTAAGGTGCTTAGGAGATTTCACAGATTCATTGCGTTCTTACTGGTTTTGTACTACTTCTATAAAACATGGTGATGTACTCTTCGTGATTTAATATCACTTAGTCTTTATTTATTTTTATTACTCACTGAGTTGGAAGTACACACTTTACTCTATGCTCCTTGTGTGCAGATTCAAGTATTTCTGAACTTGGTACCGGGTATTGGTTTCTCAGAGGCAGAGTCATCGGAGTTTAGCAAGGTAGCTGCCCGATGTTCGCAACACTGCTCTTCTCCCTCTCAATTTCATTAGACTGTATTTTTTACATTTTTTACTCTAGGTGTATTCCCGCCTTAGTAAATGCCCATGACTAGTGACACCCCGGTACCGGACTGTGCTGGGTTTGTTTTTCTGCAAATTATACAGTTAACTGCTTATTTTTGATATTTTATCATGTTTACGACTTAATACTTATTATTGTATTGATTAATATTGGAATAGGATGTGTCGGCTAGCCTTGTCTTCACGAGAGGTGCCATCATGATCGGGTCCAGGTATAGGGTCGTGACAAGTTGGTATCACAGCCTAGGTTACATAGGTTTCACGAGTCATGAGAAGGTTTAGTAAAGTCTCGCGGACCGATAAAGAGATGTATGTATTTATCCTCGAGAGGCTACAAAACCTTTAGGAAAACTTCACATTCTTGAGTTCTTATACTGCGTCCTTGATTCATCTTGAAATGTAAATCGTGAAATTCCTTCCACACGTTGGTATGCGTGTATGAGCTCTTAGTATCAGATGTGCATCGATGTCTTGTGATTCCCATTCCCTGATCGAGGGGTGAGATGTGATCTCTGTATGTTTGACGTTGGGCCAATCTGGAGGACTTGAGGCCAGATTTTTACCTGTAGCTTGAGCACCGAGGTGCTAATTATGTAAGCCGTGTTTTTGAACTTATATATTCAGTAGTGCCCCTATTAGTAGAGTGATAGCTGGATAGTTAAGTGATGAGTATGATGTGACTGCGAGATGTATTCATCTGATTTCAAAGCGATGAGAAGGGTCTACTGGAGGATAGAAGAACTATTACGTGCTTGATTTCCAACTTGATGCGAGGTATAACCCCAAGTTATGGGTGTGTGAAGAACCTTTTCATGTATACTAGTAGTGAGTGAAGTAACTTTCATGTTGCGATATGAGTTCAGACTCAGAAAGATCAACCGATTGTGTAATGTTTATGAGGGTGGAAGGTATACAGAAATGTTAGTTTGAGGAAAAATAGGTGGGTTATCTCATGCGGGGTGTTATGATATTGTATGATCCTTATGTTGTCGGTTAGGATATCTCATTTACAAGTGAAATATACGTGTTGAAATTTAATTTCTGGGTCGCTCAAGAGAGTGGATTTAGTTGTTACGAGGGTGAATGCAAGATTTAGAGAAGATTTAAAGTACTAGATGGTCGCTGTTTCATGACTTTTTGAAGGATCGAGTTTAATCTCACTATGGTATTATGGCAGTAGTAGAGTATATGCATTTGAGTTATTGTATGTGTTTTGATATATGGCTTCGAGCTAAGTAGGGGAGTCTGCTATTAATTAATTAACTGTATGGTTATGTGCTATGTTGGTTCCAGTTGAAACATATAGGTGAATCAGTTATAGCCTACAGAGATTAAGACCGAGGATGGCTCGAGTAAAGGAAAATTCCTGAAAAAGGTTATACTATGCTTCATAGGTGTTTAAGAATCACAGAATGTCTTGAGTTATTAGTGGTAAATGATGCTCAATGCATAGAGCAGGAAGTTGCTTGGTTATTTTGGAATTAGGTTACATTCTACGGTGTAAGAGGGCTAATGAGGCACTGGTTGTTCGGTCTATTTGATCAGGCTAATTGCAATTTGAGTAGAGTGAATGACTCTCGAGAATGGTCCTAATGTGTTCAAGAATTTACATATAATAATTAGAAAATTTTCAAGTGTATGATTTGGCTAAGAACCGAGATCTGCTCTGGAGGGTGTCAAGACTTTTGTCATTTCTATATCACTTATGGGATTCTGTATATCATGATTAAGAAGGTAATGACTTTAGATTCGCAGGAAGTCTTTTGAGGGTAGGTATTTTGAATGTGGTTCTTTTGAGAAAATTTAAAAGAGTATTCAGCGGGTTGTGAGCCTTAAACTGTGTGGTATTATGCTTGGGTCTCATATGTTGAGTCTAGTTTGAGGAATTGTGATGCTATAGCAAGAATGAGTATCGAGTTGAAGGTGAAATCAGAGGAACTCGGATATATGGGATCAGATATGGTGATTCGTGTTTAATATGGAGTTGGAGACTGGGTGTTCTCGTAAACAAGTTATGTTATGCTTGTGGGTCGCGTGTATTGGCATTCTGTAGTGACTATCGAGGTTTGGAGACCCGAGTGGATATTTGGTATAGACTAGTTGTCTCCGTGTCATATTATCCTAGACTATTGCACTAAGACAATGATGTTGGCTATGCTGAGAATGCCACAGACAGAGTGGCAAAGTTTGACCGATTATGGTCTTGTATGGTGGTTATATATTTTGAAGATTCAGCTGATGGCTGTGAAGGACTATTTTTCTTACATTAGTTTTCAAGATGGATGTCAGTGTAGACACTCCTACCATTGATTCAGTTTCGGTGATGAGGGATTCTTCTGGATGTGTTTCCTGCTATCGGCCATATCGATGGACCAAGTTAATGATTTTGGTATTGATTTGGTGCCAGAAACTGTATCGTATGGCATCGGCAGAGTTAAAGAAGTTGAAGGAGCAGCTTTAGGGTTTCCTTGATAAGGGGTTCATGGGCAGTCCAATAAGGATGTGTGTTCTAACTTGAGTTGGCTTGGTTAGCTCTGAGTTGTAATGTTTGGGGATGTGTTGATATGATTGTTATTGAGCTTATCAGTAATCTGGGGAGATGTATGAGTTACCTTTATGTGTTGTGAGGCGTGATGATTTGTTGGTTATAGGCACATATGGTGCGATTCTATTGGGGTTTCATAGTGGAAGTTGAGTGGAAAGAGTAATTGGGTGTTTCTCGGTGAATGAAGTATCTGATATGTCCTTTTGGGTGTGTCTGGGGTATGTTATTTGCTTCATCGTGGGTATGATGATTTGCTAAGGTTCTAGACATCAATGTTTTTGTTGTTGTCGATTTCGAGCATAATAACTTGAGATGTTTCATGTGGACCAGTGTTTGGATAGGGTCGCGCATTGCAGTGAAGTTAGGTGGAGGTATGTCCCTTCGGGTTACATTCACGTATTCTATTTATATGATGTGTGATAGGTTCTTAGCATTTTGTTGTGGTGGTATTGGTGAGTTGGTGGTATATCCCTTTTGTTCGAGTCGTCTTCATGATTGGAGAACATTCAGATTGTTGTTTATTGGTGCATGGATTGCACGCGTTATGGATTTAGATTGTATTGATGTGTTATGTCACCAAAGTAGTTGTGTTAGATTACATGAGATCATCGGTATCTGAAATGAGTACAAGCTGAATCAATTTCAGCATATTGGAAGGATAATATCGGGGTTTGGCTCAGAAATTTGCTATGGTCTTTGCCAACAGAGAAGTGGCGTCATCAATGGTTGATATGAAAAACAGTTATGGCTTATTGCGTGTTTCATTTATCATTGGCAGCATATGAAAGTGACAGAATGAGACTTTAGTTGATAAAAGGTTTTCTATCGATATTTGGTTATTGTGTGCAGCTGTTGTGATTAGAAGTTATCGTTATCAGTGTTTGAGTTATGTGGTATATCATGTAATTGCACATGTCATTACAGATATAGTTTGTTGTAGCTTGTTCGGACTTATTCAGAGTATAAATGTGAGATTCTGATCGTATTGATGATTCAGAAGTGAAAATGTGGTTCTATGGTTTATGGGCTAGATTGGGATGTGAAATTTCAGTTGCAATGTGTTATCAAACCTATATGAGACAGGGTGACATGAGATCACCCCCGGGTATATGCGTGTTAAGGTTATTCGGCGATTTGTTGGCTTTTGGATCAACTATGGGCATGTTCGAGGATGAACGTATGTTTAAGTGGGGGGGGGGGGATGTAACAACCTGGCCGATCATATTGAACTTTTGGACTTTGCTCGCCAGTTCTCAGGCATGACTTGACCCGTGTAGTGTATTATGACTTATGTAAATCATTGTTTTTGGTTTCAAGGGTGATCAAAATGAATTTGAAAGAACAATTCTCAATTTGGTTAGCTCCGTTAGGTGATTTGGTACTTAGGAGCGTGATCGAAATGTGTTTTGGAGGTCCGGAGTAAATTTAGGCCTGATTTGGCGAAATTAAGTTTTTGGCATTTTCAGGTTAATAGGTGAGATTTTGATATAGGGGTCCTTCCGAGAGTCTCAGTAGTTCCGTTGTGTCATTTGGGATGTGTGTGCAAAATTTCATGTCATTCGGACGTGGTTTGGTAGGATTCTTTTAATCAAAAGCGTAATTTGGAAGATTTTGAAATTCTTATGCTTGAATCCGATGCGAAATTGGTGTTTTGATGTTGTTTTGAGCATTTCGAATGTTGGAATAAGTTTGAATGATATTATGGGATATTTTGGCATGTTTGGTTGAGGACCCGGTATCCTCGAGTGAGTTTCGGGTGGTTAAACGGACTATGTTATGCGTTGGAAAAGTTGCAGATTTTTGAGCGTCAACTGTTCACCAGAAAATTTCTGATGTGAGGAGTTGATTTTGGAAGCTCATATCTCGCAATGTATAAGGAATCAGAAATATTACAAAACATAAAAGTTTTAGCACGTGAGTTCGTATTTCCAAAAAGTTAAACCATTCATGATTTTGACATTTTATCAGAAAGTTATGATCAATTGAAGATGGCTAGTGGAGCAGTTTCGATAGGATTTTCTGATGCATAGAGCTGACTTTGGAAGTTCCAATCTCGGAATATATATAGATTTATATGGTGTACAACCTATCAAAAGAAAGATCTTCGAGTGTAGTTTCTAAATCTTCAAACCGTTTATCATTTGAATATTTTCACAAGGATATATAGGCATTTTAACAGAAGGTGTACAACAGAGGAAAATGGTAAGAGGATGTATAACCAGCACAGCTCAAGGTACAACTCGATGCAGCCTAGGCAGATTGTTTTAATCACGAGTTTTAGCCTATTTCTTCCCTTTATTTCATTTGTCTTAGACAATTTTGGAGAGATCAAGAAGGGATCACTAAGCAACACTAGGTATGTGATTTCTTCCTATTATTGAGTTAAATATGTGATCCTACATGGATGTAAACATGAAAATCAATAGAAAATGGTGGAGTTAGGGCTTGAGATTATGAAAACTTCTAGGGATGATTTGAGGGGCCAAACAAACTCTGATTTTTGAGTTCGTTATATGTACGGACTCGTGAGATGATGAAGAATATTTTGATATAAAGTTTCTCCAGGTGAGCAATGATTTTAAATGATGTTCAAAGAGTATGAAACTCGGATTGCACAGCGTCGTGCTATATTAAGGTGAAACAAAAGCTAGATGACGAGAATGAAGTCATGAATCATTGAGGATTATGACTTAGTCCATCCCAAATGACTATATTTTTCTATAATAGGCAGCTAATTATTTGATATTATTATACTTTGGGATAAATGCCATATTTGTAATTTGTGCCAACTGTTTGAACTATTAGGGAATTATTAATGATACTTATCTCACTATTTGAGTTCATACTTGTTCTCGGTCATGCTATGTTTCAATATTTAAAAACTCAGCTATGTCAAAGATATTTGAGCTGAGCTTCATATTTTACTGATGTCCGGTGGCTTATGAGATTCTGACTGTGTAAGGCCGAGGGACTGTATTGTGAGGATACTTTTAGGCTGGGCTACACAATTCAACAGTGATATATTAATTATGATAAAGAGGCCGAGGGCCTGAGATTGTGCGCCACGAGGTGGCTTGATATTGATATGAGGCCAATAGCATGTTTATGATGCCACGTGATGGCTTGATATTGTGCTTGGACTGTTAGCGGCCCCTACAGGGGTCTGCATACCCTCAGTGAGCACGGGTACCCGTTGTGATATGTGATATACATTGAGGGGCTGGTAAGGTTCTGAGATATAGCCTGATGTGCTGGTATTGTTCTGAGATATTTCCCTAGATGCAGATTTTTTGACATTGTGCCCGAGGGGCGAACCTTTATGTACTTATCTTTCTTATTTACCTGTCATGTACCTATTTAATTGTGTAATTGTGACCGAGGTGCAGATCTTCTATGCTTACTTGTTCTAATTGCTTGTGTTCAATTGCTTAACTATTGAAAAGCGATTTTTTGAAGAAGTTTAAACTGAGCTAAGGTGCTAAAGAGATTTCACAACTTCATTGCTTTCTTACTGATTTGGTACTGCTTCTATACAACATGTTGATGTACTCTTCGGGATTTCCTATCACTCAGTCTTCATTTATTTTTATTACTCACTGAGTTGGAAGTACTCTCTTTACTCCCTATACCTTGTGTGTAGATTCATGTTTTTATTAACCCGGTAGCGGGTTTTGGTTGTTTAGAGGCAGAGTCATCAGAGTTTAGCAAGGTAGCTACCTGACGTTTGCAGCACTGCTTTTCTCCCTCTTGATTTTGTTAGACTGTAGTTAGTACATTTTTTACTCTAGTTGTATTCGGACCTTAGTAGATGCTCATGATTAGTGACACCCCGATATCGGGTTGTGTTGGGTTTGTTTTTCCACAAATTATACTGTTAACTACTTATTTTTGAGATTTGATCATGTTTACGACTTATTACTTATTATTTTATTACTTAATATTGGAATGGGAATATGTCGACCGACCTTGTCTTCACGAGAGATGCCATCATGAACGGGTGCGGGTTTAGGGTCGTGACAAGTTTTTTCTTATTTTCTATGTATTAATTGTTGCGTATGACGTATAGGCATGATAACAAGTATCTATATGTTGGTTTCAAGCATGCCTGTGAGTCTTATACTATGATTAAGGTGTCTATATTTCGTATTGTTCATGCTTTATGTGATGATTCCTATTGTTGAACAAGGCATGTGGAAGTATTATTGGTAATTGAACATTGAAGAGCGTTGGCTCAAGTTGTAAAATGATTTGTGGAAGTATTATTAGCAATGGAACATTGTAGAGCATTGGCTCAAGTTGTGAATTGAGTTTTGAAGTAAATGTGGAAAACAGAAGAGGTTTATGATATTTTCTCCCTTTCGGGGATGTTGTTACTTTAGAGGTTATCTCCCTTGTCGGGATGTTATTGCTTTTGATATTGTTTCCCTAGTCGGGATATGGTTGTTATACTATTTTTCCCCTGCTCGGATCTTTTTGTGATATTTTTTATTCCCTTAACCTTATTGCTTTGTAATTGTTGCTTAGATAAGGAAGAGTGTTAAAGCACGAAGTGTGATTCCATGCATGATATTTGTTATAGAGTGTTAATACATGATGGGTGATGTTGTGTCGATATCGTGAGGTCAAAGCATGATGGGTAATGCCATGCCGCACGATGTACAATTCCGTTCCATAATAAGAATGATAATGCATGTATTTCGTACCATGATCATGTGAGGTAAAATCACGAAAGGTGATGCCGTGCCTATTATATTTGTTATGGTGAGGAAGAGAGTAAAAGCATGACATGCCGTGCACTTGTCTTGATTTTCTTATTTTTACTGATAATTAAGTTATGGTGTTCTTTACATTTAACTGTTGGTTTTTTGTTAATACTTGTTGTCTACCCCCCCCCCCCCCCGCATGATTCCCCCTTCCTATCTTTAATTGTAAAGTTCAATCTTTATTTTTTCGTTGTATATGATTTAACTGTACATGTTCATTAGGTAGTATGGTCCTAACCTTGTCACTACTTCATCGAGGTTAGGTTAGGCCTTTACTAGCACATGGGGTCGGTTGTGCTTATATTACACTCTACACTATGTGCGAATCCCGGTGTTGCAGCTTTTGAACCGCTATGAGGTTACTACCTTCACTCCAAAAAGCGACCCGAGGTAGTCCTGCAGACATCTGCAGGCCTTTGTGTTTCCTTCTATATTTTCATTATGTTTTTCATGTATTCTAGAGACATCATTGTATTAATCTTTCGAAACTTTATTTGTAATATTCCTAGACAGTCTGTGATATTGCCACACCAGTTCTAGGTAGTTTATGTTATGGATTTGCATTAGTATAATTATTAAATTATTACACTTCAGTCTTCCGCTTATTTATTTCCGTTGTTATTATGATATTTATTCACTATTGCTCATGTGTTAAAAATTAAAAAAGGTTATTTAATTGGAACAATTGGCTTTCCTAGCTTCCACTAGTAGGCGCCATCACGACTCCTGAGGGTGGAAAGTCCATTTCGTGACATGTTTGTATCAAATCTCTAGGTTGCTTAGGTCTCGTAATTCAATGATAAGCTTAGTAGAGTCTGAGGGATTGGTATGTAGACATCTGTATTTATCTCCTAGAGTCTATGGAGTTAGGAAAAACTTCACATTTATTCATTCCTGTTGTGTGACTTGATTTCTCAATGCTAATTGAACTTCTACTAGGTTCTCTCGTAGGCGGTGAGAACATGTACTGGTTTATTAGCTGACTAGTAGCTTGAGCCCCCAGTAGCAGCTCCTGCAAGGGGAAAAGGCAGAGGCCGTGCTATGGCCCAAGGTAGAGGCAGAGCTTAGCCCAGAGCTTGAGCAGCAGCACCAGTAGCGGAGCCTCAAGTTTAGTTTGACGAGGAGGTTCCATCCTAGTCAGTTCTTGTGGCGCCAGCTGGGGTCCTAGAGGGGTTCATCGCAACCCCAGTACTTTAGGATGCGATGTTCCATCTAGTGGGGCTTATGGAGTGTGTCCCAAGGAAGGCTTGCTTTATGTGGCACCAGCCGTCTCTCACGCTGGAGAAGAAGCCCAGACTCCTAATACTAGCACTCCGGAGCAGATGGCTCCCCAGTTTCAGACTCTAGTAGCTCATCCAATTGGGGTAGTTCAGCCTGGCATTGTGGCATAGACCAGAGAGGGGCTAGCTATGCCCACTGATGCCTTGTGGAGATTGGACAGGTTCACCAAGATCTTCACTACCACTTATAGCGGTGCGTCTTCTCAGGATCCCTAGGATTATTTAGACTGTCTTCATGAGGTTCTCAGGAACATAGGGATATTGGAGATCAATAGGTTCCACTTTGCTGATTTTCAATTTTTTGGATCCGCCAAGACTTGGTGGAGAGATTATTGTTTGGCTAGACAAGTTAGGTTACCAGCTTTGACTAGGGATTGATGTTCTCAACTATTTTTGGAGAAATTTCTTCCTATCACTCAGAATGAGAGCTATCAGAGGCAATTTGACCTTCTCCAATATGGTTCTATGGCTGTTACTCAGTATCAGACCAAGTTTTTTTATTTTGTCCATCATGCACTCCTTATACTTCCCATTTAGAGAGAGAAGAGTTAGTGAGAAGGTTCATTGAGGGACTTATTCAGTCGATTCGACTTCATATGGCTAAGGACATGGGGAGCGAGATTTCCTTTAAGGATGCAGCCAATTTGGTCAGGAGAGTTGACATGATTCTGTCAGAGGGGAGTGGTCAAGGGTCTGATGAGAGGCCTTGTCATTCAGGCACATTCAGTGGTGCCTCGTCTGGAGGCAGGATTTCTTTTGGTAGAGTCCATCCTCCTAGGCCTTTTCAGTCAGCACTTCAATTTTCTCATGGTGCTTAAGGTAGCCATGGTTCTTATATATACAATATTCTAATCAGCAGTCCTGCAGTGCACTATCAACTACTATCAGTCTCAACAGCCAATGGCTTGTTATACTTGTGGCAATATGGAACATATTTCTAGATTTTTCCCTCAAGCATCGAGCAACTCTCAACATTAGGATTCCTGTGCTATAGTTCAGGCACTGAGTGTTCCATAGCCCACTCAGCCAGCTATAGGTGGAGGTACGGGTGCTAGAGGTAGAGGTAAAGATATTAGAGGTATAGGTCAGGTAGCTAGAGGTGGAGACCGGCCAGTAACAGGACATCCCAGAGATGTAGTTCAGAGTGGTTGGGCGCAGACCCGATGTTATGGTCTTCTAGTCAGGCTTGAGGCTGAGGCTGAGGCTGAGGCTTTCAATACAGTTATCACAAGTACTGTTCTAGTTTATAGTAGAGATGCTTCAGTTCTATTTGATTCAGGATCTACATACTCCTATGTGTCATCTTATTTTTCACCATATCTAGTCATGCCTAGTGATTCCTTATGTGATCCTATATACGTGTCTACACTAGTAGGTGATTCTATTGTGGTAGGTCATGTCCATCGTTCATGTATAGTTGTGATTGGGAGTCTTAAAACTCTTGTAGATTATTTACTTTTGGATGTGGTTGATTTTGATGTCATATAGGAGATGGAATGGTTATCTCCTTACCACGCTATATTGGACTGTCATGCCAGGACTATGACATTAGCCTTGCCGGAGTTGCCTCGTTTAGAGTGGAGGGGGACTCTTCGTCATTCTACACGTAGTGTTATTTCATATATGAAGGCTCGGTGAATGGTCGAGAAGGGATCTTTGGCCTTGGCATATGTTATTAATTCTCCTGCTGAGGTTCCTTCAATGGATTATGTTCCTGTTGTTCGTGAGTTTCATGAGATTTTTCCTTCAGACTTGCAGGGTATGCCACTCGACAAGGATATTGACTTCGGCATTGATTTGGCTCCACGCACTTAGCCTATTTCTATTCTGCCATATCATATCCCGCTAGAGTTAAAAATATTGAAGGAGTAGCTGCAAGACTTACTTGATAAGGGCTTTAGTAGACTTAGTGTCTCACTTTAGGGTGCACTAGCGTTGTTTGTTAAGAAGAAGGATAGATCGATGAGAATGTGTATAGATTACCGGAAGTTGAGGATTATGGCATTTGATGTCCCTAAGACAGCTTTCCACACTTGGCACAGGCATTCTGATTTCCTGGTGATGTCATTCGGGTTGACAAATGACACAACAGCTTTTTATGCAGTTGATAAAATGAGTGTTCAAGTGTTACTTGGATTCATTCATGATAGTCGCCATTGTGATATATTATTCTATTCCACAGCCAGGAGGAGCATGGGCAGCAGATGAGTGTTGTCCTTCAGACTTTGAGAGATAGTCAATTGTATGCTAAGTTTTTGAAGTGTGAGTTTTGGTTGGGATCAGTTGCTTTATTGGGTCATGCCATATTAGGAGAGGGTATTCAGGTGGACCTGAAGAAGATTGAGGCAGTTAAGGACTGGTTTAGACCCGCATCAGCTATGAAGATCTAGAGTTTATTAGTTTTGGCGGGTTATTACTATCGGTTTGTGGATGGGTTTTCATCTATTGCAGTCTTAATGGCCAGGTTGACCCATAAGGGATCCCAGTATAGGTGGTCGGACGAGTGTGAGGCGAGCTTCCAGAAGCTGAAGAAAGCTTTGACTACGGTACGAGTGTTGGTTTTGCCTACGGGTTCAGGGCCATATATAGTTTATTTTGACGCATCTCCTATTGGACTTGGTGTGGTGTTGATGCAGGATGGCAAGGTCATTGCTTGTGCTTCACGACAATTGAAGGTTCATAAAAATAATTATCTAGTTCATGATTTAGAGTTAGTAGCCATTGTTCACGTGCTGAAGATTTTGAGGCACTATTTATATGGCGTGTTGTGAGGCGTTCACGGATCACAAGAGTTTGCAAATATTTGTTCAAGCTTAGATCTAAACTTGAGGCAGAGAAGGTGGTTGAAGCTACTGAAGGGCTATGATATCACCATTTTATATCATCCGGGGAAGGCCAGTGTAGTGGTCAATGCTTTGAGTTAGAAGTCACCTAGTATGGGCATCCTTGCGTATATTCCGGTCGGTGAGAGACCGCTTGCTTTGGATGTTCAGGATTTGGCCAACCAGTTTGTAAGGTTCGATGTATCTGAGATCAGTCGCATGTTAGCTTGCACAGTAGCTCATTCTTCATTATTGGAGCGTATTTGAGATTGGCAGTATGATGATCCCTATTTGTGTGTCCTAAAAGACACGGTACAACATGGTGGTTCAAGCAGGTCACAGTTAAGGATAATGGAGTTTTGAAGATGAAGGGTTGTATTTGTGAGCCTAATATGGATGGTCTTCGAGAGTTGATCCTAGAGGAGGCCATAGTTCTTGGTACTCTATTCATCCAGCCACCTCTAAGATGTGTCAAGATTTACGACACCATTATTGGTGGAGGAGGATGAAGAAGGATATTCTTACGTATGTGGCTCGGTGGTTGAATTGTTAGCAGGTAAAGTAAGAGCATCCGAGACGTGGTGGATTTTTTAGGATTGAGCTTCCCACGTGGAAGTGGGAGCATATCACTATGAACTTTGTTGTTAGACTTCCACGGACTCAGAGGAAGTTCGATGCAGTGTATATTATTATTGATAGGCTGACCAAGTCAGCACATTTCTTTCCTATGGCAGTCTCCTATTCTTCTGAGAGGTTAGTTGAGATCTATATCCTGGAGATTGTTCGTCAAAATGGTATGCCCGTGTCTATCATTTCTGATTGAGGTATGCTATTTACCTCTCATTTCTGGAGGGCAGCTGGTCAGCGTTAGTTGGGCACAAAGGTCGAGTTGAGTACAAAATTTCATCCTCAGACGAATGGGTAGTCCGAGCATACTATTCAGATTTTGAAGGATATGCTCTGAGCTTGTGTTATTGACCTTGGAGGCTCGTGGGATTAGTTCTTGCCTTTAGTGGAGTTTTCCTTCATCAACAGTTACCAATCGAGCATTTAGATGTCTTCTTATAAGGCTTTATATGGTAGGCGGAGTCGGCCGCCAGTTGGATGGTTTGAGAACGGAGAGGCTCGGTTGTTGGGTACGGATCTAGTATAGGAGCCTTGGACCACGTCAGGATCATTCAGGAGAGGATTCGTACAGCTCAGTCCAGGAAAAAGAGTTATGCCGATCGTAAAGTTCGTGATGTGGCATACATGGTCGGTGAGCGGGTGTTGCTTCGGGTATCGCCTATGAAGGGCGTGATGAGATTTAAAAACAAGGGCAGCTTAGCCCTAGATTCATTAGCTCGTTGGAGATTCTTGATCGAGTGGGAGAGGCGGCTTGCAAACTTGTGTTGACGCTGAGTTTATCACCCACTGCGTCTAGTATTTCATTTGTCCATGCTTCAGAAGTATCACGTTGATCCATCCCACGTGTTAGACATCAGCTCTGTTCAGTTGGACAAGGACTGGTCCTATGAGGAGGAGCCTGTAGCTATGCTATATTGATAGGCTTTTCAGTTGAGATTGAAGAGTTTCCCTTCTATTCGTGTTCTGTAGAGAGGTCAGCTTATTGAGGCATCGACCTAGGAGTCCAAGTCCGATATGCGGAGCTGTTATCCCTGTCTTTTCTCCAACTCAGGTACTTCCTTCCTATGTTCTTTTGAGGACGAATGGTTGTTTTAGATGTGGAGAATATGATGACCTTTTGGGTCATCACTTGTTTTAAAAGTAATTCTACATTTTGAGGCTTTAAAAACCTTCTTTTTTGTATCACCTCGATTTATGTGCGTAGTCCGGGTGTGTATGCAGAAAGCCATTAAGTGAAAAATGACGAATTTTGCTTTTAAAATGAATTTAGATTGACTTTGATCAATAATTTGGGAAACGGACCCGGACCTACAATTTGACGGTCCCTGAGGGTCCGTAGGAAAATATGATCCTTAGGCGTATATCCGGAATCGAATTCCAAGTTCCTAATCTCAAGAAATGAGTTTTAGAAGAAAATTGTTTAACTTAAGTTATAAGAGTTTTTGGAAATGAAAAGGGGTTTGAAATTTATGGTATCGGACCTGTATTTTGCTATTGGAGCCTGGTACAGGTCTTATATAATGATTAAGTTACATTAGTGGAATTTGGTAGGAATCGGAAGTGACTAGGCATAAAATAGACCTATAGTTGAGAGAAAATGGAAATTTCAATACGTTGTGTAGTTTTATGAATTTGAGGATGAATCCGTAGTTGGTGTTGTTATTTTGATGATTTGATCGAACGAGCAAGTCCGTATGATGTTTAGACTTGTGTGCATGATTAGTTTGGAGCCCCGAGAGCTCGAGTGAGTTTTGGATAGGCCTCAGAGTGCATTTAGACATAGAACATAATAGTTGTAGGTTTAGAGAAAATTACAGGCCTCTGAAACCAAGCTATGCGGTCCATAATGGGGTCTTCACGACTGCGGTAGGGGCTTCATAACCAAGGTGGGATTTATGCGGCTAGTGATGAGCAAGGCAGAGTCTTCACGGCTGCACTTAATATTTTGCAGTCCGCAGTGGAGCTCTACGGCCGCATTCCATTTTATGCGGTCCGCGGTGAGGGTCTGAAAGGAGTATATAAACGGGACTCTTCAGTAACTTTTCAATTTTCAAAACCTTGAAACATAAGAGGTGATTTTTCAAACTCTCGTTCTTCCCCAAAACACTATTAAGTGATTTTTAACTTAAACCTTTCACTCCTCAACTTTTTTTAAAAAGATTTCATCCTAGAATCTACGGTTTTCATGGTGGAATTGGGAATTTTGGGTAAAACCTAAGAATACTGAAATATGAGGATTTAGACCATAAATTAAGGTCAGATTCCAAAACCACTTATACATCCGGGCTAGGGGTGAATGGATAATCAAGGTTTGGTCTGAATTTCAGGTTTGGACCAAGCAGGCTCGAGGTCGATTTTTGAGTTTTTGGGAAAAACATTAGAAAAACTAATTTTCATGCATTATAAATAAATCATTTCTTGTTAAGTATATTATGACTAGATACTAGTGAATTGGTGGTGAAAACAAGGGGTAAAGCGGTAGTCGAGGCTTGAATTTGTGTTCGTGGCATCGAGGTAAGTGTTTGGTCTAACCTTAGCTTGAGGTATTAGGAGTTGTGTCTTATGCTATGTGTTAATTATAAAGGATGATGTATAGGCATGGTGACGAGTATCTATACGTTGGTGTCAAGCATTCCCATGAGTCTTATACTATGATTATAATGACTCTTTTTCGTATTGTTCTACTTTATATATGGATTTCTATTGTTGAACAAGTCATGAGGAAGTATTATTGGTAGCTAAACTTTGAAGAGAGTTCGCTTTAGTTGTAAAATGATTTGTGGAAGTATTATTGGCAATTGAACATTTTAGAGCATTGGCTCAAGTTGTGAATTGAGTTGTGAAGTAAATATGGATAATAGAAGAAGTTTATGATATTGTCTCCCTTGCTGGGATGTTGTTACTTTTTATGTTATCTCCCTTTTCGCGATGTTATTGATATCGATATTATTTCACTTGCCGGGATATAGGTTTTATGTTATTGCTCCCGTGCTGGGATTCTTTTGTGATTTTTTTGATTCCCTTATTCTTATTTCTTTGTGATTATTGTTTTGGTAAGGAAGAGTGTTAAAGCACGAAGGGTGATGTCGTGCATAATATTTTGAGAGAGTGTTAAAATATGAAGGATGATGTCGTGCCGAGATTATGATGTTAAAGGACGAAGGGGGATGTTGTGCCGCACGATGTACAATTCTGTGCCATAATATGAGTGATAATGCACGAAGGATCATTTTGTTCCATGATTATGTGAGGCAAAAGCATGAAGGGTAATGATATGCCGATTATGTTAATTTTTATAGTGAGGACGAGAGTAAAAGCACGAAGGGTGATGTCGTGCACTTCTCTTGATTTCATGATTTTTACTGATAATTGAGTTTATTTTCTGCTAATGTGATTTTTAGGATGTTCCATTTTAATTTTCAGAGAGTTTTGGGACACTTAGTCCCTAAATAAGAGTTTATGTGTTGGAAAATTGACCATAGTCAGAACAGTATGAAGAAGGCCTCAGAATGGAAATATGATAATTTCATTAGCTCCGTTGGGTGATTTTGGGGTTAGGAGCGTGTTCAGATTGTGTATTGGAGGTCCCTAGCTAAATTAGGCTTGAAATGCCGAAGGTTGAATTTTTGAAGTTTGCGAATCTATAGTGAGATTTTGATCCGAGGGTCGGAATGGGATTCCTAGAGTTGCAGTAGTTCCGTTATGTCATTTGGACTGTGCGTGCAAAGTTTCAGGTCATTCGAACGAAATTTGGTAGACTTTTTGATAGAAAATGTGTTTTTAGAGTTTTTGGAAATTGTAAGCTCAAATTCATTTAATTTCAATCTGTACAAGGCGATTTGGAGCTACAGTACTGCGCCAGTGGCAATATGGCCAGAACACCGCCATCCAGGGGTGGAAAACCATCGGACCACAACCAATCGACGCGGAATTAAATTTCGCACCACCTCTCATCCTAAATAACTCCCCAACAAGAACAGATCTCCAAAATTCTGATGGCTCGTCCGATTCCTGGAGATTGTTCCCCATATCAAGACGCACCTCCCCACCAATTATCAGGAAATTCCACCGTCGAAATCTCCATCAATGACCAACTGAAGTTTTCAGTCGAGTCACAAATGAACACGCAGATTGTTCCAGGGGTTCAATTGGAAAACCAAATTTACCAAAAAGTTCTTCTCGATCAGGAGAATGTGATTACACATCCAATTTCACCTGGGTATCAACCAATTCAGTCAAATTTGATTTCTAAGCTCCAAGGAACTATGCAATTCCAAACTGTTCGACAAAATTCCAACCTCATTTTTGGGCAAATTGGTAGCAAACCAGCTATTGGAAACTCTTCAACTACACCTATAGAACATATCTGCCAAGTTTCAGCTCTTTCCATCCAAGGAATTGAGCGTACTGATCTTCTAACGAATTTTGAGCCAAACCAGTTGGCCGGGCATGGAGTTCTGGTGAATCAAATTGCTGAAAACCAATGCCAATCTACTCTCTTACTTCAGGAGATCATGCAGGAGCCATCAAACCAAATTTTACACAAGCCAATTATGTCGAATATCAAAAAAGGTATACCAGTTCTCTATTTTTTTTCAAAAAGTGGTCGACGAAATGTCCCTCCCACTTCTGGACTAATTGGTAGCAATTTAAGCACTGGAATACCTTCAATGGATCCCAATAATCATGTCTAAAAAGTTCCAAGTTATTTCGCCAATGCAATCGACCATCACGACCAAATGCTGAACTCAGGTGAGAGTGAGCTGGTCGGACATGGTGCTCCGATGAACCAATTGGACCAAAACCAATGCCAAGGTTTTTCTGCACCTCAGGAGATTGTTTCAAGAGCTTTAAATATAATTGTAAGTATCCAACCTCTTCGAATTTTAAATTTGGTGCTCCCATGCACTGTTCATTCACAAGTCTTCGACCAAGTTTCAATCCCCCTTCCAACTACATCTTTTTTTGGAGATCATTCTATTGTGCTTAAGGAAAATATCTGCCAAGTTTCCAGTCAATCCACCCAAGAAAACAACCCCCCTGGTTTCTTGAATCCTCCAGTTATTGCTCAGTTAACTAGGCAAGCAGTTGTGGTAAACCACGTTAACCAAAGCCAATGTAATAAGGTGTGTGTTGCTCAAGAGGCTGGTCCCACCCAATATCTACAAAATCTAATTCCTCCCATCCCCACTCTGGATCCCCTACAATTCCTGCAACTGATGCCCAGGCTGTACCCATAATTGAGCACCTTTTAAAAGGGCAACCATTTGCCAATGATGCAGTTCTACCAACTAAACAAGCTCACACCCAACCTAACCCAACTCCAAACGCAAATACTAAAGCTCTAATCAAGATATTATCCAACTTTGGCAGACCAAATAATCCAAAAAAACATACACACCCCATCTCAAAAATGCTGCACTACCTGTTCAACCTAACAAACAGGCCCCACCTGATACCAACCTTGTTAGTGATCCGAACAATAACTCCACCAAAAACAAACTTGTAGCCAACCGACCACCTCTACCCCCTACAATCACTCATTATTTTGTCAATAGACTCAGGGCTAGACATGAGTCGGAAATCCAGCCAATATCCTTTACCCCTCTAAAAATCACCACCAAGAAATGCCAACCTGCAGTTGTTTTCAAAAAGGAGGATTATACGGTTAGATTTGCTGACATATGAAAATTCACCTTAGTGTGCAAATTTTCCAACATAATGCCTAGAATGGAAGTTATTAGGAAGAGCTTCACTGCCCAAACAGAGCTAAGAGGAGGTGTCAAGATTGTACACTTCAATTCAAGGACAGTCTACGTAGATTTGGAAAATGAATATGATTATTCTACAGCATGGACCAAACAGCGGATGTATATCCAGGGTCAAATGATGAAACTGGAAGCTTGGACTTCTGCATTCAAACCCAATGAGGATTCACCTATTATACCTACATGGGTAGTTATTCCTGAACTCCTTTGGAACTTGTACTATATGGAGCATATCAGAAGACAAGAGACATTGTAGCCAAGGTCAAAATTCAGATTGATCTAAAAAAAGGCCCCATTATGTTTGGCTTGGCTATGATAAAGAACAAGATGATAATGGTGAGGGAGAAAAGCTAGAGGTCCAGTATGAAAATGTACCTGCCTATTGCGCCTATTACAGACACATTGGTCATTCAAAATTAACTTGTGAAGTCAGACTGATGGATGAAGAAAAAAAATAGGAGGAAGAAAACAAAACGGGTAATCAGAAAGGCCCAAGCAAAGAAGTTGCAAGCACATTCAAAGGTATTGAAGGACCAATAAATAATAGTTAGGAACAGAAACCAAAGGAAAACTAACAAGTATTGCAACACCAAAAAGATGCAGAACACCAAGACAAGACTAATGAGCACCCAAATGATAATTGGCAAACTTAGAGAAGAAAAAATTTCAAAGGCAATTCTCAGAACACCAAATAACAACAACTAGTCTACCAGCCAAAAGCTTATTCAGGGCAACAGAATCATATAGAAAATAAATCAAGTATGACTTCTGTCAATCCTCCAGCTCAACTGGAGAGGAGTGAAGATTCTGATGCCCAGAATCGGTCTATCCCCGTCGCTACCCAATCTTTATCTATTTCTACTATTTTTTTGGTTGAACGAGGTAAGGAGATTTGTCTTGAGAGACCTAAATCTAAGCAGGAAGGGGTTCCAAATGGGGAGGGGATTCCAAATGTTTTGCATAAGTGTGGTAGTGCACATTTGAGTGACCATAGGGAAGACCTCACAGCTCCTGCCACTACAGTTCAATCTGTCATAGTCCCTGCAAATACCAATTCCACCGATCCACAGATTAATAATCATGCCACCTGTGAAATTTCAAACTCGGATGATGAACTAATTAAGCACCTGAATGCTAATTTGAGAAGTTTGGCTAAAGGAAAGGCTCAAGTTGCAGCAATATTCACCCTTCAGACACCATAATCCAAAAACAAGCCTAGCCAAAAGAAAAGGCAGGCTCTGAGAAAACAGAACAAAGGGATCAACATCAATGAACCTTCTGCATCTCCAACTGTTCCTTCTGGTCATTAAAGCCCTACCGCCACAAGTGAAAGGAAAACTACTTTGAACTATGCAGATAGATCAAAAGGTTACAAAGATCCTAATCCAGACCCCTCTTTGTCCTAGCCATTACTGGATACTGGTGATCAATAAAATAAAAAAAGAAATGGTTCTACTATCCAACAGGAAGATGCCTTAATCAATGTTCTGTCATCTATTCCTATTGAAGAGTGTCCACTTAATAATTCTTCCCCATAATTGGATTAATATAGGTCAATCCTCTCAGAAATATTGAAGAATAAAATGAAATGAGTGATGTCCCTGAGGATGATGACATGCACTATGACTTGCTTGTTGATGCAATTAATGGTGCCTACCAACACACTGATGTCATTGATACCCAAGGCCTCTCTCCCAGAAGCTTTAATCCTTCACCAAGAATCATTAGAAGCAAAAAAGTCGAGAATACTCCTGCACCATCCAGTTCCTAAAAACCATCCCTTTTTCAATGATTAGTACACTTACATTGAACGTTAAAGGTATAAGAACCTCTGGTGACATGGAGAGACTAAGAACTCTACGACAAATCCACAAAATTTGTTTCATAGCTATCCTGGGACCTTTCCTCCAGGAAACTTCCTAGATACTTCCAACATCAACCACTATAAAATCCAAATGTCCATGCAACACTCACCCTCAAATTGTCAATGATAAAATATGGGTCTTCTAGGACCAGGAATTTGATGGTGCTGTCATTGACCATAATGAACAGTAGCTCACAGTGAAACTCAGGCATGTTGGAGCTGCATATCCTTTCCATCTCACTATTACCTATGCCAGATGCAAAATTACTCTGACGAGGCCTCTTTGGGATACTTTGAGAATTAAAGCCCTGGCAACCTCAACCCCTTGGTGTGTCATTGGGGACTTTATTGTCATAACATCCATAGAGGAGAAGCCTGGGGGCATTCCATATCAGATCAACAAAAGTTTGGAATTTATTAGCATGATTGATGACTGTGGACTCACTGATTTAGGCTACTATGGACCTAGGTGCACATGGTCTAATGGTAGAGGACCTTGTTCAATTTTTTGGAAAAGACTTGACAAAGGTTTAGTCAATGATAGTTGGGTTGTATCCAATCCTGCAACAACCATCACCCATCAGGCATCTGCAGGCTCTGATCACTCTCCCCTTCTTATGGAGCTGAATGTCAGAACTGATAACTCCATCAAATACTCTATGTTCTTAAACTGTTGGACTGAAAATGACTCCTTTCTTCCCCTGGTTCAAGAGGCCTTGAACACTCAGGTTAGTGGCAATCCTATTTGGGTATTCCATCACAAACTTAAAGCCTTGTGTTCTGCTCTGTCTAAATGGTCTAGGAAACAGTATAGGGACATTTTTCTCAAAGCAAAAGAATATGAAGAAAAGGTCAGAAAGGTAGAGGAAAATTGGGCCCAATCCAACTTGGAAGCAGATAGAATAAAAGCACATGATCTCACAGCTCAGTATATTAAACATTTGAAATTGGAGGAAGATATTTTAAAGCAGAAAACACAACTTCAATGGTTCAAGGATGGTAATTTAAATTCCAAATACTTTCACAGTCTTATGAGGTGTAGAAGGAGAAAGCGGTATATTCACAATATCAAAGATGACGAGGGAGATTGGATATATGGTGATGAGGCCATTGGTGAAGCTGCATGCAATCATTTTCAGAACCTTTTCTCAGATCCTGGAGGAGTCATTAGGGAGGACCTATTGTCTTGTATTCCATCATTAGTTACTGAGGAGGATAATGAAAACCTAAACAAATACGTTATAATGGAGGAACTCAGAAACACTGTCTTCTCTATGAGCCCCATCAGTGTTTCTAGCCCTGATGGTTTCAATGGGCAATTTTTCCAACACTGTTGGAATATCATTAAACGTGATCTATACAAGGTGGTCTTGGCCTTCTTTTGTGGTCAGACTATGCCCAAATATATGACGCAAGCTTGACTTGTGCTTCTTCCTAAAGTGAAAGTCCCAAACACCTTTTCTCAATTTAGACCTATAAGTCTGAGAAATTTCTTGAACAAAATCATTTCCAAAATCCTCTGCTCCTGAATTGCCCTCATTTTACCTAAAATAATCAGTTCTAATCAAACAAGCTTTGTAAAAGGCAGAAGCATCTCAAAAAACATAATGTTGACTCAGGAGAGATAGTTCAGGGTATCAAAACGCCTAAAATAGGAGCCAATGTTAGGGTCTCTTGGTCATTCACTTGCATCATGATAAGAATATTGGGCTTTAGTGAAAACAATATTGATATGGTGTGGGGGATATTGTCTAATAACTAGCACTGTGTCATTGTTAATGGCAACAGATATGGCTTGTTTCACTCCACCAAAGGTCTCAAGCTGGGGGGATCCTTTGGACCCTTCTCTGTTCATCATAGGAGTAGAACTCCTCTTAAAAATGCTAAAAAACCTCTCTCATGACCAGTTTTTCAGTGGCTTCTATATGGAAAAGAGAGGACCTCAAATCACACATCTGAGTTTTGCAAATGATGTGATCATCTTCACTGAAGGATGTAGAACCTCATTGCTAAAGATCATGGCTATGTTGCAGAAGTATGGATAGATTTCTGGGCAACAAGTTAACAAAAATAAAAGCCACTTCATAACTGCTCCTTTAGTGTTCCACTATACAAACAGAAGAATTCAGCAAATCACAGGTTTTACTAGGATGGAATCCCTAATCATCTTCCTAGGCATGTCTACCTAGGCAGAAAAACGATTATCCACTATAATTTCCTCATCTCCAAAGTAGCCAGCAGGATCAGAGGCTGGCATAGGAGGGTCTTATCTTATAGTGGAAGACTTACCTTGATCAAGCATGTACTACAATCTCCCCAATTCATCTCATGTCTGTAATATCACCTCCTAAACTATACTCAAACAAATTAAAAGGCTTGCAGCCAATTTTTTCTGGGGAATGGAGAAGGATATGAACAGGTATCATTGGGCTTCATCGCAAAAACTAACTTTCCCAAAGGAAGATGGGTGTATTGGACTGAGATCCACTGAAGATGTATCCAAAGCTATGGAATACAAGCAATTGTGGTGGTTCCAAACAAAGAAAACCTTATGGGGTGAGTTCCTACTTGCCAAATACTGCAAGAGATCACATCCCATATCCAAAAAATGGAACTCTGGTCAATCTCAAACATGAAGAAAAATGATGCTAAACAAAAAAGGTGCTGAAATACACATTCACTGGATAGGTCATTCAGGTAATTCAAGTTTCTAGTAGGACAACTGGTTGGGTATTGGCCATCTGGATAGTTTTAGGACTAGTACTGAAAGGCCTGGCAATGTTATAGTCTCTGAATTCTGGTGTGACGGACACTGGAATGTCCAGAAATTAAACCTTATAGCTCCAATTCAAATGATACCCCTCATTCTCCAAACCCAGATTCATTTCAACCCCCATATCCCTGATAAGGAAATTTGGAATTCAACCAGCTCTGGTAATTTTACCTGTGGTGGTTCCTGGTCTATGATCAGAGAAAAAAGGCAGGTCCTCTTAACCAACAAGATGGTCTGGCACAAGCAGATCCCATTCAAATGGTCTTTCTGCCTTTGGAGAGCCCTAAGGAACAAATCTCCTATTAATGATAAAGTGGAAAAAGTTGGTCCTCCTACTGTCAATAGGTGTGTCTGTTGTACTAGACCTGCAGCTAAAACTGCTGAGCACATATTCAATTCTGGTCATTTTGAAAGAATCATTTGGAAACATTTCAATGCAGTTGCTGACACTCAAACCACAGTTCAATTCCCCAGAGCCACTCTCATGAACTGGTGACTTCAATCAAGGAAGAATGTGGTGCAGAAACTCCCCTTTGATACCATGCCAATAATTATTTATTGGAATCTTTGGAAAAACAGACGTGCTGTAAAATATGGAGGCAAAACTTCAGCAATCACAAGAACCATATTTTCCATCATATCTGATATGCTCATCCTCTTCAAATCTTTCGATACCATCGTCAAATGGCCACCCAACAGGGTCTTTACCTACCAAATTATTGAAGGCTTTAAGCAACACACTGGAGTAAAGCAAGTGGTGTGGCCGAAACCAATGCCTAGATATGTTAAAGTGAACTCAGATGGTAGTGCACTTGGGAACCTTGGGAAAATAGGAGTAGGTATCATCATAAGAGACCATGAGGGCCAATTCATCCATGCAATGTTAAGTCTACTAGGTGATGGTACCAACAATGAGGCAGAAACAGAGGTAAGATACGTTGGTATCAAATGGTGTATTGAAAATGGATTCTCAAAAATCCATCTTGAAGTTGATTCCAAACTCCTTATTCTCTGGCTGCCTAGGCAATCTGATCCTTCTTGGTCCCTATGTATGCACATTCAGAAAATATCAGCCATGAACTCACCTTCCTAACTCATTATCACAACCAAATGCAACTCCCAACACACATCAGAGGTCAGATACACCTGGACCAACATGACACATCTGCCTTCAAGCACAAACAAACCACCAGGATCTCTTTTCCTCCTCATCACCTCTTTTGATCCTCCGTATGCCTATGATAGATCATGATCAAGAGAGAAAAGGGACTCCAAAAGTCACCAACAATCAGATTAGCACAACCATCAACAGGAGTTTTTTACAAACTTCATTTGTTCCTTTGCAGGTTCTTGATCCCTATGCACTGCATGTTTCTTTATTGCTGCTTCAAGTGTGGTATGAACCTATCAGTTCATCCTCCTAAAAATAAAACAAAGGAATACTATAGTTTATAGGGGAGAGGCTTCAGGTCTAAAGAACACAACAAACCACTCACACAACCTCACAAAACCACCAACCCACAAAAGCATCAAAAACTGCAAAACTCTGTTTCTGCAGAAATCTCAAAAACTGCAAGAAACCATCTGTTTCCTGTAGTCTACAGATGCTCACTCTACTGCCCTCAATCCCACCCTTAATCAACAGAACTATACCAACTATCATACCCATACCCCCCCCCCCCCAAACGAAAACAATACCAATCAGATACAACAAAACTGGCATAAATTAGTTTGCAAACATGTAGAACCTGCTGATTATGCATGACATCCTCAGTCTAATGTTATATGCTACTGCAACACCTTATTCGCTCCTGAATTCTTTTCCCAAATCTAAAAATCCAACCAACTCACACGCACCATTCAACCCTACAGAAACCCAACTAAACAGTTGCAGCAAGATGTACAGAAATGAGTACCTTCTATTGCAGAAATTGAAAAACCTCTATGAGCTCCCTTACCAGCTAAAGCCACCAATACCAGTTCATCTTTTCCATCCAATCTCCACCCTCAACTTACAGCCCTGCACTATCCAACTAGATTTCATTAAGGCTACAGTTTTACCCATACATGCAGTTACCTCTCTCCCATCAACACGAGCCTCTATACAATTGAGTGCAGTCAACACAAGAACCTTAACTCACTTTCTATGTATAGAATAGAGATCACAATTGCTCCCCTTTCCCCATACTTATCTCCAGAAGTCACAAGAACTTGGAGATTGAGCTCCCTTTTTATTGACTTGTTTGCTTTTTTTTTTTGTAGGGACATGGAGCAGTTTTGATCACTTGTTACACCCTCAAATAGTGGTATTAGCATCCTAGATGCTCATTTTGCTGAGGGTGGACCAAGTAACTCAAAACTCCTACTGGATAGTCATTCTCAGCCAGCACCTTTGTCATAGGCAATGCATCCATAGTCAACTCCAATTGAGCCTAATCATGCATGTTCAGACAACTTTCCAGAATCAGCTATAGTTCAGGAGACATTTGTAGGCACACACATTACCATTTATGTGGCTTACTCATTTCAAGACATCCAGTTCAAACCCCTTACATGGATAACCGGTGTAAGACCTGGTCCTCCTATCTGTTCACTCTTTTCTGTCAGCTTCATCAAATAGCAACAATCTTGTGAATCCTTCCTTGTACTCTTTTTGTCACCTATCTTCCACTTGGCTTTCCTTGTTTGCAATGCCAAAGCAAAGTGGAAGATAGTTGATACCAATTGTATTAGTTATGTACCATTCTTGTTAGGGAACTTCTACATGTACATTAAATGTAGAATTTATTTTCTATGGAAGTCTAACTTCCAACTCTTTAGATTAGTAATTTTAGGATCATTTATGCTTTTTTGTATAGTTGACCCAGGCTTACTTCAATTGTATTTTGTAGAATCAATTCCCTATCACTGTTAGATAGACAGTTGGTTCACCTTCATAGGTCTAACTAGTCACAGTGATTAAGTGTCATTTGGCTATCATATGTGGATAGCCAAATTCACTTTCATATTTTTTGTGGAGGTAAGGTTCAGGTACCCGTCCACATTTGGTGTACCATATTTTACACAAATGAAAATCAGCCTGAGGCACAATGCCTAGTGGATTATAAAAAAAACCTTGAATTCGATGAAACATAGTTGTTTTAATATTGTTTTGAGCGTTCCGAAGGTTGGAAAAAGTTTGAATGATGTTATGAGATATGTTCGTAGGCTTGGTTGAGGTCCTGGAGGCCTCGGGTGTGTTTCAGATGCTCAACTTGTCATTTTTAGAACTTGTTAAAATTGTTGAACTCCTGGTATTTGGTTTCCTTCTCTGAGATCGCAGCCTCCCCTCCGCGATCGCGTAGTGTATTTTCTGAAGGGACCTAAGTTGTTCTTCGCGATCGCATTACTTTACTCACGATCACGAAAGTCATCCTCTTCCTCCTTCTCATTTGTAATTACTCTTCGTGTTCACGTAGTACAAATGAGAGCTGGTGGTTCACTGCCCTTTTTTACTTCACGATCGCGTGGTTTCGACCGCAAACACATTATCTAGCTTTATCCTCTTCTGCGATAGAAAGCCTTCTATTACGTTCGCATAGGCTAGTCTAGGACCTTCAATATTTCCTCTTTGCGATCACATCCCTTTCCTTGCGTTTGCATTGTACAAAATCTAGATAGAGACATTAAAATCCCAATTCGATGGTTTAAGCTTATTTTCATAATTTCAAATTTGGGAGCTCGGGAGAGGCGATGTTTGAAGTATTTTTCACCTGGGTAACTTGGGTAAGTGATCTCTACCCAACTTATATCAATTTCCAAGATTCCTAACTTAAATCTAGCCTTTAAATTTCGAATTTGTTGGAAAAAATGGATACACTTCATAGGCCAATTTATTGGGTTTTGATTGGGTTTTTGACATATGATTTGAAAGATTCTTATATGAATAGACTCGTGTGAATTTGAGGATTCTGAAAATATAAATTTCACTCGATTTCGAGACGTGGTTCGAGGGGCATTTTGATCATTTTACATAATTTTGTGTATTAGCTTAGAATTCAATTGTAGAATCAACTACTTGAAGTAATATTTACATTATGAAATTGAATTGAAAATATTTGGGCCATTTGGAGTCCGATACTCGTGGCAAAAGCGTTGTTTCAGGTTGATTTGAGCTTGTTAGAGGTAAGTGTCTTGTCTAACCTTGTGTGTGTGACCTTCCCCTTAGGATATGATACGTTTGATATCTGAAATGCCTTGCATGTGAGGTAACGAGCACGTACTTGAGCTAATTGTTGAAAACCCGGTTTCTTCCCTAAGTTATTTTGATGAAATTCTTGTCCAGCTTTATTATACTTCCAAATTTAGCATATGTTAGTTAGAAAATCATGTTTAGTTGACTTAAGTTTCCTATTTTATTAAATTACCTTGCTTGCATTATGTGAAGCATGTTAGGCTAGAATTACTTGTTGCTTGATATGAGATTTCCATTTCTGACCATCTTTTTGCCGCTGCTGTGTATTTTTATTGGGACTATGGATGTGGGATTTCGGTAGCTCCCCCTTGTTTGTTTACTTTGGGAATACGGGTTAGATTCCCGATAGATCTCCATGCATAATTATATGGAACTACGGGAATGCACCTCGTAGATTCCCCCTATATTGGTGATTTACGTTTGGGACTACGGATCAGGATTCTGGTAGATCCCTGCACATTAATAGTTGGACTACGTGAAGGTATCCTGGGAGATCCACTGGACAGTTGTAATAGGGACTACATGACGATATCTTGGGATATCCTCGTTGTTACTATTGGTACTGAGTTGTATTTACTCCCGTGGTCACTCTGTTTTTGTATATTTTATTTTTGCTCATATAACCTACTTTACTTCACTGTTGAAACTCATTTATAGTGCTTATTTCACACTTTTGAAACTTTATATTAAGTTTAGCCTCAGTAGGGCCTTAACCTTCCTCGTCACTACCTGACCGAGGTTAGGCTTTGCACTTACTGAGTATTGCTTTGGTGTACTCATGCCTCTTCTGCGCATGTTTTTCATGTGCAGATCCAGGTAACGCTAATCAGGTCTACTATCCTTGAGGGACGCGACTGCTTAGAGACTCCGAGGTACATTTACTGCGTCCGCAAATTAAGGAGTCTATTTCTATTCCTGCTTTAGTACTTATCCCTTCTGTACTCTTCTTGTTAGACATTCCGGAGTTAGAGCTATGTAGCATTTATCTTAGCTTTTGATTCATGGGTTTTCGGGTCTTGGATTTGGATATTGGCTTTAAGTTATATGTATGGTGTATGCCGACTGGCACATTTAGACACTAATAATGCTTTATTTCTATTTTTAAATTGTTTACTTTCGCAAGTTTGGTTATTTTTCCGCAATTTAGGCTTACCTAGTTATAGAGACTAGGTGTCATCGTGAAAAACTGGTATTATAGCTCTAGGTTCATAGGAGGCACGGATCACAAGTTACTTTATTAGAGTCTCATTGATCGGCACGGAGACGTCTGTACTTATCTACGAGAGGCTATGTAGCTGTTAGGAAAATTCCACATCATTTAATTTCCTTGTCGTGTGAGATTTTTGATATCACAACTGAACTTGTGTCTTTCTATTCTCTCAGATATGGTGAGGACACGTGCTACCCGAGGGGATCAGGCACCCATGCCCCCTACAGCAGCCGCCCAAGGGTGGGGCCGGGGTAAAGGCCTAGGACGCGCACGTGGTGCAGCCAGAGCACCTGTGCGAGCTGCCACCGAGGTACCACCAGCAGTTCCAGCCGGAGTCCAGTCACCTGAAACGCCAACTGTTGCTACTACTACTCCAGCTTTTCAGGAGACTCTGGCACAGTTCATGAGCATTTACACCACTTTGGCTCAGGCAGGGTTGCTTCCCCTTGTTACACCGATATCCCAGAACGGGGGAGGAGCACAAACTCCCACTGCCTGCATTCTTGAGCAGAGAGTGCATTGTGAGCAGGTCCTTGAGATTATTCCTGTACCACATGTTGTACCAGTTTAGCCCGAGGACTAGGTAGCGGCTTCCGAGAATGAGCAGCTGATGCTTGAGAGGTTCAAGAAGTACAAGCCTCCTAGATTAAAGTCTAGTATCGGAGGATGTTTTGGGATTGCTTGATGAGTGTTACCGCATTGTAGCGGCTTCCGATGATGAGCAGCTGATGCTTGAGAGGTTCAAGAAGTACAAGCCTCCTTGATTCAAGTCTAGTATCGGAGGATGTTTTGGGATTTCTTGGTGAGTGTTACCGCACTCTCTGTATCATAAGTATCTCAGGATCTAACGGAGTTTCTTTCACTACCTTCCAGCTTCGAGGGGCCGCCTATGAGTAGAGGCACCCCTATGAGTTAGACAGTCTAGATAAGTCTTTTTCACTAACTTGAGCTTAGTTTTCGAATCTGTTCCAGAGGGAGTATCTTCAATAGAGCCTTAGGGACGCATAGCGCGGAGAGTTTGAGCACTTGCGCCAGGGTACTATGACTATTTCAGAGTATCCTATCCATTACACTAGTTTGGCTGGGCATGCACCAGCCTTGGTTGCTATCGTTTTCGAGAGGGTTTGTCGGTTTATTGAGGGCCTTATTCCCAGCATCAGATGTAGCATGGGTCATAAGTTAGAGATGGATATTTCTTACCAGCTGGCGGGAGAGAGAGTATGTATGTTAGGGAAAGTGAGGAGAAGAATCCAAGAGGTCTCGAGAGTCGGGCCATTATTTTGGTGCCTGTATCCCAACTTCAGGACATCATGGTAGGAGTTATATAAGTCGCCCTATTCATTCAACTCTTCTAGTAGCCAGTAGAGCTCCAGCTTCTCCTACGCCTCAGGAGCCTTATTTTCCACCTCCGGTTTCTAGTGGGCCTCTTTCGTGGGGTGTTTTCAGAGGTCGATTTAGAAGATATGGCCCTATCCTGTCACAGCCACCATGTCCTCCCAAAGATTGTTTTAAGAATTGTGACATGTGCCATAGGGTAAGGTATTGCCCTGGACTTGGGAGGGGTGCACCTCCACAAACTTCTCAGCCACAGCGTGCCACCAGAGTTCTCAGGCCATGATTCTAGCTCTAGTTGCTACCCCATCTAATCATCCGGCTAGAAGTGGAGGTGTAGGAGGTAAAGGTTTCCCTCGAGGGGGAGGCAAGTACAGCTACTATTCTCTTCCTGCTCGTACCGAGGTTGTTGCCTCCGATTCTGTCATCACATGTATTATATTGGTTTGTCACAGAGATGCATCGGTTCTATTCAATCTAGGCTCTAATTGCTCCTATGTGTCTTCTTATTTTCTTTACATTTGAGTGTACCTCGGGATTCATTAAGTTCCCCTATTTATGTTTCTACTCTTGTGGGAGATTCACTTGTTGTGGATCGTGTTTATCGGTCGTTTTTGGTTACTCTCGGTGGTTTTGAGACCAGAACCGGTTTGTTGTTACTCAAGATGGTTGATTTCGAAGATGTTGAAGTTATTTAGTTCATTTCTAAAAATTTCAGTACTTGATAAGCTAAAGTTTTTGTCCTACAATCAACACTTTTGTTATGAGTTTTAACCAAAACTTCAGCCTAAAAAATAAAAGTTATTTACTTCATACTGAAGTTTAGCATGCTGAATTTCATCGAAAATGTACTTAAAATTCATGATGAAAGACACAAACATATATGATTCAACCCAAGTCAACTAAAATTAACACACTCTATTCATAATCTCTATAATCATGTCCTAGTTGCTCTTTTGGAGTTTCATAACCAGTATCTTATCCACTTTCCATAAGCCTAAAGATTTGCAACTAATTCTCTCCTGAATGCCAATGCTTCATGTTAATTGAAGTTAAAGACATCTTCTTTCTTCAACCGCATATCAATGAACATAAGAGAAAATACACCACAACCAGCACTACAGAAAGAACATGAAAAAGAAATTGAACAATAGTTAGCACAAGGACAAAAAGTAATAAACATAAGATGAATGGTAAAACATATGCGAAACACATACTTGTTACCCTGCAGCGGTGTGTTGATCCACTTAATTTGAAAATTTTCCACATTATTTATCCCATAACTTTTATTGTGTGTGCCAAAGTCCAATCATCAAAGATAGTGTGGGATCGACTGGCCATAATTTTTGACATGTTTAAGTGCACGCTAATATGCGATATTTCCCATGGAATCATACACATATATAGTTTTATATTTAAAGTGCAAAATTCTAAAAAGTAGTGCATATATATCTTACCAGACCTTGGATTAAGTCAAAATGGAAAGAATACTTTTTTGGCAGATGCCTATGTGATACCACAGGAAAGGTCGAGGCCTTTTACATGGTTGGCCACATTTTCATTCTTTGATTCTTCAATAAACGAACTAAACTCGGTAAGTTCCTCAATAACCACTTCTTCTTCATAATCCTCACATTCCTATTTTTTGATGTCCTCTTTCTCTTTGGTTTGTTGTTTTATGTATCCTCAATTCTCTTTTCCTTCCTTTTTCAAATTTTTTCCTTCTGTTCTTCTGTAGGATAAACACTAGCCAACTTAGTCATATACTGGTAAAAAAGAAAATTTGTTACTGCACATCTTGATTTTGGATAACATGGAATGTGATAGCAATATTTTTGCGCAAGAAATATATACCCACTTTCATAAGCTGCAAATGAACAACAAAGGAAAATATATGAAATAAAAACTTCAGTATGCGTAAGTATGAAGTTTAGAAAAACGCATTACAAAACTACAAACAACATGACAAAAACTTAAGCATATTTTGTTTGAAGTGTTATGAAATATCTAAAAAACTTCAGCATGTTTGATTTAAAAATTTAGAAAATAAACTAGAGAATGCATGTCAAAAACTTCAGCAAGGTTATGCTGATGTTTTAGCAAATAAGCTAAAAAAAACTTCAGCATTTTTACTATGAATAAATCTGTAATTTGCCAAATTACAGTACAAAACTTTACTATTAAAATAAGTTGAAGTTTTGGGAAATACAGTTGAAAATCAATTAAAAAAACAAACCTAATATCTTACTTAATATGAAATATCAGAGCTAGGATCCAAAAGCTCGGTAAAGAATGATTTTGTATTATCACTTCCAGCTAATCTGAATGGATTGAAATTATATGCACTGGCATCCATCTCCAACCATTCTGTAAATCTTTGTATCAATCCACTTTCTTGATTAACATATTAGAAGGGACACCTTCTTGTAGTCTTTCCTACTTTCCAATCTTGCCCCCTTCGCTTTTGTTTAGGAATGACATATGGAGATCTCAACCAAATACTCTCCACACGAATCCTTTACCTTTTTTATCTGGTTTTCTTTTTACTTGTTCTTCCTGCTATTTCATCATAACTAACTGTTGTTGTTAAACAGCAAGGGAAAATTCCACACCCATGGTGGCAGATACTTGACCAACTCCCTACTGTTCATGACGTTCTTGTCTCTCTTCCCCAACAACAATAGTAGTAGAATAACCTTCTGAACCAGTCCTTTGTGTACTACCCAGCAAAAATAAACATAAATTTAAGTTGGGGATATAACTGCTGTCACACAATACATTAGGGTTTGGAAGAAGTTGTGTTGCATCAGATGATATCTGCAAAAGCAAGAAAAATATAAATATAAATACAACTGATACAAATATACACTAGAAAAAAAACACCTTGAAATTGAATAGCAAAAAATAACTACCTAGTCTAAGTATTGAGATACAGATGGTGTTTCATTCCAACAAATCCACTTCCTTTACCTTCAGATACGCTTATTTTTCATGCGAAAAAAAATATTTAAATAATAATGACTAAATTTTATAAAATAACACAAACATAGTTTACACCGGTCTGTAAGCCAACATGTGTGAATATATGTGTGTCTCCTTTTTTATATAGCTGAATAATCTCATCAAATTCTTTTTGAGATGCATTGAGTTTTCTAAAGAATCATTCAAAAACATAAAAAAGAAAACAATGTATGTAAAAATTCAAATTGTAAAAAATATACTTGGATCAAATGTAATAAATTCATGATCTATATAATACTTTGACGTTTGTCTTCCATTATAGTTTCGCTGGGCTGCATATCTTTGTTGATATCAACAGCTTCAACTTCATTCAGTTGTGCACTGATTTCGAGGAGCATTGCAGTATTCTCTGGAAGGTTTTTCTCAACTCTATTTTCATTCAATTCAGCATCATCAGAGAGTTTTTGAGTTGTATCAATTGAAGCGCAACTATTTTCAACTTCCACTGCATATTCATAAAGAGGGGGGATAGATCAATAAGATATATATACATATATATATATATATATATATATAATATAACATGGAAAATAATTATCCTTATAGTGAAAATTTCATGTGTATGTAGACCTTCAAGTTCCTTTCAAATAGTTAGTGCTTCATCAAATAGATTGCCTTTACTAATAGTGCTACACATCACTCGATGTCAGTTGTAAATTACAAACAGGTGCATGATTTCCATTGCCAAACAAATTGCCTTTTGCAATATCACTGCCCAAAGCACAACTCGGTGCATGTTTTTCAGTATCATCAACTTGATAATATGTACATTTCTCAGTTGATAACTCTTCAACATTTCTATCTTCAATCAACTATCAACACTAGAACTTTCCTCTCCAAATTTTTGTTGAACATATTGATCGCCTTTAAGAGACGCTTCCTCACGTGTAAGATGTTCATCTGCGACTTTATGCGATGCATAATGAGCAACATTTTCTTCAATATCAACAACTTGATATTTGCACCTTTCTTGCTTCTAACATTCTCAGTTGATAAATGTTTATCATTTCCATCTCTGCTCAGTCCATCAACTCTGCAACGTTCCTCTTCAACTTGTTCTTCAACATGTTGATCGCCTTCAAAATCCACTTCCTCACGTGTAGCATTTTCATATATGACTATATGTGATGCATCATGAGCAGCATTAATGTCTCATACATGTTTGAAAGATTCGTTCATCCTATCATATTGTTGATAGTTCCTCAAATCAAAATTGCTATCGTCCATTCTGTTTGATTTATCTACAATCTTAAATAAATTTTCAAACTTCTCATCGAAATATTCCTACAAAACATTTACTAACAATGATTAATCTTAATAACATTAGCAGCAAAAAAACTTCTCTATAAATTAGCTTACCTTTACTTTTTCAGAAATCGCATCTACAATAGCAGATCGATCATCTTGTTTCAACTGATCGACAGCTTCTTTAGGATCGTGCTTCTTTATTTTTCTGTATGCCTTTGAACCTACAGCGTTGCCCTCTACTATAGAGACAGAGAATAAAACTTCATCTATAAAAGAATGTTGAAGTTCAACAAATACATAACACAACTTCAGCTATTATAATGCTGATATTTATCACAAACAGAACAAAACTTCAGCTTATACTTCATCGCAAACAGAACAAAACTTCAACTCAAAAACATGTTGTAATTTGGCAAAAATATAACAAAAAGAACTTCAGCTCAAAACTTACAGAACATATTGTGCCGACTATTTCATTGTCAAACGACGTTGTAGAACGACTCTAGGTACGAGATGATTCGCCAATAATAGGAGTCGATTCCCTTCTTTTGATCGGCTCTAGCTACGTGGTGATTCACAAATAATAGGAGTTCGATACGCTTGTTTGATAGACTCCGACTATATGGTGATTCTCTAGTTGGAGGAACCACATTAAGAACCTTTGAATGAATCTGCCCGCATAGTAATTATCCAATTAAAGGCATTGAATTCAATTCCTCTTCTGTAGGAATTATATCCAATACCCTAAACGTGTGATATCTCTGTTTAATACAGAAAAGCATATTATGAAGAAAAAAATAACTAATACATCAACATATTAACAAAAGACAAAAATAATAAAACATTAACTTATAGTATGATTACTTAAGTAATTATCAAAAAGTTCATTATATTTAAGCTGTCCCACACATACACAACGTAACATCCTTGGAACCTGAGGGGTATCAAAGTACTCATCATCTATTAAGTACTTCTCCCGAACATTTGGGAAGTGCTCATAGAACCAAGCACATAACAGATATGGAAATCCACAAACTTTATACTCAGTTGAATGAAATTTGTTCTTATTGTCCAATACATGTTTTAGTGCGTAAATGAGTGATAAATTGGTATTTTACCAACTTATCTTGTCATTAAACCTATATTTTTGCAATGATTAATTCGATAAAATTACGTGTTTAATGTTATTTACTTCTATATTATAAGGTCTATGTGACTTAGAAGTGATGTTGAAGAAACCAAGTGAAACAAGTCAAAATAAAAGCTAAAAAGAAGAAAATCAGGGAAGGGGCCTCAGTTGTCGCAATTGCGACATACTTATGGGAATTGCGAACAAAACAATGAAGGGAATTGCGAATGGACCTTCGCAAATGCGCAAGAAGACAAAGCAGGAAGTCTTCGCAAACGCGAAGAAGACTTCGCAAATGCGAAATCAACCAGGACAGTTAATTTTCGCAAATGCAAAGGCCTCTTCACAAATGCGAATGCCTCTTCACAAATGCGACAGAAGGCAGTAAAGGCATAGTTCGCAATTGCGAACTAATGTTCGCAAATTCGAAAATCGAGCATCAGACCTGGGCTATTTTGTAACTTCACATTTTTTGGCCCTAAACCCTTCAATATCCAAACCAACTTATTGTAAAATATATTTGGCAGATCTATGGCCTATTTTTAGTTCCAATAGACTAGAGAGAACAAGTCTTGATGCTAGGGTTTGCACACACACTTGGATTTTGAAGATTCCAAGCTTGTGGTTAAGGATTTCTTACCCATTTATATTTATTTCTTTATTTCCTTTCTTTGTATTGTATATCTAAGTGCGTAGTATTTATTTCCAATACTTAAATCTTGTATATGAAAATATTCATGTTTAAAGTGTGGATTAAATACCTGGTTGTGCATATGTATTAAATGATTTTCATTTATTTATAGAGTGAGTTATTGTTACTTTATTATTCTTGTTCTTTTATATTTTCAAAGGGATTAGCTATCCCTAGGACCAGCCCATTAACTCCTAGTTAATTTTGGAAAATATAATTTGGGGTCGGAAAAAATTAGTTAATAAGAAGTTGATGCGTTAACCCTCATTTTATAGATTCTACCTAGGGATAGGATTGAACTACTTGTAGCGATATCCGGGAGTGCTTATTCTCTTAATTGGTTTATGAATAATTCAATTAGAAAGTCTTCTTAGTCTTTGGAAAAAGCTAATATGGAATTATTACCTGTGGCTAATTAATATAAACTTGCTCATATTTGTAAAATCATGAAATACATTGGATCATTACTTGAGTGTATTTCCCAATGAATCCATACTTGTATCCATTGATCATTTTACTTTCTTTTTAGGTTAGTTTACATTTCTGCATTTATATATAAAATATTTTCTAAAACAATTCCAAGTGTTTGGCATTGTGCGATAAGTGATAATTTTCTTACATTCTTAATCGCCTCCATATTGTTCTCTCTGAGATTCGAACCCGACTCATAGTTGGGTAAATTATATTGCATGCAACTGTGTTCATTTACTTTTTAGTAATGGATTTGGACGTCATAAAATTGGCATCATCGTCGGGGATCGGACCCGGTGACCTGCTTGATTGACGGGAATACTTACCACTAATTTGGCGTAATTTAGGTTGTTTGACAAATAAGCATAAGTGATTTGGACAAACTTGTGAATATTTGTGTAATTAGCTTTTCTTACCTTGGTCTATTTTGCATGTTTTTTACTTGTTTATTTTCTTTTTTTTTTAAATCGCATCAAATAATGAAAATTGGTCGGATGGTAGTTGTTTATACTTTGATGACCCTTGTCCTTATTATGGAGGGACACCCTCATGGAAAAATTGCTTAAATTCTCCCGGGGGTGGATTGTGCGCACAATCTCAAACCCATGAGTGGAGTATTTGTAATAAGTTTGATTTTCAAAATGGTCATTGGGATGATTGTGCTTACTTGTCCTTCCCTTCCCCAAACCCACGCTATGATGGTTCTACTTTTTATGATGAAAACGATAAGGCTATGAAAATGGAAGAAGTTGAGCATAGTCAAAATGGGGAGTTCAAGCTCATGCTAGAATGCCTACTCGAAGGAGGAAACAAAGAACAAAGTACATTGGAGGAGATTTTACAGAATATTCTCCAAAATAACTTGGCACTTTAAAGGTTTCACTCACAAATGGGGTAAATGCTTGAAGCTTTAGAGGCATAAAAAGAATTGGAAGTTAATGATAGCCAAGAATCTTTCTTAGATGTTGAAGCCGAAAATCCTCCCTTGGCACTTTCCAAACAAGCTGATCAGTCGTTTTGAACTCTAGCACGTCATTCAGTAGTTTCAGGCCATGAGCAGCTTCATTTAAGGTGTTATGACTTGTACGCGTGGTCGAAATTTAATTTCGGACAGTTCAGAGTTGATTTGGAAAGAAAATTCCCATTTAGGATGCTTTAAGTTGAAAGAATTAACTAAGATCGTATTTTAGAGTAAACGACCTCGAAATTGGTATCTGAAGGTTCCAACAGGTTACTATGACAGTTTCGGACTTAGGAGTATGCCCCGATCAGGTATTGGATGACCCTGGAGCATTTTGGCGCCTATTGTGTAAGTTAGCATTTTGAAAGAAATTTCATAAGTTTGGCTTGAGTGCATTTCAGTTTTATCAATGTCCATTTGGGATTATGAGCTTTTGAATAGCTCTGTACACTGATTTTGGAGTTAGGAGTGCGATCGGAAGTGAATTCGGAGGCCCGTAGGTCATTTTGGAGCCACTTGGCTAAAGATAGAAATTTGAAGGTTTCTGAGAAGTTTGGCCTGAAGTGGACTTTTTGATATCGGGGTCGAAATCTAATTCCGAAAGTTAGAGTAGGCCTGCAATGTTGAATATAACTTGCGTGCGAAATTTAAGGTCAATCGGACGTGCATAATGTGTTAGCATTGTTTGAAATTCTAAAGATCGTAAAGCCTGGATTAGGGGTCGATTCGTGGTTTTAGCATTGTTTAATATAATTTGAGGCATCGAGCAAGTGCATAATGTGTTTTGGGACTGGTTGGTATGATTGGTTGGGGTCCCGGGGTCTTGGGTGGATTTTTGATAGTTAACAAATTGAAAATGGAATTCTTGGAAGGCCGAACTTGCTGGTTGCTGTCATAACTGCACCTGGGAGAATTGGGCTGCGGGTGCGGAGCCCAGAAGTGGAAAGAAGGGCGCAGATACGATTTTTGGTCAGGATCGAAGGGACAACAGTTGCGTTCAGGTTACCACAGAAGCGAGATGCACCTGCGGTAGGCAAGGCGCAAAAGCGGAAATAAGGGGGCCTGGGAAGGACCGCAGATGCAGTAATGTGACCGCACCTGCGGAACCATAGAAGCGGTCGAGTGACCACAAGTGTGGAAACTGCTGGAGGCAGTGCTTTGTTTTAAAGTCGGAAATCGACCATTCTTCTCCCATTTTACATTTGGCATGGGCGATTTATCAGCTCCTAAAACTAAGGGATCATTAAAGTATTATAAACTTCACACTGAAAAATTTTGACGTCTCCAAAAATCACTGAAGAATTTATAAAAGTTTCATCAAAAACAAAAACACATGTTCAAAAAAACTTAAAATACAATTAAAAGTAAAATTAATACACTTATCAAATTAAACCATATAAAAACCAAAACCAAAAATTAAATCGTAAAAATTAGTGTTAAAATAAAACTCAGATAACAGTTTTATTTCACAGAAGAACAAATTAAAAAAACGCAAATAACTGAAGAGAGAGATAGAGACAGTAGAGGACTCGCGTATACTTGGAAAGAAAGTCTTTTAATATATAAGGGAAAAATAGTCATTTTAACAGACTTATAACAAAAAAATTAGCACGGCGAAAAACAAAAAAATAAAACCGCAAAAGGTTAAAAAGTAGCGACCAAATAGGGCGCCCCATTCAATTTTTACTTGATCCAAGCAAAATTGGGGCAGTTTATTGACCTAACATTTATGAATTCAACTCATTTTATGTGACGACCCAAAGGGGTCATCACCTGTTTTAATAATTCTGTACTTTTGAGGCCTTGAAAACCTCATTTAGAATTGTCTCGATTTATGTGAGCAATCCGGGTGCATAACCGAAAAGCTTAAATATAGAATTCTATGAAAAATGCCAAGTTTTGATATTAAAATGAATGACTTTGGTAAACTTTTTGGATAAACGGACCTGGACCCGTGATTGGATGGTCACGGAGGGTTCATAAGAAAATATGGGACTCAGGCTTATGCCCGAAATCGAATTTCGAGGTCCCGAGCCCGAGAAATGAATTTTTAAAGGAAATTATTTTTGTAAAATTGTTAAGGAAAACCTGAAATGATATTTGATTGGGAAGTGTTGGTATCAGGACTGTATCTTGGTTACGGCACCCGATACAGGTCATATATGTGAATTAAGATATTTATGTGAAGTTTGGTTAAAATCGGACGTCGTTTGACGTGTTTCGGACTCGAAATTCTAAATTTGGAGCTTGATGAAGTTTTGGAAAAATGCTTTGAATTTGAGGTTTAATTTGTTGATAATGATGTTATTTAGACGATTTGATCGCATGGTTAAGTTTGTATGATGCTTTTGAGTTAATACGTATGTTTGGCTTGGAACCCTGAGGGCTCGACTGAGGATTGGATAGGTGTCGGAGTGTTTTAAACATTGAAAAAATTTGGATTTTTCTGTTGCATCTGGTATTCAAGGATTTAGTGCTATGCGATCGAATAGTAAGTCCTGCGATCGTATAGTGTAAAACTTCAGGGTCCCGTTTTTTTATATGCATTCTTATGCATCTCTCCACGATCGCGTAAGGTTAAGTCTGAGAGGTCCTTCTTTTGTTCTATGTGATCACACTGTATACTCCGCGATCGCGATGTGTCAGCCCCCCCAGCCTTCCTTCCCTTCTATGTGATCGCATGGTATAGTCTGCGATCGCAATGCTCAACCCCAGTTATTATATGCGATCGCATCCTTTGGTCCGCGATCGCGTAGGCCAAATTCGCCCAGTTATATTAAATGTTCAGAAATGGTAGCCATTTGGGATTTTCATAAAACTTCTTAAACTTCTTCTTCTCCAAGGTTCTAGGGCGACTTTTGAAGCATCTTTTCACCAGTAACCCGTGGGTTAGTAATCTTTAACTCGTCTCCTTCATTTTCCATCAGCATCAATTATTAAGGGTAGAAATTAGGGCATTTGGTATAGTTAGGGCATTTTGATTTTGCTTGATTTAGACCTCATTTTTTGGTTGAATTTGAAAATAAATTATATATCTGGGCTCGTGGTTGAATGGGTGGTTTGATTTTCGTTCAAACCTCGTCTTTTGACCAAGCGGGCCCGAGGTCATTTTTTGAGTTTTTGGGGAAAATGATGGAAAAGCTATAATTAGGCATTGGGTTCGTGTTGTTTAGTACTTATTCTAGAGGAAAGACGCTTATTGAGGATTGAATTGGCCGTGGAAGTTTGAGGTAAGTGCCCGGTCTCCCCTATCTTGAGGGATTAGGAGTGAGTCATATATGCAATTTGCTTTTTGATTGAGTATGATGTATAGGCAGGGTGACGAGTATCTATACGTCATTGTCGATCATGACCGTGAGTCCTAAGTTGATTATTGTTGTGTTCCTAAGTGACACTTCGAATGTTTAATTGATGATTCTTGATCTCTTGATATTTAGTAAAGATTTAGTTTACACTTATAGACTTTATTTATGCCTAAGGAATTGGTTATAGCTGGTTATTCCCTTGCCGACAAATTTCTATATTGCTTTTGTTTCCCTTGCTGGGATTTTATTGCAATATTGTGTTGGATTGAAATGGGAGTGGACAGTACGCTTACCACAAGTGATTTAATAAAATAGAAATGGGTGGTACACCTACCATGAGATTTAATGAAATAGGACCGGGTGGTATGCCTACCACGAGATCTAATTAAATGGGAGCGGGTGGTACTCCTACCACGAGATTTAATAAAATAGGAGAAGGTGGTACGCCTACCACGATATTAAATGAAATGGGAGCGGGCGGTACCCCTACCACGGAAATATGAGAAATGGGATTGGGTTGCACGTCTGCAATGAGATGTGCACTGATAGTGAAACCTGCTTTTATTTCCCTTATCCATGCTAGAATTAAATTGTTAATTTTCCATTACATTACTTTGAAGTTCTGTATTATATGTTATTCTCGAAGCATGTTACCATCCTATTAAAATGTTTATTCTTGTTCATTTTCCGTTGTATATGAATATAACTGCACGGGTTTATCTGGAGTATGGTCCTAGACTCGTCACTACATCCCCGAGGTTGGGCCAGACACTTACCAGCACATGGGGTCAGTTGTGCTGATGATACACTCTGTGCTCTTTTTCTCAGATCCATGTGTCAGAGCAACTTACGATGCGCAGCAATAGTCAGGGAGCCGACCTTCAGTCCAGGAGACTCCGAGGTTGCCTTGCTGGCATCCGCATGCCCGGCGTCTCTTCTATCAGTTTTCATGTTCTTTTGACATTTGTATTCGAGACAGACTATGTCCTTTATTTCAAATTCTTATTTGTAGTAAATCCTAGACAGTCCGTGTATTATTGTGACACCAGGTGCTGGGTAGAGACTTGTATTGTATTTTCTAGACGTTGTTTCTATATTTAGTTTAGCATTCCACTAAATTTTAATTTTTGTTAAATTATTAATTGCTTATTCATTGATAATTTAATTGTTTAATCATATATAAAACAAGACGGGTTAATGTTTTCTAAAGTTCTTGGCTTGCCTAGCTTCTACGAGTAGGCGCCCATCACGACCCCCGAGGGTGGAAAATTTGAGTCGTGACAAGTTGGTATCGGAGCTCTAGGGTGCATAGGTCTCACAACCTACGGACAAGCTTTATTGAGTCTGAGGGATCGATATGGAGACATATGTATTTATCCCCAGAGGCTACAGAGTTAGGAAAAGATTCATATCTGTTCTTTCTTTTCGTGCAGTTTGGTTTCTCAATACTAATTGAATTTCTACTATATTCTTTCACAGATGGCGATCTTCTGATTAGCAGTCCGAGCCCCAGGAAGCTCCAACTAGGGGCATATGGTGAGGCTGAGGCCGTGCTAGAGTCCGAGGTAGGGGTAGAGATTAGCCCCGAGAAACAGCCCTAGTGGAGAAGCCTCAAGTTTACTTCAACGAGGAGGTTTTGGCCCTATCTCCAGCAGTTCCAGTGGGCCCAGCTCTTCTCCCAAAGGGGTTTATTACCACCCCAGTTCTTTAGGACGCTCTGGTCCGATTGGTGGGTCATATAGAGAGTGTCACCAGAGTAGGTTTGCTTCATGTAGCACCAGTCGTCTCTCAGGCTGGAGGAGGGGCCCAGACTCCTGCTACTCGTACTCCAGAGCAAGTAGCTCCCCAGATTCAGACTCTAGATGTTTAGCCAGTTGGAGCAGCTCAGCCGGTTGTGGTAGTCCAGGCCGGTGATGGGGCAGCTATGTCTGCCGATGCTTCATGGAGATTGGATAGGCTCACCGAGCTTTTCACTACTACCTTCAGCGGTGCATCTATCGAGAACCCTCAAGATTATTTGGACAGCTACCACAAGGTTCTTCGGAACATGGGCATTGTTGAGACAAATGGGGTTGATTTCACTACAGTTTGCTTGTGTGGATCCGCCAAGACTTGGTGGAGGGATTATTGTTTAGCTAGATTAGCAGGGTCGCCAGCCTTAACCTGGGAGTAGTTCACGCAACTATTTCTGGAGAAGTTTCTCCCAATTACACAGCGAGAGGCCTACCGGAGGCAGTTTGAGCATCTCTAGCATGGATCCATGATAGTCACCCAATATAGGACTAGGTTCAATGTCTTAGTTCGCCATTCTTTTTTTATACTTCCCACTGAGAGGGAGAGAGTGAGTCGGATTATCAATGGACTCATTCAGCTGATTCATCGTCAGATGGCCAGAGAGACTGGGAGCAAGATATACTTCTAGGAGGCGGCCAACGTGGCCCGTAGGGTTGAGATAATATTATCACAGAGGGATGGTCACAAGGCAGACAAGATACCTCGTCAATCAGGCAGGTTCAGTGGTGCCTCGTTTGGAGGCAGATATTCATATGATAGGGGTCATCCTCCTAGGCCTTAGCAGTCAGCACTCTCTGATTCTCATGGTGCTTCAGATGGTCGTGGTTATCGCGGGTAGTATTCTAATCAGCAGTCCTGTAGTGCACCACCGCTTTAGAGTTTCCAGGGCCGTTAGCTGAGAGTTTTTACTTGTGGTGACACGAGGCACATTGATATGTATTGCCCTTGATCTTCGAGCAGTTCTCTGTAGCAGGGTTCTCTTTCTATGGTATATGCAGCAGATGTTCAATAGCCAGCCCAGCTAGCTAGAGGTGGGGGTAGAGGTGCTAGAGGTGGAGGTAGAGGTCATAGAGTTAGAGCTCAGATCGCCAGAGGTGAAGACCAACCAACAGCATGATGTACCAATGAGGTAGACTAGAGTGGTGGGGCCCAGCCCTGATGTTATGCTCTTCAGGCTAGGACCAAGTCACAGGCTTTTGATGCGATTATTACAGGTACAGTTCTTGTTTGTGATCGGGATGCTTCGGTGTTGTTTGATCTGAGGTCTACATATTCGTATGTGTCATCTTATTTGGCCTTGTACTTGGTCATGCCTAGTGTTGCATTGGGTATTCATATTTATGTATCTACACTAGTGGGTGACTCTATTATGGTCGATCGATTCCATCGTTCTTATGTTGCAGTGATTGGGGGTCTTGAGACTCGTGTAGATTTATTGCTTTTGTACATGGTTGATTTTGACATTATATTGAGGATGGACTGGTTATCACCTTACCATGCTATCTTGGATTGTTATGCCAAGACTGTGACTTTAGCCTTACCGGGTATGCCTCGTTTAGAGTAGAGAGGGACTCCTAGTTATTCTACTTGTCGTGTTATCTCGTATGTGAAAGCTCGGCGTATGGTCGAGAAGGGGTGTCTGGCCTATTTTGCATATGTTAGTGATTCCATTGATGAGGTTCCCTATATTGATTCTATGCCCGTTGTTCGCGAGTTCCCTGATGTCTTTCCATCAGATCTGCCGAGTATGTCGCCCGACATGGATATTGACTTTTGCATTGATGTGGCTCCAGGTACTCTACCCATTTCTACACCCCCAGATCATATGGCCCCGGCTAAGTTGAAAGAGTTAAAGGATCAGTTGCAAAACTTGCTGGAGAAGGGTTTTATTAGACCTAGTGTATCTCCTTGGGGTGCGCCAGTGTTGTTCGTTAAGAAGTAGGATGGTTCGATGAGAATGTGCATTGATTACCGAGAGTTGAACAAGGTAACAATGAAGAATTAATATCTGTTTCCTAGGATTGATGATTTGTTCGATCAGCTTCAAGGTGCCAAGGTATTTTTCAAGATTGACTTGAGATCTGGCTACCCTCAGTTGAGGATTAGGGCTTCTGATGTCCCTAAGATAGCTTTTCGCACTCGGTACGGGCATTATGAGTTCTTGGTTATGTCATTTGGGCTGACAAATGCCTAGAAGCTTTTATGGACTTGATGAACCGAGTGTTCAGGACTTCTTTGGATTCATATATGATAATTTTCATTAAAGATATATTGATATATTGCTGCAACCAGGAGGAGCACGAGAAACACCTTAGAATGGTTCTTTAGACTCTAAGGGATAGTCGGTTATATGCTAAGTTCTCAAAGTGTAAATTATGGTTGGATTTAATTGCATTTTTGGGTCATGTTGTATCAGCAGAGGGTATTCAGGTGGAACCAAAGAAGATTGAGGCAGTCAAGATTTGGCCTAGACCAGCATCAGCTATAGAGATTCGAAGTTTCTTGAGTTGGCAGGCTACTATCAATAGTTTGTGGAGGGGTTTTCATCTATTGCAGCCCCGATGACCATATTGACCCAGAAGGGAGCCCAGTTCAGATGGTCGGATGAGTGTGACACGAGCTTCCAGAAGCTCAAGACAACTCTGACTACGACACCGGTGTTGGTTTTGCCTGCAGGTTCAGGGCCTTATACAGTCTATTGTGATGTTTCCTGTGTTAGGCTTGGAGCTATGTTGATGTAGGAGGGCAAAGTTATTGCCTACGCATCGAGGCAGTTGAAGATTCACGAGAAAAAACATCTGGTTCATTATTTTGAGTTGGCAGGCATAGTTCACGCAGTGCGAATTTGGAGGCATTATCTATATGGCGTGGCATGTGAGGTGTTCACTAATCACAAGAGTCTCTGGTACTTGTTCAAGAAAAAGGAGTTGAATTTGAGGTAGAGAATATGGTTGGAGTTGCTGAAAGATTATGATATCACTATCTTATATCACTCGGGAAAGGCCAATGTGGTGGCCGATGCTTTGAGTAGGAAGTCAGCGAGTATGGGCAGTCTTACTTATATTCCAGTCAATGAGACACCGCTTCTTTGGATGTTCAGGCCTTGGCCAATCAGTTCGTGAGACTGGATGTTTCTGAGCCCAGCCTTGTGTTAGCTTGCACAATCGTGCGTTCTTCATTATTTGAGCGTATCCATGATCGACGGTATGATGATCCCCATTTTTGTGTCCTTAAAGACATAGTGCAGCGCGGAGGTGCCAAGCATGTTACCTTAGATTATGATGGAGTTTTGAGATTACAGGGTTGAGTATGTGTGCCTAATGTATATGGGCTCTGAGAGTCGATTTTGTTAGATAATACGCTTAACGCTAGAGGGGGGGTGAATAGCGTTATAATAAAATTTAGCGTAAACTTGCGGAAATTAAAATTTGCAGGAAATAATTAAGTGCGTTAAATAAATAAAAGGAAAGAACGCACCGATATATTCTGGTTTACCACAACACGTGGCTAGTCCAGTTCCCGAGAGACTCTCTCGAGATTTTCCACTAACTTGTTAAGCTTACGGGTGCTCAACAAACCTTTACAACGTAAGGACACAAGCCTTAACACCTTTGCTCGGAGATACAACACTCCAAGACTTCAACCAAGGAAACACAAGTTCCTTACAACAAGAGAATCACAATTCTCTTACAAGTGTGTAAAACACTTAACACTCAAACAAAATACTCCTTTATGAGTAGGTATGAGTAAAAGAAGTAAGCTCTAGATCACAACAACTTCGGACAAGAATATGGCTCTCAAAAGCTTTATGAAATTGAATATAAAATGATAAACAAAAGTATGCAAGCTTATAGCAATGTAATGATCAGTTGTAGTATGTTGTTGTGTTTAAAACACTGAAATGAAGCTGTATTTATAGTTGAAAAACTTGGCATTACCGTTGCCTAATTGCCAATTAAGAGTTGCTGATTTTACTCACTGACGATCGATTATCAAACCCCAACAATCGATTGTCTGCCAGTCAGATCAAAATTCAATCCCAGATTTTACGCTTGATAATCGATTACTTTCAATCCATAATCGATTACTAGAAACGTTCAAAAAATCCTTTCCAGATTTTACCACAAACAATCGATTGTCCAGAATCAACAATCGATTACTCAGCAGCGTTCAAAAAATCTTTTCCGGATTTTAATCAAAACAATCAATTATATAAAATCAATAATCGATTACCCAATAACGTTCAAAAAATCTTTTCCGGATTTTAATCAAAACAATCGATTATACAGAGTCAATAATCGATTACCTGACGGTATTTGAAAACTTTACGACAACGGTCAGCTTCACAATCGATTGCACAAAGTCAACAATCGATTATTTATCAGTTTTTGAAAAACATCTTAGACACTGTCTCTTTGACAATCGATTGTCCAATGTAACAATCGATTATTTAATAAATTTGAAAATCACTGGAAGACACTGTCTCAACATAATCGATTACCATTAGTTCATAATCGATTATTCTGAGTTTTGAAAAACTTTGATGGACATCGCCTCAGTCACAATCGATTGTCATTTGTTCACAATCGATTGTCATGCAGGTTTGAAAAACCTGATGCTCACTGTCTTACTCACAATTGATTGTCATTAGTTCACAATCGATTGTCATGCAGTCTTGGCTTAAAACAATCGATTATCATAAGTACATAATCGATTATCTTAGTCCAGATTTTTAAGGCATGTCTAAAAATTATTTTGACTACTGTAAATATGCATAATTTAAAATCATTTGACATTAAATTAAATACGCATGATTTTGGAAAATAGTTTTATGAGAGAAGCCACGTTACGAGTCAAGTTGTAGGATCAAGATCACAAATAAGAATGACTCAATTAAACTTATAAAACTTTGTCTTGAGCCTGAATCTCATTGTATATCAATTGTGCGCTTGTTTCTTGAACTTCGTCATATATCAATTTTCGCTTCGTTTGTCATTCATCAAAACATACACAAAAGAACACACGTTTTAGTATATTGCATTGAGAACGTGTTTCCAACAATTTCCCCCTTTTTGATAATGGCAAACATTAAGCGGGATATGCAAGACAAGCAATTTATATTGACGATTCAAGACAAGTATATACATGCAACAAGCATGCAATTTATATTGACGATTCAAGACAAGTATATACATGCAACAAGTATGCAATTTGTTCCCCCTCAATTTAAGAATTCCCCCTCAATTTAAGCTTATAACTTGAGAGTGCATCATACCCGTTATCTTCCCCCTTTTGCCATTAGCAAAAATAATAATAAGATGCCAAAGATGAAATAAACCTTGTTTATTTATTGGAAAGAAATTACAGCAACAGGGAAGACAATACAACATATAAAAACAAAAAAACTACAATTATTCATTCATCATTTTCCGCCTCATCATCCGGCGCTGCTTCATATGGAACAAGACCCGCATATGGATAATGAATGTGGTCAAAATATCCATGGATCTCGTGAGTTAATTGACCGGCAGAGGTGGTCAGGGAAGCAATTTGGTTGGAAATGGATCGGAGAGTGGGTTCTTGAGGCGGACGAGTTCGACGGGATGGAGGAGGAGCAGGTGTTACATGATCACCGTCATGATGAAAGGAGGATTCCGAAATTTCCCACTTTTTGGTACTCTTTTTGAGAGGACCATTTCCAGTGACGAATCCGGTGGCTTCAAGAAAGTTCATGATGAGGAGAGCATAAGGAAGAGGCCTATCATCTCCGATAGCGTCACGCATGTGAATTTTGATAAGCCGACACCAATTGATGTTAGCTCCGGTTATTATGGCATGCATGAGCTTAGTGTCCTCTTGAGAAATGGTAGTATGGTTATGCTTACGAGGCTTGAGGACTCGGGTGATGAAATAGAAAATCAACCGATAATTGGGATCCATTCCCGTAATTGTAGGACGACGGGAAGAAAGATTTGGATCATAAGAAGTAAGACCGATTTGGTGTAAGAGGGCTGTTTCATCAAAAAGGGCTCCGGCCTCTCCGGTGTACCGAAAAATGTCTTCACCATTATGAGGAAGACGGGCAATGGTATGAAGATTTTCATCGGAAAGAAGAATTTGAACACCATTAATGTTGGTGACAAGCTCACCATCATCATCCTCATGGAGGTTGGAATAAAATGCTTGAACCAATATAGTATTGATGTAAGGATGGGTAAGGAGTAAAAAGTCAAGAAGTTGAGAATTTTTGAGCATATTTGCAGCAGGCCCAAATGATTCAAGATACTTGTGGGTTGAAAAGCGAGGTGGAAGAATGTCGCGCTTTTCAAATTTGGTTAAGAATCAAGTAAGCTCGATGTCGGAATTAAAATATAGAACGGAACCATCTTGATAGGGATAGTTCGGACGAGGAGGGGCAACAGAGGAGGATGCGCCGTGCCTAGCAGAACGGGAACGTTTTGAGTGACGGCCCGACATTTTTAATGAAAGCTGCTGGATTTTGCAAAGGATTAGAGAGAATTTGATATTTTGAAAGCTACAATTGATGCTTGAGTGAATGCATATGAACATATATGAAGCCTATTTATAAAGGGGAGAGTGGCTTATCATTTATGGAAGAAATCTGCTGAGATTTTAAAGCCAAATCAGTCAAAAACGGTAAAATAAATTCACTGACCGTTAGACAATCGATTGTTGAAGAGTTATGACCTGACTTGGAAGTGACACAAATCGATTGAGGAGCCAAACGGTAACAAGAGTTTAAATTTCTGACATGAAATAATCGATTGTCAAATGTGGAATCGATTACGGGACCAAACGGTAACAAGCTTTTGAATTACTGACATGAAATAATCGATTATATATGTGAAATAATCGATTGTTTTGGACAAGCATTGCTGAATGGCTGAGGCAGAAATCGATTATGCAATTTAAGGAATCAATTTTAAACAAGGCTGCATAATGAACATAAACCATAAACAATCGATTAGTGATACTGCTAATTGATTTTCAGCACAGTAAAATAATCGATAATTTGCTTGGAACAATCGATTGTTCTGTGCCAAAACTTTATAATTCCCCCTATCTTTTAGGGCGATACCTGCAAAATAGAATTAAACGTCTCCGACGCTCAAGTCAGTAATTTGTAAAGAAGTAATAACTTAAACTAGTGTTGCCAAGTGAGAACATGAGCTCTTAAGAAGTGTGTCCTAAAGTGTTCTTAAGAGAGTTTCGGGTACTTACCTTTCCTCCGACGTCTCCAATTACCTGTTCAAGAGGGTGATCTTTGATCGTCCTCCACTCATTGGGCACTTTTGTTTCTTTTTCCAATTGTGGCGCTTCTTCCGTTGGTTGTTCCTCAGTTTCATCTCTATTTTCCTTGGGTGGTTCCTCTTGTATTTTGTCTTTCAAGCTATCTAAGATACCTGCAAGATCAAAACCGGAATCCTTTCTCGCCAAGCGAGCATTATTTTTGGAAAATACAACATGAGGGGATTCCTCCACAATTTGGGTTCTTTTATTAAAGACCCTATATGCTTTACTACGTGAGGAATATCCAATGAAAATACCTTCATCCTACTTAGCATCAAATTTACCCAATTGGTCTTTGCCATTGTTATGAACAAAACATTTGCAACCAAAAACTCTAAAATGGGAAATATTTGGTTTTCTACCCTTATAAAGTTCATAGGGGGTTTTCATGAGTATCGGCCGAATTACTACTCTATTTAGAACATAGCAAGCGGTACTCACGGCGTCCGCCCAAAAATGTTTGGGTATCTTAGCTTCGTCGAGCATGGTTCTAGCCATCTCTTCGAGACACCTATTTTTCCTTTCCACCATCCCATTTTGTTGTGGTGTACGTGGAGCGGAAAAGGTATGCTCGATTCCGAGTTCGTCACAAAAGTCCGCAAAGAGATTGTGATCAAACTCTCCCCCATGATCACTTCTAATTGAAGTGACGGTTGTTTCTTTCTCATTTTGAACACGCTTAAGAAAATATTTAAAATTTTGAAAAGCATCACTTTTATTGGCAAGAAATAAAGTCCAAGTAAATCTCGAGTAATCATCAACAATCACAAAAGCATATCTATTTCTTCCTAGACTTTCAATGCGAGAGGGACCAAATAAATCCATATGAAGCAATTGCAATGGTCTAGAAGTTGAAACAATGTTTTTAGATTTGAACGATGCTTTTGTTTGCTTCCCCTTTTGACACGAGTCACAAATAGAGTCATTTTCAAATTTTAAAAAGGGAAGACCAACAACAAAGTTTTGAGAAATCAATTTGTTCAAAAGATGCATATTGATATGTGCTACTCTACGATGCCATAGCCAAGTATCATTCTTTTTACTCATAAGACAATCAACATATTCGGGTGAGGAATTAGCAAGATCAACCATATAAATATTATCAACTCTAAAACCACGAAGTATGATTTTGAAATCACTACGTCTAAATACTAGGCATTCATCCGAATCAAATAGAGCAAGATTTCCCTTGTCACACAATTGGCTTATGCTCAAGAGATTATGCTTTAATCATTTGACAAGTAATATATGCTTAATAGAGGAATTTTCATCCTTACCGACCGAGCCGATGCCGATGATCTTTCCTTTATTGTTATCACCGAAGATAACACTTTCTCCTTCTTTGTGCTCTAATTGAAGGAATTTGGATTCATCTCCCGTCATATGCTTGGAGCATCCACTATCAAGGTACCATAGTACACTTGATCCCTTCAAGCACACCTACAAAACAAATTAATGTTCTTTAGGTACCCATGCCATCTTGGGTCCTTAGGGGTTAGGCATATTATAATGATGCGATTGAGTAATATGTCTATGACGTGTAAAGCATGCAGGAGCAATATGACCAATACGTCTACAATAATGACAAGTCACATTTGGGTTATGCATCCTTCTAGGTTCATAGTAACTAGACGGATGAAAATTTCTTACTCTATTTTGAACACTATGACTATTTCGCATTTCATGAGAATTATTTCTCCTACTATGAGCTCTAGGATGGGCAGCATTTCTAGAGTGATTGTTTCTCGGTTGAGGGCCATTGTTAGGTCTTCTAAGGGGTTCAAAATTTGGCCTAAAATATGCATCATTTCTAGGGTGACTATTTCTAGGTGGTAAGTCATTCCTAGGTCTTCTAAAATGTTCAGCATTTTGTCTAGCATGCATATTGGCTCTAGAGTTGTTGTTTCTAGGATAAGCATTTCTATTGTTAAACCTAGGTTGAGCTTTAGGATGTTGGGGTTTAGCGTCAACCTTTTCTTCATTCTTAAAGCCTATTCCATGCTTGGTTGATTTCAAGTTAACAAGAACATCATTCAAGTTTTTGTGCGAAGAATTAAACTTATCTAATGTGCCTTTAAGCCTACTTACTTCATTCTTAAGATGCAAACAAGAAGTGCAATTTCTAGTAGAGCTTTCGGGCTTATCGGAACTTCATTTTCCAAAAAACTTGTTTTCCTCTTTCAGCTTCTCATTTTCTAAAACCAGTTTTTCTAAATCCTTTTCTTTTAAAGAAAGCTGTTTTTGAAAATCTTTTTTCTTTTAGAGAAGCATTTTCTTTTACGCTTTTGACTATTTTTGAAGCTTTAATAAATTCAGTATATAATTCATCAAAAGCAGTTCGCATTTCATCAAGAGTAAAGAAGTTTTGAGACGAAATTTGACATACCTCGTCTTTGTTATCTTCTTGTGCCATGAGGTAAAGATTTGCTGCTTCGTCTTCTTCTCCTTCGCTTGACTCGTCTCCGGAGTCACCTCCCCAAGAAATATATGCGCGTTGCTTTTTAAAAGGTTTCTTTTCCTTTTTGAGGTTTGGGCAATTTGACTTGATGTGCCCGGTTTCTCCGCATTCATAGCATTTGATTTGTTCGCCTTGCTTTTTGCCCTTGCGTTCATACTCCTTGCGCATGAACTTTTGAAATCTTTTGATAACGAGTCCAAACTCGTTGTCTCCTTCCTCATCAATTTGCGGTTGGCTTGTGCTCGCCTTTAGAGCTATTCTTTGCCTCCTTTGATCATCAACAAAAGGGTTAAGAATAGTAGATTCATAGGTTTTAAGGTTGCCTCTTAGTGCGTCGATGGTGACGTTTGAAATGCCAATGGATTCTTGAATTGCATCAGCCTTTGATCTCCATGCCGGTGTGAGACTTCTAAGAAATTTTGAACGAGCTCTCTATCCGTGAATGTTTTCTTGAGAGCATGTAGGTCATTTACGATTATTAAAAATCGCTCAAACATTTCGTCCACCTTTTCACCTTCCTTCATGTGAAATAATTCATAAGAATGGGTTAGGAAATCAATTTTTGCTTTCCTTACCTGGTCCGTACCTTCGTACGTGACTTCTAGCTTGTCCCACATCTCCTTTGCCGTTGTGCAACACGATATTTTCCTGTAATCGTCAGCATTAACAGCACAATATAATAAATTTATTGCTTTAGCATTATTTTGAACCTTTCGGATGTTATCCGCGTCATACTCATCCTCGGACTTGGGAACCCATTCGTTTTCCACCTTCTTTGTTGGAATTTGGTTTCCCTTCATTATCACCTTCCAGAGGTGAAAGCTGTTGGACTGAATGAAGATCTTCATCCTCTCCTTCCAGTACGTGTAATTTGTACCATTGAATAGAGGTGGTCGTGTGGAGCACTGTCCTTCATCAATTCCTGCAAAAGAATCACGAGTAGAAGCCATGGATGGTTCTCTCAAACTGTTAAGTTTTCAGAGAGTTGGGCTCTGATACCAATTGTTAGATAATACGCTTAACGCTAGAGGGGGGGTGAATAGCGTTATAATAAAATTTAGCGTAAACTTGCAGAAATTAAAATTTGCAGGAAATAATTAAGTGCGTTAAATAAATAAAAGGAAAGAACGCACCGATATATTCTGGTTCACCACAACACGTGGCTAGTCCAGTCCCCGAGAGACTCTCTCGAGATTTTCCACTAACTTGTTAAGCTTACGGGTGCTCAACAAACCTTTACAACGTAAGGACACAAGCCTTAACACCTTTGCTCGGAGATACAACACTCCAAGACTTCAACCAAGAAAACACAAGTTCCTTACAACAAGAGAATCACAATTCTCTTACAAGTGTGTAAAACACTTAACACTCAAACAAAATACTCCTTTATGAGTAGGTATGAGTAAAAGAAGTAAGCTCTAGATCACAACAACTTCGGACAAGAATATGGCTCTCAAAAGCTTTATGAAATTGAATATAAAATGATAAACAAAAGTATGCAAGCTTATAGCAATGTAATGATCAGTTGTAGTATGTTGTTGTGTTTAAAACACTGAAATGAAGCTGTATTTATAGTTGAAAAACTTGGCATTACCGTTGCCTAATTGCCAATTAAGAGTTGCTGATTTTACTCACTGACAATCGATTGTCAAACCCCAACAATTGATTGTCTGCCAGTCAGATCAAAATTCAATCCCAGATTGTACGCTTGATAATCGATTACTTTCAATCCATAATCGATTACTGGCAACGTTCAAAAAATCCTTTCCAGATTTTACCAGAAACAATCGATTGTCCAGAATCAACAATCGATTACTCAGCAACGTTAAAAAAATCTTTTCCGGATTTTAATCAAAACAATCGATTATACAAAATCAATAATCGATTACCCAATAACGTTCAAAAAATCTTTTCCAGATTTTAATCAAAACAATCGATTATACAGAGTCAATAATCGATTACCTGACGGTATTTGAAAACTTTACGACAACGGTCAGCTTCACAATCGATTGCACAAAGTCAACAATCGATTTCTTATCAGTTTTTGAAAACATTTTAGACACTATCTCTTTGACAATCGATTGTCCAATGTAACAATCGATTATTTAATAATTTTGAAAATCACTGAAGACACTGTCTCAACATAATCGATTACCATTAGTTCATAATCGATTATTCTGAGTTTTGAAAAACTTTGATGGACACTGCCTCAGTCACAATCCATTGTCATTTGTTCACAATCGATTGTCATGCAGGTTTGAAAAACCTGATGCTCACTGTCTTACTCACAATCGATTGTCATGCAGTCTTGGCTTAAAACAATCGATTATCATAAGTACATAATCGATTATCTTAGTCCAGATTTTTAAGGCATGTCTAAAAATTATTTTGACTATTGTAAATATGCATAATTTAAAATCATTTGACATTAAATTAAATATGCATGATTTTGGAAAATAGTTTTATGAGAGAAGCCACGTTACGAGTCAAGTTGTAGGATCAAGATCACAAATAAGAATGACTCAATTAAACATATAAAACTTTATCTTGAGCCTGAATCTCGTTGTATATCAATTGTGCGCTTGTTTCTTGAACTTCGTCATATATCAATTTTCGCTTCGTTTGTCATTCATCAAAACCTACACAAAAGAACACACGTTTTAGTATATTGCATTGAGAACGTGTTTCCAACAGATTTTGGAGGAGGCCCATAGCTCCCGGTACTCTATTCATCCGGGCGCCGGGAAGATGTATCAGAATTTGTGGAAGTATTATTGGAGGCATAGAATGAAGAAGGATAACGTAGCATATGTGGCTCGTTGTCTGAATTGTCATCAGGTTAAGTACGAGCATCAAAGGCCTGGTGGTTTATTTCAGAGGATTGAGCTTCTCGTGTGGAAGTGGGAGAGGAGCACCATGGACTTTGTTACTAGACTTCTGCTGACTCGGAAGAAGTTCGACGCAGTATGGGTCGTTGTTGATAGGCTGAACAAGTTAGCGAATTTCATTCCTGTGGCAGTCTTCTATTCTTCTGAGAGGTTAGTTGAGATCTATATTTGGGAGATTGTTCGCCTTCATAGTGTGCCAGTATATATCATTTCGGACCGGGGTACGCAGTCTACCTCGCTCTTCTGGAGAGCAGTTCAGCGAGAGTTAGGCACACAGGTTGAGTTGAGCACAGCATTTCATCCCCAGACGGACGGTCAGTTCGAGCAGACTATTCAGATTTTGGAGGATATGCTTCGAGCTTGTGTCATTGACATTGGAGGTTCGTGGAATCAGGTTTTGCCTTTAGCAGAGTTTTCCTACAATATTAACTACCAGTCGAGTATCCAAATGGCTCCTTATGAGGCTTTATATGTAGGCGATGTTGGTCTCTGCCTGGATGGTTTGAGTGGGGAGAGGCTCGGTTGTTGGGTACAGATTTGGTTCATGAGGTCTTAGACAAGGTCAGGATCATTCAGGATAGACTTCGTTCAACTCAGTCCGGGCAAAAGAGCTATGCAGATCGCATGGTTCGAGATGTGGCTTTAACGGTTGGTGAGCAAGGGTTGCTCTGAGTGTCTCCTATGAAGGGCGTGATAAGATTTGGAAAGAAGGGCAAGCTCAGCCCTAGGTTCATTGGTCCATTTCATATTCTAGATCGAGTAGGAGAGATGGCTAATACACTTTCTTTGGCGCCGAGCTTATCAGTCATACATCTAGTGTTTCATGTGTCCATGCTTCAGAGGTATCAAGGTAATCCAGCCCACGTGTTAGATTTTAGCAATGTCCAGTTGGACAAGGACTTGTCTTATGAGGAGGAGCCAGTAGCTATTCTAGACCGGTAGGTTCGTCAGTTGACATCCAAGAGTTTCCCTTCTGTTTGTGTTCAGTAGAGAGGTCAGCCTTCTGAGTCATCGACTTGGGAATCCGAGTCTGATATGCAAGGTCGTTATCCTCATCTTTTCCCCAACTCAAGTACTTCCTTCTTCTATCCGTTCGAGGACGAACGATTGCTTTAGAGGTGGAGAATGTCACGACCCAAATGGGTCATCACCTGTTTTAATAAATTCAGTGCTTCTGAGGCCTTGAAAACCTTATTTAGATTTGCCTCGATTTACGTGTGCAATCTGGACACGTAGCCGAAAAGCTTAAATATTAAATTATGTGAAAAATGCCAAGTTTTGATATTAAAATGAATAAATTTGACTTTGGTCTACTTCTTTGATAAATGGACCTGGACACATGATTTGACGGTCCCGGAGAATCCGTCGGAAAATATGGGACTCAGCCGTATGCTCGGAATCTAATTTCGAGGTCCCGAGCCCGAAAAATAAATTTTTAAAAGAAATTATTTTTCTGAAATTGTTCAGAAAAAATTGAAATGAATTTTGATTGGAACGTGCTGGTATCACTCTCGTATCTTGGTTCCGATGCTCGGTACATATCTTATTTATGTATTAAGATATTTGTGTGAAGTTTGGTTAAAATCGGACGTCGTTTGACGTATTTTCGACTCGAAATTCTAAATTTTGAACTTGATGAAGTTTTGGAAAAATGCTTTGAATTTGAGGTTTAATTTTTTGATAATGATGTTATTTAGGCGATTTGATCACACGGTTAAGTTTGTATGATGCTTTTGAGTTAGTACATATGTTTGGCTTGGATCCCCGAGGGCTCGGGTGAGGATTTGATAGGTGTCAGAGTGATTTAAACATAGAAAAAATCTGGATTTTCCGCCTGCATATGGTGTTCAGGGGTTTAGTGTTATGCGATCGCATATTAAGTCCCGCGATCGCATTGTGTAAAACTTCAGGGTCTTGTTTTCTTATATGCATTCTCATGCATATCTCTGCGATCATGTAAGGTTAAGTCCTAGAGGTCCTTCTTTGGCAATGTGCGATCGCACTGTATACTCCGCGATCACAATGTGTTAGTCCCCCAGCCTTCCTTTCGTTCTATGTGATCGCATCCTTTGGTCCGTGATCGCGTAGGTCAAATTCGCCTAGTTATTTTAAATGTTCAGAAATAATAGCCATTCTGGATTTTCATAAAACTTCTCAAACTTCCTCTTCTCCAAGGTTCTAGGGTGACATTTGAAGCATCTTTTCACCATTAACTCGTGGGTTAGTAATCTTTTACTCATATCATTTATTTTCCATCAACATCTATTGAAATTCTAGTCCTAAAAACATATAATTAAGGGTAGAAATTAGAGGATTGGGTAGAGTTAGGGCTTTTTTATTTTTTTTTATTTAGACATTATTTTTGGGTCGAATTTGAAAATAAATTATATATTCGGGCTTATGGGTGAATGGATGATTTGATTTTGATTCGAACCTCGTAATTAGACAAAGCGGGCCCGGAGTCAATTTTTGAGTTTTGGAAAAATGATGAAAAAGCTATAATTAGGCATTGGGTTCGAGTTGTTTAGAATTTATTGATGTATTGAATTCATTATTGTATAGATACAATTGATTGAGAGCTGAATTCAATAGGAAAGTTGGTTACTGAGGATTGAATTAGTCGTGGAAGTATGAGGTAAGTGTTCGGTCTACCCTAGCTTGAGGGATTAGGAGTGAGTTGTATAAGATATTTGCTTTTTGATTGAGTATAATATGTAGGCATGGTGACGAGTATCTATACATCGGTATCGAGAATGATCGTAAGCCCTAAGTTGATTATATTTGTGTTTCTCAGTGACACTTCGGATGTTTAATTGATTATTCTTGATATTGAGTAAAGATTTAGTTTAAACTTATAGACTTTATTTATGCCTAAGGAATTGGTTATAGCTGGTTATTTCCTTGCCGGGAAATTTCTATATTACTTTTGTTTCCCTTGCCAAAATTTAATTTAAAATTGTGTTGGATTGAAATGGGAGCGGGTGGTACACCTACCACAAGTGATTTAATAAATTTGGGGCGGGTGGTACGCTTATCACGAGATCTAATAAATATGGAGCAGGTGGTACGCCTACCATGAGATTTAAAAAAGTGGGAGAAGGTGATACGCCTACCACGAGATTTAATGAAATAGGAGTAGGTGGTACGCCTACCGCGAAAATATGAGAAATGAGATCAGGTTGCACGCCTGTAACAAGATGTGTACTGACAGTGAAACCTGTTTTTATTTCCCTTATCCATGCTAGAATTAAATTGTTTATTTTCCATTATATTCCTTTGAAGTTCTGTATTATATGTTATTCTCGAAGCATGTTTCCCTCCCATTAAAATGTTTATTCTTGTTTATTTTCCGTTGTATATGAATATAACTGCACAGGTTTATCTGGAGTCTGGTCCTAGCCTCGTCATAACCTCATCGGGGTTAGGCCAGACATTTACCATCACATGGGGTCGATTGTGCTGATGCTACACTCTGTGCTCTTTTGTACAGATCCAGGTGGCAGAGCAGCTTATGGTGCACCGCAGTAGTCAGGAAACCAACCTTTAGTCCACGAGACTCCGTGGTAGCCTCGCTGGCGTCCGTAGGCCCGGCATCTCTTCTATCAGTTTTCATGTTCTGTTGACATTTGTATTCGAGACAGACTATGTTCTTTTTCAAACTCTTACTTGTAGTAAATCTTAGACAGTCCGTCTATTGTTGTGACACTAGGTGTTGGATAGAGACTTGTATTGATTTCTTGTATATTTAGTTTAGACTTTCGCTAAATTTTACTTTTCATTGATTTTTAATTTCTTATTCACTGATAATTTAATTGTTTAATCATATATAAAACGAGATGGATTAATGTTTGCAAAGGTTATTGGCTTGCCTAGCTTCCACTAGTAGGCACCATCACGATTCCCGAGGGTGAAAAATCCGAATCGTGACAATTTAACACACTCAAATTTAACCTAATATACATATTTGATATTTCTACTAACAACTTAAGCTTTTTATATACGATAACCACATATTTTAATATCGTATCGAAAAGAAGTCAAATGTGACACGCTATACAAAATATCCCATTTCTATATTTACAAACTAGTTGGGAATGCACGGGCTATGCCCGGGCCGAACGACTATTTAATTTTTTTTATTATTATTATTTTCAGATGTCACTTGCTTGTTGTTACTATTATGTCACTTGCAAATGTATTTAAATTCGCCATGTTGGTCATGCGTATGGGGATATATTATACCTTCAGAGGCTATTTACAACAGGGTGAATTATCCTTTTGGTGAATTAATGAGCTACCCTATCTATAGGTATTACAACATCCAGATTAGACCATAATCCATACAGTTCATCTTCTCTTATGATTTATCAAGTTACAGGGGGGAGACCAAAAAAGGAGAGAAAAAGGATTACCATATATAACACAAAATCTCTCCACCTATTTCTTCTAGTCGAACCTCTCGGTCTGTCATTATACCTCGAGAAGTAGAAAGAATTACAATCCCCATTCCGACTAAAATTCGCGGAATTCGTTGATAATTCCAAAGGTGAGCTTGTATAGCATTCATAGATGAAGCAACCAATCATTTCTAAGGCATGCAAACTTCAAAAACCAGTGCATTTCTGTTTTCCAAATGCTCGGAATATCAAGTAACAAATTCACACAAAGAATCTAATTCACAAAGACAGTGAAATTTTTACGTCTACCTAAAATAGCCCATAAGAAACACAGTATTATGCTAGGTAAATTGGCTAGCTAGTGCATGATAAATTGATCATTTTATAGTAATAAGTTAAGTTACGATCCAATAGTTTATATTTGAGTGCAATTCTTGTCCAATAACATTTTCTATGACGAAGCAGAAAGAAGTTATGCACTTATATTGTACTTTTGTTCAAGAATTAAAATATTTTAAAGACATAACAGGTCGATAAACTAAATTTACCGAGTACTCCACCGTATATGCATTCTTTTGCCTTGATAACAAGTTCCAACCATATGGGAAATTCACCACTAAATTTGTCTCAACCAATGTACTCCAAGTTTTTCTCTTTTTTTTTTAAACATCATGTAGCATAGATTCTGCAGTATAGGAAAAACCATATGGTGGAATAATTCATTCAGACAAATGAGCAAACACCTTATGACCATCTCTTTACATTTTCCTGTTTAAAGAAGAGAGCTCATTTTCCTATGTAGTCAGATCTATATGATTTGATGTGGATGGCAGCAGTAACAGAGCACCAACAGCATAAATTTCGGAGGCACATGAAATATATCAGGCAAGAAGATGAGGTAACCTATCGTTGGTTAATGCAACATGACCCTGAAAAGTGAACTTTGCATGCGGATGGTGGCAGACGATGGGGAACTCTGACTACAAATGTGTTAGAGTCTTTCAACGGGTTATTGAAGTCAGCAAGAGGATTTCCTGTCACAGCCATGGTGCGGATGTCGTTCAAGCAGATGGCGAAGAGGTTTGTTGAAAGGTCTACAGCTCCAACGTCATTGATGGAAAGGAGTGTTGAATTTGTGTCAGTGCCAATGAAGAGATTTGAGAAATGCAGACGGCGAGCACATTGGCATTCATTTTTGCAACATGATAACAAAAAAAATGTTTTTGAAGTTCTCAATGCTATCCATCAAAAAGGGGTTAATAATGTGCATACTGTAAATATATATTTACAAGGTTATACTCTTATGGAAAATGGTCCATCTACCACATACATTGCTCACATGCCATCAAGTACTTTCAACAAGTTGGTTTAAGTGCAACCAATTATGTTGATCGACAATATAGTGTTTCCAAGTAGATAAATAGATATAGTGGTCAATTGCAGCTAGTGACTGCTGAGCATTATTGGCCTCCAGAACTATTTAAAATGGTGTATAACAAGTCCTACTTGCGTAATATACAGGTGCAGAAGAAAACGTATATACGGAACCAAATGGATGTTAGTGATACCGTTTATGCGCGCAAATGTGGTATATGATCGCAAACAGGACACAACTGTAGAAAATATCCTTTGGGTGGCAACAGTAATCAAGCTCGGGGTAGGTGTTCTTCTACTGTACCTAATTACCCATGAGTTGATATTGTAAAAATTAGTTGTTATGTCTATGTTGCAAGATTTATAAAATAAAATTATGCTTGTTAATTATGATTTGTACTTCTCATTTTACCTATTTAAATAATAATGTAATAAAATTACTTGTATATTTAGCGCGGTTAAATATACAGTTTTGTGTGTGTTGTCTTGTCGAACTGAAAAAGTTGACCAGCTGACATAAAGTTGTCTTGTCAACATCATGAAATTTAACACTTAAAATATAGCTCCATTAGATAGTACGTTCTGTATTTAGCGCGGTTGAATGCTACGTTATGTGTGTGTTGTCTTGTCGGACTGAAAATGCTGACCAGCTGACATAAAGTTGTCTTGTCAATATCATAATATTTAACACGCAAAATATAACACAATTAGATAGTATGTTATGTGTGTGTTGTCTTGTCGAAATGAAAAGGCTGACCAGTTGACATAAAGTTGTCTTGTCAATATCATGATATTTAACACGCAAAATGTAGCGCCATTACATAGTACGTTATGTATTTTGTCTCGCCTATAAATAACGAGCTCATTGTAGTTATTTTGTGTGCTCAAATTTTACTAAAGAAAATATTTCATTAAAAGTAAGATTTTTTTTATTAAAAGCAAATATTTCATTTAATGGCTCAAACTCTTCGTCCACCAAAGTGCAAGTGTGGAAAAGCATGCTCGATGCAAAATTGTTGGGACGGTGGTGAAGTTGGACGCCACTACTGGCACTGTATGAACAAGTTTTACAAGGTTCCAGGCGAACCTATTTGTGATATTTAGGAATGAGTTATGAACCATGTTATCAGGAATGCTACAGAGAACAACTGCAGCATCTTCATAATATGTGTTTAAGACAACGGAAACAAGAAAAAGAAAGCAATACAATTATTGCAAACTTGAGGGCGAAACTGAAGGAGGTGGGAGAAGAAAAATGGAGAACACAGTGGAATTGTGAACAACAAAAGGAACGTAAAAAAAAAATAACTGAAACATGCGGAGGTGAAGGCGAAACTAAAAGAGGTAGAAGAAGAAAAAGAACAACTGGAAGAACGATTTAAGTGGTTGGAGCGGAGAACTAATGGCAACCAGGGCTAAACATTGGCATGTATGTGCTTAGTGTATTTTTCATATTTTATGTATTTTTATTATGTTGCCCTGCTATGTTTTTGTTTGTGATGTAGTAATATTTTCCTTGTTTGTTGTACTAAATTGTATTTTAATCAAAATAGAAGTTAAATTTAATTGATTGTGTTGTTATATGAAACAATCAAACAAATGGAGAACAAAAAAAGTAATGGGCATATTCAATTAAATATTGTTGTTAATGTATACTAAAATATTATTTACACCAAATAAAAAAAAAGGAAGGCTGAATCAATGTGTCCGGCATCCGATGTGTCTCAATGCAGCCGCTGGCCTGAGGCGCATTCTGTCTCGCCCGGGTACGCTATCAGGATCATCATCATCAAGTCGTCTCTTTATAGCCGGATGCGGAGCATGATGACATGTAATGGTGGTGTTCCCAGGTCCAGTAGATGGCTACATAATAATATGAAACTTAGTATAGAAAACTACATAACAATTCACAACAATTTATATTGTCTTACCATCATCGTGTCTGGATCTTGAATGTAGTCATCTGTCACAGCATCGCATGAAGCAACAACAACAACAACAACTACCCAGTATGCTCCCACCATGAAGCAACAGCATCGCATGAAGCCTTAAAAAATAAATAAGTTACAGCTAAAACAAATTCAAATTCAATACTAATACACGCATACTTGGGCATGTGATGTGGAGCCATAACTCAGTCGGCGCTTATTATAAAAATCTCAGGTCGGTCGATCGTCATTAGTGGTAGACGGGCCCAGGAAGTATCTATTCCAATCCACTCCTTGAATATCCGAGCCCGTAATCAATATTTGACCCGATGGGGTCACCTGCGATAGCAGTGGAGTGCGATAAATTCTAAGGCAGTAAGAAGGCATGTCCATCTCATGCATGCCACCTGCCATATCAGCAGCAACATCATCAACAGGAACCTCAACGCCCCCTTGATGGGGACCACCTCTTTTTTGCCCACGACCACGTCGTCCGGCACCACCAGCTCGTCGGGAACCACCAACTTGTGGGATATCACGGTCTCGCTGGTACTGCGCTGGGTCCATATAATCAGCCTCGTGTGCCAAACGTTGATTGTAGTGTCTCGGCAGCCACATCCATGAATCGACAACTATACTCCTGTATGGCCACAGGACCGTAGACATGACTTTGTATCTACTGTGCCATATGATAGACGGTATGCAATCCAATCTCCTACACAAAGTAAAAAATATAAATTACACATTTGGCACTAAATTACAGGTATATAATTAATAATAACATAAAACATACCAGGGCCTCGTGTCTCCCGGTGTATAGGACGTACCAACCGTGTGCCTGATGAACTGGGTTTCCGACAAAAAGTTGGGAAACAGTGAGGTACCAATCCATATAACGTTGAATAGAAAAGTGGTACGGAGGTGGGGTCAAGTCCCCACGCATGTCCTAAGTACCCAATTGCTGGTCAAGCTATGCCATAAATATGTCATCCGCCCTGGACAGAACATCCCTCTCATAATGTAAAGCATGCCATGCAGGCGGACTCGGTATAGGCTGCGGCAGGCCAAACTGATAAAATACCCGGTCGGAGGCATGATGCTCGAAAATATCGATGCATATGAGCGAGACAGAAGCCCTCCAAATATGTCGGCCGAACGTGCAATACGCTGGCAAGGTACCTATCACCTTATCATTGTACGACGTCCAGATGAACAATCAAATAAGAACAAAAACCGTTAGTATGGGCAACACTAAGATAATCTATAACAGGTAAGTTTAGTTAGATATTCACCTATGCGTCCTCTAGCAGATCCAACACATCCATGTAGAGGGGGAGATTATGATGGGCATCAAACTCTCGTGCAAGAGTACGACACATAACCCACCTACAGGCTAGAGTGAGTTGTGGAATTTCTACATTAGCCGGTAGTTGTGGTAGAGGTGGCCGAAACTGCATAAATCGCTCACAAACCCAAACTTAACATATAAAGTTGACCTAAAGTATAAGATTAACTATTACAAGGTAGAATTGTAACTAATGGATATAGTATTAGAATATGTTGTCACCTGTAGAAGCGGCAGAAAGCCACAAACGACTCTCTGTGTACCAATGCAAGCCTGGTACATCTACTTGTACAAATATGAGATGACAACACCACCCCAGTTGTAGATGGTTGTATCCTCGAACCGGGCAATATGATGCAGAAAACAGAGGCTCACTAGGTTTCTCGAAGTGTTCGGGAACAAGATCCCCCAAGTAGAAGAAGTAATAGAGCCTCGTATATCGTTGTACATCTACCTCCGCTGACTCGTCGGTGATAGTATGGTGGATCTGCACCATATGGTCTCTAATCAGGACCAACTGCATACGACTGGGCCCAGACGCTACATCCTCATCCTCAAACCTGAAATCCATGAGCATGTGCAGCATATCCCAATAAGACTGCCGATTATAATATCTCATGGTTGCAGACAGTAAAGCTGGAAATCCATCAGCGGATATGCCATATAAAATCTCAGCATCGTGGAGTGTGATGGTGGCCTTGCCGATGGGCAGATGGAAAGTGTGCATCTCTGGTTGCCAACGCTCAATCAAGACCGTGATCAGAGCCCAGTCGAGCTGTATTCGGCCAATCCTAATAATCCTATATAATCACATCTCCTCCAGGTAATGGACCATGCGGGGATGTAAAATGCGGAGAGGACTCAAAAACTCCCACAATAGATCCACTCTCCTGGCCTCGTAAGTCTGCATAAACAACTGTCTGTCCCATTTATACTCGGTTCTATGTTGGGGCTATAGGGCCAATAGATCCAACATCCGGGGGTCAGGATGTATAGTTGCATCCAGGTCGTCAACTGTAAAATAAAATAACATTAATTGTATTTTATTATGTAGCGGACTCGATATCTTGAGGCCCAGTGGCACCAAACTATTATTAATAATTATGCGTTTGTTTTATAATTTAAATTCATATTTTTAGTATCTTAATTGTACAAATTATATATATACACACACACACACTCCCGTATGGGTTCCGGGCTCGATATCTTGAGGCCTAGTGGCTCCAAACTATCACTAATATTTATAGGTTTGTTTTATAATTTAAAAACATATATATATATATATATATATATATATATATATATATATATATATATATATATATATATATATATATATATATATATGTATGTATGTATATATATATATTGTTCCTGGCTCGATATTTTGAGGCTCAGTGGCACGAAATTAACATTGCTAATTATGTGTGTTGATATAATTATTAACTTAATTTTACAAAGTTTTCATTGTCAACTACCTATATAAGATAATTAAACAAAAGTAATTCTAAGATAAAATACTACACATTACTACGCTATAAGACACTAAATTTTACTACGCTAAAAGGATATATATTTTACTACGATAAAAAAGGTCTAGATTTTTCTACGCTAAAAAATAATCTAAACTAAACATAAACAACAGATAAATTTAATTGCAAATAGAACGCAAAACGACCTGAAAATACATAGATATAAACTAGGATATTAGCAGATAAATTTATTTGAAAAATTAATATTTTTTTTTATAAAACACTAATATTAACTCCGGATAAATTTAACATACTAGTTTCGGAAAAAAATATAAATCAAAATAGAACACATACAAATAAAATAATATGCATTATTATAAAAGTTTCAACTTAAAATAAATCGAAATACCTCGATTTATAATTTTCGGTAAGCAAATAGATTAAAATTTTGACTCTGAAAGTGTGAATCAACAATAATACAAAGTTCTATTCGAATGTGGAACCTATGTCCACCTTTTATGTGACGGGGGAACCCAATTTTTTTTTTAAATGGTGGGGCACCGGGTATGAGAGTGGGGGACCAAGAAAAAGGAGTAAAATATTGAGGAAGAAAAAGCAGATCATCGTGATGAAGAAGACATATCGATTTTTAAAAAGGATATAGCGCCGGGTATTTTGGCGCTATATCTGGGCGTGTTAGCTTTTTATGTATTATGTCCAAATACCGAACGCTATACATTAACGGTACTATTAACGTTAATATATAGCGTTCAGTATTTGGGCACTATATATAAAAATGTCTACCTTTTTTTACACCTATTAAGATGCTACTTATCCAAAAAAGATTATATTTTAATTCCGGTCCAGCGCTCCAACCAGCGTAAGCTAGTGAAAACCATCAGAATTTACCAAAATATCCTTAGACGACTCTAAACTCCTCTCCTTATTCCCTTCTATAATATAATATATATTACGTTAGATATTTTGCTGGAAAGTGTAACACAAGCATATAAATACCAAGTATATTTAAAATGATATCATGTGCAAGACGACATTATAAAAATATTAAAAGAGAAAATTGGCCAAGTCAAAAATAATATAAAAATATCAATGATCTTAATAATCTTTCTGTGGTTTAGCTTTTATTAATGGGTTTTTGATTTACTCTGGTCGGAGAATTTTAAAATTTAAAGGATCACGCTGTCCTTTGGTGGACAAAAACCATTCAAAGATTGAGAGAAAGAGAAAAGGAAAGGGTATATGTTTTATAATTAAATAAAATATTTAAAGGAATTAAAAAATATTACATTATATAAGCTATAAAATATTCTTAAAAAATATTTCTTCTTGCATCTCAATTTATATGACGGTTCGTGGATTTCGCGAGTCAAATAAATTAATTTTTATTATGAATTTAAACATATAATATTTAAGTTTTTCGAAATAAAATTTATATATTAATGATTTTCTTGTTTTTATATCAATATGAAAAGTCAAAGAAAAGAATCAGAAACTAAACTACGGTGCCATTTCACCCCATCATTGTGTGTATTTCACCTCCCGCCCTGTTCCCCCCAACCCCCCCCCCCCCCCCCCAAAAAAATCGATCCCTTTTCCCCTAATGTTTTCCCCTTCTTCGTCTCCTTCAGGTGAGGTCAGCCAGTGCTCAGGTGAGCGTTTCAGAGATGGGACGATAAGGATGGTGAGAGGCGGTTGCTGTTGCTGCTGAAGAAGAAGCTTAGAGTGGCTCGTTGTTCTCTCTTCATCTTAGGGTTCGCCCGTTTACGTAAAAAGTAATATATGCTGTAATAATTAATAATTAAAAATATTTAAAAAATATACATGGAAAGATCACGATAAAAAATAAACTTTTTTGACGCTAAAATCCAAATAATGACAGATAAATTGAGAAAGAGGGAGTAATCCAAAATCCACTTGTGCAACCAAAAAGGAAAAAGGAAACTCTTGCTGATTTTTAGAATACAATGGAATTAGACAAAGACAATGAGTTGGTGCAGACATCTGAATTGTTGTTTTTCTCTTAGGTTGTTAGTCAATGAATTCTTCTCTTTTTCTTAATAAAAATACTGAATAAAAAGGAACAATAGTTATTATGCGAAAATTAATTAGTAAGTCAATTTATAAAGGATATTTACAACTATAGTCATTGTTTATTTTTGCTAATCATATGCATAGACTATACATAATTGTACATATATAATACATAGATTGTGCATAGAGCATAGTAATCAAAGGTAAAGTCAGATTTTAAGTTTTATGAATTTTAAATTCTAAAATAATAATATTAGGTGTTAATTATTGGATTCTGATTTCTAAAGTGTTTACTGAAATTAATAAATTCTATCGAACCCGTACTTACGCTTCTAGTTCCACTCCGTAGTAGCTATATTGTTGGTTTCTTCCAATACTCGCTTTGTTCAAGTAAAAGAGCTCTAATATTATATATTTATAACGTGAAGATTTGGACAGTGGCAGGCAGAAGGAATCGATTCTCATAATCTGCTAGGTAGTCAGTCGATGAGTCCGAAACCAAAATGATAAGTTTTTGGACTTTCACTATATTTTTACAGCTATAAAAAATTAAGTTTATACCTAAAGCGCAGTATTATATTGCGTTTTAAAATTTTAGCCGTTAAAGTAAAGTGTAGTGTGCGTTTTATATAAAATTAATTATTTAGTAAGCGCGTAGTTTTACTAAATAATTAATTTTTATATAAAATGTATTATAATACGGCATTTTAGTAAATGCAGTATTATATTACATTTTACTTTATTTCTGGACGCACCAATAAATGTTCTGCGGATAACTGAAATAACAATAATTCAAATACTTAAAGCATGGTATTATACTGCATTTTACTTTTAAAAAAATCTACAACCCAAGCTAGGCCTTGTCATATTTTAAGGCGTTAGGATTTTATGAAAATTCATTCAAAACTTTGCTTCAAATTTTCGTTCATACTTCTCTTCTTATTATCAAGCATTTTTTCTATAATGTCTGAAAAATCGAAAATAAGGGTTTCATCATATTACGGAAAAGGGGGTGAAGTTGTAATGGAGAATAACTCTGTGAGGTATAGTCCACCTCCACTGTATCATGTTAAATTTCTGCTTACAATAGAGTACGATAAGTTGGTATCATTGTTATGTTAAAAAAATAAATGAGGAAATGTTCGGTGAACCTTAAAGTAACCGGTAGATTCCAGTATTTTGTGACTCCGCATGGGTTTGCTTATTATTCTGAGTTTAACATCGAAGAAACTCTTGAGATTTTTTTAAAATTTCGGATGAATACAAGAAATTTATTGTACTAAAAATATTGAAAATGTACATCAAGGTTGAAGACATTCCCAATAATGAGGGTGTTCATAGTAGGTATAACCCCCAATCATCGGGTGGTTATTTTGGAGCAATTTTTGCCGAACAGATTCCTGATGAAAGAGTTTGCCTTGATTTATACTTGCCACCACCGACGAATGAGCAGCGATAAAATAATTTTTTGACTTTATATAATGCACAAGACGACTGGTAAACTTTAATTTTCTACACTTTAGGGATGTTTATTTTATGTTTGAATTGAATTTGTATTAACACTCATATTTTTCCTAAGGGGTGCCGTACGGATATGGATTTTACAAGTTATGACTCTGCTCCTAGTTAGAATATGCATAGTTATAGCGTGTTGGACCATGGTGATCCATCCAAGAGTCATCAATAATTTATGGACAGGGGTGTTCAATTTATGTCAATACCGATGAGAAGATCTGAGAAGTACAGGAGGCGAGCACACTACATTCATTTTTACAGTACAATTACGACCGGGGTGTTTTTGAAGTTCTTACCGCTATCCGCGGACACCGGGGGAATAATCTACAGATGGTGAATAAAGCCAGCAGGTTTTGTTCATGTGAAAAATGGACCGTTTACCCCGTATGTGCGCACATGCCTTGAAGTGCTTTCAACAAGTTGGTTTTGGGGCAACCAACTATATTGATAGGCAATGTAGTGTTGCTGCATACTTTGACACATATAGTGGGTAGTTGCAGCCATTGGATGCTGAGCATTATTGGGCGCTAGAACCTTTTAAAATGGTGTGTAACAAGGACTATTTGTGCAAGCTGCAAGTACAAAGGAGAACGCGTATACGGAACCAAATGGATGTTGGTGACACCGTTCATGCGCGTAAATGTGGCATATGCTTGCAAATAGGACACGACCATCGTAAATGTTATTCAGCTGGTGTAGGTGGTGGTAGTAATCCTAGTACAAGTTCGTCGAATGTAGCTAACTACCAAGGATACACCTAGTGTTTTGTTTTCATAATATTTTTTTTATAATTAGTGTTTGTACTTGTGTATGTTGCAATATTTATAAAATAAAATTATGTTCCACAATCTTGTTACATCTTATTTTTTAACATGACATTTTTAATTAGGATAATGATATGGTAGTCCAAACTTCAACTTATTGGTGTTAGTAAAGAAGATCAATCTGAAGATTCACATTTCATAACAAAATATTCGAAGAGATAAATGCATAACAACCATAACTAAAGCAACATACATGAAAATAAAAGATAATAAAGGAAAAATTAAGGCATTGTTGTTCCGTTGCAGATAAATTGAATATATATAGAGCGGTGCAATACTACATTTTGCGTGTTGTCTTGTTGGTCTAAAAAGCTGTACCGACTACGCAAAAGCTATTTCGTTTCAGTAAAAATTAAATATGTACAATACGGTATAATACTACATTTTGTGCGATGTCTTGTCGGTCTAAAAAATGCTTAACTCATTGCACAAAAGCTATTTTGTTTTAGAAAAATTTAATTTGAATAGCGCAGTATAAAACTACGTTTTGTGTGTTGTCTTATCGGTCTGAAAAAACCTAAACTGACTGCGCAAAACTTGTTTCGCTTCAAAAAAATTTAGTATGTATAATGCGGTATAATACTATGTTTTTTGTGAAATCTTGCCTATAAATAACAGGCTATAGTGACCTGACCGGTTGTTTAGAGCTTTTACACTTTGATCGTCAGCTCTCGAAAATGACTTACCCCATGTGGTGTATTATGACTTATGTAAATTGTTGGTTTTTGTTTTCAGGTTAATTATAATGAATTTGGAAGAATAATTCTCAGTTAAATGCTTAAAATTTAAAAGGTTTGACCAAGATTTGACTGGATTGTATATAATCTCAGATTGGAATTTTTATGGTTTGGTTAGCTTCCTGAGCCACGGGTATCCCAGAAACTACCTCTCTGCCCCTCGGGGTAGGGTAAGGTTTGCGTATATATTACCCTCCCCAGACTCAACTTGTGAGATATACCAGGTTGTTGTTGTTACTTTTGTTGTTGATTAGCTTCTTTAGGTGATTTGGAAATTAGGAGCGTGAACGAAATGCATTTTGGAAGTCCGTGGAAGGTTTAGGCTTGAATTGGCGAAATTTAGATTTCGACGTTTTCCCATTGATAGGTGAGATTTTTTATAGAGGTAGGGATGAAATTTCAGAAGTTGCAGTAATTTTGTTGTGTCATTTGAGATGTGTGTGCAAAATTTCAGGTCATTCGGACGTGGTTTAGTTGGGTTTTTAATCAAAAGCGTAATTTGGATGTTTTTAAAATTCTCAGGCTTGAATCCGATGAGAATCGGTGCTTTAATGTTGTTTTGAGCATTTTAAAGGTTGGAATAAGTTTGAATAAAGTTATGAGATTTGTTGGCATGTTTTGTTGAGGTTCCGAGGGCCTCGGGTGAGTTTCGGGTGGTTAAACAAATCAATTTTATGTTTTGAAAGTTGTAGATTTTCTGGTTTTAGTTGCAGGAATTTTTGTTCTTCGCGGCCTCACATATACGTTCGCGGTCACGTAGGCTCAGTTAGGCAGGGGTGAAGAATTGCTCTATGTGATTGCAAAAGCCAGGTCGTGATCGCAGTGTGTTGAGAGTTATTGCTTCGCGAACATGTGGGCAAGGCTGCATTCGCATTGAGGAAAGTGGGCTGGTGAGAAATGGAAGACTTTGTTCTATGCGATCGCGTGCGGATTGTTGCGATCGCGTGAGTGGGCTTAGTAGTGCTTTGCGATCACGTATGTTGTTCCGCGATTACGTATGGTATGTTGAGGGTCAGCCCTATTGGTGCTTCACGATCGCGAGGCAATTTCCGCGATCACGATTCAGGAATTTGAAGTGCTGGGCAGAAGGTTTTAAAAAGGGCTATTCCACAATTTTGAGGCTAAGAACCTCCATTGTTCGGCGATTTTGAAGCTTGGGAGAGCAAATTGAAGAGATAATTCAAGAGGATCACATAGAGGTAAGATTTTTGGACCCTAAACTTGTTTCTATGATGAATTTTATCGTTTAAAACTTGGAATCCACGGAAATACCGATAGCAAAAATGGGTAATTAGGGATTGAGATTAAGAGACCTTTGAGTGGAGATTTGAGGGGCTATTTGATGTCCAATTTTGATGTTCTTGATATGTATAGACTCGTGTAAGGATGAGGACTCCATTGATGTTAATTTTATCATATTCTGAAACATGGGCCCAGGGCGGGTTGGAGTAATTTTGGGATTCTGATGTAAATTGGATATTTTTTTATGTAAAGTGGGCCTTGTTCCCTTTGCATATTTTAATGATTATGTACTGATTATATCTAGAATGGAGCATTTGGAGGTTGATTCATATGGGCAAGGCATCGCGGGCTAGAGTTTGGATCGGATCGAGGTGAGTAATGATTATAAATATTGTCCTGAGGGTTCGAAACCCTAGATTGCACATCATAGTGTTGTATTGAGGTGAGGCACATGTTGGATGACGAGCATGGGGTCGTGCACTATTGGGGATTGTGACTTGATCCGACCTGATAGATGATATTACTGCGTATTTGACTAAATGTAGTTGTAATTATCATTATTTGGGCTAAATTCCTTATTTGGGCTTCACGCCAGCTATTTGAACCCTCCGGGGATTTTTGTTGATATTTCCTTATTGTTTTGATTTTATACTTGAACTCAGTCATGCTATTTTCTACTATTTTCATACTCATCCATGTTTACCGAGAAAATGATGTTTGGGCTGAGAAACACTATTTTTCTATTACCCAAATGACTTGTGAGGATTTTTGATTGTGTAAGGCCGAGGGCCTATGTTGTAAGGAAACACTGATACTGATTTGAGGCTGAGGGCCTAAGATATGTACGCCACGAGGTGGCTTGATGATATGAGGCCGAGGGACTAATTTTGATGCCACGAGATGGCTTGTCATTGCACTTTGGCCATAAGGGTCCCCTCTAGGAGTCTGCACACCCGCAGTGAGCGCGGGTACCCATTGTGATGTGAGATATGGCCCGATGGGCTGGTATTGTTCTATGTGTTTGCCTAAAGGCTTGGTACTGTTCTATGTGTTTGCCTAAAGGCTTGGTACTGTTCTATGTGATTGCCCGAGGTACTGGTATTGCTCTAAGATATTATCCGAGAGGCGGAGTTGTTGACATTGTGTTCGATGGGCAAATCTTTATGTGCGTATCTTTCATATTTACCTATCATTTACCTGTTCAATTGTGTATTGTGCTTGAGGGGCAGATTTTCTGTGCCTATCTGCACTGATTGTTTTGCATTCATTTGCATAACTGTTGAGAAAGTCATTTTTAAAGGAGTTTGAACTGAGCTAAAATATTTTTAAGTTCGCAACTTCATTGCTTTCTTAAATGGTTTTATACTGCTTCTATATATTATATTGATATGCTTCATGTGATTTCTTACTACTCAAATTACATTTACCTTTATTACTCGATGAGTTGGAGTACTCACTTTACTCCCTGCACCTTATGTGCAGATTTAGGTATTCTTGCACCTAGTGGCGGGAATTGGTTGAGCAGAGGCAAAGTCAGTGGAGTTTAGCAAGGTAGTTGTCGGCGTCCCTTTTCTCCCTCTTAATGTCCTTGGACTGTATTTAGTCTGTTTCAGAACTTATTTATATTTTTAGTCCTTACTATATGCCTGTGATGTGTGACACCCGGTTAGGGCTGTGTTGGGTTGTACTTCCGCACTTTATAGATATTATCCGCTACTTAGTATTATTAACCATGTTTTAGACTGCTTTATGTTGTTTAACTATTTAAAAAGTGAATTGTGTTTAATTGGCTGGCCTTTTCTTCACGAGAGGTGTCATCCGATCGAGTTCGGGTTTAGGGTCGTGACACGTTGGTATCAGAGCCTAGGCTACATAGGTCCCACAAGTCATGAGCAGGTTTAGTTGAGTCTCACGGATCAGTACGGAGGTGTCTGTATTTATCCTCAAGTGGCTACAGAACCTTTAGGAAAACTTCATAGTCTTGAAATCTTATCGTGCGTCTTTAATTCAGCTTGAAATGTATCTCTTTGAATTCCTTTCACGCATTCGTATGCGCGCATGAGCGCTCAGTATCATATGTGTATCAATGGCTTGTGATTCCCCGATCGAGGGGTAAGATGTGATCTCTGTGAGTTGATGATGGGCCGTATGGAGGACTTGAGGCCGGATTGTTGCCTATAGATTGAGCACTGAGGTGCTGATCGTGTGAGCAAGTGTTTTTGAACTTATATGTTCGGTAGTGTCCTTTTTAGTGGGAGTGACGGCTAGATGGCTATGTGATGAGTATGTTAGTACTACGAGATGTATCTATATGATTTGGAAACGACGAAAGGGTCTGCTGAAGGATAGAAAAACTAGTATGTGCTTGAATTCCATCTTGATTCGTGGTATAGCCCCGAGTTATGGGCGTGTGAAGAATATTCTCATGTTTCCTAGTTGATAGTGAAGTATATTTTATGTTGCGGATGAGTTTAGACTCAGGAAGACTAAGTGACTGCCTAATGTTTATGATGGTGGAAGGTATTCAGAAATGCAAGTTTGAGGAAAAACATGTGGATTATCTCCTACGGAGTGTTCTGAGCTTGTGTGAACATCATGTTGTCTGTTAGAAGATATCAATTTCAAGTGAAAAATATATGTTGTAATTTGAATCTGGGTCGCTTAAGAGAATGGATTTAATTGTTACAAGAGTAAATGCGAGATTTGCAGAAGATATGAAGTACTAGATGGGCTGTATTCCACAAGCTTATGAAGGATCACTATGGTATTATGGCAGCAATAAAGTATATGCGTTATGAGTTATGGTGTGTGTTTTGATCTATGGCTTCGAGCCAAGTGGGGGAATTTGCTATTGATTAGCTAATTGAACGGTTATGTGTTATGTTGGTTCCAGTTTGAGACATGCTAGTGAATCAGTTATGGTTGCAGAGATTGAGCCTTAGAATGGTTCGAGTAAAGAAAACCTTTTTGGCTAAGGTAAGGCTATATCATGCTTCATAGGTGTTTGAGAATCACGCAATATCTTGAGTTGTTGTTGACAAAAAAATGCTCGGTGCATAGAAAAGAAAGTGCCTTGGTTGCATCAAGGAAAGGTTATATGCTGCAGTGTCAGAAGTGCTAATGAGGCGCAGATTATTCGATTCTTTTAATTAGGCTAATTGCAATTTAAGTAGTGTGGATGACTCTAGAGTTCTTATGCGTTCTAAGTTTTTTATGTAATAAATGGAGATTTCCAGGTGTATAATTTGGCTAGAAACTGAGGTTTGCGCTGGAGGGTGTCAAGACTTGTGTCATTCCTAGATCAATTATGGGATTCTATACATCAGTATTAGGAAAGTAATGTCTTCATATTCACAGGAATTCTTTTCAGGGTAGGTATTCTGAATGTGGTGCTTTTGGGAACATTTGAATGAGAATTTGGTGGGTTGTGAGCCTTTGACTGTGTGGTATTATGCTTGGGTCTCGTGTGGCGAGTCTGGGTTGAGGAATTATGATGTTATATCAAGAAAAAGTATCAATATGAAGGTGAAATCAGATTAACTCGGATAGATGGAATCGCTTTGTAATAGGCCGAATCAGTATGGCAAGGATATTATTAGTTCTTTGGATGTTTACGGGGCAACGAACTTCTACAGGTATTTGGCAGCAATGCTCTTAGGTTTTAGTGGCTTGCGTTGATTGGTTTAGTTAGAAGGATTCAATCATGTCAGGTATGGTTTGTGCAAAAGGGATACGGAGAGTTCTTGATGACTTCTATTGCGGTTAGAGATGTGTATTTTCTGTGAGCGTAGGAAGCATGGAATGTGTAGTGATTTTCTTCTGAATGGGATCAACGAAAAGTTCTTGGTTGGCTGAGTACATAGTTGCTTGTGGCTCGGAAAGGATATGAAGTTTGAATGTTATTATGGTATATGTGGTATGTTGTGGAGGATTGAAATTGCATGCGCAAGGTTACGGTTCAATTTTGAAGGTCATAAAACTCTTAGGCAGCGGGCAGCTTCAGAGAATTAGAGAAATAAGCTTTAGATGATGAGGGAAATGGTATTGCCAATTGGAGTGATTTGACGATGGTATATGTTTCAGAAAAAGGCAACATGATTAAGTTGAGGGTACTTCAGTAGTGTACGGTACTTTCTTGTTGGATCCACTACTAATATTCGGGTTTGCTTAGAGGCACAGAAGAATGTTAGAGTATCTCTCGTGGAATGATTAGGTAATAGAGATGTTATATGTATTCGGATGGCTGAATTGGGATCAGGTATGGTGATTCGTGTACTATATAGAGTTGGAAACTGGGAATTCTCATATTCAGGTTATGTTGTAGTGCGGGTTGTGCGTATCAGCACTGTGTAGTGACTATTGAGGTTTGGAAACTTGAGTGGATCTTTTGTTGTTTGAATGTTAGATTTTGGATAAGATATTGGGTTCAGACTGGTTGTCTCTATATCGTGTTATTCTGGGCTATTTCTCTAAGGTGGCGATGTTGGCTATCTGGGAATGCAACGGATTAGGTGGCGAGGTTTGACGGATGTTATGGTATTAGTAGGGTAGTTTTGGAGTTTCGGAGATCCAGCAGACGACCAGGGAGGATTGACTTTCTTATTTGGGCTTTCATGATGGATGTCGGTGCAGAGGCTTCTAACATTGATTCAATTCCGGTGATGAGGGACTTTTCGGATATGTTTCTTATGGTCGGGCATGTCGCTGGGCAAGGTTGTTGATTTTGGTATTAATTTGATATCGGGCACCGTATCGTATGGCACCGGCATGGTTAAAGGAATTGAAGAAGCAACTTCAGAGTTTCCTTGATAAAGGGGTTTTTTAACAGGCCAATGTGGATGTGTGTTCTAACTTTAGTCAACGTGGTTGGCTCTGAGTTGTATTGCTGAGAGATGTGTGATTTGATTATTATTTAGCCTATTAGTGTTGTGAGGAGATCTATGAGTTACTTTTTTGTGTTTCGAGGCATTGGGATTTGTTGGTTATAGGCACATGTAGTGTGGTGTTATTGGGGTCTCTCTGTGGAACTCGAAGGGGAAGAATATTTGATATTGCTCGACGGATGGCATATCGATTATGTCCTTTCGGGTTTGTGTAATGTTATGTCAAATACTTCATGGTGGTTATGATGATTGCTCTAGTTTTAGACATCATATTGCGCATGGTCGTCGATTTTGAGCATAGTGACCTGAAGTGTTTCATGTGGATCGGTTTTTGGATGCGGTCGCGCATTGGAGCGAAACAATTATGAGGTATGATCCTGCAGGTTAAATTCATGTATTCTATTTCTATGATGTGTGACGGATTCTCAACATTGTGTATGGTGGTACTGGTGAGCTTGTTGTACAACTCTTTAATTTGAGTCATTTTCATGATTTAAGTATGTTCGGATTGTTGCTTATGGTGCGGAGATTGCACAAGTTGTGTCTTTACTCTGTATTGAGGAGTCATGTCACCAGAGTAGTTGTGTTTGATTAGATGAGATTTTTGGGATCTTTAATGAATACAAACTGATTCGATTTCAGCATGTTGGAAGGATAACATCGAGGCTCGGCTCAGAAATTTGCTATGGTCTTTGACAAATGAGAAGTGGCTTCATGATTGGTTGATATGAGGAATGGTTACGGCTTAGTGCATGTTTCATTCATCTCTGCCAGTATATGAAAGCATTAGAACAAGGCTTTAGTTGATAAGAGGTTTTCTACCGGTATTCGACTATTGTATGCAGTTGTTTTGATTAGAAGTTATCACTACAATTGTTTGAGTTAGGTGGTATATCATGTAATTGCACCCGAGGTTTCGTGTATGGGTTATTACAGTTGGTTCGGGCTTATTCAGAGTATAGATGTGAGGTTCTGATCTTGTGGATAATTTCACAATTGAAATGTGGTTCTAAGGTTTATGGCCTTGGTTGGATTGTGAAATTGCAGTTGCATTATGTTATCGGACCTATAGGTGATAAGGGATGTAGGATCACCCCATGGGTATATGCATGGTAAGGTTATTCGGCGACTGGTTAGCTTTTGGAACAACTATGGGCACGTTCGAGGACGAATGTATGTTTAAGTGGGGCAAGATGTAACGACCCGACCGGTTTAGAGATTTTTCACTTTAATCGTCAGCTCTTAGACATTACTTGCCACATGTGGTGTATTATGACTTGTGTAAATTGTTAGTTTTGGTTTTGTGATAATTAAAACGAATTTGAGAGAACAGCTCTCAGTTTAAACCTTAAAATTTGAAATGTTTAACCAAGATTTGACAATGGTTTGGTTAGCTCCGTTAGGTGATTTGGGACTTAGGAGCATGATCGGAATGAATTTTGAAAGTCCATGGAAGGTTAAGGCTTTAATTGGCAAAATTGAGATTTCCACGTTTTCCTGTTGATAGGTGAGATTTTTATATAGAGGTCGGAATGAAATTCCAGAAGTTGTAGTAGTTTCATTGTGTCATTTGGGATTTATATGCAAAATTTCATATCATTCGGACATGGTTTGGTTGGGTTTTTAATCTAAAGCGTAATTTGGAAGTTCTTGAAATTCTTAGGCTTGAATCCAATGAGATTCGGTATTTTAATGTCGTTTTGAGCGTCCCGAAGATTAGAATAAGTTTGAATGATATTATGGTATTTTTGTCATGTTTGGTTGAGGTCCCGAGGACCTCGGGTGTGTTTCGGGTGGTTAAACGAATCGATTTCATGTTTTGAAAGTTGCAAATTTTCTGGTTTTAGTTGCATGCATTTTCGCGTTCGCGATCGCGTAGGCTCAGGTAGGCAGGGGTGAAGATTTTTCTATGCAATCGCAAAATCCAGGTCGCGATCACAATGTGTTGAGAGTTATTGCTTCACGAACGCGTGGGCAAGGCCGCGTTCGCGTTGAGGAAAGTGGGTTGGTGAGAAGTGGAAGACTTTGTTCTATGCAATCGCGTGGGGATTGTCACGACCAAAACTCCACTAAGGGTCGTGATGGCGCCGTACACCGCTGTCAGGCAAGCCAACCAAAATTACTTAATTACATTCTCATTTTAAATATTTCGAAATCACTTCTTTTGTACGCTTAATCAATACATAATACATTCCACAAAAGAAATAATGAAACATTTAATAGCTTTTTTTTTATTTCAGACTAAACCAATCAACATCCCCAGAGCTTGGTGTCACAAGTGCATGAGCAATTTCTAAGAAAAACTGAATAAAGTACAACAGTTGTCCGGAATACAATTGGACAGAGAATAAATAGAATCCTGAGAGAGACTATACTAGTTGCGGGACTCCTCAAGGAGATACACCTCACCTAGTCCCGTGTCAACCATGCTGCTACACCCACTAGGCCACTAGAGGTGCATGATGAGCATGTGCAACAAAAATGCATAGAAGTGTAGTATGAGTACAAAAATAATGCGTACTCAGTAAATATCACATCTAATCTTGAAAAAGTAGAGACGAGAGGTCGACTACGACACTTACTAAGGGTCCAAAAATGTTATATCAATAATATGTTAAATCGTGGGTTTTTATAAACATGATTTTTAATCCAATAGAATGAAACAAGTAAACAACTATTTCTTTTTATTGGAAACTTTCCAAATTTCCTTTCATCATTCATACAATTATTCTCAAGCCGGGAAGAGGCTATAACAACTTTAATATGTTTCAAGGCAAGCAATAAAAGCATGTGCAAATCATGTTGAGGATGTACGGCCCGATCCAATAGAAAATAAATTGTGCACTACCGAGGGTCAAACGACACAAACCATAGATGCATCTATTTAATCTACCGAGACGTTCGGCTCGTTCCATAAATTAAACACACTCAGATAGTCAATCAAGAAGTCATCAATAAACAATTATCCAAGAAAAAAACCAATTCTCTTTTCACAATTTATGAAAATAAAGTTTAAATCCTTTTTAGAAATTCATTCGCTAATTCGATGTGATTTAAGCAATCCAAGGTGTCAATACGATTACAAATATTCCAAGTATAACATGCTTTTGGATCCTAGACTACCCGGACATAAACATAATAGTAGCTATGCATGGACTCTCGTCACCCCGTTTGTACCTAGCCCCCACAAATAGGAGCACATAATCAATTATTTCACCTATGCGGACAATTTTCTCTTACAAAGTTAGAAAGGAGACTCACCTTGCTTTGAAGATCAATAACCAGCATTCCACACCCTTCTGAAGACTCAAATTGATGTACAACGCTCCAAAACTAGCCAATGATTAAGCAAATCCATCAACATATGTTCAATTACTCATTACAATCCAATTTATAGCAATCCCTAACCCCGATCGAAAAGTTGACAAAAATTCCCTACAACTCACGCGCACGGATTCCGAAAATTTTTAAATATAAGGTTTACCCATGAACTCACGGACTCAAATATATGATTTTTTTCTCTTAATTCCATACCCAAAATCGTGGTCAAATTCCAAGAAAATAAATCTTCTAAGTTTTCCCTCAAACCCCAACTTTTCTACAGATTTCCATGTCCAAATCCGTATATAATCATGTATTTAACTCAAAACTAGAAGAAATCACTTACCTCATGATATATGACGAAGCCCTCTCTTCAAAATCTCCAAAAGCCGCCCAAGACAAGAGAAAAATGGGTGAAACGAACTCAAACCCCAATTTTAAACATTCTGCCAAGCCTAGGTCCGCCCTTCTTCACGTTCATGGCCTATTGCCCACATTTTCGAATGCCAGTTACCCAGCCCCTCGGGGTTCGCATACCAGGTCCCGCGTTCACGTGGGCCAATAACCTCCGAGCCAGCTTCTCCTTCTACGCGTTCGCGATCACTCCCTCACGTTCATGTAGTAGCTCAGCCCACCCCTTCGCATTCGCAATTTCCACTTCGCGTTCACGAAGGCCAAATCCAGCACCCTCTCATTTTCTTCTTCGTGAACGCGGGACTCCCTTCGCGTTCGCCAAGAAGGAAACCATATGTCAGCAATTAGCAACAGCTTTTTATCCAAATTTGATCCGAAACCTTCCCGAAACACATCTGAGGCCCCTGGGACCCCAACCAATCATACCAACCAGCTCCAAAATACATTACGGACTTGCTCGAGGCCTCAAATCATATTATACAATGCCGAAATCATGAACGACCTCCAATCCAAGCTATATGAACATTAGAATACCAAACTTCTACTTTCAATGTTTAAACCTTTCAAATCACGTCCGATTGACCTCAAATTTGGCACACAAGTCATATTTGACATCACGAACCTACTCCAACTTCTGAAATCTGATTCCGACCCGGATATCAAGAAGTCCACTTCCATTGAAATTTCTAAAAAACCTTCAATTTTCCATCTTTAGCCAAATGACTCCAAAATGACCCACGGACCTCTTAATTCACTTTCGATCATGCTCCCAACTCCAAAATCACCATACGGAGCTACTGTCAGACTTGGAATCCAAACCAGACATCAATAACACTGAAATGCTCTTCAACCCAAACTTATAAAATTTCTTCCAAAATGCTAATTTCAATAATAGGTGCCAAAACGCTCGCTGGTCATCCAAAACCCGACCTGGAAATATGCCCAAGTCCGAAATCACTATGCGAACCTACTGAAACCTTCAAATCATGTTTCCGAGGTGATTTACTCAAAATTCCGACCTTAGCTAAATCGTTAAGCTTCGAAAATGAGAATTTTCATTCCAAATCAACTCCGAACTTCCCAAAGTTCAATTCTGACCATGCGTACAAGTCATAATACCTGAAATGAAGCGTTCATGGCCTCAAACTGCTGAACGGCGCGCTAGAGCTCAAAACGACCAATCGAGTCGTTACATTCTATCCCACATAAACATACGTTTGTCCTCGAACATGATAAGAACTCTGTTGGGTTTGTGTGAAATCACTATTTAACACCTCGAGTACCTACCCATGCTACCATAACTCAGTTGGGCACCCTATATTGCTAAATCTGAAGATATCCTTTTTTCACTTAAGCAAATAAGCCTTAGAGCCCAATTCCAAATTCTCTGCCAAGCCTGTTCCAACATACGCTCACCGTATCAATAACTATACGTACCACCAAAACATGTACGTGTACCTTAGCTGAATTCACAACTTGCACCACTTTATTCACAGGACCACAAAATATTCTCTTATCAAATAATTCAAGATTCCACGAATCGGATGCTCCATTTCACCTCATGACCTACATAGGTCTTGCTCTAACTCTTACAATAATGCCACGATGGAAGAGATGTGTAGAGATTCATAACAGACAGCCGAATCAACAAATCATTGGGTCTATGCTCCTGATAAGAACCCTCAATCTTGTCTCACCCAGTACGAACTGCTCAGGCAATAAGCCACCCCGTACATGATCAAAAGTCTCATATGATGCATAATGTGCCAATAGGCCACCAATTTGAATGGGATACAAAGGGAAATGAACTGTAGAAGGAACTACTCAGCTCGCGCAACTAATATGAACTTTCCTCAGAAAATGGGAAACAAACACGCATAAGATGAAGTGTGAAAATTGTATTCAATATTACACTGTTGCGGCGCCCAACCTGATCAATATAACATACCCATGGCGCTGTGCCACCCGATCCACACATAGCACTCACCTAAGAAGAAGCACATCGAGCTAAATTTTTCATTATAAAAAATACCAAATATTGGTCACAAGCACACTAAGTGCATAATACCATCCTTGAGGGGACATATAGCGCTATAAACCACAAAACTCGAGTACAACTGAGGTGTGATATACAATCTGAATCTCAAGAGACATTTTGCTCATATAACATCATCTCTACGTGGAACCTCAATACATAAGCAATTCACCAAGCCATCTCACAACTTACACAGTGCAATATATCATTACATGAAATAACTGACGATGAAATAACACCCTGACTACTCTTCAATAAGGAGTGTATTACTGAGTGAACACATCTGGCCTAATATAGAGCCTATATTCACATTTAAATCCATCCACAGATATCGAGCTGATTCTGATCGCAATGAACCACGCTAATAACACTTCAAAGGTCCATAATAACTCCCCTTCCTCCCATAACATAGAACGACCACCATTATAACTAATGTAACCATTCACAGTCCACGACTCAATAATTAAAGTGCCATCCAGGCATCAATTACCAAATCAACAACATCACCATAATTTTCATACTTGGTTTAACTCTTCAATCAATCAAGTGACTATATGCCACACTTATACAACCTTCCCGTGGGGAACGCCCCCACAACCTTCCATGATAGATAATAGGTCTGTACATCCCAACCACCAGCCGCACTAATGCTAAAAAGCAATCAATTATCCTTAGCCAGGATGCAAAACCTTTTTCACAAAACACCAATCTCAGGTGACGCCGAAGACAATACCAACTTACTTTAAACATCGAAACTCCTTTCTTGCTCATCCGAGCTCGTGATATCCTTGTCAACACCGAACTGCAACCTTGATCCTAACCTCAAATCCATACCACTCACTGCACCCAACATGCCAATATTCGATAAAACACAATTTCCATCATAACTCAGGAACCACTAATAGATTAACACTTCATCATATAAGAACTTTTCACTTGACTCACTTCAAGAGGACCCTAGCAACACACAAGTAAATTCTTAAATCCGTAGAATATGCAAATCTCCAAGTAGTGGTCTAATCCATCATGACCCTTACAAGATCCGCCTTCACGTAACAGGCTATAGTAATAGAATACTCTTGAATAACATCAATTACTATAGTCGATAAGCCTCGTACGTACCACCACAAATCACTTGCATAATTTGCTGAAGGAACCGATTACTACCACCAATATTCCAATTCAACTATGGCTAACCATTCTATCTTCTTCCAATTTATCCTTGATTGCCATAGAAATTATAATAACTCCCTTCAACGCATCACGCACTCTATCCGCACTCATCCCGAGTTACCTTGAATCATGAGACCGTGTTGCCTTAAGTCCTAAGAACCATTTCATGTTCCCCAAATGCCACACTGTAATCCAAATCACCATAGGACATTTTGGGCCTCTTCACGTAGCTACTACAGAAGCTTGATTCTTAGTCGTAGTCATTAGGCACCATGCTTTACCCATTAAATCCATTAGGACCGTTATTGAGAGCCACCCAATGTGACTTGGCCTCGAATATAATCAACTCCATGAATCTTCTAGCACAAGCATACCCTTTTAACGCTGCACCTGACAGAACCAGTTCCCTTGAAACCCACACTTATACGAGGCATAAATCCTGAATCCTTTCAAATCTGAGCATGAGCCAACAAGGCCATCATATAACAACTTTAGCAGTCCCTTTGCTCAAATTACCACTTTTGTTCTTTCCCCGTAGCTGAAATAACCCACCAACACGCTAATAACCAGAAACCTAGCAAGTAGTTAACCATACAACCCAATCATAGGATGTGGGACTCTCCTACTTAGCTTGAAGCTACTATTACATAACTTGGGAATTCACTAGGAGTCTTTATCTCTCATTGACATAACGTCAACTGCCAAAATTCCCGGAATCTTCCCGTAAAACCCCTTGTATACTCTAAATCATCAACCACATTCGCACGACCGATCTCTTTGCTGTAAAACCAATAGAATTATTTGCAGAAGCCTCGCTAACCATGCGACCACTAACTTTTTCATAGAGAATAATCCGCCTGTGGAAATCAGTTCCTGACATCTTCCAGCGATTCTGCACGGGGTACAATCACTGGAGACATCAATGACCCATCCTGAGTCTGAGATCACTCTCTAGTTTCCCAATCCATTCACTACTCATGGACATCAATTAAGTGTGCGAAAACATCCTTCAAATTTAAATTTAGGTTGTACCTTCTTGATCTTAAGTAGCTCATTTCTGTTGTATCGAATCTCCTACAAGCAATTTCTTCCAAGTTGAAGTCCAAGTTGATCGTGACAAATGCAAGAGAAATCGCCTCCAAGATCAAGGCCACAAACTAACCACTATATTCAAACTCACAAGTTTCTTTGTTTGAAACAGGAACAAAGCAGTGCAAGCAAGTGGGTTCAAAAACAAGAAAGGAAAGAAAAGGAAAGAAAGAAAAAGAAAATAAGAAGAAGAGAAGAATCGACAAAGAGAAGTTTCTCAAATCTTTTCCCTTAACTGTCTTGCTAGTGCTCATAAAATGTTGGTATTTCTCTTCACATTTTCCTCCTACGATAATTGTCCTGGTCTGATGGATTTTCCTCCCAATAGAGATCTTAGTATAATTAATTTTCTCCTAGGATAAAAATATTAGTCTGATGAATCTTTCTCCTAAGATAGAAAAACTAGTCTGATGAACTTTCTCCTAGGACCAAAATCTTAGTCTGATGAATCTTTCTCCTAAGATAACCAAAAAAGGACTTAGTCTGATCAATTTTCTCCTAAGATCAAAAACTTAATCTGATGAATTTTTCTCCTAAGATAGAAGACCTAGTCAGATAAATTTTCTCTTAGGATCAAAATCTTAGTCTGATGAATTCTCCTCCTAAGATAGAAGACATAGTCTTATGAATTTGTTGGTCAAATGTTCTTGGTTTGATTCAGGGAGACGCACATACCATTCAAGTCTTTAGTTTACACTCATAATTGCATCAATATCGTATGTGATTTACAGTTTTACTAACAACTCACAAATCTTACTAGTGTAAACTGGGGTAGAACATTTTGTTAATTTGGTTGTTTTGATTGTAGGCTCCCACCTGGAGAACGGGAAGACATTTTAGAGTTTATTTTAGACTCATTTCAAGTTTCAAAATTAGTAGCAGGAACCCACCTGGAGAACGAGGGAAGTCATTTCAGAATTCAATTCAAGTTAGAGGTAGCAGAAGCTCGCGGCAAGAATGTGAGTCAACAGTCCTGGATGATCAATAGAAGTAATCTCAATCCAAAATAAAAAAAACAAAAAAAGGGAACTGAATCCAAATGCAGAAGTCGAGACAAGAGGTGGATTGCTCAAGACATGACTAAAGTCACAAGCATGGTGTATTCAGTTTTGATCCGAAAAGCTGAATAAGAATGAACTAGCACCTGCAGCTAGCAAGCGTCAAGGTTCAAATTTATACTCTACATGAAGAACCAATCAAGACTCAAGATCAAGTTTCAGAAGACTTATAGATAAGAATTTTGTAACTCATATCTGACATGCTTAGTTAGTCTTTTTTTTGGATTTCGATGTAATAACAGGACCGTAGACTGGAACCTCGACGGAACAGCACCTCAATCATCTCTCCACCTTGGTATCTCTGCCACCTCATTACTTCTAAACTACACGTGGCCAGATTCCTTAATAGCGAAGGATATTTAGGCAGCTCAAATATCAGGGAGGTCACAATATTTTTAGTCATATTTATTTTATTTTGAATAAGCGTCGGGTCATAAACCAATTACGTTTCTTATTGTTCTTTGCTCCGAAAACTCTTCGTGTTTTCAAGAAAAGACGGGCAGCTGTAAGCACGTAGTTTTTGACCCGTGCACCTTTTAAAAGTCGTATTTTTAAAATATTTACCTATTTTTATTTTTTGATAGGATTTAGACTATTTTCACTTTTAATCTAATAGCAGAACATAAAATTCGAAAATACAAAAAAAAATTACTTTATCTTTTCTTATATTTAAGCTAAGGTCACTAACATTCTTGTAGTAATACTATTTTAGTTCACTATGTGTTAACTTATAGTTATATACTTTTATAATACTTGAAAATATCAAAAAATAGTTTTACTTTAATGTTTAATCTTACTTTATTCAAATAGGAGTGATTTTATGCTTTATAAGTATTTTATTTTAATTTGAAAGAATTTTAAATTTATTAATAAATTATCAATTTCCTTGTTCCAAATTAAGCCCAATTTCGGCTCCCTTCATGAGCCCAAATCAATATCCCAATCCCAAACTCATCGCATCTTCTTCGTCAACCTTAGACATAAGACAACATGAAACCCTAGAATCCTTCAAGCTAAGAGCCAGTCGTGACCTTCTTCATGAGAACAAGAAAAAATACCATCTTCTTGAACTAAAAACGACCATAGCCTTGACCTTCTTAACCAGCCGTTCTCTCTCTTAAAATCACGACAGAAACCAAAGAGAATCAGTTGCCTCCGCCATCCCACTCCGACCAGCTTCGCCGTCTTCCACCACCCATCGTTGACAGCATTAGTAACGGCACACCACAAACCTTCAACTCCGTCGCCTAAGTTTCAGCCGCAACTCATATATACGAACAAGGAGAGGAGATTTGGACACGAACATTGGGGATCCAATTACAAAAGTCCTAGAATTTTAAACAATAGAAAATATTCTAATTCTTCATTTTAATTCTGAATTTTGCTTCAAAAATAGAGTCTACATTGAGGTCTAGATTTGAGTCTGTTCGAGGTCAGAGTCTGTGGTTCGTCGGCGCATGCGATTTGAGTTTTGGTCATTGTCGTAGACCATAGAAATTTTGCATCCAAACCAAATTTGTAATGTTGGAGTTGCAGATTTGACTGTCTCCGTTTTTACGCCTCAAACAGAGTTGACTTGAGTTGCTGAAATTTAATCCATAGTCCACGCATTAAGGTCCATTTCTAATCCTTATGCCTTAATCTATTATTGTTTGCCGCTGTGTGAATGAATTGGCTTTTAAAACGTGTGTTCTTATGTGTAGGTTTTGATGAATGACAAACGAAGCGCAAATTGATATATGATGAAGTTCAAGTACAAGCGCACAATTGGTGGATAACGAGATTCAAGCACAAGATAAAGTTTTATAGTTTAAATGAGTCGTTCTTAATTGTGATCTTGATCCGACAACTTGACTCATGACATGGCTTCTCTCGTAAAACTATTTTTACAAAATCATGTATATTTAATTTAATGCTAAATGATTTTAAATCATGCATATTTACTTCAGTCAAAATGATTTTTAAACATGCCTCTAAAATCTGGACTAAGATAATCGATTATGTACTTATGATAATCGATTATGTTAAGCCAAGACTGCATGACAATCGATTGTGAACTAATGACAATCCATTGTGTTAAGGCAGTGAGCATCAGGTTTTTCAAACCTGCATGACAATCGATTGTGAACCTTATGACAATCGATTGTGATGAGGCAGTGTACATCAAAGTTTTTCAAAACTCAGAATAATCGATTGTGAAGCTAATGACAATCGATTGTGAAGAGACAGTGTCCTTCAGATTTTTCAAAGTCACATAAAAATCGATTGTGAACTTATGACAATCGATTGTGTTGAGGCAGTGTCTTCCAGACTTTTTCAAAATTATTAAATAATCGATTGTGAGTATAAAACAATCGATTGGCAAGAGGCAGTGTCTAAAATGATTTTCAAAATCTGATAAATAATCGATTGTTAACATTGCACAATCGATTGTGAAGCTGACCGTTGTCGTAAAGTTTTCAAATACCGTCAGGTAATCGATTGTTGATTTTGTACAATCGATTGTTGATATTAAAATCTGGAAAAGATTTTTTGAACGTTGCTGAATAATCGATTGTTGATTTTGTACAATCGATTGTTGAAATTAAAATCTGGAAAGGATTTTTTGAACGTTGCTGAATAATCGATTATTGATTTGGTATAATCGATTGTTTTACGTATAATCTGGAAATGATTTTTTGAACGTTACCAATAATCGATTGTTGATCTTTGACAATCGATTGTTAAGCGTAAAATCTGGGATTGATTTCTGGAACGATTGGCAAACAATCGATTGTGGCTTCTTGACAATCGATTATCACTCAGTAAAATCAGCAACTCTTAATTGACAATTAGACAACGGTAATGCCAAGTTTTTCAACTATAAATACAGCTTCATTTCAGTGTTTTAAAGACAACAACACACAACAACTGATCATTCTATTGCTATAAGCTTGCATACTATTATTTATCATTTTATATTCATTTCATAAAGCTTTTGAGAGCCAAAGTCTTGTCCATAGTTGTTGTGATCTTGAGCTTACTTCTTTTACTCATATCTACTCATTAAGGAGTGTTTTATTTGAGTGTTTAGTGTTTTGTACACTTGTAAGAGAATTGTGATTCTCTTGTTGTAAGGAACTTGTGTTTCCTTGGTTGAAGTCTTGGAGTGTTATATCTCCGAGCAAAGGTGTTAAGGCGTGTGTCCTTAAGTTGTAAAGGTTTGTTGAGCACCCCTAAGCTTGACAAGTTAGTGGAAGCTCGAGAGAGAGTCTCTCGGGGACTGGACTAGCCACGTGTTGTGGTGAACCAGAATACATCAGTGCGTTCTTTCCTTTTGTTTATTTAACGCACTTAATTATTTCCTGCAAATTTTAATTTCCGCAAGTTTACGCTAAATTTTATTATAACGCTATTCACCCCTCCTCTAGCGTTAAGCGTATTATCTAACAATTGGTATCAGAGCCCAACTCTCTGAAGACTTAATAGTTTGAGAGAAACTTCCATGGCTTCTACTCGTGATTCTTTTGCAGGAATAGAGGAAGAACAGTGCTCCACCCGACCACCACTATTCAACGGTACAAACTATACGTACTGGAAGGAGAGGATGAAAATCTTCGTTCAAGCAAACAACTTTCATCTTTGGAAGGTGATAACGAAGGGAAATCAAATTCCAACCAAAAAGGTTGAAAACGAATGGGTTCCCAAATCCGAAGAAGAATATGACGCAGATGATATCCGAAAGGTTCAAAATAATGCAAAAGCAATTAATTTATTATATTGTGCTGTAAATGCTGACAATTACAAGAAAATATCGTGTTGCACAACGGCAAAGGAAATGTGGGACAAGCTAGAAATTACGTACGAAGGTACGGATCAGGTAAGGGAAGCTAAAATTGATTTCCTAACCCATGCTTATGAATTATTTCACATGAAGGAAGGTGGAAAGGTGGACGAAATGTTCGAACGATTTTCAATAATCGTAAATGACCTACATGCCCTCAAGAAGACATTCACGGATAGAGAACTGGTTCGAAAAATTCTTAGAAGACTCACTCCGGCATGGCGATCAAAGGCCGACGTAATTCAAGAATCCATTGGCGTCTCAAATGTCACAATCGACGCATTAAGAGGTAACCTTAAGACATATGAATCTACAATACTTAACCCTCTTGTTGATGATCAAAGGAGGCAAAGAATAGCGCTTAAGGCAAGCACAAGCCAACCTCAAAACGATGAGGACGGAGACAACGAGTTTGGACTCGTTATCAAAAGATTTCAAAAGTTCATGAGGAAGGAATATGAACGTAAGGGCAAAAAGCAAGGAGAACAAATAAAGTGCTATGAATGGGGAGAAACCGGGCACATCAAGTCAAACTGCCCAAACCTCAAAAAGGAAAAGAAACCTTTCAAAAAGCAACGTGCATATATATCTTGGGGAGGAGACTCCGGAGATGAGTCAAGCGAAGAAGAAGAAGACGAAGCCGCAAACCTTTGTCTTATGGCGCAAAAAGACAAGCAAGATGAGGTATGTTTGAAGGGATCAAGTGTATTATGGTACCTTGATAGTGGATGCTCCAAAAATATGACGGGAGACGAATCCAAATTCCTTCAACTAGAACACAAAGAAGGAGGAAGTGTGATTTTTGGGGATAACAATAAAGGAAAGATTATTGGCATCGGATCGGTCGGTAAGGATGAAAATTCCTCTATTAAGCATATATTACTTGTGAAAGGTTTAAAGCATAATCTCTTGAGCATAAGTCAATTATGTGACAAGGGAAATCTTGCCCTATTTGATTCGGATGAATGCTTAGTGTTTAGACGTAGTGATTTTAAAATTATCCTTCGTGGTTTTAGAGTGGATAATATTTATATGGTTGATCTTGCTAATTCCTCACCCGAATATGTTGATTGTCTTATGAGCAAAGAGGATGATACTTGGCTATGGCATCGTAGAGTTGCTCATATAAACATGCATCTTTTGAACAAATTGATTTCACAAAACTTAGTTATTGGCCTTCCCAATTTGAAATTTGAAAATGACTCTATTTGTGATTCTTGTCAAAAAGGGAAGCAAACAAAAGCATCTTTCAAATCGAAAAACATTGTTTCAACTACTAGACCATTGCAATTGCTTCACATGGATTTATTTGGACCATCTCGCATTGAAAGTCTAGGAAGAAATCGTTATGCTTTTGTGATTGTTGATAATTATTCAAGATTTACTTGGACTTTATTTCTTGTCAATAAAAGTGATGCTTTTCAGAATTTTAAATATTTCCTTAAACGTGTTCAAAACGAAAAGGAAAAAACCGTCACTTCAATTAGAAGTGATCATGGGGGAGAGTTTGATCACAATCTCTTTGCGGACTTTTGTGACGAACTCGGCATCGAGCATACCTTTTCCGCTCCACGAACACCACAACAAAATGGGGTGGTGGAAAGGAAAAATAGGTGTCTCGAAGAGATGGCTAGAACCATGCTCGAAGAGGCTAAGATTCCCAAACATTTTTGGGCGGATGCCGTGAGTACCGCATGCTACATCTTAAATAGAGTAGTCATAAGGCCTATACTCATGAAAACTCCCTATGAACTCTATAAAGGAAACCAAATATCTCCCATTTTAGAGTATTCGGTTGTAAATGTTTTATTCATAACAATGGCAAAGATCAATTGGGAAAATTTGATGCTAAGTCCGATGAGGAAATTTTCATTGGTTATTCTTCACGTATCAAAGCATATAGGGTTTTTAATAAAAGAACCGAAACTGTGGAGGAATCCCCTCATGTTGTATTTGCCGAAAATAATGCTCGCTTGGCGAGAAAGGATTCTGGTTTTGATCTTACAGGTATTTTAGATAGCTTGAAAGACAAAATACAAGAGGAAACGCCTAAGGAAAAAAAAAGATGAAATCTTGGAACAACCAACGGAGGAAGCGCCACAATTGGAGAATGAAACGAAAACGCCTAACGAGTGGAGGACAATCAAAGATCACCCTCTCGAACAGGTAATTGGCGACGTCGGAGAAAAGGTAAGTACCCGAAACACTCTTAAGAACACCCTAGGACACACTTCTTAAGAGATCACGATCTCACTCGACCACACTAGTTTACATTACTATTTCTTTACAAATTACTGACTTGAGCGTCGGAGATGTCTAATTCTATTTTGCAGGTATCGCCCTAAAGATAAGGGGAATTATAAAGAAATGGTATAGAACAATCGATTGTTACCGAAAAAAATTGATTATTTCACTGTGCAGAAAATCGATTAGCAAGTATCACTAATGGATTATTTATGGTTTATGCTTATAACGCAGTTTTGTTTAACAATCGATTTTTTAACTGATTAATCGATTACCATCTCAGCCATTCAGTACTGTTTTCCTAAAACAATCGATTGTTTCAAAATATAATCGATTATTTTCCCAGTCAGAAAATTTCTGTACTCACTATAACTTAACAATCGATTTCCATATTTGACAATCGATTATTTTCTGTCAGTATTTCAAAAATTTGTTACCGTTTGGCTTCTGAAGATTCCTGCAATCGATTTGTGTCAGTTCCGAGATTCAGTCAAATCTTAATGACAATCGATTATTTCATTCCAACAATCGATTGTCTAACGGTCAGTGAAATTTATTTTTACCGTTTCTGACTGTTTCAGCTTTCAATTTTCTGCAGCTTCTTCCATAAATGAAATGCCTTTCTCCCCTCTATAAATAGGCTCCATATATGTTCATTTTTATTCACTCAAGCATCAACTTTAGCTCTCAAACTATCAAAATTCTTTCAAGTCTCTTGCAAATTCCAGCAATACTCAGTGAAAATGTCGGGCCGTCACTCCAAACGTTCCCGTTCTGCTAGGCATGGTGCATCCTCCTCTGCTGCTCCAAACAATCCTTACCAAGATGGTTCCGTTCTTTATTTTAATTCTGACATCGAGCTTACTCGATTTTTAACAAAATTTGAAAAGCGCGACATTCTTCCTCCCCGCTTTTCAACCAACAAGTATCTTGAATCTTTTGGCCCTGCTGCAAATATGCTCAAAACTTGTCAACTTCTTGACTTCTTACTTCTTACCCATCCTTACATCAATACTACATTGATTCAAGCATTTTACTCCAACCTTCATGAGGATGATGACGGTGAGCTTGTGACAAATATAAGTGGTGTTCAAATTCTTCTTTCCGATGAAAACCTTCATACCATTGCCCGTCTTCCTCATAGTGGCGAAGACATTTTTCGGTACATCGGCGAGGCCGGAGCCCTTTTTGATGAAACAGTCCTCCTACATCAAACCGGAGTTACTTCTTATGATCCAAATCTTTCTTCCCGTCGTCCTACAATTACGGGAATGGATCCAAATTATCGGTTGATTTTCTATTTCATCACCCGAGTCCTCAAGCCTCGCAAGAATAACCATACCACCATTTCCCAAGAGGACACCAAGCTCATGCATGTCATAATAACCGGAGCTAATATCAATTGGTGTCGGTTCGTCAAAATTCACATGCGTGACGCTATCGGAGATGATAGGCCTCTTCCTTATGCTCTCCTCATCGTGAATTTTCTTGAAGCCTCCGGATTCATCACTTCCAACGGTCCTCTCAAAAAGAGTACCAAAAATGGGGAAATTTCAGAATCCTCCTTTCATCATGACGGTGATCATGCAGCGCGTGCTCCTCCTCCAACCCGTCGAACTCGTCCGCCTCAAGAGCCCACTCTCCAATCCATTTCCGACCAAATTGCTTCCTTGACCACCTCTCTTGGTCAATTGACTCATGAGATCCATGGATATTTCGACCATGTTCATTATCCATATGCGGGTCTTGTTCCCTTCGAAGCAGTGCCGGATGATGAGGCGGGAAATGATGATGAATGATTTTTTTTGTGATATGTTTTATTGTCCCCTCCTTATGTAATTGTTTTCTCTTTCCAATAAATAAACAAGTTTTATTTACATCTTTGGCATCTTCATATATTATTTTTGCTAATGGCAAAAGGGGGAAGATAACGGGTATGCACTCTCAATATTTATAAGCTTAAATTGAGGGGAAATTCATATATTGAGGGGGAACTAATCGCATACTTATTGCATATCTTTACTTGTCTTGAATCGTCATTATAAATTGTTTAAGTTGCATATCCCGCTTAAAGTTTGCCATTATCAAAAAGGGGGAAATTGTTGGAAACATGTTCTCAAGGCTTTATACTAAAACGTGTGTTCTTATGTGTAGGTTTTGATGAATGACAAACGAAGCACAAATTGATATATGACGAAGTTCAAGTACAAGCGCACAATTGGTGGATAACGAGATTCAAGCACAAGATAAAGTTTTATAGTTTAAATGAGTCGTTCTTAATTGTGATCTTGATCCGACAACTTGACTCATGACATGGCTTCTCTCGTAAAATTATTTTTACAAAATCATGCATATTTAATTTAATGCTAAATGATTTTAAATCATGCATATTTACTTCAGTCAAAATGATTTTTAAACATGCCTCTAAAATCTGGACTAAGATAATCGATTATGTACTTATGATAATCGATTATGTTAAGCCAAGACTGCATGACAATCGATTGTGAACTAATGACAATCGATTGTGTTAAGACAGTGAGCATCAGGTTTTTCAAACCTGCATGACAATCGATTGTGAACATTATGACAATCGATTGTGATGAGGCAGTGTACATCAAAGTTTTTCAAAACTTAGAATAATCGATTGTGAAGCTAATGACAATCGATTGTGAAGAGACAGTGTCCTTCAGATTTTTCAAAGTCACAAAAAAATCGATTGTGAACTTATGACAATCGATTGTGTTGAGGCAGTGTCTTCCAGACTTTTTCAAAATTATTAAATAATCGATTGTGAGTATAAAACAATCGATTGGCAAGAGGCAGTGTCTAAAATGATTTTCAAAATCTGATAAATAATCGATTGTTAACATTGCACAATCGATTGTGAAGCTGACCGTTGTCGTAAAGTTTTCAAATACCGTCAGGTAATCGATTGTTGATTTTTTACAATCGATTGTTGATATTAAAATCTGGAAAAGATTTTTTGAACGTTGCTGAATAATCGATTGTTGATTTTGTACAATCGATTGTTGAAATTAAAATCTGGAAAGGATTTTTTGAACGTTGCTGAATAATCGATTATTGATTTGGTATAATCGATTGTTTTACGTAAAATCTGGAAATGATTTTTTGAACGTTACCAATAATCGATTATTGATCTTGGACAATCGATTGTTAAGCGTAAAATCTGGGATTGATTTCTGGAACGATTGGCAAACAATCGATTGTGGCTTCTTGACAATCAATTGTCACTCAGTAAAATCAGCAACTCTTAATTGACAATTAGACAACGGTAATGCCAAGTTTTTCAACTATAAATACAGCTTCATTTCAGTGTTTTAAAGACAACAACACACAACAACTGATCATTCTATTGCTATAAGCTTGCATACTATTGTTTATCATTTTATATTCATTTCATAAAGCTTTTGAGAGCCAAAGTCTTGTCCATAGTTGTTGTGATCTTGAGCTTACTTCTTTTACTCATATCTACTCATTAAGGAGTGTTTTGTTTGAGTGTTTAGTGTTTTGTACACTTGTAAGAGAATTGTGATTCTCTTGTTGTAAGGAACTTATGTTTCCTTGGTTGAACTCTTGGAGTGTTGTATCTCTGAGCAAAGGTGTTAAGGCGTGTGTCCTTAAGTTGTAAAGGTTTGTTGAGCACCCGTAAGCTTGACAAGTTAGTGGAAAATCTCGAGAGAGTCTCTCGGGGACTGGACTAGCCACGTGTTGTGGTGAACCAGAATACATCAGTGCGTTCTTTCCTTTTGTTTATTTAACGCACTTAATTATTTCCTGCAAATTTTAATTTCCGCAAGTTTACGCTAAATTTTATTATAACGCTATTCACCCCCCCCCCTCTAGCGTTATTGTGTTATCTAACAGTAAGTAGGGGAGTAGGGGGTGGTCCTACGGGCAGGGCGGGAGGTCAGGGTGGGAAGAGGGCAGCGGACGCCCATAGATTAAGGAGTGGGTCATGGAACATAGGCACTCTGATGGGTAAGTGCATAGAGTTGGCGAAGGTTCTTCAGAAGAAGAGGGTTAACATAGCGTGCGTCCAGGAGACTAGGTGGAAAGGGACGAAGGCGTGGAATGTTGATGGGTTTAAGCTGTGGTATTCTGGGCTCGTGAGGGGTATGAATGGAGTGGGCATCTTGGTTGATAGGGACCTAAGGGAATCCATTGTCGAGGTTAGGCGAGTGAATGATAGGTTAATGTCCATTAAGCTGGTTATTGGGGGTGGCGTCCTCAACGTCATCAGCGCTTACGCGCCGCAAGCAGGCTTAGACGAGGAGGCTGAAAGGCGCTTTTGGGAGGACTTGGATGATCTGGTGGGTAGTATTCCCCAATCTGAGAAGTTAGTTATTGGAGGGGACTTTAATGGTCATATAGGGGCTGAGGCTGGTGGCTATGAGGAGGTGCACGGTGGATTTGGCTTTGGGGCCAGGAACGGAGGAGGCACTTCGCTGCTTGATTTTGCCAGGGCTTCCGAGCTCCTGATTGCGAACTCGACATTCCGGAAGAGGGAGGAGCATTTGGTCACCTACAAGAGTTCGGCGGCGAGGACTCAGATTGATTACATCCTCATCAGATGGAGCGATAGGGGTTTGTGCAAGGACTGCAAGGTTATTCTGGGAGAGTCTCTTTCAACTCTCCATAGACTACTAGTGATGGATGTCGATCTCTGGGTGAAGAAGAAGAGGAGGGGCGCCCGGGGTCAACCGCCGATTAGATGGGGAGCTTTGTCTAAGGAGAAAGCACAGGAGTTGGAAAGGAGGTTAGTGGAGGGCGGAGCTTGGAGAAGTTATGGGGAAGCAGACGCTATGTGGACAGTGACGGCAAACTTGGTTAGGGGGGTAGCACGGGACGTGCTCGGGGTAGCTAAGGGATATTCAGGCAGACATCAGGGTGATTGGTGGTGGAACGAGGTAGTCAAAGGAAAAGTGGAGGTGAAGAAGGCGGCGTTCGCTAGGTTGGCAGGGAGCACAAGCGAGGAGGAGCGGAGAGCGAACAGGTTGATCTACAAGGAGGCGAGAAGAGAAGCTAAGATGGCAGTCACGGAAGCTAAAGACGCGGCGTGCGGTCGCATGTATGAGGAACTAGGGGAGAGAGGTGGGGATAAGAAGTTATTCCGGTTGTCTAAAGCAAGGGAAAGGAAGGCACGTGATCTAGACCAAGTCAGGTGTATCAAGGACGAGGATGGTAGAGTTCTGATGGGGGAATCTCAAATCAAACAGAGGTGGCAGGCGTACTTTCGGGACCTTCTTAACGAGGAGGGGGATCGGAGCATAGAGCTAGGAGAGTTGGGGCATTTAGAGCAGCATAGAGACCTTGGGTACTGCAGGCGCATTAGGGTGGAGGAGGTCTTAGGGGCGTTGCATAGGATGAGTAGGGGTCGAGCGACCGGGCCTGACGAGATCCCGGTGGAGTTCTAGAAGTGCATGGGTAAGCCTGGAGGGGAGTGGCTCTCTAGGCTGTTCAATGCGATCTTCAAGACCAAAAGGATGCCGGATGAGTGGAGGTGGAGTACAGTGGTGCCCTTGTACAAGAACAAAGGGGACATCCAGTGCTGCAGCAACTATAGGGGTATCAAATTAATAAGCCACACGATGAAGGTATGGGAGAGGGTGATTGAGGCGCGGGTGAGGGAGGCGACAACTATATCTGAGAACCAGTTTGGTTTCATGCCGGGCCGCTCCACCACAGAGGCTATTCACCTAGTCAGGCGACTGGCGGAACAATTCAGGGATAAGAAGAAGGACCTTCACATGGTGCTTATCGACTTGGAGAAGGCATATGACAAGGTCCCGAGGGAGGTGCTATGGAGGTGCTTGGAGGCGAAGAGTGTGCCGGAAGCCTATATCAGAGTAATCAAGGACATGTATAATGGAGCTAAGACTAGGGTTAGGACTGTGGGTGGCGAATCAGACCATTTTCCTATGATAATGGGGCTCCATCAAGGATCGGCGCTGAGCCCCCTATTGTTTGCCTTAGTGATAGATGCTCTAACCCGACATATCCAAGGGGAGGTGCCTTGGTGTACGCTTTTTGCTGATGATATAGTATTGATTGACGGAACGAGGGTCGGTGTTAGTGAAAGGTTAGAGGTGTGGAGACAGACCCTCGAGTCTAAAGGTTTCAAAATAAGCAGATCAAAGACAGAATACCTGAGTGCAAGTTTGGCGACGAGCCGAGTGGGGTAGGCAGGGACGTGATGCTTGGTTCTCAGGCCATCGCCAAGAGGGATAGTGTCCGATATCTTGGGTCTGTGATTCAGGGGGACGAAGAGATTGACGGGGACGTCACCCATCGAATAGGAGCGGGGTGGTCAAAGTGGAGGCATGCTTCAGGGGTCCTGTGTGACAAGAAAATTCCACACAAACTCAAGGGGAAATTCTACAGAGCCGTGGTTAGACCTGCGATGTTGTATGGGGCGGAGTGCTGGCCCGTGAAAAACTCCCATGTTCAGAGAATGAAGGTTGCGGAGATGAGGATGCTTAGGTGGATGTGTGGGAACACCAGGCTAGATAAGATTAAGAATGAAGTTATTCGACAGAAGATAGGGGTGGCCCCAGTGGATGAGAAGATGCGGGAAGCGAGGCTGAGGTGGTTCAGGCAAGTACGGAGGAGGGGTCCCGATGCCCCGGTGAGGAGCTGCGAGCGGCTGGAGATTGTTGGCGGTCGGCGAGGAAAAGGGAGGCCTAAGAAGCATTGGGGAGAGATGATTAGGCAGGACATGACTAGAATGCAGGTTTCCGAGGACATGACCCTTGATAGGGGAGTCTGGAGGTCTAGAATCAGGGTTGTAGGCTAGGGGCTCATTGAGTTCTTCGTACGCCTCACCCGGGGTTGGGTGTGGGATAGCAGGGTCACTCATAGATGATTAGTGTTTTAGCTTATGTCCCCTTATGGTTGTTAGTATGATAGTTACGGTTTGTTATTATTGCATGCGACTGTATTTATGTTTCTTATGTTTACATAATTATTTACGTTATTCCTGCGGGATTTACTAATGCTCTATTGTTTTGTCTTGTCTTGTTTTTGTTTCTAATTTTGTCTTTGTTTTTATTTTTGTTTTTGTTTTTGTTTTAATGCAGCTTTTCATTTTATCCTATGCGCCGAGGGTCGAATGGAAACAGCCTCTCTACCCTTTCTGGTAGGGGTAAGGCTCGTCTACATATTACCCTCCCCAGACCCCACCTGGTAGGAATATACTGGGTAGTTGTTGTTTTTGTTGTTGTTGTTGCTGTGTGAATGAATTGGCTCTAGTTTTCTTGAATGTATTCTATTGATGTGAATTTCGCATAGGTTTGCAATTTTCTTTTGACGTTGTTTTGCTCATATTGTTAATGAGCCGATTTAGATCTTATTTTGGTTCTCCTTAAGTGGAATAGAGATTGATTGATGAAATTTTTGCTTAATTATCTTATTTTAGGTATTAATTGATGCTTAGGTTTTTAGTTTAATATTGGCTGTCAAAGTTGGTGTCCTCATTAGGAATATAAGATTGATGAACTGTTCAAGGGTTATATGACGATTGGGTTGGGGTAATACTAAATGAAAGCAAATATTTAATCCATGAAAAACTCATTTGCTTCTACCTTGTTTACATTGTTTGATAGGAGCATTCTTAGGCCGACAATACTTGGGTAGGAAAGTCTTAGGATTTTTATTAGATTTGAGGTGAGAGGTCGTTCCCTTAGTCAAAGTTATCCGGGAAATTCCCTGAAGGATTTGTATATATTTTATCTGGGGTATGCTCCGAAGTACTTGTAAATGAAGGCCGAAGATGGAACGGTTTGAGGAAGCATAGAATAGGATTTTTATTTTTTATTTCTTTATTTTTGTTTTATTAAGTGGGGATGACCTCGAGCCTTTTGTGTGTTTGTTTTTCTTTTTGTGTGTTTTTACCTCAATTGAATATTTTAAAAGCCAACTTGATCGAGTATGCAACTGTACTAATTACGAAGTTTGGGGAATGCCTATCACCTTCTCCCCGAGTCGAATGAACCACCTTACCCGAATCTCTGGAGCAGACTTGGTTTTAGGGTCCAAAGTGTTTCAAAAAGAAAAATTATTTTTTGAATAAAAACGGTGGCCTGACACTCCGAAATCAAATGCCAGGTGGCGACTCTGAGTTATTTCCTTTTGAATACAATTTTTCGTCACTTTCAAAATTGGGAAATCATTTTCAAGCTTTACTAAATTCTTTTATTTATTTTAAGAGGGTTAAGTGAGGTTTAATAAAAAGAAAGGGGGTGTGAAAACCCCCAAGTTATCCACACAATCCGTATTGGTAAATCCCGACCACCCCCAATGGCTTTTTCAGTTATTTATGCTAGTAACCTCTTAACGGGAAGAAAGCTCCTTTGGGAGCCGTTAATCACAATTTCTAGCACAATAAGAACCAACTGGTTCATAGGAGGAGACTTCAATGAAGTCTTAAAGGCTAGCGACAAGTTTTGGGGAAACTTATAAACCTGAGCCGCAACAACCTATTATGGAATTTCATAAACAAGTGTCACCTAATAGACCTAGGGTACAAAGGAAGCAAATACACTTGGCTAATAAAAGGTATACCAACAAAACCTCCCTAGTCTTGGAAAGAATAAATAGGTGCTTTGCAAATGAAGGTTGGATAGACAGTATCCTGCGGCTACTGTTCTGCACCTTCCTAGGACCCACTCAGACCACTGCCCTTTGCAAATCCAATTGGTAGGGTCTCCAAGCAATAAGCCATCAAGGCCCTTCAAATTTGAAACAATGTGGGTTAGCCACTCCTCTTTCCTCCAGAACTATCGATAAGGTCTTCTCTGACCAATCCACCATCCTCCAATGTATAGAAAGTTTCAAGACTTTAGTAACCAAATGGAACCAGGAAGTCCTTGGAAACATCGTCCACCAAAAGAAAGAGACTCATGGCCAGAATCCATGGTATTCAAAAGCCTCCTACCTACCAATACAGTAGCTACCTGCTAAATCTTGAAACAAACTTAAATGTTGAGTTGAACCATATCCTCAAGAATGAGGAAGACTTTTGGAAACTAAAGTCTAGGACCAATTGGTTGAATGAGACAGAAGCTAGCGCTAGGTTTTTCTACACCTCAACCCTTAATAGAAGAAGGAGAAACAGAATCCTATCCCTCAAAGATGAGAATGGCAACTAGCTTCATGATCAGAAGGACATTCAGGCAGCCATTATAGGTTTCTTCACTGACCTATACATAACTTCCTACATTGAGGGCCCTTGGGCAACCATCCATCACTCCACAATGGGGCCTACCCTATCCCAAGGCCAAAGGGCTTTTATGGACAGATCCCTTCAAGTGAGTGAGGTAAAAAAGGCACATTTCTCCAATAAACCCTTCAAATCCCAGGCCCAGATAGCCTTCATCCCTTCTTCTATAAAAAAATACTGGGATATCGTAGGGGACTCTGTCAGAGAATTCTGCCAAAATTGTTTTTCCACTAGCTCCATGGTAACACCATGACCCAAACCCTTTTGTGCCTAATTCCTAAATGCCCCCAAGCTTCAATGTTGAAAAACTTCATACTCATTGGCCTTTGCAACACTATCTATAAATCAGTCACAAAAATAAATGTGAACAGAATAAAACTTATCCTATCCACATCATTGGGCCAAGCCAAGCAAGCTTTCTGACTAACAGAAGGGCCTGCGACAATGCAATCATTTTCTACGAATATGTAAACCACTTCAGGAAAATGAAAGGTAAGAGTGGTAACATGATTTTAAATATAGACCTAGAGAAAACCTTTGAAGGTTGTAATGGTCTTTTATTAGAGACACTCTGGATGCCTTCAACTTCCGTAAGAGCTTATCCAAACTCATCATGTCTTGTATAAGTACTTCCTCCATCTCTATCCTTGTCAATAGAGGAAAAACTAAATCCTTCAACCCCTCAAGAGGCATTAGATAGGGAGACCCCATGTCCAACTATTTATTCATTCTGTGCATGGAGAGACTTTTTAGATCCATTGACAATGCAGTTACGCAAAATCAATGGCACGCCATAAGCATAAGTAGGTCTGGACCAAAAATCTCACATCTTTTCTTTGCAGATGACCTTACTTCATTTGCCAAAGGAAACATCAGGAACTGCAACACCATTCTCTCTATATTGCACAACTTCAATAATCAATCAGGACAAAAGATCAATCTAACTAAGTCTCGAGTCTTGTTTTCCTCAACATCACCCAAGATACCTCCCAACATCTTCCTGCTCTTCCATCCATCAAACACATAACCTCTTTTTGGAAATACATAGAATTTCCAATTTTCCATATAAAGCAAGTAGTCTTAGACTTCTGATTCATCATTGACAATATGCAATCCAACATGGCTGGCTCGAAAAAAAATGCCTTAACAAGGCTGGGAGAACAATCCTGGCCAAGACCACCCTGAGCAGCATCCCTAGCCCTGTAATGCAATACATCAATCTCTCTACCAAGGTCACTAATCAGATTGATAGAATCCAGAGAAATTTCTTTTGGGGCACCATCCCAGAAAGGAAAAAAGCTTAATCTTATTGAATGGGATGTAGTCACCAAAACCAAAGTTGATGGGGGTTAGGGCTACAAAAATCTAGCATTAAAAACAAAGCTTCTCATTCAAACCTGACATGGAGAGCTTACAATAACACCAATAGCCTTTGGGCTAAGTTCTGATTCACAAGCATTGCAACATGGCTAGACCAGTCCATACTTTGGACACCTAAGGAACCCTAAATCACCAACTTGGAATGGCTTACTAAAGGGTTGGATGATCTACAGCAAAGCCAGCAGATAGGTAGTTAATAAAGAGAATAGGGCCAACTTCCTGAATGACATTTGGATCCCTAACTAGCCAGCAAATAGGCAACTAATAGAATGCCCCCTAACCCAAAATGACCTCCAAGTCAGGGTTAAGGCAATGAACAATAGAGGCACTTGGGACACTTCAACATTGTCCATCACCATCGCCCCAAGCATCCTAGTCCTCCTAAACTCCGTGTTCATTCCCAGTTCCACAAATAAGGAGGACAACCTAATATGGAACCTGGCGGCTAATGAGAAGTTTTCCAATAGCTCTACTTACTCCTACATAAGCAGGAACACCAAAGACCACCCTTCTAGGGAAGAAGCACCCTTCAAATGGATATGGAAGCTTCAAAACCCCCAACAAAATCAAATATTTTCTCTGGTAGTAACCCATAGAAGGCTCCCAACTAGGAGATTGCTCAACTCTATAGGAATTAATTGCCCACCGGAATGCCACTACTGTGGCAATAATGAAGAAGATATTGACCATATTTTTTTTCAATGTCCTAATGTGCCCATTTCTGGAAGGATATCCTATCAAAATCATCAGGTTCCACAATGCCCCATCCAGTCCTAAGTAGCCACATGTGGCAATAATTTTTGCAACTCTCAAACTGTGAAGTACAACAGTTGCCTCGGCTGGGATAACCTCATCCCATTTTGCCTTTGGCACATTTGGTTGACAAGAAACAATAATGTTTTTAATAACAAAAAAGAACACATTAGTGCAAATAACACTATTGCAAATGCAACAGAATACCATGTTCTTACTAATAACAACCTAACAATGGTAACACATTAGATCATGTTAAAATGGATACCCCCTCCCAGAGGATCCTTCAAACTAAACATTGATGGAGCAGCAAAAGGAAACCCAGAAATAGGATCAGGGGGAATTTTGATAAATCACACTGGAGACTGGATATTGGCTACATGAACAATTTATCTCGAACAACAAATACAAGGACAGAAATCCAGGCCTTCTTGCGAGGTCTACAATTAGCAGAACTAAATAACCTAGTTCTGTAAGAAATAGACACCAATTCAGCAGAAAGAATAAACATGTTAACAAATGAAAATCTGATTTTTATCCCTTTAATTTGTGAATGCATATCAATCATCCAAATGATGGGCAGAGTGGTGGTGAGATACATCTAGCTAAAGAAAGTTTTTGGTACAAGTCCTTGTCTCTAGCAGTTCCTTCGATGTTTGCCAAAGATATCTTTTATACAGACATCCTATAAACTGAATTAATTAGATCTTTTGCGGGTTATAGTTTAAAAACTACTATGCAAAATATTACAATAATGGGTGCCATAATGTAATCAAGTAACGCTCCTATTATAACCCTATGTTTAATTAATATCATGTCTCTTTGACAAAGAAAAAGTATGCTCTTGAAGTTTGACTTATACTTTTAAAAAATCTAAAGAATAGTGTTATTGGTACTTTTCTTGGAAAAATAACAAGACGAGTCTCTTTAAAGCTCGAACTCAAGGATAGAAGAGGTTCATATATCAAGAAATTAAATTGCATACATATATATATATATATTGAATCTCTTTTGCTTTTCTCACGTGTTTATTTTTAAACTTTTTGAATCTCTTAGTTGAAATTATATCTCGTCTCTTATAATTCTTTTTTATCATGTTCTCCATCCCAAATTAGTTTTCATATTCGCTTCTCAATGGTCAAATTATGTGAACTTTAATCAATATTTTAGAATATATTTTTCTTTATATTGACATGAGAACAATAATCTTATGTAATACTTTTTGTGTAACTAAATTTTAATTGTAAATATTGAGTTAATCTAATTCATTTTAATTTCAAAATTTAATCGAACTGATTCTTAAAAAGAAAAATATGTGTTAGGTGTTTATCCAAGAAAATTATAAATCTCTCATATTTTCTAGTCCTTTTTCTTGTAAGAAAAGTTTGGAGTTCTATAAATTGAAGATTTATCCTTCTCATTCTGTAGCATTTATAATGTAGTCATATCGATTTTGAGAGTTGTGCTTAGGGAGAGAACTTTATAGGACAAGTGTTAGTGTGTCACTTGTGTTTGCCTCTTCGTGAGGTTGTTCTCTCAATATTTTGTACTCTCTTTTATATAGTGGATTGCTCATCTCCGCCGTGGACGTAGGTCAGTTGATCGAACCATGTTATATATTTATGTTTTTTTTGTATATTTCTCTTTTATTGTCTAATTTATCGTCGTTCAAGTGTTGCTTTACTAGCTTCCGCATGACACCTGCTTATTTTGATCCTAACGAAATGACTATTAAGAAGGTATTTTGTTAAGCTAATAAGCTGGTCAAACTAGCTTAAGCACTTTTCGGTTTATCTACACATTTGGTAAAGTTAAAAGTGCTTATAAGCCAAAAATAAGTCAAAATTCATAAACTGGTCACCCTCCAACTTATGAATTTTTTGCTTATAAGCACTTTAAGCTTGACCAAGATTTTTATTATTTTATTCCTAAAATATTCCCTTTCAATAAGACTCCTACATCGAACTCACTGCCTTACATATTTTTTCTACCTAAACCCCATGCCTCTTCATGTCTCCAATTCTCATCGACTATTTAAGGTAAACAAACTCTCTATTCCTTTTCATATTTGTATCTATGTGATTGTGTATTAATCTGTGAATTGTTGTAGTAAACAAGGACATATCAATTTTTTTATGTATTGCTTTTTAAGTGTTGTGGTGATAAATGCAGAGTTTCTCTTCAAATATTTTATTCTATTTAGGTTTATTTTCTATTGAAAAATTTTTGTCAATTTTGTTAATTATTATAACTTATGATTATATTCTTATCATAAAATAATTTATGACAAATAAAATTTTTGTGTTTGAATCGATATGGTATCTTAAAATTTTGAAGAAATTATTCATTTATAAGTGTAAACAATTCTAAGGTTTATTCAAGTCATTTTAATTAAAAAAAAAAAAGAGCTTATCAACACTTTTTTTATCAAATATTGTAACAACTTATTAACAATTTCATCACTTTTAGCATTGGTATTCAAACACGTAACTGCTTATTTATTAAATTAATTTCAGTACTTGAAAATATTTTTTAGTATTAAATACTTATCAGCTACTTCAACTCAGCTAATTCAAACCAACTCTACTTTGGAACAACAAGAGTTGAAAAGAAATTCCACAATTTTTTCTCAAAACACATTTCCAAGAAAGTGTCCAAACGCCAACCAAAATGCCTAACGACGATCAATTCAAGTGTTTGTTCGGTGTCATTTTCCACAACAATGAATGGCTGCTGGGAGGGTGGGGATATGGACCTTAGGAACACTCTCAATCTCGGCATTAACTGTCTTTTAGAACTATCAATTTTGCCCTCCGATCCTAACCATTTTAGCAGTGTAACATGTCAATCATGGTTCTATCAATTTGGACCCTGCAAATTGCAATCACTCTCGATATGGTAAACTCTCGATAAATATTTACCTATTTCGGCTGTATGATGGATAAATAGGCTACATAGTTGATATTTACACCTTAATATGGCTATACTTTGTTGTTGTTTTATAGATAAATTCCAAACAAAATACTCTAAATAGTGTCTTTTTGTTTCGCGATATTATATGAGAGGAAGCAACAAGGAGTGTGTTGGAGGCGATAATGTGAAGAAAAGATCCACTCGAAAAGTACCCGAGTAGGAAAAAGCAGAAATGGTCCGAGCAAGAAGGCCACCGCGACCGCGGTGAACCGCGGTGGATTAATAAGGTGAGGCAGAAAGATCAGCTTTCATCGTGGTCGACCACGGTTGGTCGCAACCGCAGTGAACTGTTCATGCGGCTGGAAGATTGAGGACCAAAGTGTAATTTCGGGGAAACTTTTGTAAAACCCTTATAAGCTTTAGAAACTCGCCCAAGATTGTAGTAAGTTTATTTTAGACTACTTTTGGAGGAAGCAAGTGGGAGGAGAAGATCCAAACATTAGAGTTTTTCTCTATCTCCTTTTAATTCTTGCAATTGTACATTATGAACAATCTGGTAGTTTTCTCGTATTTTGTTATGAGTAGTTTAATAATTATCTAGCGTTTTGATAGAACCTTTTGTAAGATAAATTCTTGTTATGTTTTTATATAATTGACCCATTGAATTTCTCTACTTGTTCAACTACGTGTTTGTTGTTGTTGATAGAATGGCATTGATTGTGCCTATTTAGTGTGTACTTCTTGAGAGAGAGTACATATTTAGTTAGTTGTTGAACAACGTCACTCCTAACGCATGTGAGAAATCAATATATTGGGTTTAATGGCAGGTTTAGAAATAACAAAGTCTTGACGTGGTCATAATGAGTGGTTAGATAGAGCCAACTAGCGTAGTTTGAGAAAATATATCTAGTAAATTATTGTAGTTGCTCGAGAGAGAATTACGACATCTAATGTGCCCACGATTAGTAGAGAATATATTAGCGAAAATTGTAGGGAACATAGCTAGAAGAATTTCCGACAATTGGGGAAATTATAACTCTAGACCTCCTTAATTTAGTCTCCAACTCTTAGTCTAGTTAGTTGATAATTTTACCATTTTCTAGTATTTGCTAGTTAATTAGTTAGAATTATAAATCTCAATCTTTATAATTTAGAAAACTGTTCAATCTTGTCTTCTTAGTGATATTAAACAGATACAGCTAAACCTTAGTTCTCTGTGGGATTCGACTCCGGACTTTTAGACGGGATTATATTTGCAGGGATCGCTATATTTTTAGGACTAGAGTTAGGTGTGATCAAATTTTGGCGTTGTCGGGGGACTAATGGTGTAGTTGTAACTATATATATTGCTAGATTTCGAGTTTGAACTTTTATTTTGGTTTTTTTTTGTATTTTTATTTTTATTTTATTATAACTGATGATTTGAGAAACATTACATCTTGGAATATGGAATTTTAGGTGTAGATAATTCTACTATTGATCCGCATACATATTTTGAAGGAAACCACCCGTATAATAATTATCAAAATATTCCTATGAGCGAGTTACGTGCACCAACTTAATCTTATTTGTGAAATGCGTGTGATGTGTGTGGTGGTAAAAATGGTCACTTTTATGGTTGTGCTTATATTTCTTTTTTTTTCCCCAACCCTTACTACGATGGTTCTATCTTTTCTTGTAAAGTTAATAGGATCAAAGAACCTAGGAATGCGGACCTGAAGGAGATCAAGGATATGTTAAACTACCTTCTGGAACAAAACAATGAGAAACAATTGCAGATAGAAAAACAAGAGACAACTATTCCCAAGTTGGAGGCTCAATTGAGTCAAGTGGTTGGAGTTTTTAATGCTCAACAAGCCAATATTGAGGATAGTAGCTAAGAAGTGTAGGAATTTGAGGTGTTAATTGGGGAGGTCAGAGTAGAACACCATCAACCTAGCCAACTACAATTTCAGGATGTCAATGTTGAAGAAGTGAGACTAGATTCAGCCAAGGACATTGAGGATACAAATTTTGTCGACTCTAGTATCATTGATGTTGAGGATGTTGAAAATCCTTAAGTTCATATGTGTTAGTGCATTGGTCCTCACTACAAATATTTTTCTACATTGTGCATGGATGACGATATGAATATAGAGTCATCTGAGCCGATTGAGAAGTCAAGAAATGAGAAACGAGGTGCCTACATTCTGGAATTTTTCTTGCTAGAAAGACATGACTACACACCTCATCTAAGAGCCAAGAAGTGTAGAATAGTACAATGGTTGCTTGGGCCAATTAGATTTGTTCCTCCACCCCTGGAGCATAGCCTAAAACTTGATACTAAATTGGGGGTTCAATTCATAAACTCGAGGTGGAAGCAAAAAGTGATTCATGTCATGCCGCAACATTAAATCAAGCGCTTGTTGGGAGGCAACCCAACTTTATTGCTTTCTTTTATTTATTTATATTTTTTAAATTGTATTATTTTTGTAGTGTTAATTTCTTATTTTCTAGGAGCATGGAAACCAAAGGTATTGGAAGGGTGCAACAGCAAACCAAATGGTTGGAACTAAGTGTGAGGTACCCGAACGAAAGACCAAGCTTGGGAGAAGTCCGAGTACCCCATGAGTTGTTAGTACTTCGGTCTTTGGCCTACTAAGGAGTCTCTTTTATCCTTTTATTAGTTATGGTGTGCATTGGGGACAATGCATAATTTGAAGTGTTGGGTGAGGAGATTGTCTGGGTGATTTTCTATGCTATTTTAGTTGTGTTAGTTTAATTGAATAATTTTTTTTTTTAAAATAAAAAAGGTTGGACTTTTTCCGACGATTGATCTTGTAGAAAATATTCTTGAGGGATTTAAGTCTAAAGAAAAAACAACCAAAAAAGATTTTATTTGTTAGGTAGTGTAACAATTACCCCTTGGTTTTTGTTTAAACCACGGTTCGTTTCCGATGGTTTCATTTGAACCGGGTGTAATTAGTTTTTTTGGAGTAAGAGACATTATGTTGTGTTTTGAATTGAATCAATATCTCTTGACTTTGTTATTCCTTGAGAATAGTGAGTACTTTGGTTGTGACGCTTAGACCAAGTTTTTCACTCTAGTATAAGTACCTTAAATCTTATGATCTTAACTTTCTTTAACTGCTTTGGCTAGAGTGTCTTGATGAAACCAATCCTGATAGAGTTATGTGTCATGTGTGTGTAAGGATTTATTATATTCTATGCATTGTATTTGATGCCTAGAACTTTTTTCGTGTGTTTGCAAAGCGAAATAGTAGTTTTATTCAATCTTGGAACATAGGTGTTTCTTTGTTAAGCCAGATATGTATATTTTACCAACCTAAATATTATGTATCGTAGTTAACCCATTTGATCCTGTAATCCTATTTCTTTCGCAATCACATTATAAGCCTTACCCATTTGTTTGAATTAACCATATATTTGAACCTTCTAACCTCTCATCACTTGAATTATCATGATTTATGTAAATGTTAAAGTGTGGGGTGGTAAGGTTGGCTTTTGAGTGGAACTAATGAAATCAGGAGAAAGGTGCACTGTTTTGAATAAGAGCCATTTGAATTGAAAAAAAGATATAGTTGTATTGTTGTGAAAAAAAGTATTTTTTTAATAAGTGGTGGCTCTTGATATAAGTATTTTTAAAGAAGAATCGGGTATTATATATTGATGTGAAGGTGGAGTTTCGGTTTGACATAAGTATGGGATTTGAATGTTAATGTATATGTATTAAAGTACTTAGGGAGGTGTAGTCACTCTTATATTTAAGTGTATCATACCTGTCCCGTAGCCTACATTTCAACCAAATTAAGTCCTAATTGATCCTTGATTGAATTAGCTCGATTAGTGGAATAGTACACTACGGACAAGCGTATGGTGCATATTTTGTAGCATATGAACTGAAAGTGAGTGGATTCTTTCTATTTGAGTTCTTAAGTATTCTTAAATTTTATTGTGTGGAACTACTCTCTTTTGTTGTGTGAGGGCAATTGATTCATGAAGGAAAGGTAATATCAGTGACCTCTATGTTAGAGTAAGTAGGTGAGTTGTGAATATTGCGTTGTACTTGTGAGTCAAATCTTGAAGTGAAGATGTTAAGCTTTTGTGCTTAGTCTATTATAAATACTCTTTGTGTGATGAGTTAGGAGAATTGTTTAAAAAGGTCGTATCGATAAAAAAGTATAATTTGATTGCTCGAGGTCTAGCAATGATTTAAATGTAGGATATTGATAATAGGCTATATAGTTGATATTTACACCTTAATATGACCATAATTTGTTATTGTTTTAAAGATAAATCACCAAAAAAATGCTCTAAATAGTGTCCTTTTGTTTCGCAAGGAGTATTATATGAGAGGAAGCAATATGAAGTGTATTGGAGGTGATAATATGAAGAAAAGGCCCACTCGATAAGTATCCGAGCACGAAAAAGCGGAAATGGTCCGGGCAAGAAGCCCACCGCGACCGCGGTAGCACCGCGGTGAACCGCGGTGGATTAATAAGGCGAGGCAGAAAGATCAGGTTTCACTACGATCGACCGTGGTTGGCCCCGACAGCGGTTAACTGTTCATATGGCTGGAAGTTTGAGGACCAAAGTGTAATTTCAGAAAAAAATTTCTAAAACCCTTATATGCTTTAGAAACTCGTCCAAGATTGTACTAATCTTATTTTAGACTACTTTTGGAGGAAGAACAAGTGGGAGGAGACGATCCAAACATTAGAGTTTTTCTCTATCTCCTTTTAATTCTTGCAATTTTACATTATGAACAATATAGTAGTTTTCTCATATTTTGTTATGAGTAGCTAAACAATTATCTAGGGTTTTGATAGAAACTTTTGTAAGATAAATTCTTGTTATGTTTTTATATAATTGAGCCATTGGATTCTCTACTTGTTCAATTACGTGTTTGTTGTTGTTGATTGAATCTCCATCAATTGACTGTGCCTATTTAGTATGTACTGCTTGATAGAGAGTACATATTTAGGTAGTTGTTGAACAACATCACTCCTGGCATATGTAAGAAATTAATATATTGGACTTAAATACAGGCTTAGAAATAACAAAGCCTTGACGTGGTCATAATGAGCGGTTAGATAAAGCCAACTAGTGTTGTTCGAGAGAATATGTGTAGTAAATTTTGGTAGTTGCTCGAGAGAGAATTACGACATCTAAAGTTCTAACGATCAGTACAGAATAAATTGGCGAAAATTGTAGATAACATAGCTAGAAGAATTCCGACAATTGGGAAAATCATAACTCTAGATCTCCTTAATTTAGTCTCCAACCCTTAGTCTAGTTAGTTGATAATTCTTACCGTTTTCTAGTATTTGCTAGTTAATTAGTTAGAATTATAAATCTCAATCTTTATAATTTAGAAAATTGTTCAATCTTGTCTTCTTAGTGATATTAAACAGATACAGTTAAGCCTTAGTTCTCTGTGGGATTCGACTCCGGACTTTTAGACCGGATTATATTTGCAGCGACCGCTTATCCTTTTTAGGACTAGAGTTGGGCATAATCAATGACAAAATGGTGGCGAAGCTAGAAATATTTTCAAGAGTGTTCAAACTTGAAAGAACTAAAAAAAATTCCGATGAACGATATATATGTCTTATATAACGAAAATTAATATTTTTTGCTTATATATATAGGATAACTTTTTATAATATTTTGATGAAGGGTGATCAATTGACCCTCTTTTGTAAAAGGTAGCTTCTCCCCTGATGACCAACCAAATAATTTATCTTAATAGTTAAAAATAAAGTGAGTATGCATATCACTTAATCCAAGTATGTTATATGATAGACAATTATTCATCTAATGATTTGGTACAGGTAGCGGATGCGATTAGAGTTTTTACACTAAACTCCGACCTCAAACCTCTTTACTCGAAAGCCTAACATTGTCTTTTCTTTTCGTTTGGCTACTTAGTGGCAGATCCAAATTTTAGAAGTCGTGGATTTTATTGAGAGTGTCGATTCTTAATATGTAATAATCTTTTGTTTTAATTTATGTGGATCTGCTTGACTGAATATAAAGTTAAAAGAAAAAAGTAAAAATTTTTGGAGTTTATGGTTCTAAACAAATTAAAATAATTGTATAGTTATAACTCTTTTGAAACTTGTGGTGGTAAATATCTTAAAGTATCTATATGGTTATAAAAGCTTCTCATTAAGGGTAGAATTAGAAATTTAAACTAAATTATTTTCAAATTTAAAAAAGAAATACTTTTTGAGAACGAACTAAAAAGAAAATATATTCATGTAAAACGAACAAATGAAATATATTTAATTATATCCATATATGTTCTTCACACATATATAAAAATTGATTATGCTATTTCGAGTTCTCTGTTAGTAGTCCCAACTTTGTCAATTCTAATGTTGGAGGAGGAGAGTATTTACCACTTAGCTATCCTTCCCTTGTCAAAATGGTAAAATTAATGCTCTTACAACTTCCGTCTTTGTTTCATGGTCTTAACTTATGTTCCATTTTAACCTCATTGTTTCATGGTATTTCGTTTGACAATATAATTGACAATTTAGAAATTTGTGTTATTGAAGGTTTATTCGGAAGGCCACAAACGAAATTGGTGGTAGAATGAGGAGTTTCAAGAAAAAGTGAAAGCTAAGAAAGTAACATACCTGAAGCTACTAGGGAGCATGGATGAGGAGGACGTGTAGGGAGTGTTATAAGAAGGCAAGCAAATAGGCAAATTTGGCAATCACGACAGCTAAGACGACAACTTTTTGAGTGATTGTATGAGGATCTTGTGGGCGAAGAAGGCGACATGAAGTTGTACGGGTTAGCCAAGATTAAAAGAGAAAGGCTCGAGACTGGACCAAGCGTGGTGCATCAAACACAAGGATGGTAAGACTCTATTGGAAAAGGTATGTATCATGCATAGATGTCAGGAGTACTTCCATAGACTCTTGAACGAGGGAGGGGACAGGAACATCGTGCTAGGTGAATTGGAAAACTTAGGGAGTTCGAGGGATTTTAGATTTTGTAGGCGTATTAGGAGTGAGGAGGTTGAGGAGGCAATACGAAAAAAAGAGCAGGGATAAGGCAACTAGGCCTAACAAGATCGCCGTGGAATTTTAGAAAGAAGTGGGTGCGGCAGGCTTGGAATGACTTGTTGGGTTGTTTAATGTTATTTTCATGAAGAAAAAGATGCCAAAAGATTGGTGGTGGAGTCTGATGATCCTGTTGTGTTGGCTCAAGTTCAGTTGAAGTTTTGAAGAATGGCAAATGAGCTAAATGATCGAGCAGATCCATCTTATGAGAAACAATAGTTATCAACCTATGCATATGAGATGCACGTGAAGAAGATAAGTCTTAGGGATCAAGCAACAATATCTTCTGAACTGATCGAAAAGATTGCATATGGGATAAGGAGTTGAAGTCTCCTTATGAGAAGAGAACACAATCCGGATCAAGGATAAGGGTTGGAGTTTGTATTGGTCTAGCACTCAAATTTGATGGAGGATCAGCAAGTGAGTCTCAATCAAACTCTGATTACTAACTTAATAAATAGATAAGTTTGTTCTATTTTACAGGTATGCACATTTCCTGTAATAGGAACTCAAGATGAACCAGGTCCATCACTCAGGTGCACAAAAACGGGCAGATTCGATCATGTGGGTTGCACGTGAAGGAGATAAGCTTAACTTGGTGTATTTAATATCTCCTTATCGAAAAAGTTGCATAATTGATAAGGAGAAGGAGTCCTTAATCAAAGAGAACACTATCCAAGATAGGGAATGAGTTAGAAGTTGAAATTAACTAGAACTCTTCCACCAAGGAAGAGTTGCATCAGAACTCTAGTTATTTCTTCATTTACTAACTCTATAAATTGCAGGATGTTCTCACATCAAAAGTTTTTTACAAAAATACAGAAGTTAAACTTGAATTGAGAGCAAAATAAAAAGGCTTTTTGCAAGCAGTTCGTGTGTGATTCAAGTGTGCAAACCTGAAGCTACATGAACCATATTGAAGAACCAGTTCCATAAAGAGTTTTATATGCCTTTCTTTATTTCTAGTTCAATTTTAGTAGGTATTTTATTTGTACATTTCAGTTTTCATAGAAGCAATTGTAATAGGTACCTTGAGTATTCAAGTTAGATTTAAGTTGAAGTTGTCGCAATAGTTAGAGGCTGGTTGCTACAACGGGATTAGAGTTAATCCTTAGGTTTACAAAGAGGTTTTGTAAATGTTGTTTTGGCTCAGTGATTTTAGGGGAAGTTTGGGAAAATCCTTCTGAGTAGTAAGTCATGGTTTTTTCACCTTTTTAGCCAGGTGTTTTCCACGTAAAACCTCTGAGTTCTTTATTTTCTGTATTTATTATTCCAAAACAGCAGTAGTTGGAACACATAGAAGAACCACGTCCTTCATAAGCAGTTTAAGCAAAAAATTGGGTACCACACAATTCACCCCCCCCCCCCCCCTCATGTGTGGAATTGACGTATAAAACATCAATTGGTATTAGAGTAGGTTATCTTTGAAGAGGCTATCACCATAGGAACATATCAATATGAGCTTTCCACCTGGAAACTAGGAAGGGCAATCCACTGATAGGCCTCCACTCTTTAATGGCCACTACTACTCCTGGTGGAAAAATAGAATGAGAGATTATATCAACGGAGAAGACTATGAGCTATGAGACAATGTCACTGATGGTCCCCTAGCTACCATGAAGAAGAATGATGAAGGAGTAGATGTGCCAAAAACAAGAGCTGACTGCAATGCTGAGGACTTGAGAAAATTGGTATAGAATGCTAAGGCCAAAAAATGGATTGTGTGTGGATTAGGCCCGAATGAGTACTTTACAATTCAAAGATGTACCACTGCCAAGGAAATATAGGACACTTTACAAGTGGCTCATGAAGGAACTCCTCAAGTAAAGAGATCAAGAGGAACATTGCTATATTCTCAATATGAGAATGTTACCATGGAGGAAGGGGAAACCATCCAGGAGATGTATACAAGGTTTACCACACTGACAAATGAAATTAAGTCTCTTGGAAGGGTTATTCTTGAAGAGGACAAAGTTGAAAAAATTTTGACAAGGGTTCTGCCAGTCACTTGGGAAAGCAAAATCACTGTCATTCAGGAATCAAAGAACATTGTCACTCTTAAGTTGGACGAGCTAATTGGAAATCTCACAACCTATGAACTTATAAGGCAAACCATGAAGATGCATGCACCCAAGAAGGAAAGGATCGTGGCATTCAGAATCACTGAAGGTGCTGATCTAGAAGAGTATGAAATGACCATGATCACAAAGGAATTCAAAAATTACTTAATGAGAGGAAATGGTCCTTCAAGAAGTGGAAGCTACAATAAACCAAGGGTTCCTAAAAAAACAAATTAATGAGGGGTGTTACAAGTGCGGGAAGACTAATCACCATATTATAAACTGCCCTCAATGGGAAATTGTATAGAAGAAGGAAAGATCTGAACGAAGGAACAAAAAGAAGGAACAGGTTCAACTCAAGAAGAACAAAGGATCAACAAATGCTATGGTTGCTTCCTGGGGAGAATTTTCAGATGATGACTCAAAAGATGAAGATGAAGATGAAGAAGCACTTATGGCAATTGGAGAATTCGATGAGGAATTCGAGGTAAGTATAAATCATCAAAAAACAAGATTAAATTTTTGTCTAAAAAAAGGTTATCTGAGTTACTCTTGAATTTCATTGATGAATATGAGGATCTAAACAATGAAAAGGAACATCTGTCTAAAGAGCTTGTGATTTTGAAAGTTAAGTGCAAAAATCTAGAACTTAGGGCTAGTGAAAGAGATAGTAAAAATGCCGAGTTAAAGAACCAGGTTCACGAACTTGACACCACTGTCCTTGATCTTAGATCTGAAAATTTAAAATTGAAATTAGGAACTGGTAAAAAGAAAGTTGATCACACACAACTCACTTTAGAAGAAAATGTAGGAAAAATAAAAGATGAGTTGTACAAAAGAGATGAGCAGATAAGAGTCCTTAAGGAGGATCTGAACAAGGTTAAGCACGAGCTAGACATAAGCTATAAATAGAATAGGTCCTCCGATGCACTTTCATGGCTACATGAACACAATAGTAGCAATAAGAGAAGACTTGGCTACGGGACCCCTGCACCTAAGTGGGATCCTAAAAGCAAGTACCTCACACTTCCTGAGAACATAATTTGCACACATTGTGGTAAAACTGGTCACTATAAATCTGAATGTATTGCAAAAGAAAAGGCTAGTCAAAAGAATAAAGAATTTGTTCAAGGGAAAAATAGGCTGCCAGTTTGGGCTAAAAAGAATCTGATTCACCCTTTTGCCTATAGAAAGGGACCCAAATTAGTTTGGGTTCCTAAGACTAACCCCCTAATTTCCTTTTATGGGTCCAAGTGAAGGGGAGCAGCCAAATATGGTGCATGGGTAGTGGCTGCTCAAAGCATATGACAGGAAGTAAGAACCAGTTCCTTTCACTTGAGGACCTCAAAGGAGGTGATGTCTCCTTTGGAAATGGGAAGAAAGGTGAGATCATTGGGGTTTGAAAGGTAGTTAAGCCTGATTCTCACTCTATTGAGAATGTCTACTTGATAGATGACCTTAAATATTGCCTAATAAGATAATCACAATTGTGTGATAGAGGTAACTTGGTAGCATTTACCTCTACAAAATATTTTGTAATTAATCTTACCACTAACAAGATTGTTTTGCAGGGAAAAAAGTAAACAATATATGCATTGCAGATTTGTCCACACTTTCAGAAAATGCACTCACTTGCTTAAGTGTGTTGGACAATGATCCCCTCCTTTGGCACAAGAGACTTGGACATGCCAGTCTAAATCAACTCAACAAACTAGTCTCCAAGGATTTGGTTATAGGACTACCTAACATTAAGTTCAAGGAAGGTAAAATTTGTGAGGCTTGTTCAAAGGGAGAAGCAGGTAAGATCCTTTGTCAAAAGCAAGAAAATGATAATCACCACCAAAACGATGGAACTGGTCCATGTGGATCTCTGTGGTCCAATGAGAACATTAAGCAGAGGTGATAAAAGATATGTGATGGTGCTTGTTGATGATTACTCTAGGTTTACTTGGACATTATTTTTAACATATAAAGTTGAAGCATTTGACATGTTTGCTTCTTGTGTTAAAAAAAATTAGAATAAAAAAATCGGAAAAAACTAGGTCATCAACTTGCATCAATTAAGTCTGATCATGGAACTGAATTTGAAAATGCTAAGTTTGCTGAATTCTTGCATTCTACATAATATCTGCATGGACCTCTTGTTAAGAAGATTCCCTATGTGTTACTTAAAGGGAGAAACTAAATATATCCAATCTTAGGGCATTTAGATGCAAGTACTTTGTGCATGATAATGGCAAAGACTCCCTATGTAAAGTTTGATTCCAGAAGTGATGAGGGAGTATTCTTGGTATATTCTTCACATAGAATAGCATATGAAGTGTACAACAAAAGAACTATGTGTGTAGAAAGAAAGTATACATGTAGTTTTGATAAAACTAACATTCTTTCTGAGAGACACGAATATGAAGATGAATCTATTGGGCTGGTAAAAGGTTTAAATAAAGTCACATCCCAAGATGAAGCTGCACCAGAAGAAGGAACAAGTGATGGAACAGGTTCTTCCACCCAGGGCAATATGACAGGGGGGACTGACTAGAGAATAACTGATCCTCAAACCTCGAGGAAACCTATGTAACAAAATCAAGAAGGAACATCCAAAGAAACTGACACTCCTATTGCAACATCCACGAAATTGGATATAGATGAACCTGGTTCATCTGTTGATCAAAAGTTGTATAGGGGAATGATTGGTTCTCTTCTATATCTCACTACTAACATACCCGACATTGTGTATAGTGTAGGTCTTTGTGCTTGATTTCAGGCAAATCCAAAGGAGTCCCACTTGACTAATGTAGAGAGAATATTGAGATACATGAAAGGAACCACTGACCTTTACCTCTAGTATCCAAAAGTTAGTAACTTTAACCTAATAGGATATGTTGAAGCTAATTATGCAGGTTTCCTAGTGGATGGGAAGAGCACCTCAGGTATGGAACACTTCTTTGGCTCATGTCTTGTGTCATGGGATATTAAAAGGCAAAATTTAGTGGCCTTATCTACTGCTGAAGCTGAGTATGTTGTTGCTGCTTCATGATTGTGCTCAATTGTTGTGGATCAAGCAACAGTTGATGGATTTTGGTATTGAAGTTGGTTGCATCCCTATTTTTGTGATAACACTACTGCTATTAGTATGACTAAGAATCTGGTTCATCATAAGAGAACTAAGCTCATAGAAGTTAGACACCATTTTTTGAAGGACAACTATGAGAAAGGCTTGGTCACTGTGGAGTTTTCTACTACTGACAAGAAAATTGCTGACATCTTCACAAAAGGCATATGTAGAGATCACTTTGAGAGGAACAGGTTGGAATTAGGGATGATTAAGATCACCTAAAAGGACCAGTTCAAGGTTAAACGAAAAAAATGAAAAAAAAATGAAAAATATATCTATATATATTTGGTTAGAAAGTATGTAAATTTTGATAGTCAGATTAAATCTTGCTCAGTCTGATACGTTCGATAGTATAAAATTGTGCCATGTGTTAAAATAACTCATTAATCTCTAATGATATTTTATCTATTAATTTAGACTTACACAAGAGAATTATCAGCGAAGAACATGGTTCATCAAGATAACACGGTATGTTTTCTACACTTTCTTTTGAAATAAATGTATTTGGATCATGAGCAGAGTCCTACCAAATACCAAACTCTTTTTGGACTTAGCTGTTACAAGTGAACCAGTCCCATTCAAAATATTCCCAATCGAATGGGAGTATTTAGATTCTAGGGATACATTCCAACGCTGAATTTCAGTTATATTAAACTTCTGATTGTTTGAAAAGTTGTAGTTATCCCATCAAGTATTCCCTTGCATATTGGTCAGCTTTAGTGTATTCCTTACCTCATCTCTCTCGAGACGTCAAAAACTCTCATTCTTCTTTCATCTTCCAAACACAATCCAATTTTCTTCTCTTCCATACCCTAGCCCAGATATGTCAAACACTTTTGGAAATCCTCCATCACTACCACAGGAAACCACTTTCACACCTTCTACAACACCAATCTCTAAGAAAAGTAGAGTAAAGATGATGGCACGTAAGATTATCGCTGAAGAAGAGCAGACCAAGAAAATAAACAAGAAATTCAAAGCAAGTGGGGAAGAAGAATTATAGAAATTTGAAGATTCATGTAAGTCTGCTACTAAGGGGGAAGAAAGCAGGTATTCCGAAAATAAACACTTATCTTCTGATTCTAAAGTTACTCCTGAGACAATTTCTGATGTTGCTGCAAATTTGTACTGGTAGGATCTATAGAAGGTGTTGAAACTACATAATCTAGTGAAGTTGGTGGTAAAAATAAAAAGGAAAAGAAAAAGAGAGCATGGGTGCTAAGAGTACTGTGAGGGGAAAGGGTACAAGAGCGGCTGATTCTTCACCCACTCATGTTGGTCTAACAAAAGAAAGTGAGGCAATAGTTGTTTGGGGGAGGAATTTAGTGAAATAGAATAGAGTGTGAGTAAAATAGGTGGAAGTGGGTCTGGTTCAACTTGAAAAGTTATCGATGAACCTGTTCCATCCGAATAGGAAACCTTCATGGACTTACTGATAGGGTTATCAATAGCACCAAAACTCATGCCATTCCCTATGGTTTCATTCTCATAATTGTGCTTGTACATTTCATGATACCTATGAAGAAGTTGGAGGTTAGTACAAGAAAGGATCATTTTGGGGTTAATACTCTGCTTTCTTGCGATTATGAAGTCAATGTCATGCTTAATGAACCTAGTTCATCTAAGAAGACACCTATCAATAGAAAAGTCAGAGTCTTGGTAAAGGAGAGTAAGACAAAGGATATTGAGATACCAAGGCTGAAGACACGATTGGTTGAGGTAGAATCTAAGAGAAATGTTCTCAGAACTGAACTAGCAAAGGAAAAGGAGAAGAATGATGGAATTTTTCAAGACATGCTGAAACTTCTCCAAGAAAATAACTCAACCTTACGTCTTCCAAGCCTTAAAACTCCTAACCTGGTATAGATCAACCAGTGACCCAATTCAGGATGTTTTGTTTCTTTTGCTCATGCTTTTAGTATTTTTATTTCTTCTTATGCTTTGTGGTAGAATCTTATCAATCATCAATGAAATTCATCGTTTTTGCTCTAACTGTTTGTTTATATTTCTTAATGGTTAAAATTCTTAATATGATCTATGATGATTAATCCATGATTGCATTTCAAGTAGACCCACTGACCATGAGTAAGTTTTAAAATTTGGTTATCTCACATTTTTTATATAACTTTTCACAAATGCCAAAAGGGGGAAAAGGTTATGCTTTAAACAAGTGATGTTTACACTTTGAACAGTGATGTTTATAACCTAATGTATCTGGTTCTTGATGATAAGCGATAAAAAGGAAAAATGTTTCTAACATTGTGTTGATGTTGAGTTGAGTTGAGTTGAAACAGGTTCTCTGATCAGTAAAACCAAAGATTTGTCATCATCAAAAGGGGGAATTTGTTGGTCCAAGTTCAGTTGAAGTTTTGAAGAATGAAAAATGAACTAAATGATGGACCAAGTCCATCTTATGAGACACAGTGGTTATCAACCAATGCATATGAGATGCACGTGAAGAAGATAAGTCTTAGGGATCAAGCAACAATATCTTCTGAATATCTTCTGAACTGATCGAAAAGATTGCATATGGGATAGAAGTAGAAGTCTCCTTATGAGAAGAGAACACAATCCGGATCAAGGATAAGGGTTGGAGTTTGTATTGGTCTAGGACTCAAATTCGACGGAAGATTAGCAATTGAGTCTCAATCAAACTCTGATTACTAACTTAATAAATAGCTAATTTGTTCTCTTTAACAGGTATGCACATTTCCTATAATAGGAACTCAGGATGAACCAGGTCCATCACTCAGGTGCACAAAAACGGGCAGATTCGAGCATGTGGGTTGCACGTGAAGGAGATAAGCTTAAATAATATCTCCTAATCAAAAAGGTTGCATAATTGATAAGGAGAATAAGTCCTTAATCAAAGATAACACTATCCAAGATAGGGAAGGAGTTATAAGTAGAAATCAACTAGAACTCTTCCACCAAGAAAGAGTTGCATCAGAACTCTAGTTATTTCTTCATCTACTAACTCTATAAATTGCAGGATGTTCTCACATTAAAAGTGTTGCACAAAAACGCAAAAGTTAAACGTGAATTGAGAGCAAATAGCAAGGCTTTTTGCAAGCAGTTCGTGTGTGCTTCAAGTGTGCAAACCTGAAGCTACATGAACCAGATTGAAGAACCGGCTCCATAAAGAGTTTTATATGTCTTTCTTGATTGCTAGTTCAATTGTAGTAGGTATTTAATTTGTACCTTTCAGCTTTCATATAAGCAATTGTAATAGGTACTTTGAGTATTCAAGTTAGAGTTAACTTGAAGTTGTCGCAACAGTTAGAGACTGGTTGCTACAACGGGATTAGAGTTAATCCTTAGGTTTACAAAGAGGTTTTGTAAATGTTGTTTTGGCTCAGTGGTTTTAGTGGAAGTTTGGGAAAATCCTACTGAGTAGTAGGTCGTGATTTTTTCACCTTTTTAGACAGGTGTTTTTCACGTAAAATCTCTGTGTTCTTTATTTTATAGGTAAATTATTCTGCAACAACAGTAGTTGGAACATATAGAAGAACCAGGTCCTTCATAAGCAGTTTAAGCGAAAAATTGGGTACCACACAAATCAAACCCCCCCCCCCTCTTGTGTGGTATTGACGTATAAAACATCATGTTGTATAAAAACAAAGATGATATCGAGGACTATAACAACTATAGGATTATCAAGTTGCTGATGTATACCATTAAAATTTGGGAGAGGGTAGTGTAGAGGAGGGTGCGATGTAGTGTTACTATTTCCGAGAACCAATTCGGAGTCATGTCGGGATGGTCTACTACATAAGACATTCATGTTGTGAGGAGATTGGTGGAGCAGTACAGGGAGAGGAAAAAGGAATTGCAGATGGTATTCATAGACACAGAGAAAGCCTATGATAAAGTCACGAGAAAGATCCTATGAAGATGTATGAAGGCTAGCAGTTTCACAGTGGCGTGCATTAGGGTGATTAAGGACATGTACAAGTTAGCGACGACTGGGGTGAGGATTACAAGAGGAGACTCGGATCATTTTCCAGCGGAGATAGGTTTCATCAAGGATCGACTTTTAACCCATTTTTATTTTCCTTGGCGTTACAGGTGTTGCTGCGACACATATAAGGGAAGGTACCATGGTGTATGCTATTCACGGATGGCATAATCCTAATTGACGAGATGCAATACGGAGTTAACGTTAGGTAGGAAATTTGGAGACAAACATTGGAGTCTAAGGATTTCAATTTGAGTAGGTCGAAAACTAAGTATTTGGAGTGCTAGTTTAGTGATGGGATGCATGGAGAAGGAGTGGAAGTGAAGATTGATGCTCAAGTCGTCCCCAAAAGAAATAGTTTCAAGTATCTTGGGTCTATTATTCAAGGAAATAGGGAGATTGACGAGGATGTTACTCATCGTATTGGAGCGGAGTAGATGAGATGGAGGCTCGCCTCAGTGATTTTGTGTGATAAGAATGTGCCACCTGGACATAAGGGCACGTTCTTCAGAATCGTGGTTAGACCAACTATATTGTATGCGGCTGAGTGATGGCCCGTTAATAAGTCTCATGTCCAAAAGATGAAAGTAGCTAAGATGAGAATGTTGAGATGGTTATTTTGGACATACCAGGTAGGACATGATTGTTAATGAAAGTTATTAGGGACAAGGTAGGAGTCGCCTTTGTGGAGGACAAATTACAGAAATCGAGCCTGAGATGGTTCGAGCATGTGAATAGGAGAGACATAAATGCTCTGGTCAAAAGGTGTGGGAGGTTGTCTATTGCCACTACTAGAAATTCGGCCAAAATCAACCGCGGCCGAATCAAAATATCGAGAAGTCAGTCGGTTTTCAAAATATTTTACTCTAAAATTTTTTCTTACAAAACCATTCCTTTGATTTTTTAGAGCAAAAAGGCAGGAAACTATTTTGTTGTCATGTAATTTTATTTTTTAAGAAACCAACTAACTTTGGTTGGTTTTTCATGTAAAATAAATTAAAATTAATATACAAAAAACCGACCGAAGTCGGTTGATTATTTCAGTCAGTCATTTTAAAAGTCAACCGACTACAGTCGGTAGTTTTATATTCGTAATAAAGCCGACCGATTTCGATCGGTTATTTTCGCGCGAAAATGCAGAGTATAAATAAAATGAATGAAAGTTTTAAGCAATATGTACCAATAGTCTAGTGGTAAACTAGTATCCCGTCATAGTGTAGACCGTGGTTCAATTCCCAAAATGGTATATTTTTTAATTACATAATTAAAAACACCGACTTATTCCGATTGATTTTTCGGTAGATTTTCTTTTTTGGTCGTTTGTGAATAGTATCCTGCCATATTTGTTGCTTCATCTTCACCGTTCCTTGAACCGAAGATCAATCAGAAACGATTTCTCTATCTCTATAGTAGGGTAAAATTTGTATATATATTATCTTCCTTAGACTCGAAGTTTATTACTGTTGTTGTATTACCACTATTGCTAATATAGTAACACATATCCCGTTGATATTATTGCTATTCCATTCTTAGGTAAAGACGAGGAGATCGTTGTGAAGTCAAAGATTAAATCTATATATGAGTTTTTATAAAAGCTTCTTAAATGAGAAAAAACTCCTATACATATAATATGATGATCTTCCCGATTTTATTTGATCAACTTAGCAAAACACCCTTTAATTGTCTGCCCTTTTGTTGGAGGTAAAACAAGAGAGGGCCAAAGGTGTGCTTTAATAGAGGAGTATTCTTTTTAGTCAAAGAAGGTAAAGATAAATAGGAGTGATTCCCAAATATCCACGCCATGCCCCCACCACACTTCAAAACAGATTCTCCTCTTTTTCTTCCCAGTCTTTGTCTCTTCTCAATTTCACATAAAATTCAAAGAGGGCCGTTCTTATAAATTCTGATACCTCAAACAGTAAGAATCGAAAATCAGATGATTTTTTATCTTTAGTTTAATTTCACTTGCTGTAACAAGTAATTTGTTTTATTTTTTAACTTATTGTTTCTGCTTTTTATGAAGAAATTATATATAATTATTTACTTCTTCTGTGTATATGATGTGTTTTGATTAAGCGCGTAGTTTTAAAAAAGTAATATTTTTAAACTTGTAATCAAAAACAAGATTTTTGTGCGATAAGTTATTACATTAAGGGTAAAATAAATTATTTTAAAAATATTTTTTTCAAACAAGCTAAAAACAATAGGCCCATTTTAATTGACTTTTTGACCGTTTTCTTATGGAGATCTGTAATATTTAATTTTTCAAATATCAAGAAAAAATTAATTTTTTACATTAAAGTTGTTCTTGAAATAAAGAGTTTTGGAGTATTTCTTATATTTTCATGCTATCGTTAACCTCTGGAATCCCAGGTTCTTGAAAACGAATTTATTGAATTTTTAGCGGATCTTACCTCTTTTGAAAGGACTTAAAAAAATAAATAAATTATGATTATATGACCTATTATATTGTGTAATAATATTAAAAGGTAATTTTTTTAATAAATATAAAAACAATTAAAAATCAATTAAAATGAATGGAGGGAGCACATCGTATAAACAAGAACCGAGAGATATAGATAGCGTAAAAACTTTGTTACAGTATGAGTCAATAAAATGAAGAGTCAAATGGGAAGCAAAAGAGAGGAAGGCCATTGGGCAAAGGTCCAAAGCATGGGATATCGAGTAGCACCTCTTAAAGTTAAAGCTGACGACAAGGGTATCCCATTTTTGTTTTCTAACACTCCTTTATGCTGGGGTTTATTAGTGTGATTTACTGAATCATTTACCAAAGTCAATATTCAAATTACCTGACTATGTTATATGCACCATTAAAAAAATATTGATCAACTAGTTTAAGTTTGTATATTTTTTGGAGACAAATCTAAAATTTAAAATTAATAAGTTCTTTTAAATTTTTTAATACTAATGCATTGAACTTTGTGACGTATGTGAAATCAGAGATTATGGGATTTCAAAGTTCTACCTCCTCTAACAAATTGAGGAATTGCATTATTTTCAAGCAGCGTAAGTCATATTATATATATACATATTATTATTGTTAAAATTATTATTACACTTATGTTTTAAAATTTTTGACGAAGGATGTCGGATGGCACCCAATGTATCTTCGCCACTGATTTTACATTATTTACACGTATGCTTAGATATTTTCCGATGAAGAAGTGTGAGATGACACTTTTTGTAAGTTATTTCCGCCACTAATTATCATTTGAGATTATGATTTAAATGTACTATATTTGCAAAAATATCAGTTCGATCTTCACACACGAAAATATATATACTCTGAACTCATTGCCTAAAAGTTGCATCCATCACTATATACACACACTTAATTACAAGTTTATTTTCTATACTTTGAATTTTGTAAAAATTTATGAATCCCTTTCATGTTTTCTCTTTTCCACTTACATTATTTCACTTTATCCTATTCCTAGTAGGGGTCCGCCATCCCCACCACACTTTCTACTTTCTTCTCCTTTCTTGACCAAATTTTATCTTTTCTCGGTTCGGTAAATTTCTAATTCACATTGATAAATTAGAGACTGAGATTTAAGGAGCCAAATTGTGACTGTGGCAAAGGCAGAGATGGATGGATCTAGGATTTTTAGAGTATGAATGTATGATCGAACAAAGAAGGAAAAAAAGTAAATCATAATCGACTATTACTTTTTTAGATAAATAACTCAGTATTCAATCTAAGTCTATTAATCAGCCTTCATAAAATATGTGTATCAAATATATACATAAACTATTTAGTTTGGTAGAAAGACCATGGGTTCAATCAACCTAGGGTAGAAGTTCTTCATTGCAAGAAAACAAAAATGGTATATTTGTGAACCAGTTCGGTTTCATGCCGGGTCGCTCCACTACAGAAGCTATCCACCTTGTCAGGAGGCTGGTGGAGCAGTTCATGGATAAGAAGAAGGACCCTCACATGGTGCTTATCGACTTGGAGAAGGCGTATGACAAGGTCCTTAGGGAGGTGTTGTGGAGGTGCTTGGAGGCGAAGAGCGTGCCGGAAGCCTACATCAGAGTAATCAAGGACATGTATGATGGAGCTAAGAATAGGGTTAGGACGGTGGGTGGCGACTCAGACCATTTTCCAGTGGTTATGGGGCTCCATCAAGGATCGACGCTTAGCCCTCTCTTGTTTGCCTTGGTGATGGATGCTCTAACCCGACATATTCAAGGGGATGTGCCTTGGTGTATGCTATTTGCTGATGACATAGTTTTGATAGACGAGACGAGGGTCGGCGTTATTGAGAGGTTAGAGGTATGGAGACAGACTCTCGAGTCTAAGGGTTTCAAAATAAGCAGATCTAAGACAGAATACCAGGAGTGCAAGTTTAGCGCCGAGCCGAGCGAAGTAGGCAGGAACGTGATAATTGGATCTCAGGTCATCGCCAAGAGGGACAGTGTCAGATATCTTGGGTCGGTGATTTAGGGGGACGGAGAGATTTACGGGGACGTCACTCATCGTATAGGAGCGGAATGGTCAAAGTGGAGGCTTTGCATCAGGAGTCCTGTGTGACAAGAAAGTTCCACAAAAACTCAAGGGGAAATTTTATAGAGCTGTGGTTAGACCTGCCATGTTGTATGGGGCGGAACGCTGGCCAGTGAAGAACTCTCATGTTCAGAGAATAAAGGTTGCGGAGATAAAGATGCTCAGGTGGATGTGCGGGCTCACCAGGTTAAATAAGATTAAGAATGAAGTTATTCGAGAGAAGGTGGGGGTGGCCCCGGTGGATGAGAAGATGCGAGAATCGAGGCTGAGGTGATTCGGGCATGTGCGGAGGAGAAGTTCTGATGCCCCGGTGAGTAGTTGTGAGCGGCTGGCGATGGTCGGCGTACGGCGAGGCAGATGGAGGCCTAAGAGGTATTGGGGAGAGGTGATTAGGCATGACATGGCTAGAATGCGGGTTTCCGAGGACATGGCCCTTGATAGGAAAGTCTGGAGGTCTAGTATCGGGGTTGTAGGATAGGGGCTCCTAGAGTGTTTCGTACTCCTCACCCGGGGTTGGGTGAGGCGTGGCAGGGCTATCCATAGACGATTTGCGCATTGGATTGTGTCTCCCTTTGGTAGTTATTTATGGTAGTTACTGTCTGATATATTTGCATGCTATTTTATTTATGGTTCTTATGTTTAGATAATTATTTACGCTATTTCTGTTGGAGTTACTAATGCTTTTTTGTTTTTGTTTTTATTTTTCCTTTCTTCCACTGAGCCGAGGGTCGATTGGGAACAGCCTCTCTGCCCTTACGGGTAGGGGTAAGGCCCGTCTACATATTACCCTCCCCAGACCCCACTTTGTGGGACTATACTAGGTAGTTATTATTGTTGTTGTTGAAGATGATTAATTATTCGAAGATGATTTCTCTTCAACTTTTGTGAAAGTAGTTGTGATATATATATATATATATATATATATATATATATATATATATATATATTCTATTCTAACCTCATGATTGCCCATTTTGCCCTCTATGCACGTTTAATCAATCTTGAACAAATCAAAGTCATTATGTCCCTTATCCAAAGTCTAATGTTTTGTTTAGTTTCTTGTACATGTTTTCTTTCCACCTTTCAATTTTCACTTGTTACCCTTCATTTTTATTAAACTTTAAAATGATATATAGATTCAACAACTAACAATTGTTATTTATTACAAAATACCAAGTAGACCACCTCTCCGTAGAGCATGCATCGGTAAGATTACTATTTTCGACTGAAACTATATATATAGAGAAAGAATAAATATTTGTAAATTCACACCCATTTTATCACAAGTAAGTTCTTGCAACAATACGTTGCTAAATTTTATATGGGAATGCATGATCAATAGCTTAATTAGTCTAGGTCATGAAATAATGAGAATAAATAAATGAGATTAAGACTAATTTGGTCCATAGTCAAACTGATATGAATAATATGGGCCATGAAAAGTTGCAGAATAACAGTTAAAGTTTTTCTCTGGTCTTATTACAATAAATAGGTCAAGTAGGTTTGAATCTTCTTCTTTTCTTTATTAATTACCACAATAAAAACTGAAAAATAAATGGGGCCATATATGGAGTAGTATTATCTTTTTCTTTCTCTTCAACTCTCAATAAATACCTCTCATCATTTTCCCAACTGCCTCTCTTCTTCATGTCACAAAACTCTCTCCCTCTCTTTCATAAACACACAAAGTAAAAGGAAAAAAATGAGTAAAAGAGTCAGTTTTAGTCCTGATCATTTCTATGACCAAAACAATTTTTACTTTAAAAGGAAGCCATCTTCATCATCTAATTGGAATTCTAGGCTTCAAAAAAGCTCTTCTTCTTCTGAATTTTCTGTGGCTAGTTTTCTAAAGAATATTGGAACTAAAGTGGCTAGTGCTCTAAATTTCCTTTCGAATTCCAATAGAAAAAGGTCATCACGTAAAGTATCATCAGCAAGCTTAGCAAGATCACGTTCTTATGCAGAAACAATTCATGATTCTCAAAGAGCTGAAGCTATTGAAGATTGCATTGAGTTCTTGAATTCTTCTTCTTGTTTACACAGGTCCAGTTCTGTTTCCAGCACTAGTTGCTCATAGTTTTATTTCAATGTTTCTCCCAAACGATAACAACAATTATTACATTTCAGTCTCAAACAAGTTGGGTCGACTATAGGAACTACTCTGTTTAAGCTCATAAGGGCTCATCATGACTTTACAAGTTTTACGCTGGTTGCTATTCTACCGTAACCGTCTTCATTTACTCGGACCCGAGATCAACAATATCATCAGCAACAGCCAGCCTACACAGAAGGAATATGTTTTTCTTTTGTGTTCTTATTAGTTTTCTTTTTCGTCTCCAAAAGGGAAAGTTTTAATGATACTGTAATTATGTAGATGAATTGAGGTAGACAAACTATTTAGACAATTTTAGTTGTTTATTATGGTAGAAATTAAGTTTCACACAACAAGAGATTTCAGTACTTTTGGAATTACTAAATTAGCTAGAGTAGCATAGTAGCAGAAAATTACTTATCACTATTGTAACGCCCGGCTTTAATTTGAAGATTTTGGCTGTATTTACATTTATATATCCTTTCTTTTTTCAAGTTCCTTTGCTATGTAAATTCTTTCTTCCAGATGTACTTGTTATTTATTTAAGTTTAATTCTATGCAGCACAATAGATTTTGCATATTCCTTAAAAAAAATTGAAATATATCAAATTTTATACATTATTTAGATGCTTATTTTAGTCCATAAAAAGACTTAACAAGTCTGTACATACACCTCTTTTTCTCTTCTAGGAATTACAACCTCTTCTATTGTTCCATGTAGATTTTTTTCCCTCTAACTCATAATAATGCTAGCATTTTGAGAAGTCTTGTAAAATAATTTAAGAAATGCATAATTAATGATAACGGTAAAATAAAAAAAATTATTTCTCTTGATTTGCTAAATGGACCAGTAAAAATGAAAATGTAATTTTAGTATAGTGAACAAGTAAAAGTGAACAAATGGAGTATATTTATATTTTATTGTCATCGAATCGATAATAAATTATGATTATGTATAATAAATATTAATTAATAACCTAAATTAAATGGTAATTTTCCCCTAAACTTGAATGTAGATCGATGGCCATCACCAATAAATTTTCGTTAGTTAGTGGCCGGCAGACAAGATTTATGAATTTTGATTTGTCTAACTCATGTAATCCCAAAAGAATATTCTTCTAGTTTTTACCAAGATGTTACCTTATCCGTCCAAGTTATTGGCACCTTTAAAAAGTTTATTTGAATGTAAAAAAATAATAATGAAAAGAAATAGAGTTAATTCGATAGAGAACATCAATTAAAGTTAAATTTAATTAAGTTATTAGATTTTTGAAATATATACTAAAAGTTTATTTGGGCAGTGGCTTTTTGAATGTCAACATTGTCGTGGCCTGTGAATGTAACTCTATTTTTTTCTTTCATTCCTAACTTGTTCTTCCCGTAGTTTGATCATTGATGAAGAGACAGTAGTGGAGATCTGAGAAAGAGGGTAGCGGTCAGTTTTTTTTTTATTGGATTTAAGTTTATATACTTATACGGAATTACAGATACTGTAACTTCTTTTAATAATATTATGTAATCTGATTTGTGAGAGCAAATCGATTATCTCCTTTGTATGAATTTATGTGATATTATATCCCACAAAAAGAATGATATATTGTTATATTTAAAAATAAGTTAACTTTAATTTCTTATTTTTAACTCTAATAAGGTAATTTATAGCCAATAAATATTTTCGGTTTGTTTTAGGTCGCGGGTACTCAAAACTTCTTTTATCAAACCGTGGCAATATATTGGAACGGGGTACATACTAATTTTAACATGTTACCAATTAATGTCTATTATACACTCATTTATAAAGATTTAATGTGTATCAACTGAGATTGATGATGTAAAAATTACAGCTTATCATCAATGTAATTTAACTATAAGCTGCCATGAAAATTACATCCGGAGTATCTTATTGTAGATCAGCTTAATTTGATGCTACAAAAAATTTATATACTAACAAAGCACAATATTTAAAATCTCATTTAAAATGAGAGTTTAATTTGTGTATAATGATAGTACAAAAACTAATTATATTATCATTGTATATAACAGCAGGTTATTATTTTACTTTTTGGTTATCGTATTAGGTTTTGTGGGGAACTATATGTTATTATAGGTCAATTTAACTGATAATATAAAAATTCTTTACACTGTATGTGGACAAAACATATTTGTGAAAATAGCACGGGCTAGCCAGTTTTCAGGCTGGTAATTAAAAAATAGCCGATGTTTGTAAAATCATTGAAAACTACCTACTATTTTGTTGTAACACGGAAAGTTCCAGCATAATATACTGGAGATTGGTGCACCTGTGTATAAATTTCCAGCGTATTATGCTGGAACTCCAACATACGAAAAATACCAACATAATATACTGGAGACTGGAGCACCTATGTATGATCTTCCACCATATTATGCTTGAACTCCAGTATATTATGCTGGAAATTCACATATTAAAAATTCGAACTCAAGTATATTATGCTGGAATATTTTCAAGATTTTGAACAATTTTTTCGTTCAGATTTATCTTTACATGAAAAGTGACTAAATTTCGATTACTTTTGAAACTGTAGCTATTTTTCAATTACCACTTGTAAATTTGGCTATTTTTGAATTTCCCCCAACATATTTTCTTTTAAATTATCGTATATCCAGCCTTATTGTGTAAATATATTTTGCAAATAAACGTGGATATGGTGGTATCCCGGAGCAGAAAGTAGATCATGGGTTTTTTAGGAGTGTCAAAAGGTTGAAAAAGAGATGCAATTGAGGAGGAAATTGCTGCCATTTTCTGCTCAGTTTCAGCTGAATTTTGGCAATTTCAATTGACCCGTTAGCTCGATATCGATTTGATTGTTGACTAGCTTACTGGAATTTAACAGAAAATTGCAAGTACTTTGAAAGTAAATAAAGTCTGCTACTCCTATCATATAGTGTAACGCCTAAGTCGGTAGACTGAGAAAGAACTACTTGTTGCACACTCAAATTCACATGGAACACAACCAAGTCTGAAAGAAAACAAACGAAGTTACGACAAAAATAGAAACTTTAGACATACAACACCTGTGAACACGCTGATAAAAGGCCTACGTTATTAGCATCATTAGCTGGAATCCAGAAAATCATTTCACAACTAGTATCACAGGAAGTCTCAAGCAATGTGCTGTAAACTGTGATAATTGAAGATTTAGTCATCTAAGTACAAATAAATTCGTAATTACGCAAGTATATTACTATTATTCTTCTTTTATAACTGATAAATCAGTTGCTCTGAACTTGAAACTTGGTGGATAATGGATTTGCTCCCCTAAAATACAAGTTCATAAGATGATAAAAACTCGTGACGTATGCCTAGAGCACATTCCGTGCTGTACTACCTTTGCCTAGTGAACCAAAGCCGGGGACACAAGTAGTTTGACTCTCATTTGGTTCTTAACTGTCTAAAGTCTAAAAAGAACACAATAAATTTATCAATAAAAAGCCCTTACATTTAGCGACATATAAGCGACTTTTCAGATATAGAATGGAATAATTCTAGATGGTAAGCTCAGGAGCCAAGAGAAAGCTTGTCTAGGTTTTGGATTCCTTGATTTGACGCTTTCTTCATTTCAAGAGCTCGTTTATATGGTGGTGCAATTGGAGGTTGTACAGGATCTAAACATTGATATGTTCCATCTGCAGCTTTAGGAAGTGGATATGAACGGTCTGAATCGTACCCACTAAGGTCTCCACAAGCCAGAAATGGAATATACACCTTATTAGGACCTTCCAGCCATGCACTACTGCAATCTGTCAGGTAACAAATGCTTGAAAGATGATGCAAGATACAAATATACTCGGAATCAAATATAATCTGAATTTTAAAAATGGAAGCCACATTACTTCCAAAATAAAAAACAGCAACTAGAAACTATATTTCAACACCAAGAAAAAGATATAGAGGTAGATTTAAGATCCATGTCACTTGCCTAAAAAATCATAAGGTGACAAAATTTGAAGTTAGCTTAAAGTAAAAGGCCATTTAGATAAGCATCATATGCACATGAAATTACCTAGGTCCTCTGAGCCAGATGGACTTCCAATCTTTTCAAGAAGGCGATGAAGATCTTTCTCATTAAATCCTTCAGGTGGAGAGTAATTCTCGCAAACTGCAAATGCCTCTGTACAAGGTAAAGCTAGTATTAGATTTATGTGTATAGCAATTCTAGTGTTGCTTTAAGATATCTTCCACACACAGAAATATACAAGTACAAGGGTGTGTTTGGTATGAAGAAACATGTTTTCCATAGAAAATATATTCTTGAGAAATAGTAATTTTCTTACTTATTTTTTTTTTTCTTGTAATTGGTTAGTTAGCAGAAAATATGTTATGAAAAATCCATAATCTAGGCAAACAATATGGAAGACAACACGGGTGAGAGCGGGGGGAGGAGCGAGGCGATGGAGTTACAGGTCGAGGATTCAAGTCGGGGTTGGTATGAAGAAACATATTTTCCATGGAAAATATTTCTTGAAAAATAGTATTTTTCTTACTTATTTTTCTTTTCTTGTAATTGGTTAGTTAGCAGAAAATATGTTATGAAAAATATATAATCTAGGCAAACACTATGGAAGACTGACACGGGTGAGAGCGGGGGGATGAGCGAGGCGATGGAGTTACAGGTCGAGGATTCAAGTCGGGGTTGGGATCGGGATTTGGGATGAGTCAAGGTTGGGGAGTTCGCGATTAGATTGGTGATAGGGTTGGGATCCGTATCGAGGTCGGGATTAGAGTCGGGTTCGAGATCAAGGTCAGGATCAATTCAAGAGGTCGAGATTGGGTCCACCTTTGAGGTTCGGAATTCGGGGTCAGGTAGTGGTTAGGGATCGGGGCTAAGGGTTAAGGGTACGACCCCGGGCCCCCACCCTAAACTCAAACCCCCATCTCGACCCTGAACCCCAACGCGGACGTTAGGCCCAATCCCGAACCCCGACCTCGACACCGGACCTGTACCCACACTACCCCGACCTCACTCATTTTGTCTCAGGGTGGTTGGGCTAAGGTCGTGGTGCAGGGTGGTAAGTCAGGGATTTGTGGGCCGGTTTGGCAAAGGTGTGGATGGGGGAGAGACTGGAGTGAGGAAAGTTAAAGAATAGTTTTGGAAAATGATTTTCCCTCCTCTTGGCAAGTCATTTTCACCCTATTGGAGGAAAATGAGTTTATAGGGAAAATATCGTCCAAAACATTTAAGCCAACTATGGAAAAATTGGAAAATATCTCCTTCATACAATTTCCTATTTGCATTTGATATACCTGAGACTCCACTAATGCTGAAACAACTACCGCTAATTCAGAGAAATAACCAAAGTTGAAGTCGGATGTACAAACTAACTCCGCAGAAATATCATAAGGCAATAGGAACAACAACTCAGTATAATCCCACAGGTGGGATCTGGGGAGGGTAGTGTGTACGCAGATCTTACCCCACCTCGGTAGAGGTTGTTTCCGGTAGACCCTCAGCTCAAGAAGATGAAAAGAAACAATAGAACATTAACAACAAATGCCAGAAAAATCGTAGCAGCACCCTAAGAAACAGGAAGCAATCAATATTATGAATATTTTTTTTTATAAGGATCAATATCATGAATATTTCTGTGTGAAACAACAAGCATGGGGTCCTTTCTTAGACTGTAAGTGCATAAAGCAAATACTGAAATCCTTGAAATTTTAAAACTTCTGACAAATAATACTACATTATTAATTAGCAAGAGCTCGCAAATGAATGTGTTCCACTAGCAGGAACATTTGCCACATAAACAAGGTAGAAAACATTAGCTACTCACCTATGCTAGAATTCCGACTGCTTTTTGGCTTAGCAAAAGTCACTTCTGTGAAAAATAGTTTTAGCTGCATTATGAAAGCAAAACATAAGCAATCCATCCACCATGATAACCCAAGAATGTAGAACATCCGACAGCAGAAAACAAGAAACAGAGGTCTCCCCTAAAGATTAAACGAGATCTTGAATGAGTGAAGAAACTAAATCCAAAAATAATGAGTACACGTGCAATGAACCTGACAGTAAAGAAGGCTAGTGTCTTTTCCTCGAAAAATTTTTGCTATAAACTTTCCGCCTCCTTTTAGTATGTGAGTGACAATGGTTAGGCCCTGCAAGTTCAACCACCCAGTTGACTACTGAGATATCTCCAAAAAGAGACTGAGAACAACATGGTCATGAAAAACAAGGAACTTTTAATTAGGCTTTCACGTATTCCTAGACAACAATGGTACCGATAATTTTATAGATGCAGGCATGCAGAAAAGCCATGAAAACTACACATCTATATGACTGTGCCTTCTAGAGTTATTACAGTGTTGCTATATTGAGGTGAATATTATTTACTAAACCAATTCCACCTATTTCTCTTAGAAACTAACCGCCAGTATCAGCTGGGACTGAACAAATTCATCCATGTCATGAAGGCCCGTTACTGCAACATAAGATTAACATTAGCACAGATTAGTTTCATCAAATACAGCAAAGACCAAAGTAATGTATCACGGCAGTTGAAAGCAGTTTCTTACCATCAGGTGCACCATCACAGACAACAAGGTCAGCCTTGCATCCGTCAAAATGTCTAATAACCTGTTAGAAATTGACAATGATGCATATAAACTGTTAACCACAAAGCATGAGGGAAAATAACATAGTAATAATCTCTCCTAATATACTCCTTGAAGAACGAGAAAAACAAAGGAGAAAATGTAAAAACGAAGATAATAGGAGAACAGATGAACACGCTAAGATAAGAAGCCCAAAATATTACAACATTTTGAGTAGCATGGATGTACAAGATTTTTGTTGAGCAAATTGCAGCACCATCCCCAAATTTTTGCCTCAAATGCACACTCAATGTTTTCACAGCCTGAAGTCATGGATCATGCCTCTTGTGCTATAAAAGTTATTCCTAACTTACACGTGAAGTCTCAAAGATGCAGTTGGACACCAAACTAGCCACCTTCATTCCAAACTTAACCTTCGTTTTCTCTGAGCATTTGCGTTTAATTGACATAAAAAGGGGAAAAACAATGTCTTCAAACTGCTAATATAAAATGATTGTTTTTTTCTTCCTTTCTATTGATCATGCCCTCAAACATCAACCAGAGTTACTCACTCAATCTCTCATGTGGTGAAATTAAGATTCCAATAAACCCACTTTTCCTGATTCAACTTAAACTTAATGACACTGTTCAATTTCTTTTATGAGTAATTATAACACGGAAACTTATTATCTCCAAGTGTATTCGTTGCTATAACAACAACAACAACAACAACCCAGTATAATCCCACTTAGTGGGGTCTGGGGAGGGTAGTGTGTACGCAGACCTTACCCCTACCCTAGGATAGAGAGGCTGTTTCCAAATAGACCCCCGACATCCTTCCCTCCAAGAAATTTCCACCTTGCTCTTGGGGAGACTCGAACTCACAACCTCTCGCTTGGAAGTGGGGGTTGCTTACTATTCGTTGCTATAGTATAACATTTTAAAAGATATTTGAGAAAAGGAAAATTATGATGTTATATGTTAGATGAAAATTGCATTGAATCTTCCTTAAGGGAGATAATTTCTTTAAGATATTTCAAGAGAAATTAAACAAAATAAATAATAATGGCTAAAAGTAAGAAAGTAGAGTGATATAACTGTTCCATCTACTAAATTTTCTCAGACGTTGAATACTCCATCCATTCTAAATGCTCTCTTTCTTTCTTTTTCTTAAATTTTTAATTTTTAATTCTCTCAAATAGCTCTACAATGGAACAGGAAGTTAACTTCCTTTTAGGTAGTCAATTTTTTAACATGTCTGCTTCATCCATTTCAACTATAAAATTTCGTTCTTCAAATGGAAGACATTATGAAAAAACACAAACACTAGAATTTGCAAAAATGCTTCTTTTCTACTGAAATTGCTTATCTTCCCAGAGAAATATCCACAATCAATCCTCACAGTTCATAAGTTTTTGTATTATATGCCATAAATAATAATTATCTTGATTCATTAAAGTGCACAAGCATCAAATGTGCCAAAATGCTAGTTGTTCTCGAAACCTAATTAGGAAGTAAAAAACCAGCCTTCAAAAATCAAAATTTCAAATTAAATAAATGAAACAGCATAGGAATCCATACCACTTCAGCTGTTTTAGCATTTGTTATATCACCCTGTACTTGAATAACGCCTTCAATGGGAGCCATAGGCTGTAAGTCAATAGCCACAATAAGTGGTAGATCGCCGTCCCTGGAAATCACATGAATAAGAAAGATAGTAGCACCTCACGTTACATGTTGGTGACATGGCCAGGAAAACAAAAAACAATATAAGTGGTAGCAACTTGACTTTTACAATTTTAAAGTTGGCTGAAGAGTGAATGTTAAAATCTCCTCTCCTACAGAGATATCATAGCTGCAGCGGCAAGCCTCTAAGGTAGGAAACTTGTCAATAGCCTAAATCAATCACCATTAGAAAAAATTAATGGAGAGCAAACTTTTTTCCATTCCACGTGGTGATGTGGGGCAAGGTCAATGTGTTATTAGGATCTAGGAGAAAAGAATGCAGCAAGCTGAAGCTGTGGTTCATGACTAATTGTTCTTCCATATTATTACATGATGAATATGATAGCATGCTGATTAACTCTCTTTCCAAAAGACTGAATTAGGAAGAAATGAGACAAAAGGCAAAACAAGTCACAGAAGCACCAACTACACAGGAACACTCAGTCATTAGATTTGAAAAGACAACTTTATAATATCATTACAATGGGCATATTTATTCACTTTTTCTTAGTAGACTAACTAGCTAAGTGACTAAGATATTTGCTGGATTAAGAAACATTGACCTGGACAACCATCTCGAGCTCCTAATATGATTTATCCATCAAAAAGACGAATATATGAAAGAGCAATTGACATAGAATCAATTCTACAAAAAAGAAAGTATACATACTTGGAATCAGGTGACAACTTTGCCGGGAGATATAACTTCCGGCTTAAAACCTATAAAGAGAATAAAAACATTTGAGGACTTGGAAATGGAGCACACAATAAGGAGAAAGACATGTAGCACATAATTATATTCCTTTACTTCTTCATATCTTTCTTTGTGGAAAGTAATGGTACTATTAGAAACAAGCCAAATAATGGTGCACCATAAAACATAATGCTACATCCAACAGCATGTAGATATTTGTCCAATGAGAACCTCTCAAAAAATCAGAAAAGGAAAATTCTTTCCATTTATTTCCCTAGTAAAGTTGAAAAAGTACAGTCTAAAACATAGTACTTTACGGGCTTAGACTGAACTCCCTCTTTTTAATTCTCAAGATATTTTCAGTTCTTATGTTCTATGTAGGTCTGCTCCGTTAGAGCTTAAGGAAAGCACAGAGGGAAAGACTCAATTTAGAAGCCAAATCATATGCCAAAATGCAAAAGTTTGACCAAAATAGGACACCATAATAATGATAACCTTGGGTAAAAAGAGAGACACAGAGAGGGAAGAGGGGGTGGGGGGGGGAGAGGGAAGACGGGGTGGGGGCGGGAGGGGGGTTGGAACCTCTACATATGACAAAATTTGTCCTATGGCACTAGTCACGCAAGTGTAAATACGTATATATGCAAAAATATGTTGAGAACTTGAGAATCCTATCCACCTCCAAAATCTATATCTCTTAAAATGATTATAAATTATAATAATCCTTTCAAATAAGCATGACTAAGCACAGGATTAAAGATATCAGTTGTGTTATTCTGAATAAAATAAAACAAAATTAAAAAGGCAATCGCTATAGCTAGTGATTATTGATTACAGAGCTATACCCAGACACAAACAACAATAACCAACCAACCAAGTTCCAATTGTAAATACCTGACTCCAGCTGCCTGGTGCTGCACACAAATCCACAACTCGCTTCACACCTGCATATAGATAGGGAAATTAATGAAGTTCTACAAACAAACAATTCTGACAAACAAAGCAATGTAAAATAAAATTTGTGAACTCCTAATCTGCAGCATTTTGCTGAAAGAGAGTACTAGTATCCATCTACTCAACATACAATTATTTCAAGCTCAAACCAAACATATTATGGGAAACATAAAAATTGATATCTTGTTCTCCATAATCCATATAAAATATTGCTACAGAACCTGAAATTTTAGTTTGTCTACAACTTGTTTAATTTTCATAAAAGGGCTTGATGTTGCGGACAGCCCAATTTGACAGCCCAATCGCCTACAATCTTGGGCTAGTGAGCCAACATAAGGCCAAGACTAGCTTGGCCCAAATCCGGAAAATTCTAGAAGTCTCTAGTCCATTTGAGCTTGTAAATACTCTAGAATTCTCCATAGAATTCCAGCACATGTACATAGCTAAAAAGTGTTAGAACTCTCTAGAGCTTGGCAAGCCTCCCCTATAAATATGGGATGGCATTTCGCATTTGCACAACAAGAAGAAAATACAACAACAAGCAACTCAAGCATTGTAACTCTCTCTTAGGTGCAATACAAGTTTCTCATTTGGCTCCATTGCTTTATTCTCTAGTTCGAGAAGCTCTAGGCTTACTTAGCAACCTTTGGCAAAGTTGTCTAAGTGTCGCACGGGTTAGCTGCGCAAAATACTCATCCCGTGACAAGTGGTATCAGAGCTAAAGTTTGCACCCACGCAAGTTAGCTCACAGGCAATGGCCAACACTTCGAACATAGCACAAGAGGGTGTTGTTGGTGTGGATGTTCCACCGGAGCCAAGCCGCGGCCGTGACGGAGAACGAGGCCAAGGCAAGACTCGTAGCAAGTCCAAGGCCCCATCTGTAGATGCGTTAGAGCCTCGTGTGAACACTCTCGAAAATATATTCTCCGCCACTCAAGAAAGCCTCGAGGGATTGGAGGAACGAGTGGATGGTCTCGAGGGGGAACATGCCGAGTTCACGGTGGCAACAAAGGCACTCATCCAAGAACAAGCGAACCTTCTCCGAGGGGAGTTTCGTTCATTTCATGACGAGTTGCTAAAACTTCGTAGTTTTGTCCAGGACGAACTATGTGTTGTCCGTGCGGAAGTGGATGAAATCCGCTCGGATTGGGCATGGCACAAGCGCACACTCTCCCCAAGTCCAGCTTCCGCCAACTCGAGTGATGCGCACCGCATTGACGTGCCAAAGCCCGGCACCTATTATGGCACACGAAATGCAACCATCGTGGACAACTTCCTATTTGGACTTGATCAATACTTCGATGCCATTGGTGTACGAGATGAGGCATCGAAAGTGGGCACTGCACCCACTTATCTTAGAGGCGCTGCACAACTATGGTGGCGTCGCAAGCATGGCGAGATGGGCAAGGGAATCTGCACCATCGACACTTGGGCCGACTTTAAGAAAGAACTCCGAAAGCAATTCGCCCCAAACAATGCGGAAAAGGAAGCGCGAGCGCGCTTACGTCGCCTCAAACAATCGGGTAGTATGCGGGACTACATCAGTGAGTTTACTACCCTCATGTTGGAGATAAACGACATGTCCGACAAGGATTCGCTCTTCTACTTCCAAGATGGCCTCAAGGATTGGGCCAAGACCGAGCTTGATAGGCGTGGCGTTCAAACGCTCGACGACGCCATCGCCGTTGCAGAATCGCTCACCGAATACTCTACCCAATCTAAAGACAAAAAGGCCAACCAAGGCAAAGGTGGGGGAGAGAGTCGCAAGGACAAGGGCAACAACTGCAAAGAATGGGGGCAGAAAAAGCCGCCTAGCAACAGGAGTGGGCAAGGTAAATCGGAGGGCAAGAAGGAAGCACCAAAACCGCGAAGCCCATGCTTTATATGCAATGGCCCTCATTGGGTGCGCGAGTGTCCGGAAAAGAAGTCGCTCAACGCTCTTGCTGCCCAACTAAAGAGCAACCCCACAATGTCCCCGGAGGAACCCCAACTCTGCATGGGTTCTCTCCAACGCCTCGGCGCACTTAATCGCCAACAACCCACACCCGTCATGAAAGGGCTCATGTATGTAAGCGCAAAGATAAATGGCCAGTCCGTTCGCGCGCTGCTAGACACGGGAGCGACAGACAACTTCGTGACCATAGATGAGGCCAAGCGCTTAGGCCTCAAGGCCACCAAGGAAGGAGGCACTATGAAGGCGGTAAACTCACCCGCCAAGCCAATTGCAGGAACTGCACAAGGTGTGCACTTAACAGTCGGAACGTGGAGTGGAAAACTCGATTTCTCTATTGTGCCCATGGATGACTATAAGATGGTCCTTGGCATGGAATTCTTCGACCAAGCCCATGCCTTCCCGCTGCCCGCCACAAACTCCCTAAGCATACTTGACGTGAGCAAGTCATGCATGGTACCCGTGGAGAGAGGCAAGTCCGAGGAGAAGACACTCTCCGCCATGCAATTCAAGAAGGCTTTCAAGAAGGACCCAAGCTTCTTGGTCTCCATTCGGGAATTGAACGAGGAAGGAAATAGCGGAATGTCGCCAAGCCAAGTCCCTCCACAAACTCAAGCCATCCTTAATGAGTACAAGGATGTGATGCTGCCATAACTTCCGAAGAAGCTCCCACCTCGGCGAGAGGTAGATCATGCAATCAAGCTGGAACAAGGCGCGAAGCCACCAGCCTTGGCGCCCTACCGCATGGCGCCACCCGAACTTGAGGAGTTGCGGAGACAACTCAAAGATTTGCTGGATGCGGGATACATCCGTCCCTCAAAGGCCCCATTCGGTGCACCAGTCCTCTTTCAAAAGAAAAAAGATGGATCGTGCGGATGTGCATCGACTATAGAGCGCTCAACAAGATCACCATCAAGAACAAGTATCCGATTCCATTGATTGCGGACTTGTTCGACCAGCTTGGCAAAGCGCTGTACTTCACCAAACTCGACTTACGCTCCGGGTACTACCAAGTGCGCATCGCCGAGGGAGATGAACAGAAGACAGCGGCACTACAAGATATGGGTCTTTCGAGTTCCTTGTGATGCCTTTTGGACTTACTAATGCACCCGCCACATTTTGCACGCTTATGAACAAGGTACTCCAACCATTTCTCGACCGCTTCGTAGTTGTGTACTTGGACGACATAGTGGTGCATAGCACCACACTCGAGGATCATGCTCAACATTTGCAACAAGTCCTCCAAGTACTCCGAGACAACGAGCTCTTCCTCAAGCTAGAGAAATGCTCGTTTTCCCAACAGGAAGTGGAGTTCCTTGGTCACAAGATTGCGAGTGGGAAGATTATGATAGAGAACACGAAAGTAAAGGCCATCCTTGAATGGGAACCTCCCTCGAAAGTGCCCGAGCTTCGCTCATTCCTTGGGATGGTGAATTACTACCGCCGCTTCATCAAGGGCTATTCGGCTAAGGCAACACCCTTGATAGATATGCTTAAGAAAAATAGAGCGTGGCATTGGTCCGAAAAGTGCCGATACGCATTTGAAGAACTAAAGAAGGCAATTTCGGAGGAACCCGTCCTTGCACTTCCGGACCACACGAAGCCCTTCGAAGTCCAAACAGATGCCTCGGATTTCGCCATAGGAGGAGTCCTCATGCAAGACGGCCACCCTATAGCATTCGAGAGTCGAAAGCTAAATGATACGAAACGCCGGTACACGGTGCAAGAAAAGGAGATGACAGCCATCATCCATTGCCTAAGAGTGTGGCGACATTACTTGCTTGGCTCACACTTCACGATCATGACGGATAACGTAGCGACAAGCTACTTTCAAACACAAAAGAAGTTGAGTCCGAAGCAAGCACGGTGGCAAGATTTCCTTGCGAAATTCGATTATCGGCTCGAGTACAAGCCGGGGAAAGCCAACGTCGTTGCGGACGCTCTAAGCCGCAAGGCAGAATTGGCAACACTTAGCAAGAGCCAACCGAAGTTCGACCTTGTCTCACGCATCAAGGAAGGTCTCCGACAGGATCCGCTAGCAAAGAATCTGCTGGAGCAGGTGCTCGAGGGAAAGACAAGGCGCTTTTGGCAAGAGGAAGGCATCCTCCTCACCAAGGGAGATCGGCTGTTTGTGCCAAGGTGGGGAAATTTTACGAAAAGAAGTTATCAAGGAGTGCCACGACTCCAAGTGGGCTGGTCACTCAGGAATCAGCGCACCATCGCACTAGTCCAAGCCTCGTATTTTTGGCCGCACATGAGGGACGACATCGAGGCATATGTGCGAACTTGTCTTCTGTGCCAACAAGACAAGGTAGATCATCAACTTCCAGCAGGACTATTGGAGCCGCTACCACTAGCAACAAGATCATGGGAGAGTATCTCCATGGACTTCATACCTCACTGCCCAAGTCTGAAGGTTGCGGAAGCATCATGGTCGTTGTCGACCGATACAGCAAGTATGTCACATTTATCGCCGCACCCGCCGATTGCAAAGCAGACGAAGCAGCCCGCCTATTCGTCAAACACATTGTGAAGCTTTGGGGAATTCCAAGGAGCATTGTAAGCGACCGAGATCCTCGGTTCACTGGACGCTTTTGGACAGAACTCTTCAAAATATTGGGGACCGATCTCAAGTTCTCGACAAGCTTCCACCCACAAACGGATGGACAGACCGAGCGCATTAATGGCCTCCTCGAGATGTATTTGAGGCATTATGTGAGCGCTTATCAGCGGAATTGGGTGAAGTTACTCGACATCGCCCAATTTTTTTATAATTTGCAGCGAAGTGAAGCTACGGGCAAGAGTCCATTCGAGATCATCATGGGATTCCAGCCCGTGACCCCCAATGCCATAGCCTCGACTTATGAAGGAAAAAGCCCCGCGGCAGATAAGCTCGCCCGCGAATGGCATGAGGAAGCGCACATCACGCGAGCCTACCTCGACAAAGCCGCAAGAAAAATGAAGAAATGGGCGGATACAAGGAGACGGCATGTTGAGTACAAGGAAGGTGATCAAGTCATGATAAAGCTCCTACCCCAACAATGCAAGACATTACGGAAAGTCCACAAGGGGCTAGTGAGACGCTACGAGGGACCCTTCCAAGTTGTTCGACGTGTGGGCAACGTCTCGTATCAACTCCAGCTTCCTCCAAGACTCAAGATCCATCCGGTCTTCCATGTGAGTCTTCTCAAACCATATCACGAAGACATGGGAGACCCAAGTCGCGGAAAATCGAGGCGTGCACCAACCGCCGTTGTCACCGCATTCGACAAAGATGTGGACTACATCATTGCGGATCGCGTGGTTTCGAGAAGGGGCGTGCCAGCACATAACGAGTACTTGGTAAAGTGGAAAGACCTTCCCGAGAGCGAATCCACATGCGAACGAGAAGAAAATCTGTGGCAATTCGCTGAGCACATCCAGAATTTCAAGCACGAAACGCGGCGAGGACGCCGCGAGCTTGGTGGGGGAGGATGTTGCGGACAGCCCAATTCGACAGCTCAATCGCCTACAATCTTGGGCTAGTGAGCCAACATAAGGCCAAGAGACCTAGCTTGGCCCAAATCCGGAAAATTCTAGAAGTCTCTAGTCCATTTGAGCTTGTAAATACTCTAGAATTCTCCATATAATTCCAGCACATGTACATAGCTAGAAAGTGTTAGAACTCTCTAGAGCTTGGCAAGCCTCCCCTATAAATATGGAATGGCATTTGGCATTTGCACAACAAGAAGAAAATACAACAACAAGCAACTCAAGCATTGTAAATCTCTCTTAAGTGCAATACAAGTTTCTCATTTGGCTCCATCGCTTTCTTCTCTAGTTCGAGAAGCTCTAGGCTTACTTAGCAACCTTTGGCAAAGTTGTCTAAGTGCTGCACGGGTTAGCTGCGCAAAATACTCATCCCGTGACATTAAGCCCTACATCAGCCATCAGGAGTTGCACTGTAATGAATTAACGAAGACCTACCAACTTTTACAGATCCATCAAAGAGAAATCACCAGTAATAAAAGTTTTTACTCATTAAAGTCAGTTTGATAACGAGAAGCCGTTCTTTTCTTGGTAAAGACAATGGAACAACTTTTATAATATTAATCTCTTTCCTTACATGTGGAATCAATCAGGAAAAAGAACAACGAAAATTCCAAGCCAGTTATTGAGAAGAGAACCTTCAAAGATGTTAAATTCCTCATCAATCTGAAGGAGCTTGAAGGCGCTACGGGCACGCCATCCTTCTTCCTTTGCTTTCCGATAGTAAATATCCTACAAAATTGAAACCTGTTAACCATGAAGCATCTGGTTATAAGCAAAAGAGAACAACATCTTGCATAAAATCCATACTCTTTTGTCCCTTGATGCTTTTCCCATTGGATAAAACCTGCAGTCCTCCAAATTGCTTCAATATTGATGGAGTAATTGACTTGGGCCGTAAACTATGCCAGCAAACCACCGAACCTTGAATTAAACTTGTCACTTTAATCTTTAAGAGCATTAAAGACAGAATGTCAAGTTTCTTCGTTCACCAAATCACTAGTTACCACACAACCAAAGTAAATATAGGTGTGACAAAAGTCAAGTCCCTCAATTTTAAGGCCTGGGGGAGGAAGGTTAGATTATTTTCTGCCTTGTCCCAATTAATCATAGGCAATTCGGGGTATAGAATTAATGAGCTACTTCCCTGTTATTTATACAGTCAGCTTTTTAAAATTTACTACACATTTCAAATGCGGTCATTAACGCCCAACAATTCCTTCAGAAGCTATATTCGTGATATCAGTAATCTCAAAATGGAATTTATATTTTTAGCATCCCAAATATAGTTGTGTTAAGACCTAAAGCCTGTGGTTTTTCTTTTAGGACTTACGTCGAACAGCTTATGAGCAAACACTGGGATTTCGTTTAACTAGACGAACAAACATGTAAAAATAAGTTAATAGAGTATGAGCTGGAGAAGTCACCTGATTACACTTCAGCTAAAGCAGAAATGAAGGCGTATAACTATAGGATTCCCTGAGCTTTTCGCCGGTTATAAAATTGATATCAAATATCTATTTGAGTTCAGCCACCGAGAAAACCTTTTTCTCTTCTCTCTTCATCTGGCAATTGGTTCTGGGCCAAGCCCATTTTTGACAAGTGAACCCAAAAAAAAGAGCCCAAATTTCGTGCCGCTTTTGAAAATGGGATTTTTACCTATACATCCCATATACCTAACCTTTCTACCACTCATGTTTAAGGTTAGTATTTATTACATTTTAGTATACCATATTTCAATATATATACCATTTTAAGTATCAATTATCAATCATTAATTAGAGGATTTATTTGTGGAAAAAATTAATATTGCCATATTCTCTTTCCCCATTAACCACACGTTTTTTATTTTAATTTTTATACTTTTCCATAAAAAATACACCCCCCCCCCCCCGCGTACTTTCACAAAAATTGTATACACCGCCGGTTTTTCTCTTTCTATTCTTTTCACTTCTCTCTCATTGTCTTCTTCTCCCCATTGTCTTCTTCTCCCCCATTGTCTTCTTCTCCATTAGCAACAGTATCTCGCCAAAAATCTTAAAATTTCTTCAAAAAAAATACATTTTCACTGCTAAAAAACACTTCCATCCTCAAAAATGGTGAAAAAACAGAATACCCCCAAACGTCAAAAAATAGGCGAGATTCCATCTTTTGATTTAGGTGTTTTAACACCTAAATCTCCAGTAAAAATACAACAATCCGTCAATGCAAGTGGACAAGAAAGTGTTACTACATCACCGAGACAAATACGAGTTGAAAATCGAACAAAGCACTTGCATGAGGTTGATGCAACCGGTGTTGAAATTGAAGCCGACAAACAACGGAAGCGAAAGGGGAAATCCTTGATGGCGGATGATGATGATTTTGTGGACGATTCGCCAAAAGTTCAAAAAACAAAAATAGAGAAGGTTTCACATTCACCCTCAAAGCAAAAAAAGGTGAAACCCTCTAAAAAACCCACAAAATTGGTTCAACAACAAGTTTCTGTTAAGGTAAACAACTATTTTTATATCTACAATGTTTTTGTCGTTTTTTATGTTATTGGAAAAAGTTAGAAATAAATTCATTCTTTGTCGTCTAATTGTTTTTTTGTATAAAATTAATGTAATATTGCATGTTAAGGTTGCTTATACAAATTGTAGTTAATTGTTACTTTTCGGAGATAATGTGTAAATTTACGGCAGAATATAGTGTTGGAAAAAATTTGTAGTCAAATGTTTGTTTTTGTATTTTAATGTAGTGTTAATTGTAGTTTGTTGTAGTTGAATGTATTTCACTGTGTACGTTGTAGTTGTTATACACAGTTATTTCATTGTGTATGTTGTAGTTGTTATACACAAATCACTTATGCTAATACAGTCTGTTGTTTTAATACAGTCTGTTGCATTAAACTGCAGTATTTCTAATTGACTTCAAATAACTACAATTGAAGACATTTAGTTTAACTAATAATTGCATTAAACTGCAGTATCTACTTAATGCAACTTTTACTTTTTGTAGTTAATTGTATTTTAATGTAGTGTTAATTGTAGTTTGTTGTAGTTGAATGTATTTCACTGTGTACGTTGTAGTTGTTATACACAGTTATTTCATTGTGTATGTTGTAGTTGTTATACACAAATCACTTATGCTAATACAGTCTGTTGTTTTAATACAGTCTGTTGCATTAAACTGCAGTATTTCTAATTGACTTCAAATAACTACAATTGAAGACATTTAGTTTAACTAATAATTGCATTAAACTGCAGTATCTACTTAATGCAACTTTTATTTTTTGTAGTTAAACATGTATTTGGTGTGTTTAAAAGGTAGTTATATGATTTGTTACATTATATATTGTAATGCTGAAGTCTAGCTTCATTCTAACGACCATTAATGTACTTTTTTTGCAGAATGGACCTTACTATGCACAACATAATGTTGATTATGGTGTGATACGGTTCCATAGCTTGTGCGATGCAACGATACCATCCCAGATAAAGTCTTTATTATCCCCAACACAATTATGTGCTTTCAAGAACACCTGTTTTGGATATTTACTAGATATGCCCCCTATATGCATGCAGAACCAATCTATTCATCTTCTAATGAAGTATGAATTATCAAAGTCTAGTGCCGACTATTTTTCTGTTCTTTTAAATGGGCAAAAATTGTTTTTTACTTTGAGGGATTTTTGTTTGATAACTGGGTTTAACTGTGTCGATGGTTTATCCGATCATGGTTACAATTCTAGTTATGTTAGTCATTTAATGACTAAATACTTCCCTAACAAATCTCGGGTAGAGAAAACTCTTTTGAGAAGTGTAGTGACATCCAAATCCTGGACAAATGATTTGGATGCTGTACAGTTGTGTGTCTTATATTTGTTGGAATTCTTTGTTTGTCCTTCCGATAAGGACAATGTTTGTTTGATAGACAAATTTACTTTTTTTCTTATAGAGAGTGGTCATTTCGAATCGTACCCATGGGGTACCAAATCTTTTAAGCAAGTTCTTGAGTCTGTCAGACATCGTCTAAGTCCAAAAGTCCATTCTTATCTTTTGCGGGGGTGCTCGTTAGCCTTACAAGTGTGGCTGTACGAGTGCTGTTCTTCTGTCAGCACCGAGCTTGCTATACGGTGCTCTGACTCCATTCCCCGCATTTTAAGATGGTCGGCAACAAAAGGACAGATTTGGTTGAATGTTTTTGAAGAAAAATTCATCAAGCCTGAGTGGCTCAAGGTATTCTTGTTAACCTTTGTGTAAATCTTCAATAACTACTATAGTAACTACGTGACATTTTCAATTTCTTTCAAATTTACTTCACTGTCTTCATACTTCTTTCAGTTCTCAAACTTGGTTGCATCCGGGGCCGAGATTGGAGCGCTCAACCTCCCAGCAACCCTTAATTATGAAGATGAAGAGGTTACTCAACCTTCAAAAGTCCCATCTGGTGCTTCTCCTAAAGGTCAACACGAAGAGGCTAAATCTTCAAATGATACGGAATCTGTAAGAAGCAAGATGAGAAAGTTGGAACAAAAGATTGAGCAGGTACTGTTATAATTTACAGTTGTTTAGTCATTGTTTAGTACCATTTGAAGTCATCCCTTCGTCATTGTAGTTTCTTTTTATTTTAGTGTAACAAATCGAATATTCTCACATACATATTTAATTTTTAGGTTGCTGGAAAGTTAGATCAGCTGAGGAATGATGTTCTTGATGAACTCTCCAAACTTCGAGAGTTCATAGATCAATCTTTGGAAAGATTAGTGAATGCTGTCAACAATAGAAAGGAATTGGATGAGTCCAAGGTAATAATTTACCTATATGTATCCTAACAACAATAATAGTTATGATAATCTATTCTAACACTAAAACAATACTATCAAAATGTAGTTTCCTGTTACATAAATTGTAGTTCCTGAACAATACATTTCAATACAATTGAGTACACTAAAAATACTGTTTCCATTACTGTACATTATTGAACTACAATTATGTAGCTGTTATTTTGTAGTTGTTTAGATGTATTTTGTTTTTTCTAGCTGGCTCAATGTTCTGATACATAGTCAGGTACTACATATGACTTAGTTAGCCTAAGTAGCACTATATATAGTTAATTGACTACATTTAACTACAATTGACTACATTTAACTACAATCAACTACAAACTAAAAACACACTGTTTTTCTGTATGTACATTTGACTACAAACAACTACAATTGACTACAATGAACTACAATTGACTACATTTAACTACAAATTTAAATGCAAATGAATACAATAACTACAAATGTATACAACTGTATATAGTTAATTGCAGTCATTTATAGGCATTTGTATTTTGAATTCTTCCTGTTTTCTTTACTGTTCTATGCTATTTTAAATGTTTATATTGAACAAGTGTTACCCAAATGTAGTTCCTTCCGGCTACAATTGACTATAGATTTCAAAAACTACAATGCAGTAACTACAGATTGCAGAATTGAAATAAATATTGTGTATACATAATTGAAATGAATTAAATATTGTGTATTTGTTATTTGGAAAATGTAGTTTGCTCACTGTTTCACTATACATACTTGAACTTTATATGACTTAACTGGCTCACTGTTATTTGTAACTAAAACTATATAATATTTATGATAATGTATTATCATACTAAAACATTCATCTCACAATGTAGTTTGCTGCTAGTTCAAAAAGATATAACGAACATAATGAAGCAGAGAAAAACAAAGACTTTCAGTTCAATTTTGGTCCTAAAGTCTGTGCAGGCCCCAGTATAACAGGTATCAAGATAATTCATACATACATATATACTTCCATCTTGAATTGCTAATAAAAAATAAATTTACATGTTCAGCTCCTTCTTCTCCTCAACCATTTGTACAACAAGACAATGTTCCACAGTCACCAATTCATGGTGTAACTGTGACTGAAATTGTAGAAGAACGCATTGAAAATGAAGAGGAGATTGGAGTGATGGGTGGAGGAACTGAAAATAAAGGCGTGACACTGGAGGATTTTGAAATTCCAGAAAACCTATCCCAAATCGTCATGTATGGTGACCCAATTCAGGTAGATTCAACCCCTCTTCATCAAGGAAGAACAAGGTTACCTGGAAAACATGCACGATCGCCATTCACGCCACTCTACAGTACTGAAGGCAGCACGTCTTTTGGGCCAAAATTTTTTTACATAAAACACCCATTCACAAGTCCAATTGGTGAAGATGTTGATCCTCATGTAATAGATAGTTTTACTACCTGGTTATACCAACGAACTGACAAATCCTCCAGGAGGTATGGTGCTTAAATGTATTATGTTGTATGTATTTGTTTTACTTTGCTTTCTATTGAATTTAGACTTTATTAGTGTCTACATTTTTTTTAGTAGTTTGTTTAATTATATTATTATTACAGGAGGAAGAACTTCTATTCCATGAAGGATAACCATCTCAATCCTTTGTTGGATTTGGGTTGCGAAAAAATAGATAAGAAGGAATGGTTCTACGCCCTTGCTCACCCCGGACAGCTCATAAATTGTACAGTAAGTATATGGATTATCATTGCAGTTTTGTCTTAATCTGATAGCTGGCTCTCTGTTATGTAGTTATCGAACACTACAGTAATCTACAATTGAAGACATTTGCATTAACTACAAAATGCATTAAACTACATTATGCTTTAACTACATTTAAAATCAATTCACCACATTTAACTACAATTGCATTAAACTGAAGTATGTTTATTGAACACATGTCTGAATAAATGCAACTTTTACTTTTGTAGTTAATTGAATACAACTACATTTAACTACAATCATCTGTTACATCTTTAAGAATGTATTGGTATATGCAACTGTATTTCTAATTGACTTCAAATAACTACAATTGAAGACATTTAGTTTAACTAAAAATTGCATTAAACTGCAGTATGCTTTATATACATTTAAAATCAATTCAACACATTTAACTACATTTGTATTAAAATGCAGTATGTTTATTGAACACTGTTGAATAAATGCAACTTTTAATTTTTTCAGCACATCGATGTTTTAATGTACTATTTGAGAAAGAAGGGGAAATATGGCCCCAACAACAACTGTAGATTTACAACAACAGACTGTTTGTTCAAGACAAAAGTTGAAAGTATCTATGATAAGTTCTCTGCTGCTCCAATTAATCAAAGGAATTCTGTTGTAAAAGCCGATGACGATATTGGAGAATACATTATGGGCTATCGAATCCTTGCAAATGTAGCATGGGATCTTGTGGATTATGTGTTAATGCCTGTTAACCTTGTAGAGAACTTCCATTGGTTGTTGTTAGTGTTTGACATAAAAGATCGGCAACTGTATGTGTATGATTCATTGGTGAGGGCAAAGCGTAACAAAACAGTAAATGCTTTGGCCGAAAAATTTTCAACAATTATCCCTCTTTATTTGTCATGCACTGGTTTCTACGGTAAACGAAAGGACATTGACTTCAAGACTACAAAGTCATACGTAGAGAAGCCAGTTACGGACCCTCTAGACATACAATGGATGGTTGCCGAGATTCCACAACAAAAGGAAGGCTCACTGTAAGAAAACTAAACTCCCTTTCTATATGTTTAATACAAATTTACTTGTTTATTGATATTAAATTAAAAAATTACTCATAATCTCCAGGGATTGCGGTGTATTTGTGGCTGCATTTGCTGAATATATTAGCAATGGTGATTTGTGCATACCAAAGGAGGATCTTAATGATATTAACAAACACCGTAAAAGATATGGAGCTCTGTTGTGGGACTACGCCACAAAGAAGCTAAACGATGGTTCAATCAGTGAGAGCGAGGTTACAGGCAGGCTTGCAAGGAGGAGGGGTCCACCGCCAAAAAATGAGAGAACTAAATTGGAACGAAAGAGGAAATAGTGTCTACTGTTGTAATGAACTTTGATTGTAACCCACAATGGATACTGAACAATTTAGTAGTTATTGAAGAAATGTGTGAGTTTGGGTGTACTGAACAATTGCTTTGGAAAAATAACATTAAGTTTGCATTTCTGTTTGCCATATTTCTGAGATTCATCTGTTCATTTAGTTGCACTGTATGTTCTGCCAGTGCTTGCATTATACAGCTTCTTGGATTGGAATACAAGGTGTTCTTACAGGTCTGAATACAGATTTAGAATTGCCTCAATACAGATGTTAACTCTATTGATAATGATAACATTATTGAAGTTCATTACAATTATCTACAATTCTATATCATGCTCACTCTTCTCCTCCAGGCAATATGTATTGTAAATGTAGTCATTTTGTTGTAATGAACAAAAAAATAAACTTGTGCTACAATTGAATGTCATGATAAAATGAGAATGCACAGTACCTCTTGCAACAACTGTCAACTAGACTGGTTGCAGCACATAAAGCCTCCAGATCTCTATATATGAACCATAAACCAGGCAAGTTTTAGGTTCCAACTTATAATCCGATTGAAAAATACAGCGAGCCACTTCATATTAATGTAGTGACTACAATTACATACAATTACATATAACTACACATTTATTATGCATATAACTACAATTACTTACATAATTTTTTAATGCAAGAACACTGCTACATTAACTGTTGCAGTACATTTGCACAATATATGTTTTCAGATAAACATGATGATGTTTCTTACTTAGATTTCTTGAAAATGAACTACAATGTTTTATCTTTATATACAACAATCTGTCTTTGTCTATTATGTCGATATCACATTTAGAAATCAATTAAAGTACATTATAACAACAATATGCAAACAGTTTACATTACTCAGGGAAACTTCTTTATTATAGTCAAAAACGTATTACAGTTATACATTAAATTCCGATAATCCCGGATAACTACCATTTATTTTGAATAACTATTGTAGCTACATTGTATTCATGCCTTTTTCGGCGCATTCTTGCAACTTCTTTTGTTATGCCCTTCACCTCCACAATTGCCACATGACACCTTGTACTTCTTTGAGTTTATTTCATCAAATTTCTTATATCTTTCCTTGTGAGGTCTTCCTGGCTGCCTTTTATCTCCAGCTGGTGGCTTCATTACATCATCCAAAATATGTTGTGGAACATCCCATTTTGCTTCATCAGGAAGAGGATTAACTGGCAATTCATATGTAAGTAGTAGGCTCTTAGTTGTGTAATACGGTGAGCAATAGTTGTCCGGCCTTTCATTCCTATGCCTTAATGATGCCAAAGCATGTGCACATGGAAGTTCATCAAGTTGGAATTGTCCACAACTACATTTCTTATTTTCTAAACATACAATGTACCTCTTCACGCCATCTAACACAGTGTGTATATGATCAGTTGAAGCTCTCACCTACAAATCAAGATCAAAAGTAAAATAATAAGGTGTCAATATGTTAGCAACAATCAGTACATTAAAAAACAGCTACGAATAAACGACATAAAACATTAACTACATATAACTACAATCGTCTACATTTTTAAAAGTCTCTGGAAAAAACATTTTCATCTACTATTTTTTTTTCATGCACCAAACAATAATATATTACCTTTAGTTTCTGGGATAAAGTATTGTTATTTTCCAATTCTTTGTTGAATTTCTGCCCAAGAAATGTGAAAGTACCCTTTGCCTTCAATAACTTGTCTTTTGTCCAACGTTCTATAATAGTCCTCATATACTCCAATAGATCAAATATTGGCAGCTCTCTTGCCTCTTTTGTAACAGCGTTCAACGACTCTGCAATGTTTGATGTCATAGTAAAAGTTCTATTTGCCGTTGCATGTACTCTTGACCATCTATGATAGCCAATATCATGTAGGTAAGACGAAACACGTGGGTCTACCTCCTGAATCTTCATCATTCTTTCATTGAAATCATCCAGAGTATATGACCTCGCTGTAGCAAAATACAATTCATGTATTTGTAAATGTGCCTTCTTGAATTTTGACCTTATATTTGTCCATATATGCCACATGCAAAAGTAGTGCGCCATTCCAGGGTAGACTGCAGATGTTGCCTTCGATATACTCTCGTGCCTGTCTGAGACAACACACATAGAAGGTCTTTCACCATATGCCTCCTTGAATTGTGCAAAGAACCACCTCCAAGACGCGTCATTCTCAGAATCAACAACAGCATATGCCAAGAGAAAAATAGAACCTACAATTTGTAAACATAATTTGAGATTAACTATTAAATACAAATATATATTGACAATTTAGGCAATTTAACTACATTGTAACTACAACATTATTACATCTGTTACCTGCTGCATCCATGGTGCTTGCTGTCAGCATAATACCCCTGTATGATGATTTTAAGAATGTCCCATCAACCACTACTACCGGCCTACAATGTTGCCAACCATTTATTGATGTAGAAAGAGCAACAAATGCATACAAAAAGCAATCATCCGCTGCCTTCTTCAATTTAACAACAGAACCTGGATAATTCTTCTCAAGAATATAAAAATATTTTGGTAATCTGTTGTACGAGTCACACGGATTCCCACGCAGAAAACGTAATGCTTTTTCCTTTGCTCTCCATGCTTGCATGTAGCTTAGGTTTACTCCATGTTCAGATAACATGTCAGTTTGTATGTCCTTTGGCGTGTAAACAGTCTTAGGATCACAAAACTTTGGAACAACAATGCTACCAACTACAGTTGCAGTACACTTGCGCTTTATGAATGTTTCGTCCATTCGGCAACATGTGTGTTGTCGGCTAAAACTTCTTATCTTGAACAGTGAGGAATCATTAATAGATGTTGCCTTGAAGTGCCATTTGCAGTTCTCCGCAACACATACAATCCAGTAGCTACAAAAAAATCAAAATTTCAATCGTTGTTAGTAAATACTACAATGAACTACAATTGACTACATTTAACTACAACTAATTACAAACTAAAAACAAACTGTTTTTATGTAACTACATTAAACTACAATGAACTACAATTGACTACAATGAACTACAATTGACTACATTTAACTACAATCAACTACAAACTAAAAACACACTGTTTTTCTGTATGTACATTTGACTACAAACAACTACAATTGACTACAATGAACTACAATTGACTACATTTAACTACAATCAACTACAAACTAAAAACACACTGTTTTTCTGTATGTTCATTTGACTACAAGCAACTACAATTGACTACAATGAACTACAATTGATCACATTTAACTACAAATTTAAATGCAAATGAATACAATAACTACAAATGTATACAACTGTAAAATAAAAATAATACTTTAGTTTTTAAAATGAAAAACTAACAACAAACCTTCTACAACTTGATCTTTTAACTCTGAACTGGAACTTCTGCATAACTGCATAATTCTTCATTGCAGCAACAATCGTCTTCTTGTCCTGGTACACTTGACCTTCTTCAATACATGTTTGAGAAGATTCAATGATTATTTCGCTTTGATATTCCTCAATAGCTGGTGAAGATGGAATTTCTAATAATCTTAATGATCCTGAAGAACCTGCAGACAATACATTCACATTGTATATTCATTACAGATAATTGGCGTCAAATTCTAGTTGATTAGAGAACACAAAATTCTTCAAATTCGGTAACAGATGTAATCTTACCTATAGTGATGGGGCGTTCATTGGTGATTGCCAATTCCATATTGAAATCACTTATGCTAATACATAACGGATACGAACCTAAGTTTTTATTCTCTTTTTTCATTTCCATATATACATGAACGCCCATATCGTTTCTAATCTGCAACGGAGGACAATTATCATTCACAATGTATTTTATTTCTACAACTTTATCAGATGTATCAATAGATAATTGTTCTGCAATTGTAGACTGGAGAATTCCGTAGCTTGCAGTTTCATCAACCAAAATGGCGTCAACTTCAAAATCTCTGAAACTGCCATAGTTATCCCAATAACCATTAAACTTAAGCATTATCGGAATTTTTGACATTGTATAATCTCCTTACTGCCAGTCACGGAAGAACTACGAAATATAAAAAAAAATATCACTGAATAACAAGATACACACTGTTTTTGAATGGAGGAATGTTTGACGTCAACTTCCAAACAGGTTTGTCAAATAATGACTGTAGAATGACGAATTTCTTTTCAGTTTTGAAGAATTTCTCTTTGGTAGAATGACTGTAGAATAGGAATGACTGTAGACGAATTTCGAACTATTTTTGTCAAAGAACAAACGACATTTGAAGCTGTTTATTTACTAGATATATTTAGAGGATATATTTGGAGCATTTACCTTATATGTTTTGGCATTAATTTGTAGTAAATCAAACATTAATTATCTCTTAAAAACTGATTGTCATTTCCAAATTTAAGCCAGACGGAAATATGGCTGTTTCACCGTTTGGTAATTGTCAATTTATTAAGGAGAGATTTAGCATTAATTGTCTAGTGTTAATTTAGGATGTAAAATCAGCAAATATATTGTTTGGTATATATTATGTAACAAAACCATGAGATATGATGGTAATTAACAAACATGGCACATTTATGGTAGAAAGGTTTGGTAGATGAGATGTATATGTAAAAATCCCTTTGAAAATTATTGGTTTGTAATGTATAAAGATAATACGGCAATAAAATTACAAGTTACTGATTTAGTAGTATATGGATTATAATTTATGTTTTCAAAAGAGTTGTGCACTTAATATAGTAGTACGCTTGTTGTTTAAGAAGAATCATTTATCTTTCCTCCTTTAAGCATTAGATATAAATTAGTATTACATCGCAGTTTACATGATAGCTAACGAAAGTATCCAACAATCAAATAGAGGTATTATATATTCGGTAGACGAAAAAAATATATAAAATTTATACAATTTTTGTCAACATACAATATATTATTTTAAAAGAAGCCATACAATGTAATTTTCCCAAAATATAAATATCTTAGTAATGATACGAGTACGTATACAAAAAACACCATTTGGAAATTTAGATCTTGTAAGCTTGGATCTTCTTCCCGAGCTATCATCACGTTTTTCCTCCAAAATATCCCTTTTAAAAAAGATTTCAACTTTAGTATTTTACTGTGTTGGAATAAAGCCTTACTTTTTCTTTTTACCTTTCCCAAGCGGGCTGGACGAAAGAAAGGGAAAGGTAGAAAATTACATTGGATCATTTTATGATATATTGTCAAAGAATAGAGAAGATTGCTACACAATTTAAAGCTAAAGCATTCAGAATTCAGCTCCTGAAGTTTATCCGGATACTAATGTTAAACTTGGCATTTGTACAAATCCTCTGCCTCTAGTAAGATTACACCACAGTAGATTCAGAATGAAGTAATAGACACCGTCAAACAAACTCTGTCAACAAAATCACAGCAAATTACTAACCCCTGCTGTATCCAAATACAGCAAGAATAGGGGCATTTAATTTCACAAATTTACATCTTCAAAATACACCACTGGCGATGGCTCTACCAGAAACACAAGAATCAAGAGGTTGCCACACCACAGAGATCCCCAAGATTGTAGCTCAGCTGTTTGCAGGCATGCAACCTGAAGCATCAAGAAAATTACTGGTTCGGGAACGCTCAACTTCTATAACCAGGTAGCTTCTTCTCCTTCTTGCTCATAGTCTGTAGAGTCTAACAAGACAACACAATGAGCCTTGGTGTTTGAACCTGCAGATTAACAAAACCAGCAGTTTGAAAGGGTAAGTTCAACATTCTACAACAGAAATCCATGGCAGAAACCATGTTGGTTTTAAGTTGGGTATAACATCATGAATGAGGTATGCAAGTTGCAAAATACAGGTTGATGATATTCTGCTTTTCTTAAAGCAGTACCACAGTTAAGCTTGTCGCCCCTACATTATGCCAATGATCGGTATAGACAATTGATTCTCTTGGACAGCTAAATGTGGCACAAAATTATCAAAAACACTCAATTCAAGCTAATACTAAGCAAAAAGCTAGTTTGGTCTCCAACAATATTCGAAGTCGCTGTTTAGTCCACACTTATGTGCGTATCAATGTGATGGGGTTGACGACATGATTGGAGTTCAAGGGAACACCTTGAAAAAGCACATTAAATGTGGAACTATGGAATATAAATATGTTAGGAGTTGCGGTTGGCTGGACCAAGGATCTAATCAGCACAAAACCTGAGAATCTCCTTCAGTTTTGGCATCAGTTTTTGGAATTACTGTTTGCAAACAAACGTCAAAGAATAAGACAGGAAAAGAGCAATTAATACAGAGGGGGGTAGACTTAAAGCTTCCGGTATAGCTTATAAATAATGATCTAATAGGAAGTTAACAATTTATTAACGTATTGATGCAGGGGAAGAATTTTCAACTAGCTAACAGATGTCACTTATGCCTTTGCAATTCTGGAACAATCACTCATTTGTTTCTTCACCACCCAGTTGCAACAGACATTTGGAACATGTTTTTAACACTTTTTGGACTGGAATGGTCTGTGCCATGCAGCGTCAGGGAGGCCTTTGCGAGCTGGAGTTCCTGGAAAGTTAAGAAGTCCATTAGAAGGATATGGTCTACGGTTCCTGCTCTTATTTTGTGGTGCAAATGATCAGAAAGGAATCAAAGATGCTTTGATGGTATTTCAACTGACAACTATACACTCAAGGGGCAAGGCCAAATGTTTGGTTAATCTTTTTAGCTGGGTTAATCTTACCCCTGTATATAAGCCTAATTCCTTTTTGGAATTTATCAGCTCGTCTTACAATAGCCTGACCCCAAGTATGGGATTACGATGGCTTTGTTGTTGTTGTAATCTTATAATAGATTTATTTTTCTATATTCATGGGCTGATATTTTCTTTTGTTTTGTAACCTATGCATCTTCTTGATGTTTTCTGTTAATGATATTCCCCTTACTTCAAAAAAAAAAAGGCAGCCCGGTGCACTAAGCTCCCGCTATGCGCGAGGTCAAGGGAAGATAGTCTTACCCTGCATTTCTGCAAGAACCTGTTTTCACGGCTCAAACCCATGACCTCCTGATCACATGGCAGCAACTTTACCAGTTGCGTCAATGCTCCCCTTCAATGATACTCCACTTCATTTTAAAAAAAAGAATTATTAATGCATCTGCAACTGAATCATATCACCTTTTTGTTCTATCCGAGAGGTTCTCGAAATACTCATGTCATTATCCTTTTCATTTCCCTAACTCTTTTCCTCAATTTTCACTATTTCACAAGCTTATTCTTTCCCGTTTACTATGTTTGTCCAAACAAAAAGCCAAAGGTTTATATTTTATTTCAGTCAAGTCCTTGTTTCTACTCCTTCCTTGCTCGAGCAGAAATGATTGAGCCAGTCACTACCTTCAAGAAAAAGAAGTTTCACATAGTCTTTGTATTGTGTATCAAACAATTTATAATCGTCAAGTACGGTAACCTTTAAATAAAGGAAGGGCCTAAAGAGATTAGGAAGATCATTTGCAAATACACAAAGAAAAGCATTTTGTCCTCCTTAGTCTTGAGTATTGATTTAGAGAACATATGCTTCCACTCACTCTTTTCAGATATCATGGGATCCTTTACCACAACTCTGAGCTCATTTGTATCTCTCTGACCTTCTCCCTTCCACAACTATGAGCGGGAAATCATAACTTCTCCACAATTAATCCATCAGTTGCGCTAGGAGCTTCTCCTACACTAAGTAGCTCCGACATGACAGTTTAGGTTCCGCATCCGTGTCAACACTACACTAGGGTGGGTGTGGGTATGGGATCCTTACCGAATTTGGTCAAACGATTTGGGTGCTTTGACCACAATGGGCAGAAAACTTCGAGACGAGATACAATTTGATTCCCAAAATTAGAAATAAAACTAAGATAAATTTAAAGAAAATGACATACCTTATCTAGAAAATTACTCCTTTCTATCTACAACTTGAGAATAAAAAAATATTCCTGTAAATTTCTCAAAATTTAGAGATTTTTTATTCTTTATATTTTTTTGAAATATTCTTAGCCCGGAGCCCCGCATCTATATCCATACTAGGATTTGTATCTCCGAATTTTAGACTTTACATCTCGAATTATCTGACCCCTAAATCTGCACCTGTGTCGGACACCCACAACCGTGTCCGGGCAACTTAGCTCCTTCACATAGAAAGGTGTTCGAAAACAAACTGGATATTACACCCAAAATAACTGAGTATATTAACTCACTAAACCGAATTACAATAACCAAATATTAATATAACAGTAGAAAACAACAACACTAAAGGAAACACCGAAACAGAGAGTAGATGAGAAGAGAAATTGCAACCTAAAGCAAAGAAGAAAGGGGAAGAGATATAAAGTCAAAAGAGGAGATGAGAGAACAGACTTGAGTGCAAGTTTCAACATAATACGCATGCCATATATTCCCCCCGGATCCCAAATATAATGTCCTAGCATTCTATTTGCTTAGTCATTGGGCCTCTTCTCAATTCAGCTCCAGGCCCAATACTCTCAATTGGATCAGCGTTGTTGCACACTTCTGGGCCATAATCTCATACGGAGTCACGCTGGTTCACAACAATACCTCCCGCCTCAAAAAGAACCTTGCCCTCAAGGTTCGAGTAAAGCAGAAAATGCAACAATATCTGCTTGACCTTGTCAACAGCAAACAGTAAATGCAAAGCAAAAGTAGGATAGTTGGTTTTCTCTTCCCATAGTTCCGCCTGACATCTAGGTAGTAGAAGCATCACAGTAGAACAATTACATTTTCACGCAATGAGATCAATCTAGCTAGCATAACAGTACAACAATTAAGATCATGCAATGAGATCAATCTAGCTAAGTGTGAAGTTGCACTATGTATTTTGTCTTGAAGTAAAAACAATGTTATCCAATCAAAGGATTCCTCAAACTTCAAGACACTAGCCTGCCTGAGTTGCTGGACTTTAGCTTCTGAAAGTTATGAAGCAAGCCGAGCCAATCCAGATTTTATTCTTTCATAGGTGATTGTTCCACTATTGTTTGTATCCATGCTCGCGAACACATATTTTAGTGTTCCCAATCCGTCAATTGCTTGATCCGAAGAAGCTATCAAAACCACTCCAACGCCTCATCGTCTAGGTAAATAGATGCGCGTAATCATTTGTTGTCTTCCGATGTGCCATAGAATTCAAAGTAGTGTTCAACATGAGAAATCCATGGATCCTCACCACTGAATCGTGGGAATTCCACCGGAGTAGACTTACTCGTTGTAAGGTTTTCAACCAACTCAGTAATAATGAACAAAATTTCAGCGAGATCCTTCGACCACAAATCCTTCGCGCCCTTAATTGAATCATCGATAGTTCGAAAGATTTGGTCCTCCATTAAAGACCTCTCAATGAAAGCACCAATGAAACATACTGGATACTACACCAAACCAACGGATTATATTAACTCACTAAACCGAATAACAATAACCAAATATTAATATAACAATAGAAAACAATAACACTAAAGGAAACAAATAGTAGATGAGAAGAGAAATTGCAACCTAAAGCTAAGAAGAAAGGGGAAGAGATATAAAGTCAGAAGAGGAGATGAGAGAACAGACTTGAGTTCGCATGCCATGTAATTCCCCCGGATCCCAAATATAATGTCCTAGCATTTTATTCGGTTGTTTAGTCATTGGGTCTCTTCTCAATTCAGCTCCAGGCTCAATACTCCCAACTGGATCAGCTTTGTTGCACACTTCTGGCCCATAATCCCATACTGAGTCACGCGGGTTCACAGCAGAAAACACCAGCAATTTCCTCTTCAGTCATCTAGTTCTGTCTTTACTAGTATAACTATCTGTCCTTAGAAAACTGGACTTTATAGGAGGGGGTTTTCCTTTCTTTTGTCTTTTTTCTCTATGCTTACCCCTCCCATAGTCTTGGGGGGATTTCAATCTTTTGTGATTAATTAAGCTCAATATTTGATTTTCTTAATTAGGTTGCACTTATTTCTTTATTCAAATGACCCTGGATTCAGTGTCGACATTAAAATTTCACTGTTCACTTATAGCCTTTTTAAATAGGAAATTATGATTAACACAAAGTGGGTTCTGACATGCTTAAGGCATCCCTTTGCTTGCCTATAATTTAACACCTCCACCACAAACCCCAGGAAGTTGCCTCCAGCACTTAAATTACACCAAATGGCAAGAGCAAACTGTTAAACATACTCATTAGTCTATCACTCGCTTAGAGAAAAGAAAAGAACACCTACTAGAGAGTTCGACAAGTATAAATAAAGGGAATAGGGACCATTTCTAATTCGACACGACACACTCGCACGCATTCTAAAAGAGTTACTCTGTGTTGAGATGAACCATCATTAGCAACTGAAAAAAAGAATACAATGCGTACAAATCTCCTTTGCATCTTGTTTTCCAATGAATAGAATATGAATCTTGTCAAAGTGGAATTTTGCATGAAACTAAGGAAAAAATTTACTAGCTTGTGTGTACATGTGGCAAACCAAATAATACAGAAATTTAGCAACCAAGTTGAGTCGTGAAAACAAACAGCAAGTGCGAAAGTTAGAGGCATACCTCTGTTGCAACAATTTTAACACCCTTGGATATCGTTCTTTCTCGATAAACAGGATACACAAGTCACCAAGAATCCATATTCATTTCGTTTCATGACAGCATAGCACCTTTCCGCATTGTTTTTTGATGATCAACATCGTGTCCAAAAGGGATCACCAGGAATCCACTATCATTCATTATCATAATCATATTAACCTTTGCATATTGTTTCTTTATTGATCAACATGATATTCAAAAGCAATCACCAAATACACAATTCATTTCGTTGATGATCATTGCAAGTTGCAGTCGGACAGCTAAAAAAGATACAACAACAACAACTATGCTCAATCTCAAACTAATTCGGGTTGGCTTCTAAGTTTACTCTGACCGTCAACCTACTGCAACCCATTGATGATCATTACAAACTGCAGTTCAGACAGCTCAAAACAATACAACAACAATAACAACTACCATGCTCGATCTCGTAATAGCTCATGCCGGCTTCTAACTTTACTATAATCGTCAAGCTATTGCGCGAGCATCTCCTCAATTCGGACATGAAACCAGCAATGTGAGCTCACACAGGATGCAAAGCTCACAGCTCTAGATGATCACAGATTTAAAACAGCACCAGAAAACTGAGAACTTTGCCACACCTCAATACCCTCAACATCTTCTCTAGTAACAAACAGCCTGTCACCCGCTCCCTCAATCTTCTTTATGATCCCTCTTTCAGCATCCTCCACTTTATCCATATAATTCCTCCTATACAACCCTCCATGCAACACCATTTCCCTCTCAACATCACTTTCTTTCTCCACCATTCCTGACCAAACCTCCAACTCTCCCCCTCTTCCGACAAACACCTGCTTTCTATAACAGTGAAGTAAAATATTGCTTCCACCACTTGCAACATGCCTCATACATGGATTTTTCTCTTCCAAATACACCCATGGATCTTCACTCAATTTACGAAGATCTGCCACTGCCAAATCACCAGACTTTGAACATATCTTGAACATGGTCAAGTCGTCCCGGTCAAAGTCAATGTCAGCAAATGAGTCACCAAACCGGCTGCTCCGACCCGACCCAGGTTCATTCGTCTCCCACACAACGTCCCCTGATCTGGGGTCCCACAATCGCACGTAACCGGAGTAACCAAAAGCTCCGGCAGTCACTGAAACGCCGACAAGAGCATTAATCTCCGGCAGAAAAGTCAACTTTCTGACGACCGTTGACTTCGCTGAATTCCCAGATTGCCTTCTCAACTCCGAAACTGCTTTCATCGTACACTTGTCGATACTCAAAACACAATTCTCTCTATGGTGACACTCGAAGGCCGCGAAGACAGAATCCGGCGAGTCAACAACCGCGTTGACTTTTGCCTTGTAGATTCTCGGGTCAGACGGGTCGGTCCATTCGACAGACCCAACTCTACGTCCATTAGCCAAGTTATAAAAATGGAGCCCCGACTCGAATTCAGACCCGACAACCGCCAAATCCGGTCCAACCTTTCGAATCGAGCTGATGTAATCAAGATGGGTACGAATAGTTTCCGTATGGGTCAAACTCCAATCGTAAACCGAAACCTGCCCTCCATGAGCTACCCAAACGGAGGCGTCAGAATCAACGGCGTTAAAGTCAGTTACAACGCCGTCAGACGAGGGGCGGATGGTCGAAAAAAGTGACGCGTCGATTCCGCTGAGTTGACTCGGAGCGAGTGCGGATCTGAGCTGTGATTCAATTCCGTAGTAAACAGCTTCGTCGATGAGCTCTTGATTGGAGAATCGTTTTGCGGTCGAAGGGAGACGATTAGACCGGAGAAGAGCTAAGAGAGCCGAGAAGATTTCTGGATCCCGGTCGATGAAAACCGGTTCGTCGGAATTCCGGTTTGATAAGGCGGATAAGAGAGAATCGGGTCCACCAGAGCGAAGAGTTGATACTGTTGTTTCAAAGAGCTTGCCTCCGACGTTGAGCTTTACACGGTCGCTGACTTGGCTTTGAATTATTGTAAGTGGTGCTCCGTTGATTGTACCGTCCTCCATGGTTGGGGAATTAGATGTCGGATAATTCAGTTGACCCAACGGCGAGTGGCTTTGTAAATTGTTCTGTTTTATCTTTTGATTATTTTGGATGAAAAAATAAATAAATGAAGGTTATTGATTGTTTTTAATTTTGTTTTATTAGGTGGACTCTGGTAGTTTCTTCAAGGAGTATAAAATTTGTTCTTCGTGTTTCTAGTTTGATGGATTACAAATATTCAAGCGAATGCTCAAATTCCTTGTTGTGACGATTTTTAGATCTATGCAGATACTTTTGTATCATAACTCATATCCAATTTGATTTTAAAATCAAAATGTTTTATTTTTTTGCTCAATCATTTTATTTTATCCTTTTTCCCGTTTAACACAGTTTGTTTTGTTTTCTGAAATAAAGGGAAAAGAATTTAATTTGTGTACTATTGAAATTGAACAATTTTGCTATTTGTATTTTATGTCTACTCTTGCACTTGGCTATTAGAAAAAGGCAGAATAGCATCAGGAAGGCATACATTCAGACCACTCCTCAATATCCCAAGGTTATATGGAAAAAATTATTAATGGTGACTGGGATGCTTCCGAAACAGAAATACATCTTATGGATATCGCTGCATAAACGCTTGGCGACGGTTGACAGATTAGCTAAATGGGGAATTCACACTAATCAATCCTGCACTTTGTGTGAAAAAGATACTGAAGAAACCCACGACCATTTATTCTTTGAATGCGTATACTCCAAAACATTGTGGCAAGCTATGTTACAATGGTTGAAATATCAAAAAACGACAGGCACATGGGAAACAGAAATCCAGTGGTTGACAGCTAATGTAAACAGCAGAAATCCCAGAAAAACCATCCTAGGTGTGGTGTTTGCAGCAATAGTATACAACATATGGATGGAACGGAACAACAGAAGGTTTCAACAGACAACCTGAGATGCCAAACACCGAGCAAAGGAGATTACAATTCAAGTGCACTTCAATGGCGTAAAGCTACCTAAATGGCCACCCATGTTACAGAACATAAATAGCTATCCTTTATGCGAGTTTCCACAATTGTAGCAATTTATGTAATAGGACATTAGTTTTAACAATAACAGTTGTAGAGTTTTCAAAATGATTGTACTGATCTGTTCTAGAGTCCAAAATAACAGATATGTAAATTTGCCATATAATTGAAATAAAATCAAAATTTCTTCTAAAAGAAAGGCAGAATAGTTTGGGACCTTCCGAAATGGTAATTTTTATTTAGTTCCTATTTAAATTTTATATGATCTTTAATACCTTCTAAACTTGTTAATTTTATAGTTTTGACTTTTTGGACGCTGACAATTTATGTGAGTGTGACGCACATGCTGTCACATTGAATTATTTTTTTCCTACCAAAATCTATATTTTTAGAAAAACTTGAAATAACGTTATTTTGTCAATAATTTTTTATTGGGCTAAAGATAATATTTTGATCAAATTAATTGTACATATTTAGTCAACAAAAGAAGGAATACACAATTAAAACCTATTATGAAACTCCATATATTGGCTAAATAAATATGTTAGTTAAAATAGTACAATTCTGACAAAATATTTTCAAATTTAACTCGAAAAAAATAAAGCATTGTTTTAATAAATAATAATTGTATGAAAGTAAAAATAAAAATACACAATATTTTTCTTTTGAACTTTATTACTTTGGCTAAATCTTCTTTTTATTTGTATAAAATAGATGAATTTTCGACTAAATTCTGTAGGTTGGACCGGAAAAGAAGATAGCATAGTCGAAACATGCATTCATTGTATCTAAACTGTACAATAGGGATAAAACATGCAATATATATTAAGAAGAAATAACAAGAAATACAATTAAAATAAATAAATTATTTCATTTAATTATGTGGCAATTAATTATTGAAGAATACTTTACTTGGAAGATAATTTTTTTTTCTTTCCTCCCACGCGTCTAAAAGAGGATGTATTCATGTTCTTTGCCATATCAACATTTAGGGAGGTCAAGACTACCATTGAGATATTAAAGACCGTGTCAACTATAAGGGAAACTAAACAAAAATTATCAAATTTAGGGGGTCCGGAATATTTCTACCTTTAAAAATGTTTTCTTTGCCCTTAACTTCTGACGAAACTTCAACGTAAAGGTCATATTTAAGACTCAAAAATAGATGGGTTTCTTAGAAGGATCTTAATCTATCTATTAATAAATGGAGGGGCAAAAGCCTTATTTTTTAATAAGTGGTATCATAAAAATAAGATATTTGGCACTTTAGGACATAGCTCCCAAGAAATAGGAACAAAAATATTATTTGGAAAAAAATCTCACATAAATTGTTTTTGTTAATTAAAAATATCAGCTATTTTTCTTTTTTAAAGAAGCAAACGTAAGAAGAATCCTATTAGACCTCTATTAGGGGAAAAATCTCCTATAAAATTCAATATTTGTTATAAATAGAACTCTATTTAAGGTGAATGTCTATATTTAGAGAGATTCTAGAGTTTTACTTTGAGGCTAAGTCTTTTCTATGCCTATAAATAGAGGGGTCTTACCCCATTGTAAATCATCCCTAAGTATCAATAAGAATACTCCTCTCTCTACTTTTCCCTCTATTGTTCTTGTTCTTATATTATTTCATAACACGTTATCAGCACGAGTCTCTAACCAATCGAATTACTGAGAAGTTCCCGTTCTCCGGTTGCCGCCTCTCCGACATCCACCGCCGGCGGCAAGTTTTCCGGTTCGCCACCTTCGTCATCACCTAGAATTTCTATACAGAAAATAGAAGAGATGGTATCATCATAAAGTAATGCAACGGGATGGAAACTCAAGAGGTATATTTGAAATCACAACATTTATTGGTATACCTTAAAGGTAAGTAATTTACTTTTCCCTTTCAAATTCTTGAAATTCTACGATTTGATTTCATATACAAACATAGACAACAAAGTTTGATTATAACTCTAATGGAGTTTGTAAGGAATTATAACCACGTGAAGTGGTAAAAGTTCTATGTCTTGCCATGATTAAATTCATGTATGATTGTGGGCAAAGAATTGAAAATCCGTCCCATTGAATTTGCTCCATTCCCTTTAGAGAATGTGGTAGCAGTATGTGAGAAGTCTGAAAGAAGACAAAATTATTACCATGAAGGTATCAATGAATGTGGACGTGGCAATAGACAGAATTATAATCGTCATTATGATCCATTCCCTGAAGTGAATGTGATAATTGTAATAAAGCCCATAAGTATGGACACGCTCTTGATGTAATTTTGTTTTATGTCTAACATTATGAAAAGAAAGTTCGTCGCCCTTCAAATTTCGGGCATGAACTATATGACATGGCTGTTGGATGCTGAAATCCACTTAGATGCTATGGGTCTTGGAGACGCCATTAAAGACAGAAATAATGCATCCACCCAAGACTATGCTAAGGCCTTGATTTTCTTGCGCCATCACCTTGATGAAGGTTTGAAACTGTGCTAAGGCCTTGATTTTCTTGCGCCATTACCTTGATGAAGGTTTGAAAATTGAATATATCACAGTCAAAGATCCACCTATCTTGTGGAATGGCTTAAAGGAGAGATATGACAACCTGAAGTTGGTCACTCTGCCACAAGCACGATGCGATGAGAATCCAAAAGCAAATAGTTCATAAACTATATGTTATCGTTGCGGTGAAAAAGGGCACTGAGCGAAAATTTGCCGTGTACCAAGACATTTGGTTGAGCTTTATCATGCACCTCTAAAAGGTAAATGCCCTGAAATAAATTTTGTCTCTGACGACAATTTTGACATCACCCACCTGGATGTGACAGACTTCTTTGAGCACCCTGAGGGGAAAATAGACCACTTAATCGGTAATGGATCTGTGATGAAGGAAGATGAAATTGTTTGATTTTATTTGTATTAATTAGTGAATAAACTAATAGTCATTAGTATCAGCTCGTATTAGTTAGTTTATGATATAATGTTAGTATTTTAGAATGTTTCAATATGCTTAAATTTCAAAGATATTTTTATTTTTGAGTAGAGTTAATCGACTAACCTAACAGTTAGTCGATTATCTAATATTTCGCATTAAAACTGCAAAATAATCGATTATGTATGTTTAACAATCGATTATATTAAGACATAATCGATTATGTATGTTTAACAATCGATTATATTAAGACAGTGTGATCTGAAGTTTTTCAAAATAGCAAATAATCGATTATGTATGTTTAACAATCGATTATATTAAGACATAATCGATTATGTGTGTTTATCAATCGATTATATTAAGACAGTGTGATCTGAAGTTTTTCAAAATAGCAAATAATCGATTATGTATGTTTAACAATCGATTATATTAAGACATAATCGATTATGTGTGTTTAACAATCGATTATATTAAGACAGTGTGATCTGAAGTTTTTCAAAATAGCAAATAATCGATTATGTATGTTTAACAATCGATTATATTAAGACATAATCGATTATGTGTGTTTAACAATTGATTACATTGAGAAAAACGGATTGAATTTGTTTATTCTCATGTTCGTGTATTTTCTTTTGTATGTCAAACCATGGGAAAGCAAATATGGATATCTCACAAAGCAAACTTGGATCAAATATTTGTTTAGTTGATTCATGTACTACACATACGATACTCAAAGAAAAGAAATATTTTTCTTAACTAAGTATGTGGAAGGCAGATGTTACTACAATCTCTGGTAGTAGTAAATTGATTGAAGGCTCCGGAAGAGCAACTATAACTCTGCCTAAAGGAACAATATTTATCACAGAGAATGCAATGTTCTCCTCCAAGTTTAAGAGGAACTTGTTGAGTTTTTAAGATATCATTCAAAATGGATATCATGTTGAGACAATAGATGAGAATAATCTTGAATACCTCATTTACTCATGAAAACGAGGCTGCCCACTTCGGTTTGGGGTCACGCCATTTTTCATGCAGCAATGCTAGTTCGTCGGCTGCCCACTTCGGTTTGGGGTCACGCCATTTTTCATGCAGCAATGCTAGTTCGTCGGCTGCCCACTTCGGTTTGGGGTCACGCCATTTTGCATGCAGCAATGCTAGTTCGTCTCAGACCGACGAATTATCACAAATATTCCCCGTTGCAATTAGTTTTGGGTCATGAACCTAATATATCCCATTTAAGAATTTTTGGATGCGTAGTATATGTGCCTGTAGCACCGCCATATCGCACCAAAATGGGTCTGCAAAGAAGGTTAGGAATATATGTTGGGTTTGAATCGCCCTCCATTATTCGCTACCTCGAAACATTGATAGGGGATTTGTTCACTGCACGATTTGCAGACTGTCAATTTGATGAGACACTTTTCCCAAAATTAGGGGGAGAAGTTGGTGAAACCAAACAGAAAATTTTGTGGAAAAATGCATCATTATCTCATCTTGATCCACATACCTCCATTTGTGAAAATGAGGTGCAAAAGATTATCCATTTGTAAAGAATAACAAATCAAATGCCAGACGCATTTACAGATTTGAAAAGGATAACAAAATCACATATCCCCGCAGTGAATGTGACAATATCTGATTCACGAATACATATTCATTATTGGAAGAATATGAACATGAAATTGGTATAGAATATACCACACTCACCCCTAGAAGGAGGTTTGAGATGATACCACACTCACCCCTAGAAGGAGGTTTGAGATGATATATGGCATGAATGATCGTTGGCCACGTACCTATTGTACGCCAAAGTATTTTGGAAATATGACTATTAAAGGACAACGATAATGCAAGAAACATATCTTGCATATAAGTTTGACATGACCATAATGGTATAACTTTCTCTTTAAGAAAGATATTCACCACATGGATGTTGATGAATTTGTGGTAGTACAAAATTAATTGAGAGCTCTAAAAGAGCCAATTATTACTATGTTGGAGAAACACAATTGAGTATTGTGCTGTAGTAAGTCTCAAAGAAACTTATTCAGTTTCCAAAGTACACGCGAAAGCGCTGATTATATTGAGACTATAAATAAAGGAAAGATTTGATATCTTCTATTACTACAACTGGTAGCGGGATAATTTGTATATGAAAAGCTACCCGCTTTATTCTCCAGTTTGTACTACACAAACAAAAGAATGCCACAATAAAGTGGATTTCTATTGGTATAAAAACCCATGTCATAATAAACCTGAAGTTTATTGATAAGTGCACATGTCATGGTGTAAATTTGAAGTTTACCAATATTGATAATTTATTCAGTTGGCATTCGGTTAGCCATCTCATTTTAAGTATGATGTGCAATAATAGAGAATTCACATGGGTGAATATTAAAGAACTAGAAAGTTCTTTACAAATTCTCTTGTATCACTTGTTCTCATTAATGAACTGACCAACTAAAGAGTTCGGGTTGAATCCCATAAATTCTGGAAATATCAAAGGTGAATATGGGCCCATTCACCTGCCATGTATACCACATATGATGCATCTATGATATGGTTACATGTGAGATTGTTATTAACCCGCAGCCTGGCCGGTGCTTGCGAGGTAAATTGCTCAGTAATATAACTTCGAGCATACTTTCCAGATTTTCTACTCAAGATAGTTCATCTTGATAGGTTGGTTTATATCATAGTTGGTTTAGCAAGATAATTATTGAGTGCCTCCACTTAATAGCTAAACTGTTTCTTATGAGAACAAAGTTATATATATCAGTTTGATATACGTTGTATACGAGAGTATATTATATTCTCCCCTCACAAGTGGTTCAGGGTCAGGAACCAAATAATTTCATCTTATTATTATTGATGTGCAGTGTATATTTTTCATTAACACCATAATGCACAAAGATGGACTCTCAAAGTTGAGGAAACAAGTTAGCTTTTCTAACAAGAGGGGGAGACATGATAAACACTTGAGAAAAGGTTACATGGGATGAATTATCATTTGTATATATAGATCCTCGAATATCATAATATGAACCTGAAGTTCATAAATGGATAATTCAATTGCAAAATATTGCAAAGCATGCTATACGCATTTGCTGACCCAAAGAAAGTAACTATATTCTCACTGCAAATGCTCATATTAAGTCCTAGAAGGACAAAGTCTTTGATACGCTTAAAGCTTATAGACAAATCGGTTTCAAAAGAACTTCTTAATAAAGAAGATGAGCAAAAGATCAAAGTGATCATAATAAAGTCAATGGTATGTGTAATCAGTTTTCGATATCTTATTTGTTTAGCATGACATGAAAACTTGATATGCATCTAAAGTCTATTATATGGCTTATATGACTTAACTTATATGTCAATCCATGAAAGATTGAAGTTGCTTGAAGCATATACAATTCTTGGTCCTGAAGTACCACATCCTAAGTGCAACTTGTGTACATATGTATCTTGCTATAACTATAAGCATGATGGCATCGAGAATACTTCTATGGAGATATTGAAGAGTCATTCCACGACATTATATGAAGATGTTCATATCTATCAAGAATGATAATTTCAAGATGGTGCACAAGATTGGAATGCAAATGCTCAAGGATATGAATTGATGCTCTTTTCAGGGGGAGTTAATGCGCGTTGCACTCTTTTTTCCTTACAAGGTTTTGTCCCACTGGGTTTTCCTTGCAAGGTTTTTAACGAGGCAACCAATAGGCGCATATTCAAACATGTGTACTCTTTTTCCTTTTCTTTAATTTTTCCCATTGGGTTTTGTTTTAGTTAAGGTTTTAACGAGGCACATTATTGAATAGACATTCAAGGGGGAGTGTTATAAATAGAACTCTATTTAAGGTGAATGTCTATATTTAGAGAGATTCTAGAGTTTTACTTTGAGGCTAAGTCTTTTCTATGCCTATAAATAGAGGGGTCTTACCCCATTGTAAATCATCCCTAAGTATCAATAAGAATACTCCTCTCTCTACTTTTCTCTCTATTGTTCTTGTTCTTGTTCTTATATTATTTCATAACAATAATATTGTTATGAAATAATATAAGAACAAGAACAATAGAGGGAAAACTAGAGAGAGGAGTATTCTTATTGATACTTAGGGATGATTTACAATGGGGTAAGACCCCTCTATTTATAGGCATAGAAAAGACTTAGCCTCAAAGTAAAACTCTTCTATAAGATACACATTCACTCTAATTAGAGTTCTATTTATAACACTCCCCCTTGAATGTCTATTCAATAATGTGCCTCGTTAAAACCTTAACTAAAACAAAACCCAATGGGAAAAATTTATAGAAAAGGAAAAAGAGTACACATGTTTGAATATGCGCCTATTGGTTGCCTCGTTAAAAACCTTGCAAGGAAAACCCAGTGGGACAAAACCTTGTAAGGGAAAAAGAGTGCAACGCGCATTAACTCCCCCTGAAAAGAGCATCAATTCATATCCTTGAGTTTTCGCATTCCGATCTTGTGAACCAGCTTCTTGAAGGTTGACGTTGGCAGAGATTTTGTGAACAAATCAGCAATATTATCGCTTGAACGAATCTGTTACACATTGATATCACCATTCTTTTGAAGATCATGTGTGAAAAATAACTTTGGTGAAATATGCTTTGTTCTATCTCCTTTTATGAATCCTCCCTTCAATTGAGCTATACATGCTGCATTGTCTTCATACAAAGTCGTGGGTAGTTTGTTACACTTCAAACCACATTTGTCTTGAATATGATGTATTATAGACCTCAACCACACACAGTCCCGACTTGCTTCATGAATAGCGATTATCTTGGCATGATTAGATGAAGTAGCCACAATTGATTGCTTAGTCGATCGCCAAGATATGGCGGTGCCTCCACAGGTAAACACATAACCTGTTTGAGATCAAGCCTTGTGTGGGTCGGATAAATATCCAGCATCAGCATAACCAACAAGATCAGGACTGCAATTATTGCCATAAAATAAGCCCATATCGGTAGTCCCTTTTAGGTACCTCAATATATGTTTGATCCCATTCCAATGTCTCCTTGTGGGAGCCGAGCTATACCTTGCTAAGACATTAACTGAAAAGGTTATGTCAGGCCTTGTAGTATTTGCAAGGTACATTAGTGCGCCAATTGCACTAAGATATGGTACTTCAGGACCAAGTAGCTCTTCATTCCTTTCTTGCGGTCGGAATGGATTCAAGTGATCGAACAACCATCGGAGTACTTAAAGGATGTGCTCGATCCATGTAAAACCGTTTCAGTACCTTTTCTATATAGGTAGATTGATGAACAAAAATTCCGTTTGCCAAATATTCAATTTGCAAACCAAGACATAATTTTGTCTTTCCGAGATCTTTCATCTCGAATTCATTCTTTAGATAATCAATTGCCTTTTGGAGTTCTATGGGGGTTCCGAGAAGGTTTATGTCATCGACATATACCGCAAATACAACAAATTCCGATGTTGTTTTCTTTATAAAAACACATGGGCAAATGGCATCATTTATATAGCCTTCTTTTAACAAATACTCACTAAGACGATTATACCACATTCGTCCTAATTGCTTTAGACCATACAAGGATCTTTGCAATTTGATTGAAAACATTTCCCGGGACTTTGAATTATGAGCGTTCGGCATTTTGAGTCCATCGGGAATTTTCATGTATATCTCATTATCAAGTGAGCCATAAAGATAGGCAGTAACCACATCCATTAAATGCATGTCAAGCTTTTCAAAGACAGCAAAACTAATGAGATAACGAAAGGTTATGGCATCCATTACAAGCGAATATGTCTCTTCATAATCGACACCAGGCCTTTGAGAAAAACCTTGTGCAACAAGGCGTGCCTTATATCTTTGTACCTCGTTTTTCTCATTTCTTTTGCGTAGAAAGACCCATTTATAGCCGACAGGCTTAACACCATTAGGTGTTTCAACTATAGGGCCAAAAACTTCACGTTTTGCCAGCGAATTCAATTCTGATTGAATTGCTTCTTGCCACTTTGGCCAATCCTGTCTTTTTCGACATTCTTCAACAGATTGAGGTTCGAGATCCTCACATTCTTGCATAATGATAGATGCTACATTATAAGCAAAGGCATTATCCACCACAATATCCACTCGATTAATATTTGCCTCAATATTAATTGGATTTAGGGATAGTTCCGTATTTTCCAGAGTCTCAGGCTCAAAGGATTCTTCATGAATCTCAGAATTTGTTAAATCATGAGATTCTTTCGTGGTGTCATTTTGATCGTTCTTTTTCCTCTTTATAGGATTTCGATCTTTGGAACCTAATGGTCTGCCACGCTTCAGGCGTGCATTTGACTCATTGGATATGACACTAGATGATTGTCCAACAGGGACATCAATACGGATTGGAACATTTTCCGCGGGAATGTGGGATTTCGTTATCCTCTTCAAGATCCTCATTTTCTTGCATAATGCTAGATGCGACATTAAAAGCAAAGACATAATCCACCACTATATCCACTCGATTAAAATTTGCCTCAATATCGATTGGATTTATGGATAGTTCCTTATTTTCCTGAGTCTCGGGCTCAAAGGATTCTTCATGAATCTCAGAATTTATTAAATCATGAATTTCCTCATGAGATTCTTTCGTAGTGTCATTTTGATCGTTTGCTTTCCTCTTTCTAGGATTTCGATCTTTGGAACCTAATGGCCTGCCACGCTTCAGGCGTGTATTCTACTCATTGGATATGACACTAGATGATTGTCCAACAGGGACATCAATACGGATTGGAATATTCTCCGCGGGGATGTGGGATTTTGTTATCCTTTTCAAGTCCGTAAATGCGTCAGGAATTTGATTTGCTATTCTTTGCAAATGGATAATCTTTTGCACCTCTTTTTCACAAATAGAGGTACGTGGATCAAGATGAGATAATGATGCATTTTTCCACAAAATTTCCCGTTTGGTTTCACCGACTTCTCCCCCTAATTTTAGGAAAAGTGTCTCATCAAATTGACAGTCTGCAAATCGTGCAGTGAACAAATCCCCTGTCAATGTTTCGAGGTAGCGAATAATGGAGGGCGATTCAAACCCAACATATATTCCTAACCTTCTTTGCGGACCCATTTTGGTGCGGTATGGCGGTGCTATAGGCACATATACTGCGCATCCAAAGATTCTTAAATGGGATATATTGGGTTCATGACCCAAAACCTATTGCAACGGGGAATATTTCTGATAATTCGTCGGTCTGAGACGAATTAGCATTGCTGCATGCAAAATGGAGTGACCCCATACCGAAGTGGGCAGCCTCGTTTTCATGAGTAATGGTCTTGCAATCAACTGCAGGCGTTTAATTAAAGATTCTGCAAGACCGTTTTGAGTGTGAACATGAGCTACAGAATGTTCCACTTTTATCCTAATTGATAAGCAATAATCATTAAATGCTTGGGATGAAAACTCAGCAGCATTATCCAGTCTAATAGACTTGATTGGATTATCAGGAAATTGTGCTCGTAGTCGAATTATTTGTGCCATTAGTTTTGCAAACGCAAGGTTGCGTGATGACAACAGGCACACATGAGACCATCTACAGGATGCGTCTATTAGGACCATAAAATATCTAAAAGACCCACTAGGTGGGTGAATAGGTCCACAAATGTCCCCTTGTATACGTTCCAAAAACGTAGGTGACTCAGTCCCAACCTTTGTTGGTGATGGTCTTGTAATTAACTTGCCTTGATAACAAGAAGTGCAAGAAAATTCATTATTTAAAAGAATCTTGAAATTCTTTAACGGATGCCCATATGAGCTTTCTATAATCCGTCTCATCATGATTGATCCAGGGTGTCCCAATCGATCATGCTAAAGTACAAAAGTATTGGAATCAGTAACCTTTTGGTTTACTGTTGAATGTGCCTCAATTGCTTTAATTTTTGTCCAATACAGGCCACAAGATAAAGACGGGAATTTCTCAATAACCCTCTTTTGGCCAGAGACATTCTTTGTAATGATGAGATATTCAAGATTATTCTCATCTATTGTCTCAACATGATAGCCATTCAGGCGTATATCTTTAAAACTCAACAAGTTTCTCTTAGACTTGGAGGAGAACATTGCATTCTCTATGATAAACATTGTTCCTCTAGGCAGAGTTATAGTTGCTCTTCCGGAGCCTTCAATCAATTTACTACTACCAGAGATTGTAGTAACATCTGCCTTACACATACTTAGTTGAGAGAAATATTTCTTTTCTTTGAGTATCGTATGTGTAGTACATGAATCAACTAAACAAATATTTGATCCAAGATTGCTTTGTGAGATATCCATATTTGCTTTCCCATGGTTTGACATACAAAAGAAAATACACGAACATGAGAATAAAAAAATTCAATCCGTTTGTTTCACATTTAAACAATATTTTCAAAATCTGCTGAGGTTAGTTGACTAACTAAATCAGATAGTCGATTATATGTTTTCCATAATCGATTACGTTGCAGTTTGAAAATTTCAGTTTAAGCACTATCTCAATGTAATCGATTGTTAAACATACATAATCAATTATTTGCTATTTTGAAAAACTTCAGATCACACTGTCTTAATATAATCGATTGTTAAACATACATAATCGATTATTTGCTATTTTGAAAAACTTCAGATCACACTGTCTTAATATAATTGATTGTTAAACATACATAATCGATTATTTGCTATTTTGAAAAACTTCAGATCACACTGTCTTAATATAATCGATTGTTAAACATACATAATCGATTATTTGCTATTTTGAAAAACTTCAGATCACACTGTCTTAATATAATCGATTGTTAAACATACATAATCGATTATTTACTATTTTGAAAAACTTCAGATCACATTGTCTTAATATAATCGATTGTTAAACATACATAATCGATTATTTGCTATTTTGAAGAACTTCAGATCACACTGTCTTAATATAATCAATTGTTAACAAGTATATAATCGATTATTTTGCAGTTTTAATGCGAAATATTAGATAATCGACTAACTGTTAGGTTAGTCGATTAACTCTACTGAAAATAAAAATATCTTTGAAATTTAAGCATATTGAAACATTCTAAAGAACTAATACTAACATTATATCATAAACTAACTAATACGAGCTGATACTAATGACTATTAGTTTATTCACTAACTAATACAAATAAAATCAAACAATTCCATCTTCCTTCATCACAGATCCATCACCGATTAAGTGGTCTATTTTCCCCTCAGGGTGCTCAAAGAAGTCTGCCACATCCAGGTGGGTGATGTCAAAATTGTCGTCAGAGACAAAATTTGTTTCAGGGCCTTTATTATTTAGAGATGCTTGATAAAGATCAACCAAATGTCTTGGTACATGGCAAGCTTTTGACCAGTGCCCTTTTCCACCGCAACGATAGCATATAGTTTCTGAACTATTTGCCTTTGAGTTCTCATAATCCCGTTTCTGCTTTTGGTGGTTGTTTCTCTTTGTGGGGTGGCGGACATTAGGGAAATTTCTTCCTTGTCTACGTCCACGGCTATGACCCCGATTACGACCACGACCATGACTAGATCCATGGCCTTTTCCATGCTTGGCATAATGAGAATACACCTTATCTGCTTCAGGCAATGGTGTAGACCCAGTGGGTCGATTTTCGTAATTTCTCATGAGCAGGTCATTGTTTCGCTCAGCCATAAGGAGAAGAGAAATTAGTTCAGAGTACTTTTTGAAACCTTTCTCTCTGTACTGTTGTTGCAGTACCATATTGGAGGCATGAAACGTTGTAAACGTTTTCTCAAGCATATCATAATCAGAGATATTATCTCCACAGAGTTTCAATTTAGAAGTAATTCTGAACATTGCAGAATTATATTCAGAAACAGACTTAAAGTCCTGGAGCCTCAGATGAGCCCAATCATATCGTGCTTGTGGCAGAGTGACCAACTTCAGGTTGTCATATCTCTCCTTTAAGCCGTTCCACAAGATGAGTGGATCTTTGACTGTGAGATATTCAATTTTCAAACCTTCATCAAGGTGATGGCGCAAGAAAATCAAGGTCTTAGCACAGTCTTGGGTGGATGTTTTGTCTCTGTCTTAAATGGCGTCTCCAAGACCCATAGCATCTAAGTAGATTTCAGCATCCAACACCCATGTCATATAGTTCTTGCCCGAAATTTCAAGGGCAACGAACTTTCTTTTCATAATATCAGACATAATTAAAACCAAATTCGGAAAAAGGGAAATACCTTAATTTTCTCAAGAGGATTCTTGAGACGGTAGAGTCTCGTGCTGATAACGTGTTATGAAATAATATAAGAACAAGAACAATAATACAAGAACAAGAACAATAGAGAGAAAAGTAGAGAGAGGAGTATTCTTATTGATACTTAGGGATGATTTACAATGGGGTAAGACCCCTCTATTTATAGGCATAGAAAAGACTTAGCCTCAAAGTAAAACTCTTCTATAAGATAGACATTCACTCTAATTAGAGTTCTATTTATAACAATTATACTTTTGTAAACTAAATATTTCAGGGTTTTTTTAAAAACAAGTAACCATATCTATGTGAATACACACTTTTTTTAGTTCATTGTTAATTAAAATTTTTAGATTTATATCTGCACATGGCAAAATCAGAGAACCTGATTTCTTTTTATCAAGCCATTTCGGAAGAACACCTAGAGACCCCGAGGACGTGGAGCCATGATTCAGTTTCCTCCCTCAGGACTCGTCGAAGCCCGATTCAAAGAAGACGAAGGATGATGCTATAGCGAAAGGGGAAATTCCCAAGATACGCAGCTAAATCTGACAGGGCTGGCCTACCCAGAGCCTACGCTGATGCATCGCATCTAGCCGTCCCATCTCTACACTTTACAATTGGTGCATGTTGTATTATAGCCGAGTTTTCCTCCTATATTAAAGGAGCCCGCACCACTTTGTAACGATCTGATATTGCTCCCACTATTCTTCTCAAGTGCAATAATATCTCTCTCTCTCTCTCTCTTTTCTTTTCTAAATCGCTTGTCCTTACTGGCCCGAGGTCATTCTCATACTTATAGCTTTCTTACTTGTTCTTTGTTATATTATTCGTTATTAGACATAGAGAGCCTTATTTGATCATGTCTTAGTTGTTATCCCATTATCGCTAGTTCCCGATAGCTCCAGATCGAGTCTAGACATTGGCCTCGAAGTCCTCAATCGACCAGTCCGAGGTCAGGGCAGCAGCCCCTCAGTTTGGCTACTGGCCTGTTTTAGCTTGCATTTCATCATAATGAAATTCATTATTTTTAGCATCAACTGCTCTAAATAACTAGCTCGTGAATAGATCATATATTTTACGAATTCCATTTATAAATTTAATTGTTGTTACCATTTTCACAGTATACAGTTTGGCGCCCACCGTGGGGCTAAAAATAATAATGATTATTTTCTTGCTGATTTCATTGCACAAACACACGTTATCTTTCATACTTTTTTTGTCCAAGATCCTTTGATTTTAGGTCAAAATGTATGGCTCGGCAAACTGAGTCGAAAATGATAACCTCGAAGACCACGGGGAAAACGGTGTGCTTGTCCCGGCCGCTAGAGCACCACCACAAATCCCGATAATGCCCCAAGAGCGATACCAACAGACGTGGATTCGTAGGACGCACAGCATGTCGATGAAGCCTCTCACACCGACAAAGCATATGGCACATCGACCGAGAGGAAAATCAAAAGACCCTGGCTCAAAAAGAACAGGAAGTGAGTTTTCACGATATTTTTGAAATGTTGCAGGCACAGCAGCTGGCTATTGCTTTGTTAGAAAGCCATCTCCCAATACAACAGCACCGGAAACAGCTCCCCCTGCCAAATAAGTAACTGAGAGATCAAGCAGCAACGGATTGGTAACCAACCCTGCCATAGCAAAGATGCTCGAGGATCTATCTGAAAAGATCGAGTCTAGTTCATGGAAGTTCCCACGACAGTCATTCCCTGAAGATGAGATCTTGGAGCCCGTTGCACAGAAGTAGGAATGCCAGAACCCCCTAAGTACAACAGGTCCTCAGATCTCGACGAGCATATCACCACCTACACGTGTGCGGGAAAGGGCGATGACCTTCAAGATGACGAGTTCGAGATTGTCTCAGTGAAGAGATTGGGGGAAACACTCTCGAAGTGAACTATGATGTGGCCTCATGGCCTGGCACCTGGCCACACAAACTCGCTTATCATACCAGCGGATTCTTCTGAAGAGGCCTAAACAGATGCCATTGAAGCAACAATAGGAGAGCCCGAACATCCGAGGCCGAACAAAGATAGAATAAAGTGCCATGGGAAGTCACGCCTCACTCTCCAATAGAACGAACGAGATCGCCCCCGGTTATAAGACGATTGAGCGAATCAAGCCCAACGACTGTGGGGCATTTCAAACGAAGCTTGATCAGATGCCCGGCCGAGATTGGGTCACATGTCCATATCCGGCACCAGCCACGAATCAGAGCCATAGATGACTATCCGGGAGCCTCCTCAGGCTCAGTATGCCCGAGCAGGCTCCCAGCAAAGAAACTAATGCCAAACAGAAGGAGATACCACCCGTACGCCACATACAGGAAAAACGCCCCGAGACACGATCCACCTTGCAATGAGTGGGAAATGGCTCAAGGACAATATCCTCTAGGAATCTCCAACAGAGCTAGATTCGACAAGACATGGCCAACTGGGGCACCTCTCCCATCAAAGTGCGACTTCAACATTGTTGTACCCAACATCGTGATCACCATAAGCAAAACCAGGGACATCAAATGATTCGAACCTATATCCGACCGAATCCACTTTGAGGAAACCACAACCTGGTGCGGAAACTGCATGACGCACATAACCACGGGGTCAAAAGTGGCCACTAGCTCAGGAGGAGGGCAACCAGGAAGAACAAAGCAAATGAACTGCGATGTGTTGCCACAATAGTGGGGAAGTGGAAAACCCCTCCAAGGAATCATAGAAATTGGAAGTAAAAACACCCATACATCAAGCAAAAATCACCGAGACTTCGCCTAACACTGACGCGTTAATAAGTCTCTCCCTCATTTAATCTATTTCAAATAAGACATATGCTCGTGAATTCAGGTGGTTCGACCAACACACCAACATCATCGAGCAGAGGTTAACAGTACGGCTCGTACAGCTGGGCCAAATTACAACCTCTTGAATCTTTTACGGATCCCAAACAGTGGTTATTTCAACAAGCAGAAAGACCATTCTCCTAATACGGCTCGTCTAAGCTCGGATTGGAACGCCGAGTCACATATCGTCAAATGAAGCATAAGACAAGGATGTCTTGTTTAGACGGCCGAGGGAACACCGCCTGGAGACATCGTCAACCCCACTTCACCAAAATAAGGAAGTCCCACGTAAGGGGAAAAATTAGAACCGTCAATAGAGAGCGGTACATGATAAAGGAAAATTCCTCACCATATAATGCATCACTAGCATTAGTACCTCCACCCTCGAAAATATCAAAGGGTAGGCAGACCACATCTCAAACCGAGCTTGGCTGAAACACAGCGGAGGGTTGTGCTAAGGCCCGCATCCCGAAACAGTAAGTCCATACCAAATCTTGGAACATCGCCTATACATCCCGCAGCAAGAAAGTACTGCCTCATTCCTTTATTATTTTTTCACTAAACTGTATGAAGACAATTGGCCGAAACATTCAAACGTTCTAACTCCACCTGGAGATCAAGGCCTCGATGGAACCCATCGCGACCTCGGTCGGATCTTCGCCCCTAAAGAGGGTCTTTCCAGCAAAGGTGATTACCGGAGCAATGCACCGCTAGAAGAGAATCCGACATGATCATAGGCCTTCTTCTATAGTCGAACAACGAGCAATGGTTTTCTTTTAAGAGTGCCATCCCCTCGGAAAGACCGAAGAACGGCAGATTGAGTTTCAATAGAGAATCATGTATTGGATCGAATGGTCCAAGGAGCCGTATCCGCAAAGGCCGAGCTCGTAACGATGAAGCAATATGTATGTTTGCGCCAAGAAATAAAGAGTGTTTCTTAGCATCTCGTACTCTAGAAAAGGGTTCAACATTCTCAGGGCGAGGGCGCCTCCGCCAAATGCATCCCGAGATACTCGGGGACTAGCGCCAACAATTCGGCACCTACATGACCCCAGGGTCGAAACTTTGGGCTCGTAAGGCCCCGACGAGGCGGCTCTGAACCCACGAGTAATAGCCTTCGAGCCTAAGCAAACTCGATGACTCGGAGACTGTTACCAATCACTATGTACTGAGAAACCTGAAACTGTAAGACCTCAAGCGGCCAAACTCGGTATAACCGAATCTATTTTATGCAATAAAAAAACCGTAAGACCTCAAAAAGCATGATAAAACTGTAAGACCTCAACAGAAGTGATAAAATTGTAAGACCTCAATAGGCATGACAAACTGTAAGACCTCAACATGCATGAAACTCAAAATCCCAAAGTTTAGGCTATACGTCGCAGTTGTAAGAATAACGAAAGGGCATACCCTCGATGTAGACGCTTAAACTATCACTCGAGATAAAAAATGGCTCCGTCAAAACACATATGACTATGATCAAAATGGGTGATACCACCAAATTAATGCGACTCGGGGATGCTCGGCCATCGCTAAACAAAACACAAGCCATTACTGTGAATACACTTCGGAAAGAACTGATTAAAATAGGCTTCCCTTAACAAGCAAAAATGAGCTTCGACCATGTCAGCTTCAAATCAAAAGGCTTTGATCTACTCAGCCTATGAGCTATGAACCTTCTGAAGTGCTCAAAACATCGCCGATAACGATTTGAAATCAAGGTTCCTCCGGAACCAACGAGGGTCAGGCAAAATTATTTCAAAATACATTAATGAGTGAAAAATAAAGCCTATAAAAAGTCCACGGGAAAAAAGCATAAAGCTATTGTCGCCAGCAAAACAAGCCTCCGAGCCACACAAAAGGTCTCAACAACCAGACAAGCGTAAGAGCTATTGTCACCAACTTAAAAATTGATAACTAAGGATTAAAATGAGCTCAAATTGTAAATCAATTCGGATACCGGATCCAATATAGTTAACAATGCAAGCCTCCGGGCCACATACCGTAAGGTCTCGATGACCAAAAACGTAAGAACCACTGTCGCTAGCATTTGAGGGTCAATTAAAGCTCGAGTCGCAAAACGACTCGGAGACTGGATTCAAAAGAGTTGGAATGCAAGCGCCCAAGGGCGGGCGATAAAGGAAATTATCATCTGCCCACGTAGGTGTGAGAAAACTTGAGTTTCAATAAAAACTTAAGTTGCAATGCGACTCGGACATTGTACCCAATATAGTTGAAACAGCAAATGCCCAAGGGCAAGAAAGGAAACAATTACTATCCGCCAGCACGGGAACAAAAGACTGAAGGTTAGGCAAGCTCGAGGCAAGGCCTAACTCGAAGTCTAAGCCTAAAGCAGTTGGGCAAAGGGTGAAGGCCTCAGTGCCTGCTCATGTCGGAGATCCTACTTGAAAGCCTCCAAGCCTACCTGATTAGCTCCGGACCTACGAGGATCTCGCTAAACATCGAAACCAGCCCACCTGGTCAAAGGCAATACGAGAAAAGATACGAAGAAGGTAAAACTTTAAGTTTTCTCTTATCTTACATACGCGAGGGGCGCACTTGTCATACCCCAAACTTGGGGAGGTATGGCTAGCACTCGGTGCCGCACTGGTCCTATCGAACCACTCTGCAACTCATTCTTTCTTTTTATAACTATCATGGGTCAACATGGCCTCAATTCGTAATGTGCAATTGTAAGTGGGCAAATTTTGTATTAACGAACCATCATTCATAAAATATTAATACATATGCGCTATCATGGCCTCTGACATATTGTACATAATAAACCTCTGTCTACAAAGCCTCAAAGATTATCTGATATCAAATGGGATAGGGTACCGGCTAACCCATAAGTATGTACTAAAACTCTAACACAATGACTTATAGACTCGGATGCCTCCGAATGAGATAGAGTCTTACCGATCCTTCGCTGAATGCCAATCTCATCATGAGAGATCATCAAATTGATTGTCTACACATGCAGGAATGAAACGCAGCGACCCCAGGCAAAAAAGACGTCTGTATAAAATAATGTACCGAGTATGTAAGGTAATATATTGAAAGCTGAAACTGAACTGATAATATCATAGCTGCAAATTGCTGGAAGTCAAAGAAAATCTGAATATACGCTTACCTACTGATACTGACTCAACTCTCTCAATATAATAAGTAATATGGGTGTCCGGCCATATAAGGCTCGTTATACATATATATATATATATTCTCTGTCGTATTAGGCTCGCTCATAAGCGCTTGGCCATACTAGGTTCTGTATCTCGACCAACTGGCTCGCTCGAGTGCAAAAGTAGAGATAACAAAGATATCTGAGCATGGGTTTTCCTTAGTTGATCAATGATTGAGTAGTCTTGCATTTTTATCTTCTTAAGGAATTCCTCTGCTTCTTTTTCTGAAACATTTTCTTTTACTGGAAAGTGATTTTCCTTGATTTGCTTAGCTTTTCTCAACTCCTCTAGCAAATAGCACCTTCCAGAGCGGGTCAAACCTCCATTTCATCTGTTTCTTCCACTATCTCTTTTCCTTTGTATGCCATGACAGTCTTGTTATAGTTCTAGGGAATAGCTTTTGGGTTTGACACTGGAAGTTGTGCAACTGGTCGAATCACAACTGGCTCTGTTATATTTGTCAAAGCATTATTCGGAACAATCTTTTGAATGTCCCCAGGGATATAAAGTTTTGGCCCACCCAATTGAACCTCAATCTTTTTTGTACTTCCAGGGACATAGAGGACCGTATTTTTAGAACCTGCCAAGTTTGAATTAGAACTCGCACCTTTCACAATCAAAGGTTCCAATTGCGGCAGGCTTACTATCACTTTTGGCTCCGGCCCTATAATTCCAACAATCATCTCTGTCTTGCATGATTTCTTGTATTCACGATCATCACAAATCATCCCAATAAAATGTGTATTATCATGAGCTGGGAGCAGATTGTTTGTGATATTAGGAGTATCTTCATTGCTTGTCACCACAATTGCCTTTGCTTCAATCAAATTTTCAATGGCTTTCTTTAATGTCCAACAATTTTCAGTACTATGACCTTGGGTGTTGGATTGATACTCATATCTCGCATTGGAGTCAAAACCTTTTAAATTTGGATTCACGTAATGTGGCATGATAGGTTCAATCAATTTCAGCTGCATCAACTTTCGAAATAGGCTTTTACGATTCTCCAATTGGGGTGAACTCTTTCTTTAGCTCATGTTCTCTCACTTACTCCTGTCTGGGTCGAGGATTATATGATGCCTGAAACTTTTTTCAGAGTCGATCGGAGCCTGCTCGCCATTGTTGGTGATTGGGAGGCCTAGCATAAGCCTGAGCATTATACAATATGCATTGTTGCGAGGGAAATGAGTATCGGGGGCTCTGAGGCGGATAATAATGTTTAGGAGAATTGGATTGTCCTTGTTGGAATTTCACGTATGAATGAGCTTTCCTCTTTGAACTCCCCCGAATCCAGACACCATCATGGATCTTTCCTCCTTCTTTTTCCGATTTCCGAAATTGCCCGACCCGCTTTGAATTGCTTGCATGGTCGCCTTAAGGGCTGCCTGACTCACAACTTCTCCCGACTTCATGCCATTCTCAACTATTTTTTCAATGTTGATCGCCTCGGCAAAAGGCTCACCAATGGCGGCCAACATATAATGGAGGTAATCAGGATCCTGAGCTTGGAGAAGTAGTCAATCATTTCTGCCTCTTTCATTGGTGGTTTGACCCTAGTAGCCTGCTCTCTCCACTTGATTGCATATTCTCTGAAGCTTTCTGTAGATTTGTTCTTTATGTTGACAAGAGAGGAGTGGTATGGCACTATATCAATATTGTACTGAAATTGTTGGACAAAATCTTGAGCCATGTCGTTTCAAACGTGCCAGTGAGATATGTCTGATCTATGAACCACTCTGAAGCAATTCCTGTCAAACTTTCCCCAAAATAAGCCATGAGTAATTCTTCTTTGCCCCCTGCTCTCCTCAATTGGTTACAACGTCTCTTCAAGTAGGCCACAAGATCACCGTGACCATCATACTTGTCAAACTTAGGGGTCTTGAATTCAGGTGGCAAATGAACATGCGGAAACATGCATAAATTATTGAACAAAACACTCTTGTGGCCTCCCAAACCCTGTATGTCTTTCATGATTTGATCCAAACTCTTCACTTTTCTGGTCATTTCCTCTTGTTCCGTATTCTTGTCAGGCCTTTCGACCTCGACTGGGAACATGTTCTGAGGAGTATACTTGTATGAATTTGGAACCTTGAAAATCAGTTCTAGAGAGTAATGTTGGGTATCATGAGTATTCAATTGTGGATCATTGTTGAGCTTTTGAGCGAGAGCCGGTTGAGGAATGTGTACAGTATGTGGGTCATTTCTGAAGGGTGCGGCTGGAGGACGTGGAATAGAGGTACTGGGGATAGTGGGGAGGTTAATGCTCGAACTGAATCCAGGTTGGTACTACTGGTTACTTATTATGGAGATAGGCACTTGATTTATAACTGACACATTATGAAGATTATCCGAAGGCCCCAAGGGTAGCGAGGGCGGTGCCTGTCCATTCACCTAGGCTTGGTACATATCTGGAAATTGTTATTTCAACACTCTTACTTCTTCAACCAGTCTTGAACGTTGTTCGACCAATTGTCCATGGACATCATCATTATCTGACTTATTCTCACTATTGTTTCCCATTTTACTTTTTCCTTTTGACCTCGTGTTGTAAGGGTGAGTTGCTAGTTTAAACCACAAACTAACCACCTCTATTTAACGCTATCTCTTTAGAAATAACAAATAATAAACATGTTAGAGTCAGGCATTTTCAGATATTAATCACACATTGTATGCCATGCACCTAATGCCATTTTCATTTCTAAAATAATTTTGGAAGGCTTCATGCTTCATCCCGGCTTGTTGGTTTATTTCCTTTTGAACTTACTGCTCTTTTATTCTATTTTATTTTATTTTTTCATTCTTTCAGATTAATTATGGTTGTGATCGCATCCGATGGGGATTGCCTATGTATCATGACGCCGCATGAATCAGACCACCACGTAGTTCAGGAGAAATAATAACAATTATAATGATTTCTTCTTTTTTTAAGAAAAATAAAATAAAACAAACTAAAATGTTTTTCAATTATATATATTTTTATATAGAATGAGAGAAAACGAAATATATACAAACTGACTCTACTGACTCTAAAGACATAAACATGACTGGAATAAAACAAACTTTGATAATAATAATAATAATAAAAGTTTCCAAAATTATAAATGCGACAAATAAATGAAACTAAGAAACTAATGGACTGCACTAAAAATTTAATCTTCAATAGTCTTCTTGCGTAAACTGATATCATCAATTTTCTGCATCTCTTGGCCTCCACTGTCCCCCGAAAGTCTCATACAAATTCTGAAACACCGTCGGCAACTGTGGAACGAGGACACGTGCTTGTTGACCAACTTCCCCATTGTTTAGACGACGATGATCATCATGAACATATGCTGCTTTTTTTGCCAATCGAAGTACCTGCTCTCTAGCTTGTCCCATACTCATGTGACAATTCTGCAACCACATCTGGGTAGTGTTGAGGGCGTGCCCCATCTGAGCCTCACGTCCTCAAATTCTTCAATGCGACGGTTTAACACACCTCTCTCAATCATCCACTGACGCCGCTCTTCCTCAAAATCTGTATGCTGATGACCCATCTTCTGCTTTTTTATTTCTTCTAATTGTGCATAAAGCTGACTCTTTGAGCATAACCAGTGGGCCTTTTCTATTTCAAACTGCCCTTTTGCTTATCAAACTCCAGTTGTTGCTGGTGCGCATCTTCTTCAATGATACTCAAGTCTTCTTACAACTTATGTATTTCAGAAATTTTGTTCGCCTCCACTGTTCTGACTAAGCCAATCGTGTTTGCGAGTTCTTCTTCTAAGCGGGCTACCTCATTTTTAGCATGCTTTAAATCTTTATCCATGACTCGCAAAGAACATTGATAATCTTTCTCAATGTTTAAACGAATATGAGCGACTCCGATCTGATGATGGGATTGTTGTTTGGCTATAATCATCTGAGCATGCTCCAATTCCTCTTTCAGCTTTTTTATAGTTCTTTGATCATTTCTCCTCCTGTTTGGCCCCTCAGGCTTATCTCTAAACGATGAAGGATCATGAAACCAAGTAATATATTCAGGGATCACCTCTCCACGATCTCGGTCCTCTACCATCTCATTGAACTTTGAAACATTACTTGCATAACAAATTTTCATAATTTCCCCTTCGTCATGAGATTGATATTTACCAAAATCATAACAGAACTTGCTCATATCTCGTGTTGGTGGCACCTCCTGTTGTCGTGCAAGCTGGCATATTACCCGAAGTGGAGCATAAGGCTGAGCACCATCCAATCCTATAAGTACCAAATAAGAATGGTATGCAGATTCACAAATGACCTCTTTCGAGGAAAAAACAATCGTAATTCCATGTGATCTGCTTGGCAGAAAAAGTAAGAAGTAGTTCTTTCCAGGCGTTAATCCCTTCAGGTAAGTCACATTTTTCAATTCTCTTCTGGTGATCAAAAGTGTGATTGGGCCAGAGCTCACTAAAATTAGAGATCATAGGATGACGATAAAAATGCTCCAAAAATCATATTTGTAGCAAAATATTGCAACCATCAAATTTTCGTGCGCCCAATTTACATCCAGTTAAAGCACGAAAAATGGAAGAAAGAATCATAGGGACTAGAGTATAATCATCCCCTTTTGAGGTCAGGCCTCAACAACACATGCCAACCAGATGTCAATGCGTCCTTCCCTTTCCGGAAAAACTACACGCCCCAAAAAACCAACCATAAATGCAAACCTTCTGTGTATCTTCCATGTTTCCTTGTCTTATTTCAATTTTCCCACATTCCTTTCGAAATTGCATTCGAGGCCGTACAAATGAAATAGAAATCCCAACTTAACCCAATTGCCTCTGAAACCTTCATAATGTCCATAGTTTATGTTCAAGAGCTTCAGAAACTTACCCTCATTCATATTTTTTGGCACTATGGGTCCCTGGAGGCAAAGATTACGGCACTACCCCTGGAAATGGGCGATTTCCACCAAGGTCGGAGTCATCTTACAGTCAGTAAAATGGAACACATTATTTTCAGGATCCCAATGCGGAATCAAAGCTTCTATCACATCCCTCCTAGGCTTGATCGTCATCATGTGAACCAAATGTCCCAAGTATTTCTTTATCTGGTTTCGCTCGTATTCCTTAGAATCTCTCCACCAATTCCACAATAATTGTGGTATCTGATCAACAATGAGAAAGTCTGGTATCCCTTATGATCTGGTCCTCTTTTCAGACTTACCTCTTTTCTCCACCTGTTTATCCAGACACGAGGTTAGTTTTTGGTTAAATATACTATTGACACAAAATTCTGATTTCTCGGGTTTGAAAGAAAAAGAAAAAAAATAAAAATAAAAACTAAACTGTGGGACTAAAAAAATTAGATTAGTAATAGTCATTAAAAAAATAAAAGCCCCAAATAACTATTTTTCTTTTTGCTTTGTAAAAAAACTAATAAAAGTAAAACTGTCCTCCCATTTCGCATTTTTTATGCAGGTTTCAAAGTTATTTCGACAAAAAGACCGGATGCAAGGACAAAACTGGTTAAAAACTTGACAAAGTGACTATATTATCTTCATTTGAAAAATAAAAAATAATAACTAATTGTCCATAAAAACGTTTTTTTAGTTTATTTAAAATGGGGTTGAACCTGACGAAGGTTGTCTACATATCTCACATCCGGTAAGAATCAAACCTGCGTAGTTCGGTTAAAATAACTTAAAAAAGAAAACTATTTTGAAAATTGTTAGTTTATACCAAAACCTTTCAAAATTTATTTTAAAAAAAAAGGTATTTTATGAAAACTTGGAAATTTCCTCTTTCTTTACTCTTGTTTAATTCTATCCTAAAGCCGGTCAACATTTGAGTAAAGACTACCAAATAACGTTACATATAGCACATAGATATGAATATCTTGGTCCAGAAAATTAGTTCATGTCCTAGACGGCCCCGGCCCCTGTGCTGAGCCCCGCTAAGTTCAATGCATATGATGCATATAAAGCATAACTTACTAGGGATATTCATTGCTTGTGGCTTGTTCTTCTAAGTTTTCAAATCCTAATGGAGATGGTATCTAGACTTGGCTTACCCGGGTGGACAACCCGAGCCGAGGGACGTCAAGCATCACCAGTAGTAGAACAACACTGGCTAGCTAACGGCTCTCCCGCCTAAACATGTGTGACTAAATCTTTCACCAGAAGCTGGTAGGCTAACTAGCTTTATCTCAAGACGGAAGGTTTGTGATGCTGGTAGGCAAACACAACATAACTACCTATCAGAAGACTCAGAGGGATGCAAGAGATGATACAATTTATATCACAAGCGCTAAACAAGTGACAAATACCACATTAGGCTTCCAAATACAATAATATCCAAAATATGATAAAAGCCAATAAGAATCAATATACAAAGCTCGAATTCTTGTTAATTGTCCCCAGCAGAGTCGTCACGACTGTCACACCTCTTTTTTCCCCCACAACCCTGTTATGAGGTTGAGTTAGAAGCGTTTTTTCAATTAAAGTGATATTTTAAAAAAGGATTATTTATTATTTAGAGTCGCCACTTGGAATTGAGTTTTGGCGTTCCAAGTCATCTTTTATTTGAATCCTTTTTCAAAAGGAAGTTTGACTCTTAATTTATGGTCTACGAAAATAGAAAACTGAATTAGGAATTCTGTTGACCGGGGGGAAGGTGTAAGGCACCACTCCAGTCCCGTGGTTCTAGCACGGTCGCTTTTATTGATTAATGTAAGGCTTAAATTAATTTTTTAGCTATCCTTGTATTTATTTATTATTATTTATTACCGCTTCACTTAATTTATTATATTTTTATTAATTATTTTGACCAAGATGCGATACGCAAACAAGGTACTTCCTTGAAATTAAATATTAAACCAAGGTACAAAATGTACACATGGTTATAACATAATTATTTTAAATTTAAAAGGTATCAAGACGTGGAATGTGCACATGATCCTTTTATTGTTTAGGCGTATCAATCCGAGGTTCATGTATGAACACATGAGCTAGTATATTAAAGTGCATCTAAAAACTTTCTACGATTTTAGAGTATTCTATTTATTTATCTATTTTATTATTGTTATTTTTTAACTGTTATAATAAATCTTAAGGTTTTAAAGTAAAAAAATAACTAAGAGATGACCATTAGCCTAGAAGATAGAACCAAATTAACGAAGTTTTCTATTGATGCGTTATAATTTAAACAAAACTACATAATATTATATTTATCATTATCTGGAGACATTTATACAAAAAAATATGCAAATTCCAGCTTTATTTATCAATAGAACTTAATATAATATAATAATCTTAATTAACTATCATATTGTTCTGTTTGACTAACTTGCCGTAATTTGATATACACATCTGTATGAACATGAATTTAATTTAACTATTAAAGAACTAAAATTTCAGCAACTTAAATAATAAACTAATACGTGTTCCAATAAAAAAATTTCAATCACATTTTTTATACCAAAAATTTAAATAAAACTTCTAAGAAAAATAAACAAAACTATAACGAATTAAAAAAAATTCTTTAGGCACTCCTCCTAATTCATGAATTAGTATGAAAGTTGCTCACCCGTATTAAATATTACATACAAAGAAAGATAACAATATATATATATATATATATATATATATATATATATATATATATATATATATATATATGCTTCTAACAAAATTCAGAAGAGAAAATAAACAAATTATAATTCAAACTATGGGAAGACATAGATCTCATATATCATGTTTAATCTGTACCAAAAGATTGAGTATTACTTTTTGTAAGGTTTCACAATAAAGAGAATATGTATGGTCTACTGATTTCCAAAGCTAGCAATACTAACCTTTTTAGAACCAACTCCTATTTCCTTTCTTTCTTTCTCGTTTCTTTCCTTCTTTTGCTTCTTTTTCTTTTTTCTCTCCTTCTGTTATCTTTTGTTCTTTTGTTTTATGTTTTTTTTTTCGTTCCTTTCATTTTCCTTTTCTTTTTGTTCCTTCCTTTTTCCTTCCTCTTTTTTGTTTTATGTTTTCTTCCCTTTTTATAAAAGGAATGTGGGGGTATGTAGTAGAATTAGAGTTAGAGTTGAAGTGGGTGAAGGAGGTTGAAGATCATGTAAAGTAGTTAGGATAATTTTTGTTTGAATCTTTTAAGATTTATTCCTTTTTATTATTATTATTATTATTATTATTATTATTATTATTATTATTATTTGCTTTGCCTTTTTTTTCTTTTTTCTTTTTGTTAGTTATTACTATTATTATTATTATGTTTAATAACTTTTACTTATTCTTTATTAATGAAGAAATTAGAAAGTAAAATGCACAATTAAAAATATTAGTTAGATATCTTATATTTAAATAATATATACATAAGAAAATTAAATATTTACATTGTAGTTTAAATTATACTAAGAAAATAACTATAGCTTACATTTAAATTTCTAATTAGATTTTTCTTTTTTTTAAAACTAAGAGTAAAAATTATACTCTAAGAATGTGAAATATAGTTAGTATATATATATATATATATATATATATATATATATATATATATATATATATATATATATACTAACTTTCTAAAATAAAACCTACTAAGAGTAAGATAAAAGTTTTAAAAATATTAAGAGTAATCGTAAAAGAAATATTTACACTAAATTAGTATAGAATTTGGGTGTGCTAAAAAATTAGGTGTTCACAATTGTAGCAAGGGTTCATGGGATTAACTCTATTGGTTGCTTCATGAGTAGTGGTAAAGAGATTTTTGAAATAGCTGGTAACATGGGATATAACACGATGTGGATTATTAATCTAATTGCCAGCTTCGTCCTTAAAAAAATTTATGTTACGTATCCTCCTATTGGTGGCACAAATGTAGTAATACTTAGTGTTAGCGCACCCCTCATTGACCTTGATCGAATTTTCCAATAATCTTCTAGAATTAAGAGGATGTTGTTGTACTCATTTTTTAGATTTTTTCCCCAGATTTTGAAGGAAGGCACTGGTTGTATAGTGGCTAGAGTTTTGAATACCATTTAGACTAGCTAGAATGTAACATTTTTTTTTCTCATAGGATCCTCAAACAAAATTAACAAAATTTTGATAGTTTTTATGGTAATTTGGTTCGTACCAATTTTTGGTCACTACGGATTGGAATTCTGGATGGTTACACCAATATGTTTCAAGTCTAAAGGGCTGCTTGTGGAGTAATTTAGTTCTTAGAACAAGCTCGGTTAAAATAGGATTATAATCTTAATGAGTCTTGGGTAAATGAATTATAGAGCTATTGGGAAATAATCTAATCCAATTATCGTTACCAAATACTTTGTCTAACCTTTCCATTATTAAATCTCCTTTTTTGTGTCTATGATTTGACCAAGTAAATTTACAACCCTTAAAGCCAAGATCGACTAGATTGATGTTGTTAATTTTAGACCAAAGATACTTAGCCCGTGAATTTTTTATAGGTCTACCACCAAACTTATCACTAGTAGCCAAAACATTATTGAAATCCCCTCCCACCATCCAAGGTCCTATATGTTTTTACTAATATTTTCTAACTTTTCGCACATAGTGTTCATGTTTTGGATCAAAGTACTAGCATAAATGGTACTAAATAGGCAATATTTACGTATAGGAAGTACCTCAATAGTTGCATGTATTTCCTGGTTAGTGCGAACAAAGTTTTGAACGGTGACCACCTCCTGGTTGTATAGTATAACAATCTCTCCTGCTTGGCCATCCGATGGAACTTCTATCATTTATGTAAAGCCAAACCCATTTAGCAGCTCTACGTGATTTCCCATTCTTGTTTCAAGGAGAGCTACCATGCAAGGTCTGTGAGTGTCGACCATTTCTCTAAAGTTTCGCCAAAAGTTCTCATTGTTACCCCCTCTTATGTTCCAGATATTAACATTTGTGGGATGATTCATGGAAACATTAAGGTTATGGTTTGGTAGTTCCTCGTTTTACCTCACATTCCCCATCATAGGGTTCCTTCTTAGGGTTGGTACTAAGATCATGGCCCTATTCCCTAGCGTTGGGTTCTGGGTGGCCTGATGTCTATCGAGAATTTGTATAATGCTAGAGGGAAATTGAGTACATACCTCTTCTCCTGCATCTCCGAGAAGAGAAATACCTTTACCCTGTCTAGGTTTGAGAACTCTAGAATTTGTTCTAAGATTATAATGAGTGGTTCCCTTTCCTCGGTTTCTGCCTTTATTGGTCCTTGATTTTGGACTTGTTGGTGAGGTGGAGGGGGTGACTGTTGGGGTGGCTGAGGGAAGAACTACTCTTGGGCTGGTGGTGGATTCTCCCAAGGCATGCATATGGGATTGAGTTGGGATAGTGTTTCTGGAGGAAAGAATGGCATGTCCAGTAAAGTATTCTGTGGGTATACGGGGTTGAAGTGAGGAGGTAAGTTCCATTGATTTCTCATTGCATGTATCAGTTGGAGAGTCATTGAGGGAGCTAGGGGTTGTAGTACATTGTTTAGCCACATTTGGCTGAGATAGTTGTTCATGGCTATTCTCATGCCCTTCATTACTAATTGTGCTAGGTATTGGGTGTTGTGGAGAATGACCACTGAGTTCTGGCCGTTGATTTTCAGGTTGAAGGAAATTGCATGGCCCATTAGTCCCATTTCCATCCATGATATTAGTCGATAATCTTGTGCATGTGGTGATTGTACAAATATTACCTAAGGGTTGTCTATATTTGGTGTGGATGGTGGAAAATTCTCCATGGTAACGGCTCTGTGTTGCCTCAGATTTGTATCAACCTGGGTCATCTCCTTATAGTTGGGGGGATTTTGGGCATTTTGAGAAGACGAGGGGGTGTCTAGGGTTGCTAGCATAGGCGTGTGGGGATGGCTATTGAAGGAATAAGAGGAATTAGATGGTAGGCTAATGATTTGTTGTTCCTTTTGCATGGCGTTTGCTTGCCCAATGCCATGATTTATGGGGTTTTCTTCCATCTATGTAGTATCCATAGGTTGGGTGGCTTGATTGGCCAAATGTAAGGCTTAGCCATCTTCCTTTTTCATTTGGTTTGCATGATCAGATGGATCAATATTAGAAGATCCTAAGGCAAGGATATTGTCTAGATTTTTGATTAATCTTGTGCAATTACCAAAAGAGTTGGTCTTATTTGTACGAAGGATAGTGGGGGTCATATTAGTATGGAGGGTATTAGGGTCATTTTCGCTTAATTCATGCATGGTATTATTTTCAGTTTTTGCTAGTTGGGCCACGTTAATATCCAACATAGCATTGTCTCTGTTCGTGTTGTCTATTTGTACATCTGCATGGGTGTTTAGTTTATCTTTTAAGAAATTATTTATATTATTTTTTTCGTAAGTGGTATCTTCTGAAACCATGTGCTCATTTTCAAGCGTATATTAAAAATATTTTTAACTAGGAGAGGGATGGTAATTTTGGCGATGGTTGCCGAATTTTTTATCATGGTGTTACCAGTGTTAGATTCTTCCAATTTAGGATTACTAGAGATATGGTGATCCTTAGGATCCTTTGATTTATATTGTAAGAATTTGGTATCAAAGTATTTACCTGTACTTGCATTAAACATTTTTACCGGAATATCTGGACATTTTGGGGTTGTGGATTGGTTTGGTGACATTTTGTTTAGAGTTCTTCTAAGCTGTTCTTCCCTTATTGAAGGAGACTGTTATCCACTCTTCCTCTTTTTTGTCCATAGTTGTAGCAGTTGTTTGAGTTTCGGTGCTTTCTTTATTGGTTGTGACTTCCATTTTGATTAAAGAGCATTAGTTCTTTGTATGTCCCAACCTACCACAAACTGTGCATGGAAAGTTTCTCCCTCGTAGTGGATTTGTTGTTTGTGCTGACCTACGTATAGGAATTGTCGAACTGGTATTTTCAAGGGTAGTTCCACACGTAGCCTTGTATATCTTCCCCTTAGTGTAGTTGAGTTACAAACATCTATTTTTAGTAATCTACCAATTGCATTGCCAATCCTTCGTAGTATTTCCCTATCATAGAACTCCGTAGGCAATTATGGTAGTCTAATCCAGACGACTGTAGTTGTTAACCTTTCATTGGAGGCTACAAAGTTTGGCATTCTTCCAAAGTTCGTAGATCCTTTGTCTATCTTCTTCCGTCAGAGCAATGGCCTTTATACCTTTTGTGGAGAATGGTTCCAGAATGACATACCTTAGTTCCCCTTGAGAGACATAAGTTAATTCATGTCCTTTGGGATTAGATTTGTGTCAAAGGTTGTAGGATTTGATGCTTTTAGCATGTCCTTGAAGGATGGTTTGGGATCAAAATTAGGTTGTTTGGAAAACTTTTGCTCAATTTCTGAAGGTTTAGGTGGTTTTTGGCTCTGGTTTTGGAGATTCATGAACTTAGACATGAAAGAGAGGAACCTCAAGTTTTCATTCTTCACCTTTTTCCTTGCACTTACTGCTGACTATATTATTTGAAAATTCTTTAAAATTTTATGAGTAGAAAACTTTAAAAATTTCGAAAATGAATCTAGAGCTATTTTTGGAATTTGAAGTTTTATTTTCAAGATCTTCCAAAAAATGGTTAAAATCTATTAACAAATAGATATTAGACAAAATTTGATTTTTTTTACCAAATTCTTTGGCCAAACGGAAGCTAAGCTACTACTATCTTAACCCTCTATATTATTTTCAAAGCAAACCCAAGTAAATTTATTCGACGATTATCTTTTTCTTGTTTTTTAAGTTTCAAACACAATAACAAGACCTAGATAACCCAATACCGACATACCATATGATAAGTTACTAGGAAATCACATGATAACGAGCGTTAACAAGGAGGTGCAAGAAACCAAAATAAATTAAATCAATAAATAAATTCTCCGAAAGAGAAGCACAAAAACAAAAGAAATAAAAGGAAACAGTTAGGAGGATATACATCACCATCTTGTTCTTAGCTAATAAGGTGACTTATTAATTGCTTTAAACTTTCTGTTGTAGTTTATAGTTCACAGTAAAGGCATATGAGAACGAAAGCATAATTAAGTGCCCCGCTGTATCATAGCTTATGTTAGCCGCAATTAAGTAAACCAATATTTCATTAATATCTCTTGTCGTCCACCTAGCTTCTACATCTAGTCTTGTACATTAATTTAGGTACTATAATGCATAATTATTTCTTCTACAATTTTCGGGTTTTGATAAATGCTAAAAGGAAACAAATAAAGAAAACGAGAACCTTCTTGAAGACGGAAGTGTATATATTTTAGTATATTTATGCGATAATTCCTTTCATTCTCGTATTTTTCCTCATAAACAAATATCGTATTATTTCCTCTTCTCTTTAAAATTAAAAAAGAAAAGAAAAAGAAATCACCATTTTTGTGCTAATTTCTTTCATTCTCGAATTTTTGCTCATAAGACCTAAATGAGAAATCGTATTATTTGAGTGGCTATAAAAACTTATCATTAAGGGCAAAACGGATAAAAATAGTTTAAATTGAATTAGTTTTAAATTTTGAAATATGTCATTTATTTTGAAACAGATTAAAAAGTAAAATAACTTATTTAATATGAAACGGAAGAAGTAATTAGTTTCAATTCTTTCTTGAGAAAACTTCTAAGAATAGAATTTGCACTGAGGAGTACAAAACATAATTATATATGAAAAAAAGACTTTACCTTTTTATCTTCCTCCGTCGTGACATTTCTAAAACAAAAATGCTAGTTTTTGTTGTAATCAAATACAGAGAGATCAAACTTAAAGATCAGTATGAAAAACATTTTAGGGCATGAAAAACATACGGTATTAGAGGAAGATGGTTAAAGGTGATGGAAATTATAATAAGATAGCAACATTGTTTTGATCTCATATTTTCTGTCAAGAGGCAGATCTAGAAATTAAAGTATATAGATTTTTATCGCAATTTTAAGTCAATATACTATAATAACTGAATTAAGGAACGATTATCAATATTCAACGTACATTTAGAAAATAACAAAACACTTAAAGATAACATATGAATATAAACATTATCATTACAATTGTACTGAATGACTAGTCATGTTTTGAAAACGATCAATGATCGCATCATTAGGTACACTTTCAAATACTTCATCCTTTATATAACAAACTAAACAATCATTAAAAAATTCATCACCAATTCTACTTCGCAAGAAATTTTTAACGTGCTTCATCGAAGAAAAAGCTCTTTCTATTCTTGCAGTAGCCACAGGAAATATCAAATTTAACTTCACAAGCGAATAAACAAATCTCCAAGTCTTGTGTAAATTTGTTTTAACCAATGTCTCTAATAGATCTCCAAGTCTTTTTAAGTTAGAGAATTGATCGCCCACCTCTCGCACATGGTCAATATAGATGTCAAGGTCAAAACCAAGATCCGCAAGCGTAGAATCAGTAAACTCATTTCGATAATGTGTAGCAAGTTTAATAATCCCGTCTTTATCATAATTTGCAAAAGAATTATCTGGACTCAAACTAGTCATACCATGAAGTAGATCAATATTTACTTCATTGAAACGACTGTAAAACTCTGAAAGTTGCAAATCAATAATAGCATAGAAAACCTCTATACTCAAATGATAAGAATATGTAACACTTGATTTCTTATGATTTGACTTTCCACGAGCATAATTCATATCCATTTCGGGGATCACAATATCATGCTTGACACAAAATAAAGAGACGTCTTCTAACAAAGAATTCCATCTAAACTCGCTCATATCTTGCAAATGTCTCTTTGCAAAATCAAACAAGCTTCATTGCACTTACAATATCTTGATCTTTTTTCTGCAAGGCCATATTTAAATCATGTGTAAGTGCCAATACTTTCAACATCATATGTAACATATACCCAAAGTCATAAGATCTTATGTCATTCACTAGACTTTTTGCCATTGATTTCTCATGATAATTTAAACCTTCAATTGCAAGAACTCCAAGTACATGAACAATTGATGAGAATAAACTAATAAAATTGCGCATTGTCTTAAAATGAGAACCCCACCGAATATTACCTGCCCTTTGAAGTCCAAGTTCTTGATTTAAACCACTTCCCGTATGAACTTCGCCAAGCACTAGTAGTTCCTCTAATTTTTCTGCTTGATCATCTCGAAGCATCTCTCTACCCTTAAAAGAACCCCCAACAATATTTAATATATTTGCAAGAACATCAAAAAATTGTCAGTCTCATAATATTTTTTTGCAACAACTACAAGAGTCAACTGCAATTGATGAGCAAAATAATGTATGCAATATGCCGAAGGAGTATCATTCATAATTAAATTTTTACTACCATTAATTTCTCCTTGCATGTTACTAGCTCCATCATAACCTTGTCCGCGTATTTGAGATTTACTCAATGAATGTTCCAAAAGCAAAGAATAAATTGCTTCTTTTAATGACTTTGCGGATGTATCTTTAACATGAACAATTCTAAGGAATCACTTAATAAATTTACCCTCTTTATTGACATAACACAAAACAAGCGCCTTTGGTTCCTTATGAGAGACATCCTTAGACTCATTAATCAATATCACAAAGTAATCACCGTTCAAGTCTTCAACAATTGCTTTCAATGTTTCTTTTGCACAAGAATTCACATGTCTTTTGTATGTTTGGACAAACCATAATGTCATTTTTTGGAGCATCTTGTAACACAACTTTCTTTACATCATCCTTCTTATCCGCATACCATTTTAAGAGATCTAAAAAGTTACTTTTTTTCTTATTGAAGTTTCATGCTCATAGTAAGTTCCCAAAAAGGCATTTCTTCTTTCGAAAGATACCTTGCAACATCAATTGAGGCATTCAAGCGAACCCGATACTCATTTTTAGTTTTCTCAGATAGCTTATCAAAAGATATTAAAATACATTGTGCTTGATTCGATAAATCTAGCATCATCGTGAAACATCGATTATGAACACTATTCACTTCACCACATATGCGCTAAGCCTTTCTATACCTTTATTCCAAGCCTAAAACCATCTTTTGTAAAAAAAAAATCACTTACTTTTTTCTCTTATCCTCCAATCTCATTTTTAAACAAATAACAACATAAGCAAAACGCTGCATCTTCTTCAATACTGTATTCTAAACATCCAGAATATGAAGTTTTAAACCATTTCAAATTAAAATGATGCAATTTTCACCAAAATTTATTTCTGGAAAAATAAAATTGCGAGGCCGACAAGGGCCTCATTTAATGTAACGTCTTCTCACTCGATCGTGTAGAATAGGAGAAAATTCTGAAATTTATTTTCTTTCACCAGGATCAAATTTAAGAAAATTCGAATCCAATATAATATCTTTGTGTGATGGTTGGAAAGAATTGACATTATCATTAATCAGGACATGAAGGAGACCTTAGCGAAAGAGAACTGGAAGTAAAACCTGAAGACATTTACGGCTTGAAACATCTCTTGATCATACTGATTCTCACTAAATTATCCTACAAATCATAAGACACAAATTAACTATTACAGTTTATACTTAGTTTCAACACATAAAACTTTAACACCAAACACTAAAACATAGTACCTACTGGAACAATCCAGTAAAGATTCTTTTTGTTCTTCCTATTTTTGCTTTGAGTTGTGGAATCTGGATACAAAGCTCTTCCTTGGTAACTAACTGCAACTAAGAAAAAATATATATTGTCAATTATTATTTGAAAATAGAGGTCAAATTGTATATACTGATTTTCATGAAATCACAGAATATTAGAATGAGCAAAATGTAACTTCTAGTTTATCAATTAAAATGAGCAAAATTTACTTCCAAGTTTCAATAGATTGCTGAATTCTAATAGAATGAGCAAAATGCAAAGAAAGATTCCAATATAATTTTACTTCTTGCTTATTATTTTTTATTGAAAAAATAAGATCTAGAATCAACTTCATAAGTTAAATAAAAGATTAATATTTAAAAAGTCCAAAAATAATAATAAAATTTAAAGTAGATGGTCCCAAACCCAAATCCCAATGAATATTAATACAATACTTTATACTTTTACAAGAAGTGGTATTACAAATGATTATAAAAAGTTAAAGAAATATTATTCACAAATAATATAAGAGGAAAATAATTTTTAAAAAAAATGAAAGAGGAAAAGCACCTGTAATGAAATAATGGATCACTGACTTGTCTTTGATAGGCAACAAAAGAAAAGTTGACATTGAAGAAGAAAGGACGAACAACGGAACCAGTATTTAAAACCCTAACTTTTCTCTTTAATGTTTGATTTGAGTTTTGGGACAAAAAAAGCTTTTGGGGAGTTTTTTATTTGGTTGTATAGGTTGACTTTAGCCATCTATTATTATTATTATTATTATTATTATTATTATTATTATTATTATTATTATTATTATTATTATTATTATTATTATTATTATTATTATTATTATTATTATTATTATTATTATTATTATTATTATTATTATTATTATTATTATTATTATTATTATTATTATTATTATTATTATTATTATTATTATTATTATTATTATTATTATTATTATTATTATTATTATTATTATTATTATTATTATTATTATTATTATTATTATTATTATTATTATTATTATTATTATTATTATTATTATTATTATTATTATTATTATTATTATTATTATTATTATTATTATTATTATTATTATTATTATTATTATTATTATTATTATTATTATTATTATTATTATTATTATTATTATTATTATTATTATTATTATTATTATTATTATTATTATTATTATTATTATTATTATTATTATTATTATTATTATTATTATTATTATTATTATTATTATTATTATTATTATTATTATTATTATTATTATTATTATTATTATTATTATTATTATTATTATTATTATTATTATTATTATTATTATTATTATTATTATTATTATTATTATTATTATTATTATTATTATTATTATTATTATTATTATTATTATTATTATTATTATTATTATTATTATTATTATTATTATTATTATTATTATTATTATTATTATTATTATTATTATTATTATTATTATTATTATTATTATTATTATTATTATTATTATTATTATTATTATTATTATTATTATTATTATTATTATTATTATTATTATTATTATTATTATTATTATTATTATTATTATTATTATTATTATTATTATTATTATTATTATTATTATTATTATTATTATTATTATTATTATTATTATTATTATTATTATTATTATTATTATTATTATTATTATTATTATTATTATTATTATTATTATTATTATTATTATTATTATTATTATTATTATTATTATTATTATTATTATTATTATTATTATTATTATTATTATTATTATTATTATTATTATTATTATTATTATTATTATTATTATTATTATTATTATTATTATTATTATTATTATTATTATTATTTTATTTTATTTTATTTTAAAAAATAGATTATACTGGAAGTCGTACTAACTTAACAGTGATGTTTTCCTTTACTGTTCTGGCAGTGGCGGATATAAAAATTTAAGTTTGTTGGTGCTGAATTTTTTTGTACATAAAATTAATGGGTGTTTTTGTAAATTTTTATACATTTTCTTAAATTTTCTATATAACTATACATACTCTGCGTCGAGGTTAATGGGTGCTCGAACACCCAAATTACATATGTAGATCCGCCACTGTCTTCCGAGGAAGTACTGGTCAAAAAACCAAAGGATATTATATAAAAAGAAGTTACGGGAATTCGAATTCGCATCAGCAAGCATGTGAAGCGGGCCACAATTGGGTTCCCAGAATTTCCACTGAACTAGGATTGCATTTTGGAACTGGGTTCCATATAATAATTCTTACATATTCACAGATTTTTTAATATAAATACAGGATCTACAGAAAAGTTAATGGGTTCCCGGAAACCCATACATACTACTGTAGGTCTGCCCTGCATTCTATTGTTTGATACCTGCCTTAAGAAGTGCAGCTTTCCTTTGATTTATTTATTTTAAAGCTTGAACCCGAGACTTTGATTAAAAGTATAGGATCCGTACTTATTCCACCATAATTATTGGTGTAGTAAGGAAGCACATTTAATTTTCTCTCTTACCGTATAATTACTTCTATATTTGCCTCACGTTATAGTGGTCAATTTTTCTGTTTATGTTTTTCCTAGCTATACCATGAAAGTAAACTAAGTTATATATAATGTACGGGCCATGTCAAATTAAGCTCTCTTTTGTTTATACGTGGCTTTTTAACTAACATTATTGTGTAACCAAAAAGTGTAGTATATGCCAAATATATGTAACCCGAAAAAGACAAAAACAAAATCTTGTACCAAACAGAGTAAACGTAATGAAGTTGGAGTATATTCTTGCGAATTGTAAACATTGGTGAGTTTTGGACCACTGTCTTTAAGGACAAGTCATTGTAAGATATATCGAACTCATAGTAGGACCAAAAAGTTTAATTAAAGGGGAAATATAAATGCAGCCAAAGAGAAGAAAACTCTTTGAAACATTTTCTCATTTAGTTTGAACCACACAAAATAAAAGTAACATCAGATTACATGATGGGCACATGAGTTATACATCATTTAAGTTACGAAATTAAACAATTGCCACAAGTCATCACCATATTCATGCCATACCTTTCAGTTAAGGCACTGAAAATGGCTTCATTTAATCTGCATGGACATAGCCAACTTGAATATTAACTACTAGAAATTCACTCAATTAATAAATCCAATCAAAACAATGTTGGGGGAATTTAGATCGATTGAGCGTTGGTAAACACAAATTTGAGAGAAAAACAACCTCTATTACTCACAAGAACATATTACACGAGTATTTACAAAACTCATAAAAAACTCTAAAAAAAACTCACAAACGAGGATCACTCTTGTTCTCACTCTTCTTGGTGATGAACACTCTAATTTTTGTGATGATTTACAATGAAGGCAAGCACCTCTATTTATAGCAAAAATGGTGAGAATTTTTTGTGGAAATTCCCGTGTGAATAAGGAAGCTTCCCATGGAGGCTATGGTTGGCTTGTTCAACCATTGTGGGCTGCCCGTGTGAATAAGGAAGCTTCCCATGGAGGCTATGGTTGGCTTGTTCAAAGTTTGCTAGTTTGAACATCTAGAAGTACGGTTGGAAGTCATCAATTCTCCCTCTCCAGCCGTATCTGAAATAAACATCCCGGCTATGTCTCTGCATAACTCTATCTTTTCTCGAGTCACTACCTTTGTTAACATATCAGCTGGATTCTCCTTCGTATGGATCTTCACTAGTCTCAATAGTTGTCGATCCATCACCTCGCGTATCCAATGATAGCGAATATCAATATGTTTTGTACGGGAATGGTACATGGAGTTCTTGCTCAAATTCAAAGCACTCTGACTGTCACAATGTACCTTGTACTCCTTTTGTTTGATTCCAAACTCTTGGAGATAACGCTTTAGCCATAACATCTCTTCTCCAGCTTCAGCGGCAGCAATGTATTCTGCTTCGTTTGTGGATAAAGCAACACACTTCTGTAGCCTAGACTGCCATAAAACAGCTCCCCCTGCAAAAGTGTAAATGAATCCTGAAGTAGATTTTCTACTATCAAGATCTCCGGCCATATCTGCATCTGTATAGCCTTCCAAGATTGGATCAGCTACCCCGTAACAAAGACATAATTTCACTGTGCCCTTAAGATACCTAAGAATCCACTTTACTGCCTCCCAATGCTCTTTCCCGGGGTTGGAGAGAAAACGACTCACCGTTCCCACTGCGTGAGCTATATCGGGCCTCGTACACACCATAACATACATCAAACTCCCAACTGCTGAAGAATATGGTACTGACGACATCTCCCCAATCTCTTCCTTGGATGAGGGACAGGAACTCTTGCTCAGCTTGAAATGGTTGGCTAGTGGAATGCTAACTGGTTTTGCATTGTTCATATTGAACCGTGTAAGCACTCATTCAATATACTTCTCCTGAGATAGCCATAACCTCCGGTTCTTCCTGTCTCGGGTGATCTGCATTCCCAATATTTGTTGAGCCGGTCCTAAGTCTTTCATGTCAAAAGACTTAGAGAGTTCCTTCTTCAGCTGGTTGATCTTCGTTGCGTCTTTCCCCACGATCAAAATATCGTCTACATATAGTAGAAGAGCAACGAAATTCCCGTGTGAAAATTTCTGAATGTAAACACATTCATCTGCGGCAGTTTTCTTGTACCCTTGATTCACCATGCACGAGTCAAACTTCTTGTACCACTGTCTTGGTGCCTGCTTCAAACCGTACAAACTCTTCTTCAGCTTGCACACGAGGTTATCTCCTGAAACCTCAAAACCTTCGAGCTGCTGCATATAGATTTCTTCTTTTAAATCTCCATAAAGAAACACTGTCTTCACATCCATCTGTTCAAGCTCCAAGTTCATACTTGCGACCAATCCAAGTATGGTTCTGATTGAAGTCATCTTAACTACGGGTGAAAAAATCTCATTAAAGTCGATTCCCTTCTTCTGCTGGAATCCTTTGACTACCAACCGTGCTTTGTATTTCACCACTTTTCCACTGCCATCTTTCTTCAGCTTGAACACCCATTTATATTTCAGTGCCTTCTTCCCTTTTGGAAGTTCTACGATCTCATAAGTCTGATTTTTCTGCAGAGATTCTATCTCGTCCTGCATTGCGAGCAACCACTGTTCTTTGTCATTATGAGATACTGCTTCATGGAAACTATCTGGTTCTCCATCTTTAGTAAGTAGAAGATATTCGGATTCTGGATATCTTCTTGATGGAATCCAACCTCGTTCAGATCTACGAACTTCTGGAATATGAGGAGATCCACCATCATCTGAGTCTTGTGATGGTTCTGGAACATCTGGCAGAGCGGGTTGTGGCTCCCCCTGCTCAACACCATCTTCTTCCTCATTGTCTTCTACTTCTGGAATATCTTCTGGCACTGTATCTTCATTTCTCATGAATGATTCTGCTGTTGCCTCTGGCACCTGAGGAGCAACATTTGGCTTCTGAGATATTGTGGGCTTTTCAATATCTTCTATTGTCTGGTTTTCATGGAACACTAAGTCCCTACTTCTGATCACCTTTTTCTCCTTTGGATCCTATAATCTGTATCCAAATTCTTCATCTCGATAGCCTGTGAATATGCATGGAGAGGTCCTTGCATCTAGCTTCTGCCTGAGCTCCTTGGATACGTGTGCGTACGCCAAACATCCAAATATTCTCAAGTGAGAATATGATGGATCCTTTCCAGACCAAAGTTTCTCCGTAATTTCAAAATTCAATGGTACTGATGGAGATCGGTTGATCAAGTAACATGCGGCTCTGACTGCTTCTCCCCAGAATGGCTTTGGCAGCTTAGCCATACTGAGCATGCTCCGAACACGTTCCATGATTGTTCGATTCATTCTTTTAGCTACACCGTTGTGTTGAAGGGTGCGTGGGACCGTCTTCTCATGTCGAATGCCATATGATCTGTAATAGGCATTGAACTGCCTGGAAGAGTATTCACCTCAATTGTCGGATCGAAGACACTTCAACTTCTTTCCTGTCTCATGTTCTACCATGACATGGAACATTTTCAAGTAATCGAACACCTGGTCCTTCGTCCGTAAGAAATACACCCACACCTTTAGAGAAGCATCATCAATGAATGTTAGAAAGTATCGATTGCCGCCGAGTGATTCAACCTCTAAGAGACCGCAAACATCAGAGTGTACCAGACTGAGTAACTCTGATCTTCTCGTTGAAGAGGAATTAAACGAAACTCTATGCTGCTTAGCAAACAGACAATGATTGCAAGGATTTAGTACAGCATCCTTGTCCACATTGATAAACTCCTTTTTTATTAGGGTAGACAACCCTTTCTCACTCATGTGGCCGAGTCTCTAGTGCCATAAATTTTGAGAAGCCTCCTTTTCTGCAACGTTGAGGCTGTCTGTGCATATCTTCACATGAGTCTTGTATAGCGTGCCACAAATATGTCCTCGGGCGACTGTCATAGCGCCTCTTGATAACTTACATATGCCTTTACTGAAGTGACTATCATAGTCCTGTTTGTCAAAAGCTATTCCAGACAATAGATTTAGCCGAAGAACTGGCACATAGCGGACATCCTTCAAAGTGATTGTGCTCCCAGAACTTGTCTTTATCTGGACATCACCAATTCCGACAATCTCAGCGGAACTGGAATTTCCCATTTTCACAGCTCCAAAGTCACCGGCTTTGTATGTTGTGAAGTATTCCTTGTATGGAGTCACGTGGTAGGATGTTGCAGTATCTACCACCCATTGCGTGTCTTCACGTGAGACGTGAAGGCATGTCTCATCTTGGGTTGAACAATAAGCTACATCACCAGAGATAGTAACTAACCTTTCTCCACCCTTGTTCTTCGGCTGCGAACTGCTCTGGCCTTGCTCCTCTTTCCAATTGTAGCAGTTCTTCTTCATATGTCCCTCTATTCCATAATGATGGCACTTATATGTTGGTTTTCTGCCATCAGTGGACCTACCCATGCTCTTGCTTCTGCCTGTCAATTTGCTTTCGCTACTCTTTTGTTGCCTCCCCCGGTTCTCTGTGACAAAGGCATGGGTCTGATCTGTGCGCATCTCCTTTCTCCTTGCCTCCTTACTATATAGGGCATCCTTGACCATTGACATGGTAAGTTTGCCATTAGGGGCTGAGTTGCTGAGTGATACGACCAGCGTTTCCCAACTATCGGGAAGGGAATTGAGTAGTAACAGCGCCTGAACTTCATCGCTAAGTGGCATCTCTACAGACGACAACTGGTTGACCAGGTTTTGGAATTCACTGGTATGCTCGGCAACTGAAGTTTCATTTTTTAGCTTCTTGTTGACTAAGCGCCTCATCAATAGGGCCTTATTCCGAGCGGTCTTGGCCTGGTACATGTCTTCCAACTTCTTCCAGAGGGTATATGCGTCTGTTTCTTGTGCAACATGGTGGAAGACACTACGATCAATCCATTGACGGATTTGACCAATAGTTTTTCGATTTGATTTCTTCCACTCTAACTCCTTGGCGAGATCAGGATTTTTACCCATCAATTCTATGGGATCAAACAAATCTTTACAGCTTAGGAGATCTTCCATCCGAGGTCTCCATAGCGTGTAATTTGTGGAAGTAAGCGTAATCATGGCTCCGAAAGATGATGTTGACTCTGCTGTGGACATTATCATCTTACAAAATAATTTTTCAACACAATCGGGGTGAAATCTTTAAACACGGATTTCACCGTTGCGTCCGGAACGGTCGAAAATGGTGGAATTGACACTTCGTGGCTGAAATTCCACTATATGGGCAAAACTGTAATTTTTTAAAGTTGAGGGACTAATCTGCAATTTCAGAGAGTTGACTGGTTCGCTACAGTTGACCGGTCGTCTTCTCCGGCGAGTTCCTGGCGAACCTCCGGCAAAGTTGACCAAACTTTGACCGCGATTTTTGTGCTCGTTTGAACTCCGATTAGATCGCTGTTTGGTACGTTGGACTCCTTTCAACGAGACGGATCCAATGGTGCCGTCAGAATTGGATTTCGAGCAAAGCTCCAAAAATCTAAATTTGGCCCGTCACCTAAAAACTCGACCAACGCCTCTAACCTTGCTCTGATACCACTTGTTGGGGAATGTGGATCGATTGGGCGTTGGTAAACACAAATTTGAGAGAAAAACAACCTCTATTACTCAAAAGAATAGATTACACGAGTATTAACAAAACTCATAAAAAAAACTCTCAAAAAAACTCACAAACGAGGAGTACTCTCTAGGATCACTCTTGTTCTCGCTCTTCTTGGTGATGAACACTCTAATTTTTGTGATGATTTACAATGAAGGCAAGCACCTCTATTAATAGCAAAAATAGTGAGGGTTTTTTGTGGAAATTCCCATGTGAATAAGGAAGCTTCCCATGGAGGCTATGGTTGGCTTGTTTAACCATTGTGGCTGCCCGTGTGAATAAGGAAGCTTCCCATGGAGGCTATGGTTGGCTTGTTCAACCATTGTGGGCTGCCAATGTGAATAAGGAAGCTTCCCATGGAGGCTATGGCTTGTTCAAAGTTTGCTAGTTTGAACATCTAGAAGTACGGTTGGAAGTCATCAAACAATATACACATTAACCATTTATTGATAAAAATCATCATCAAGATCACAATACAAGCAATTCTTTTTCCTTATCAATATTTGCCCCTTTACCATGATAAAAAAGGACGAAAAACCCATGCAAAAAGTCATTGAAAAATAAGTCTATTACGTACTAACTAATTCATTTATTTTCTCTTTTTCTTTTTCCTTCTCCTTATCCGGAACACGACCGTCTGTTCCAGCCATCATAGCATGCTTGTCCTTCCTCGTCAAATTAGTACATTCGAAGCCAAGAGTACCACCAAGAACTTTCTGAATATAGTTCGCCACTTCAATCGCAGATTTTCCACCATTACTACAATTGAGCTCAGGAGGGAGTTGATTCAAGAAAGTGATCTCATAAGTTGGACTTGGATTCATAAAAACAAAATAAGGATCCAAGAATTTGTACCCACGAACAGTAGTCCCATAAAAAACACTTTGTTTCGTATTAATTGCCACTGGAACAGTTCTATCAGTAAGCTCAGCAAATAATGCACTAAATCTCAACAAAAAAGGTTCCCTACATGTAGTACCCTCAGGACATATAACCATATCACCTTCTTCAAGCAATTGCTTAATATGTGTAGCATCTTTCTCCCTTTCTCTTGACAATGCAACGGCTTTTATCGGCGAAATCATTTCAGAAAATTTACTAATACTATATGTAACACAACTAATTTTTCTGCCTAGTGCAACAGCTGTGACAACAGGGTCTAGAACTGTTCTATGGTTACAATCAAGAAGTACACCACGTTGGCCATTTTTAGGGGGTGGAGGAGGTGTACCTTTGACAATAAGTTTAATACCAAGGATCATATAATTGTATCTGACAATTTTTTCTGGTAAAAGGCTATTAAGGTATACTCTAAAAATAGAGAGAATTATTCCTATTGGCATCCATAAGAAAGTTAAGAGTGCCATAATTGGTGTAGGCCTTTGTACTAAACGACCTTCATGAAAAATGACAGGACTTGAAAGTTTATTTCTTGCTAAGGGTTCGATTTTTGTTCTTGGGACCATGTACCCTTCCTGCAATAATATTCAGACAATGAATTAAATAGCAAAAAGACATGAACAATTTTACTTTAAAACTTGAAAGTAATAGTATAATTCTCAACTTTTTTTCGAATTAACTTAATTTGTCGTGAAGAGTAATTTTTACAAAGTTTCCACTAATAGTGTAAATGAACTTTTATACTATTGTTCCAAAAAGTAACTTATCTTCATCCAGTTGGTTCGTTAATTTAAGGCATTTTTGGGTCAAAAGATAACAACGGGGCATTTTTATATCAGGAGTAGGTGGATGGAAAGCATTTATATGCCAAATCCAACATATCATAGGCAGTTTTATCACTTTTCCGTTCCATTAAATATAAATTTTCATGTTTAATTACCCTTAGAATGACATGAGAATGTCATTTTTTTGAATTGTTAATTTATTAAAGTTAAATTTTCTTCATCCATTTGCTCCCCAAGGAGAGAGTTAGGAGAAATATTCATGGTTTTGGTATGTAATCCTTTTAGAGGTACATCTTAAATGAAAATGTGGTGCAACAGAAAGATCTATCATGACTTGTCTATTTTACTATTACGCTGAAATAAATGTCAACAATATAAGTATATAACTAAGGAAGAACAATAAAGGGAGCATATTAATAATTTTACAAAATAACAAAAGCTATGTGTACGGCAAGTCATAAGAACAACCTTTTCTTTCTGGTCTTTGTCATTCTAGCTAATCGTGCTCTGGAATGTCTTTAGTGAAAAACCCTAAATTGGGATCATAAGAAAAATCCAGCCCATAAATATAGAAATTATAATTTCTATACACTACAACAAATTAATACACTTCTAGCAGCGCTAACAATTTACTCCAGTACGTAGTCTAATTTGATTGATGTAATTAATATCCTAATCCAATCTTCTAAATTCCCATTATTTCCCGTGTTAATGCATGTGATGTACATGTACTGCTAAAAACAGATAGGAAAAGCAAAAAAGAAAAAGATTTTCTTAGACAAGAGCTATCATGAATTAGCATCAAGAACAATAAAACATCTTACTAACCCATCAAAAATATAAATATTGTAACGCCAACATAGGATCGATTTTCATTCAAACTGCACTTGGCCATACGTGGTAATTTTCGCAAATAGGACATGAGTAAGGGCAACCCGATGCTCTAAGTTCTCGCTATGCACGAGGTCTGGAGAAGGGTCAGATTACAAGGATCAATTATACACAGTTGTACCCTGTATTTTTACAAGAAGTTGTTTCCACGGCTTAAACTCGTGACCTTCTAGTTACATGACATTAACTTTACAAACTGTGCCAGGGTGAATAATGACATGAATAATTATAGTAAAAGATAAGACTAAAGCTTACCTTGTATATGGACATGAAATCATGATCAGTCTCTCTATCTCCAAGTCCTAAATCAGGTACATTTGTGCCAAATTCCTTAAGAATAGCAACCCTTTTATGATCTCCAACAAGAACACCTGGTTTTCGAACAAAACCAGTTGCACGTCCAGATTTAGAAACTTCTAATTCTGTTCCGAGAACCTTATCAGCACCTAAGAAACTCTTGGCAAAGTGTTCAACCATAATTCTTGGACTTGCAGTAACAATATATCTTTTTCCAAAAGAACTGAACACTTTCCAAGTTTGTGGATGGATATCCTCGGAATAAAACTTAGGTAAAACAGCCCTCGACACGATTTTGATGTCTTTAACCTTTAATCCAACAAAGGAAATGAAGATTAAGGTTTCAATGGCAATAGACTGAGATAAATATGTAAATAGAGTAGACAAATGGAACAGATGCTAATAGGAATAGTGCCCTAATAAGGCTACCACCTTCTAAGGCAACAAGAAAATAATAAGGAAATGCACTTGTTGATATCAAGAGTGTACCATCTAAATCAGAAGCAACTGTTTGATATGATCTATTTTTTTTTATACATTTTGAAATTGGTTCAAAATGTGGAAGAGCACCCATTATGAGAGAAGGAAGAACGAGAGATTATGTCTATGTGTGTGCGCTTTTGGGCTATGTGATCTCTTGTGAAGAGAATGAAGGGGTTTAAAAAGAAATGAGAAAGATTGGCCATATTATAATTGTTGTTAGTCTAACCTTGAAAATGTTTTGTGGTTGATAGAAAGTGTTTTATTTTTTTTGTTTATTTAAGTTATATATTGATAGTGTAAATAATGTGATATTATCATTAGTGCAAATTAGGAGTGGCAAACGGTACGATCGGGTTTGATATGGTTCGAGTCGAAAATGAGTAATGAAAAATGGATCAATTATCTGATCCGACCCATATTTAATACGGATAAAAAAATCGGTTAACCAGAGGATAATATGATTTATCCATAACTTCTTGCATATGAACACTTTTGGGAGAGTTCTTAGTCTCCCTAACTTGAGGAACCCCCAATTTGAAGCTTTACAAAATGTAAAAGTTAGGTCCATTGATTACCCATGGTTCTTATTCATATTTGATCCCTTTTTAAAAAGTTTATTATCCAATCCATTGTTAGTGGATAATACGAGTGGTTAACTGTTTTATTTTAATCATTTTACCACTCTAGTGCAAATTAACCGTATATCGCGAATAGTTATTCTGCCTTGTAGTAATTAGGCCATTATATATTAAATCACCCCCTTATTATAGATTAACGTTTGAAGGATTTGACACATACCTGACGTAATTGTAAGAAGGCTTTTCTTGATACTTGGATTATGAGAAGAAGGCTTTTCTTGATACTTGATAATTATAAGTAGTTGAAAGTCCATATAATAGTTCTACGTAAACATTTGATTAGCCTACTTTTTAGTTCTTAGATGGCGTCTTCGCCGTGCTATTATACTTTTTCAAGAATTTATTTGATCCTCTTTTTTACCTGTCTTAAATTAAACATCTTCACAGTCACTGCTCTTTCGGCTCAATAAATATTATAAGCTCAGGAGTCAGGATTCTGGTACAAGATTTATAAGATGAATATAGTTTATTTACTTTGTAGTATATAATATTACTATTTTAAGTTATCTGATAATTTATGCAAGTTTTTGTTATTTAAAAATTGAATTTAAAGACGACGTTAAACTCTAAGCTTTACTAGTATCTTAAATAAAGTCCTTCAAAAGATCTTAGTCAAAACAAAAGAAAATAAGACATGTATTAGAATTGGTAAGTAAGAGCCTTAAGGTAATGATAAAACTGTTTTTACCTTATTTATATGTCATAAGTTCGAACCGTAAATTCAATCATTAATATTTGTTTTGAAGTAAACAGCTTATATTACACTTTTTTGAGTGCGATCATTTTTCAAATATTACATAAACACGAAATACTTTGTAAACAACACTACCCTTTTAACTTTACAATGTGGTGGAAGTTCATTGACTCAATGGATGAGATCAACCGAGGTAATTTTTACCACAGTAAAAGAAAGAAAAAACATTCTGTCCGAGCAGGAAATGAATGTCTCTCACAGCAACTAAAATTAGGTGTACCAAGTACTTTAATACACAGTTTTTAACTTCCCTTTTCACCAAGAATGTTGGCAATTGTGTTAGTACTATGACTTTATTGCACCTATATTATCACAAAGCAAACAAACATTAGAAAAGTGTGAGACGAGAAATATTTAAAAATGAAGACAAAGGAACAAATTGCATTAGATATAGTTAGATGCAAGAACTACGCAAGAAATTTGTTTGCTTCTGATCATATAAACTCTCAACTAACAAATATTGCGGTGAAAGAAGTAGTCAACTCAAGAATTAACAAAAGAATTTTCTTTTGTTATCAACGGTTTAGAAAGTTGGTGACTAAATTAAGGAGACCAAATCTAAAAAATTGATCTTTTTCTAAAAAAGAAATTTCAAAAATGCAAAAAGATGCATGTATTCTCTTCGGATTTCTTGTTGACAATATGATCCCCTGCAAATAAAAAATTGAAAGAGAGAACGGGATCAGAAAAGAACAATACACACACACACATTGGAATTATAAAATAGTAGAAGCATTTAATATTTATTTTTAGAAAAGTATATATGGTTCAACAATTTGGCCTATTTGCCTCTTTTAGCCATTAGTAAGCACTACAAGTTTAGGAAACCAAATACGAAATGTTCTGAGCTAAAGGCAGAGGTTAAACCAGAGAAAATCCTAATCTCGAAAATGTTAGCTCGCCAAACGGCAAAGGTTTTCACTAGCTAGTCTTAATTAAATCCTTATCGCTTCATTGAAATACCAGTTTTCTTGTGAGATTAGTGCAAAAACAAATCATGGAATTGAAGTACAAAAGATCTAGTTTGATGAGTTGATCTTCTTAGAAGCTTACCTTTGTTATTATTCTCATTCTTATTATTTTTCAATTTTATGATAACCATTAACAGGGGACCTTATCACTATATAATTATTACTTAATTTGGTGATGACTAAATTGTTGGAAAATATATATATATATATATATATATATATATATATATATATATATATATATATATATATATATATATATATATATATATATATATCATAGTGAAAGCAATCACCGGATCTTATTCACGTGTGAATCAAACAATTAGCATACACGGAGATTATACGAGTTACATTTTGAAGCATGAACAAAGCAAATCGATATCCTTCTCCAGTTCTAGAATTGCAAGACCTCAGCAACCTTCCACAGTCTTCTACTGTGTTACCCAAACAAAAACCAGAAAATAGAGAACTTCAGGTGCGCGAAATTCAAGGAAGAAAAAAGTGTATTTTTTCTGTGTTCCAAAAAATGACCAGCTATATACCGGGTATATATAGATGCGTTTTTAGGTCAAAGCACTTTTCCAAAACCTGTTAGGTTTTCTTCGTCCACTAAGGAAAAGTTTCTTTTATTTCCTTTTATCCAAGCACAGTAAGGACTACAAAATTTAATTAACCAGGCTTTCTATAATGGAATTAATTTCGAAATTTGAAATTAATTTCTACCATAATAAATTACGAACTATTCCACTAAAAATTCGTAATTGCACTCCTTAGTTCAATTTCGAAATTCTTCCATAAAACCTTATTTAACTCCTCATGCTAAGGTTCAGATACTAACCTATCAAATTAAATTACTAACAATTTAATTTTGTTGATTACTTCCTTTAGACTTTCACTTAACTTATTTCATCTGTCGCATACAAAATTCACCGGTCGGGTTTACACATGAAAACTTATAAATTTTCATAAAGGAGTATCATCAATCTAAAAAAAATGAAGCATGGACTCTATCAACTAATTATTACTTCGCCAATGTATATCATTATTGTCCAACTTACCAGGCTTATTAACTCACGAAAGAATCTCGCCCTTTAATAAATTAAAATAATAAATGATATACACAACTACTAATAATTATATCAAGATTAAGAGTATAAGTACATTGAATGGACTAGAAAAAATATTTTTATTAAGTCAGCATAAAATACCTATCTCTACTTGATCCGTTCAATACATACAAAATGTACTAGCACAAGAAGTTAGAATCAGACCATTCCTATAATCAAGATAAATAATATTTAATCTTGTTCTATAACCATTCCGATGGCTTATCCAATTCCATCATTAGATTGTGAACATAAACTTTATGACTTATAAGAACAGATGATTTAATCTTTCGTGTATAAGCTAAACTCTATACACTAAATCATATACTATATAAGCAATGAACACACAAACAAATATGTGATCTATTTAAAATAAAAACTTTATTGAATAGAATAAATAATAAATAAATATTCCATAAAGAATACTACAACAATATGCATGGTTTATAGTATATCTTAACAATCTCCCACTTAGACTCATAACCATGCGTCTCCAATTCTGACACCCATTCTGTCTACATGCCTATCAAAAGCCTTTTGTAGTAAGCTCTTAGTAAACAGGTCCGCCAAGTTGTTCTCCGACGCAATCTTGGTGACTACTACATCCCTTTTTTGCACTATCTCACGAATTAAATGATATTTACGCTCAATGTGCTTTGCTCTTTTATGACTTCGCGGCTCCTTTGAATTTGCAACCGCACCACTATTATCACAATAAAGTGTTATTGGTGCTTGAATCAAGGAAACCACGTTCAACTCTCTTAGGAAGTTCTCGAGCCAAACTGCCTCTTTGGCTGCCTCAGAGGCAGCCACATTTCGGCTTCCGTGGTGGAATCAGCAACACGAGTTTGCTTGATGCTCCTCTAACTTATGGCTCCACCTCCCAGGGTAAACACACTTCCTGAGGTTGACTTTCTAGAATCTTTATCTGATTCAATATCCGAATCAGTGTACCCAATAGGCACAAGTTAATCTGAATGGTAGGCTAGCATGTAATCCCTAGTCCTTTTCAGGTACTTGATTATATTTTTAACCGCTGTCCAATGCTCTCTTCCAGGATTAGAATAAAATATGCTAACAACGCTAACGGCAAAGTAGATATCAGGTCTACTACATTACATAGCATACATCAGACTCCCCACATCAGATGCATAAGGGACCGCCTTCATCTTTTCTATCTCTTAATCAGTTTTACGAAACTGATCTTTAGATATAGAAACTCCATGTCTGAAAGGGAGAAATCCTTTCTTTGAATCATGCATGTTAAACCTGGAGAGTATTGTATCAATATAAAGAGCCTGAGATAAGCCTAATATCCTTTTCTTGCGATCTCGCAAGAGCTTGATCCTAAGGATATGAGCCGCTTCTCCCAAATTTTACATATTGAAGTGCGTGGACAACCATTGTTTAACCGAATCCAACATGCCCACATTATTTCCTATGAGCAATATGCCATCTACATACAAGATTAAAAATGCCACTTTGTCCCCATCCCATTTTTTGCATACACAAGATTTGTTAAGACACTGATAAAAACCAAAAGTTTTAATCGCCTTATCAAAACAAGTGGTCCATTCCCTAGATACATGTTTCAGTCCATAAATGGACCTTTTAAGCTTACACAATATGTGCTCTTTGCCACTTTCTATGAAACCGTCTAGTTGCATCATATAGATGCACTCATCAAGACTTTGATTAAGGAAAGTTATCTTGATATCCATTTGCAAAATCTCATAATTATAATGAGAACCAATGATAATAGAATCCTTATAGACTTAAACATGGCTACCGGCGAGAAGTTTTTCTCATAATCGATCCCTTCTTTCTGAGTAAACTCTTTCGCTACAAGCCTTGCTTTAAAGTTTGTACTTTTCCATCTACACCTCTCTTTTTCTTATAGATCCACTTTCATCCAATGGGTTTAACCCTATCAGCTGGTTCTACAAGATCCCAGGCTTGATTAGAGTACATATACTCTATCTCTGATTTCATAGCAGCAGCCCACTTATCGACATCCTTATAATGTCGTTCTTGGTCGTAATTGGCAGGTTCGGAGGTAGGATCCTCAGGGATCCTATCATATAATTCTCACAAGAGCATATAACGAACTAGCTGTCTTATTTCCCTCCTACTATGACTACGCACTACATCAGTTGCAACTACATCATTTTGATTTTGTGGTTGAACCACATCATCATCAGGAACCTGAGTCTCCATGCTATCTACGGGGATATCGACGACTTCTTCCTGTTGTGCAGTCTGCTCAACATGACTCCCACTACTTTGTGGTAGTATGACTTCGGGCACTTGTTCTTGCGGGACGTTAAGTCTATTGACATTTCTTCCACTACTAAAATGCAATGGTATGTCAAAATTGACTTTCGGGGTTTGGATATGGTCGTTTTGTTTTTTCAGATGACTGAGTTTCCATTCCTTTTTCTAAGTTCCCGTAAAACGAGTTTACTTCTAGGAACAGGGTTCATCACATGTGTCGGGCAACCCCCAACTCAAATATGCCGCAGACTAGGCTTGCACCCAGTCCACAATTCTGTAGGCATCAAAGGTACTGACTTTGAAGGAACTAAGTTCAGAACGTAATTCTTCATTTCTATGGCATGTCCCCAAAAAGACGAAGGCAAATCGGAATAACTCATCATTGATCTAACCATTTCCATAAGAGTCCTATTTTCTCTTTCAACTACACCATTTTGTTGTGAAGTTCCAAGTGAATATAATTGAGATGTAATTTCACATTCTGATAAATAACCAATGAAATCCGTAGAGAGGTACTCCCCACCATGATCAGATCATAGTGTCTTGATATGTTTATTATGTCGCTTTTCGGTATCAGTCTTGGATTTTTTGAACTTTTCAAAACGTTCAGACTTTCGACGCACAAATAAATAAATATATATATATGACATTCATTGGACCATACAAATCAAAATGAATTAACTCTAATGTATCGCTTGCTCGATTTCCTTTAGAGAGGAAATTTCGTTTTGTCATTTTTCCTTCTAAACAAGATTCACAAGTTGGTAGTTCCTGCACTTTCAATGAACTTAAAGGTCCATCCTTGACCAACCATAAAATACTGCTTAGATTTTTATGACCCAAACACAAGTGCCATAAATATGTTTCACTCAATTCAGAATAATGTTTTCTCTTACTTGGTAAATCAACATAAATTCAGTTCTTTAGGTTGTAATGGTTTAGGAATAGAGTCAACAACAAAAAGACCATTAATCAACGTAGTCGAAGAGAGATAACATTTATTATGAGTAATAACACATTTATCAATATCATGAAAATTAATGTCATAACCATCTCTCATAGCGCTAGAAACCGAAATTAAATTCCTTCTAACGGAAGGTACATTATCTTCTTTTAAAGCAAAAACTCTACCACTACCAAACAAAATACTAATATATTCTATTGCTAAAACTGGGGGTGACGAACCATCTGCTTGATAAACATTGATTTCTCCTCTACTGAGCCGCTGCATTACCTGAAACCCCTACAAATAAGTGCAGACATGATTAGTGGCTCCTGAATCTACATACCATGAAATGGTAGAATTAGCCGTTAAAAGAGTTTCAACGACAAGTAGAAGTAAATCGCCTGGTTTATTTTTCAGCTTGGCCAGATAAGTCGGACACTACTTCTTATGATGCCCATGATGCCTGCAGTGATAAAACTTGCCCTTAGCCTTCGTCACACCAGTCGTTGAACCACCAACAGAGGGTTTTTGAGTCTTTTTTCTTCTGACTACCTCTCGCCTTAGAAGAAGAACCTATCTCAAAATTCAATGCCACAGGAGGAGCTTGTTGCTTGATAATAGTCTCTGCCAACTGTAGCTCATTCAGCAATTTTGCAAGGGATAAATCCATTTTTTTCATGCTATAATTCAGGCGAAACTGTTGAAAACTGTTAGGCAGAGTTTGCAAGATCATTTCAACCTAGGTATCCTTATTAATGTTAGCTCTAAGGACCTCCGGTTTATTCCAAAGACTGATCAACTTCAGAACATGGACCCTAACCGATGAACCTTTAACCATTATGGTATTCGGAAGAGCTTTCATGGCCGTTTGCTTAGCCACAATTCTGATCTCCAAATATTTCTTTGAGATTTTCCAGAATGTCATAAGCGGAATCCATTCACTGATACTGATAATGCAGAACATTTGACATAGATGTCAGAATGTAATACCCGCCATCTCATCAGCCTTGACCCGTTTCCGGTAAGCCTTTTTTTCATCATCTGTAGCATCATCTCCAGGTTTTTCTGGACACACCTCATCGAGCACAAATTTGTACTCTTCAGCAATTAGGACAATGTCCAAGTTTCTTTTCTAATCAACATAATTCAAACCCTCAAGTTTGTTTTGAGTAAGAATAACAGTAAGGGGATTGAAAGCAATCATTGTTAATCTGGGAGACAATTTTATTAAATATATCAAAATCAGTCACGTTTATTTGAATATTAAAACTCAAAACACACTACATATATATAATCTATGCACCTTGAACAACAAATTTCAATGGGAAAAAGGCTATTCTTACAATATACATATATAATAACAGACTATTCACTCCATGAATTTAAAAAGGCCATACTCAGATGGAGAGTAAACTGTTAATTTAAGTCAAGTGAATATCAACATTTAATATTATATAAATATATACTAGCTTCATTGAACCAACACGCATACTCAGATGGAGAGTGAATACAAGTCATCAATAACTAGTATACCCTAGTGATTATCTATAATGAGTTTATTCGAAATGAAAGAAGACCTACGTCAACGTGTAAAAATATTATATCTAGTATTTTAACCCTATAGTCCATAGGAAACAATCTCTACCACCACTGGATTAAAAACAACTCAAAAAAGTTCTTCAAATTTTCAGAAAATCAATATAACATCCAAAAACCCATCTAACTGACTCTGAATGCCCAAAAAATGACATAGCACATGGGCTTTAGCCCACGATTATTTCTCACTGGGGTGTTTCATATGGACCTGCCAAGTCTCAGGTCAATCGGAGTCCGTCAATATTTGACCTCTGATTTTCTGGCCTAATTTCGGCCAAATAGTGATTTTTTCGTTTTTCATAGAACAATGTAATTTTTAGATTATTCTAATCGAATATCATAAACCATAAAAACATATTATATGATTTTTAGAATAATCATAATACTTAGAAGAGATATTCATGTTAAGAACAATGCAGTTTTACAGAATTTAAAACCAATCTTTGCTGGTAATTCATAATTTGCATATTAACATGATTATTTTATTGTTATACTAATAATTTAATTAGACATAAGTAGGCTATGATACCAATTGTTGGAATACATACATACATACATATATACATATATACATATATATATATATACACACACACACATATATATATATATATATATATATATATATATATATGTATATATATATATATGTGTGTGTGTGTATATATATATATGTGTATATATATATATGTATCTGTGTATATATATATATGTATATATATATATATACATATATACATATATATATATATACATATATATATATCACGGTATATATATATATATATATATATATATATATCACGGTGGAAGCAATTACAGAATCTTATTCACGTGTGAATCAAACAATTAGCATGCATGGAGATTATACGAGTTACCTTTTGAAGCGTGAACAAAGCAAATCGATATCCTTCTCTAGTTCCGGAATTGCAAGACTTCAGCAACCTTCCACAGTCTTCTACTGTGTTACCCAAACAAAAACTGAAAAATAGAAAACTTCGAGTGGGCGAAATTCAAGGAAGAAAAACGTGTATTTTTTCTATGTTTCAAAAATCGACCAGCTATATACCCTGTATATATAGCTGTGTTTTTTAGGTTTTCTTCTTCCACTAAGGAAAGGTTTCCTTTATTTCCTTTTATTCAGGCACAATAGGGACCACAGAGTTTAATTAAAAAGTCTTCTTATCATTGAATTAATTTTGAAACTTGAAATTAATTTCTACCATAATAAATTACGAATTATTCCACTAAAAATTCGTAATTGCACTCCTTAGTTCAATTTCAAAATTCTTCTATAAAACCTTATTTAACTCCCTATGCTAAGATTCAGATACTAACCAATCAAATTAAATTACTGACAATTTAATTTATTGATTACTTCTTTTAGACTTTCACTTAACTTATTTCATGTATCATCAATCTAAAAAACAACGAGATATGGATCCTATCAACTAATTCTTACTTCGCTAATGTATATCATTATTGTCCAACTTACCAGGCTTATTGACTCACGAAAGAATCTCGACTTTAATAAATTAAAACAATAAATGATATACACAACTAATAATAATTATATCAAGATTAAGAGTATTATTACATTGAATGGACTAGAGAAATTATTTTATTAAGTCAGTATAAAATACCTATCTCTACTTGATCCGTTCATTCCTTCATTGAGCCGAGGGTCGATTGGAAACAGCCTCTCTGCCCTTTCGGGTAGGGGTAAGGCTCGTCTACATATTACCCTCCCCAGACCCCACTTTGTGAGACTATACTGGGTAGTTGTTCTTGTTGTTGTTGTTACTTGATCCGTTCAATACATACAAAGTTTACTAGCTCAAGAAGTTGGAATTAGACCATTCTCATAATCAAGATAAATTATATTTAATCTTGTACTAGAGCCATTCCGATGGCTTGTCCAATTCCATCATTAGATTTTAAACATAAACTTTATGACTTATAAGAACTGATGATTTAATCTTCCGTCTATAAACTAAACTCTATACACTAAATCATCTACTATATAAGCAATGGACACACAAAAAATATATGATCTACTTAAATAAAACTTTATTGAATTGAATAAATAAATAAACAATTATTTCATCTACTATATAAGCAATACACATTGTTTATAGTATATCCTAACATAAATTGACTCCCTAAACTAGTGATTCAAGGCCTATTTATCAATAGCTATACTATATTAAAAATACGAATTTATTTAGCGAAATATCGTTCATCTTTTTTGCTATTCATAAGTATATTCTATAACAAAATTGTAATACTAATAGAATACTCTTTTGAAAAAAAAACATAAATTGGTGTATGTAAAAAAGAATACGGTAAAGGGACAAAACTATCCATGAACTATTGGCTTAGGGCTAAAAATATCCTTCATTCAATTATCGGTCTAAAAATGCACTTGCCATCTAATTTTTGGCCCATTTCTATCCTTATGACTGACGATTAATGAATAAATAGTTTATACAAATACCACATGACTTTTTCTCATTGGTCGAATTTATAATCCTGACCCTATTTAAGTAAACCCATCCAAATGTTAAGGTTTTAAACCCATCCAAATGTTAAGGTTTTCGGAATTAAACTCAAAGCCAAAGCTTAAAAACTTCACCCATTGCTGTCATTTGATATCAAGAGTTTAGGCTAAAGGATTATTATAATTTTTTTTAGTTTTAACTTGACATAATTACAATAAAAGAAAAACAAAGAAATCCAAAAAGATACTTTTCTCTCGTTTATCACTATTGAATAAACTTCAAAAACTCATTTGCTAAAAGGATTTTTGAAGTTTGATTGAAAATTACTAATAGAAAGCGAATTTAACTGGTTACGGCTTTATCTGTTGCTTGAGAAATATTGAAGTTATTTTTTTTCCGAGCGACCCAGTTGACTTGAAAAAACTATTTTTTTGGTTAATTTTGTGAAATTCGAAGTTCAGTTCCTGAGTGATGGATTATAATAAGCAGCGGAAGTAATTTCAGTATCAAAATCATATGTAATCTAGACAACTAGCATAAACGAGATTTCACGGGTTACCTCTTGAAGCGTGAACATATCTCTTCTACCACGTGAGACTTCTGTTCCATAACTTCTCAATGGAATCTCCATCACCCGCACAATCGTGATCCTCCAACGTTTTACAGTGTACTACTGTGTTACCCAAATAATAACCGAAAATAGCAATTTTGTGTGGGCGAAATTTCTAGGAAAACTTGGCTGAAAATTTCAGACACCATGTTCTTTTTTCCTTCTAGGTGGAAAACCTTATGTATTTATAGCACAAGTTTTAAGGATTAAGACCCTTTTCCAAAACCTACTGAATTTTCTTTTCCACCAAAAAAATAATTCTTTTATTTCCTATTATTTAGGCACAATAGGGACCACAAAATTTAATTAATAAGGCTTCCAATTATGGAATTAATTTATAATTTTTGAAATTAATATCTACCATAATTAATTACGAATTATTCCACTAAAAATTCATAATTACACTCCTTATTCAATTTCGAAATTCATCCATTAAATCTTATTTAACTCCCCATGTTAAGATTCAGATACAAATCAATTAATAAATTACTGACGATTTAATTTATTGATTATTTTCTTTCGACTTTCGCTTAACTTATTTCATGTGTCGGATACAAAATCCACCGGCCGAGTTTACACATGAAAACTAATAAGCTTTCATAAAGGTGATTCATCAATCTCTAAACCGAGACATGGATTCCATCAACTAACTACTACTTCACCAATGTACATTATTATTATCCAATTTACCAGGCATATTGACCCACGAAAGAATCTCGCCTTTTAATAAATCAAAACAATAATACTATACACAACTAATAATATAATATACTGGCTTATAACTTTGCAGTATCCCGTCTCTCTCTCATCCTCTCGGCGCACGTTAGCATAACGTACGCCGAGCTTGTGTCAATGGCGAAAGGCGGGACCAGAGGAAGGGGAAGACCGCAAAAAATCCCAATTGATACCTTTGACAAGCTCAATCAACTGATTATGGAGAAGAATAGCGCGAAGGAGGTGCAGAACTTCACCTCGGAGGAAACCCTAGACGCCATGGAAGTGGCGGAGTCAGTGTCGGAGATAGTTATAGAACAATCAGATGCTCCGAGGAAAATAATTACGGAAACACCAACGACACCAGAGGTTGAAGGTATTCCAACCCCTCCGACTACAGTCGAAGCAGTCCCTGTGACAGAGACGACCATGCAACCAGAAATGCCAACTGAAGAACAGCCAGAGACTACCAAAAACAAAACAGAGAAACCTAAGAAGGCCTGGTCAACACTATTTCAGAAGAATCGTTTTGCGACTCACGGTATGGCACTCGACTACATAGCCCCAACGATAATTGAAGGAAAGCCCATAGTACAACTGGAAAAAGCAGAGGTGGAGGAGGAGGAAGCCAAATGGAAGTGTGCCTTAGTGGTATACATCCTAGGTAATAGTACTGGATTCAACGCAATGAGAAGATTCATAAATCATCATTGGTCCCATGTTCCTGAACCAGGTTTGTTCTACCACGATGAAGGATACTACATTGTAAAATTCAAGACAGTGGCTGATGCCAAAGAGGTATTGTGTGCTGGTCCTTACTCAATAGCCAATAGGCCAATGATTCTCAAACAATGGATACCTGAGTTTCATTTCTCATAAGAATTTCCGACTGAAATTCCACTGGGGGTAAAATTCCCAAAACTACCAATGTCTTGCTGGGGTATGAGGTCTCTTAGCAGAATTGCAAGCGTATTAGGAAGGCCGATCTTTGCAGATGAGTGTACTACAAAACAGACAAGGATATCCCATGCCAGAATGCTCATTGAGGTGACTGTTACCAAAGAACTACCTACAGAAGTAAGAGTTATGGATCTAAATGGAAAGAGTTTTCTTCAAGACGTGGAGTATGAGTGGAAGCCCTCATTCTGTGAGAAATGCCAAACAATAGGGCACAATTGTGCAAGCCAACAAAGACAGGTACCAAAACAGCCTACACAAGTGTGGAAGCCCAAGCCAGTCCAGGAGTGGAAAACCAAGGCACCTGCTAGGCCAATACAGAACCAGTCCCCAACAAGGGAGCCCAGTGGACCTCAACATGAAGCAAGATCAGCCCAGAGCCAGGGGGAATAAGAACAATGACAAAGGAAAGCAACCTCAGAGTCCAGCACTCAACAGTGCCAATTTCCCACCTCTGTCGCCCATCACTGTGAGTAACAGATTTGCAGCAGTATCTGGTAGTAAAGATGAACCTCCGGGGGAGGTTGGGAATTCAACATCAACATCTTACCAATGAAGTGGTTAGTGTGGAACATAAAGGGTGTAAATAAGAGGTACAACCAGAAATAATTTAGGGAATACATTAGGAAAAACAACATTAACCTAGTAGGACTAGTAGAAACAAAAGTTAAGGAAGCACATGCTAGTAGAATTGCTAATCTACTAGCACCAGGCTGGGGTGTCTTAACAAACTATGTTTCAGGTGAAAAAGGAAGAGTATGGATCCTATGGAATCCAAAAATTTTCACAGTCACTAGTGTTCTGGAGGAAAGCCAGCTGATCCACAGCAGGGTTTCCAGCAGAACAGGGACTTAACATGTTTCCTCACTGTGGTTTATGGGTTTAATGGGCTTGAGCAGAGAAGAACTTTATGGAGCATATTACAAACTTTGGCAGCAGGAATCAAAGAACCATAGGTTGTTGCTGGGGATTTCAATGCAGTCTTGTGTGACAAAGACAGACAATCTTGCAAACCAGTCAGATTGCCAGAAACATTGGACTTTAAAAATTGCATACAACTTGCTGGACTGACAGAATTGCCCTGGAGAGGTGACTATTACACATGGACAAATAAGCAAACTTGTGTAGACAGAGTATGCAGCAGGCTTGATAGAGTATTTGGAAACTATGAATGGATGATCAACTGGAATCAGGTGGTCATTGACTATGATGTACCCCTAATCTCAGACCATAACCCCATGATACTGACACTGAATGCATCCTCCTGGCATGGGAAGATGAACTTCAAATTCTTTAACGTATGGGCTGATCATAAGGATTTCCAACACATTGTGACAAAAGTCTGGCAGGATGGGAAGGCAGACACCATGAGAACAATATGGGACAAACTCAAAGCCTTGAAGACTCCCTTGAAGACCCTGAATAATAGGGAATTCAAGACAATTTCACTTAGAATAGAGCAGAGTCGACAGGAACTGGGGGCCTTGCAAGCCCAATTGAGTCAAGCATACACTGATGCCCTACAACAGAAGGAGAAGGAACTGATATTACAACTGGAAAAATGGTCACTGATTGAGGAGAGTGTCCTGCAACAGAAGGCAAGAGCAAAGTGGATACAACTTGGGGACTCCAACACTAAGTACTTCACTGCAGTGATGAAGGATAGAAGTCAACAGAATCATATTGCTGAGCTTACCAATGCACTCGGAATCAAGCTAACTGCAGCAACAGATATCAAAGAGGAAATCGTGGGATTCTACAAAGCACTAATGGGCATTGCTGCAACAAATCTGCCTGCCATAAACCAATTATATATGTCCAATGGTCCAAAGCTGACACAACAACAGATACAGGAACTTTGTGCTCCAGTAACTGACACAGAAATAACAGAGAGCCTCAAGTCTATTGGAGATGACAAAGCACCAGGAATAGATGGATACAATGCTGTTTTCTTCAAAAAAAGCTGGAACATCATAGGTATCCAAGTCACCACTGCCATTAAGCAGTTTTTCAACTCAGCTAGGATGTGTAAGCCAATCAATTGTGCAACTATTACCCTCATCCCTAAACTGTCCAAACCAGCTTCAGTCAAAGAGTACATACCTATTGGTTGTTGTACTGTGCTATACAAACTCATCTCCAAAGTACTGGCTAATAGGCTGCAGAAGGTGATGGCAAGCCTCATCAATGAACTCAGGCAGGATTCATTCCGGGCAAAAAGATTCAGGATAACATCATTCTAGCACATGAGCTTGTAAAAAGCTATACTAGGAAGCATGTCTCCCCAGATGCATGATCAAAATAGATCTCCAGAAAGCATATGATTCAGTGGAATGGGTATTCTTACAACAAGTTATGGAACAGATTGGTTTCCCCAGCACCTTCGCCAAATGAATTATGGAGTGTATCTCAACAGTGAGCTACTCTGTCTTAGTTAATGGAGAGCCTACTGTACTATTTGCTGCTGCCAGGGGACTGAGGCAAGGGGACCCCATTTCCCCCTTCTTATTTGCTTGGTTATGGAGTATTTAAGCAGGTTATGCACTGTACTACAAACTGATCCAGCATACCAATTCCACCCCATATGTAAAAAACTGGGCATTACACATATGTGCTTTGCTGATGACTTGTTGCTGTTTACCAAGGGTGACCTCCAATCTGTCAAGGCATTATCCAACTGCTTCTCCCAATTCTCTGCAGCCTCAGGCCTAAAGGCCAACTTGAACAAGAGCTCAGTCAATTTTGGAGGAGTACCAATACCTATACAGAAGCAGATTCTTGACCATCTTGGTTATGAGCAGGGCCAACTGCCTTTCAAGTATCTGGGAGTACCACTAACTACCAAAAAAATCACTCTACTACAGTGGCAACTTTTAGTGGAAAGAATCACAACCAGGATCACTTCTTGGACTGCTAGAACACTGTCATACTCTGAGAGGCTACAATTGGTGCAATCTGTCATCTTTGGTATTCAAGCATACTGAGCTCAGCTATTTATCTTCCCCGTGAAAGTGCTTAAAATGATTGAAAGCATATGTAGGAGTTTCATTTGGTCTGGGATGAATACTATAACTAAGAAAGCATACATCTCCTGGGACAAAATGTTACCCCAAAGTCAGTGGGTGGAATGAATCTAACCAACCTCAAACTCTGGAACAAGGCTGGCATTGCAAAGACCTACTGGGACATAGCCCATAAAAAGGACAAGTTATGGATAAGGTAGATCATAGTGTATTATATCAAAGACAGGCCAATAGAGTCCATGCCAATTCCTACTCAAGCTAGCTGGATGGTTAAGAAGATCATCCAATCCAGGGACACTTTACAAAGGCTCCAGAACTGGAAACATCAGAAATACACGACTAGACAGTTGTACCAGTCACAGTTGCAAGAAGTGCCCACAGTCCCATGGAACTTAATCATACAAACCAAGCCAGACCAAAATCAGTGTTCAACATGTGGGTATTCCTACAGGACAGACTACCAACAAAGGATAGGCTACATAGTTGGGGAATGAGTATTGATCAGCAATGCACCCTATGCCAAATCCAACCTGAAACAAGAGATCATTTGCTCACGAAATTCCCTGTCACTGTGGACCTATGGGGAAGAGTAATGAACTGGCTGCAGGAACAATACCTACCTAGTATTGATTGGAACTAGAAAAAGCAATGGCTAATTACCAAAGCTAAGGGACGAACCTGTCGTGCAGCCATTTTTAAAATGGCTACAACTGAAGTTACATATGCTATATGGGCGGAAAGGAATGCAAGAGTATTCAACAAGACTTTTCGATGTAATACTGCTTTACTGAGAGACATAGTGTATAATTGTAATGTTAGAGGCACCCCTAGAATCAGGCAACAATTACAACACCTTAGAATATAGTAGAAATTAGATAGTTAGGATAGTAAGTGTAGCTAGTATGTTAGCTCCAAGACAGCCAGCCGAGTTGAAGCTTGACTGTGGTTTCGTAATGTAACTTCATTAGTGATTAATGGAAAAACCTTAATTACCAAAAAAATACACAACTAATAATAATTATATCAAGATTAAGAGTATAAGTACATTTAATGGCTAGAGAGTTTATTTTATTAAGTAAGTATAAAATACTTATCTCTACCTGGTCTGTTTAATACATACAAAATATACTAGCACAAGAAGCTGGAATTAAACCATTCCCTTAACCAATATAAATTATATTTAATCTTGTGCTACAATCATTCCTGATGGTTTGTCCAATTCCATCATTAGATTGTGAACTCAAACTTTATACTTATAAGAACTGATGATTTAATCTTTCGTGTATAAGCTAAAGTCTATACACTAAATCATCTACTATATAAGCAAACGACACAGACTAATATATGATCTATTTAAAACTTTATTAAAACCGAATAAATAATTATTTCATAATAAATACTATATCTAAACCAAACTCATGATTAATAGTATATATCCCAACACTGAGCAGATATGAGGATTGTGTTAGTGGATTGAAGTTAAAAATCAAGTACTTAAACCAATTCTAGTTCTTTAGTTGCCGCTGAGATTCGAAAATTGAGAAAGAACTTTGAACCCACCATTATTGATATGTTCAAGCTTTAATTTGATTTGCGATTTCGAATTCTATGGAGACTTGATGCGTAAAACTGGTTTGATTTTATTATTATGCTAGGAGTCAAGTATTCCTGATGTAAAAACTAGAGACTAGGAAGAAGAATTAATTGCTTAAATTCTAAGAGCTTGGTTTAATAATAATTAAAAAACTAAAAAAAATAATTAGATTTGGCATATGGGTCCGAAAACGTTTATAAGTGGGTAGAATTTTTAATTGGAGCTAGGGTTTTATGTTCAACCAATAAAAAAATGCCACATGGTATTTTGTATAAATTGTTTTTGTATTTAGTGTTAACTGTAGTCATAAGTGTAGAAATAGGCCAAAAAATAGACGGCATGTGTTTTTTAGATGGATAGGTGGTAGAACAATATTTGTAGCCCTAAGACAATGAGTCAAGGGTAGTTTTGACCCTTTTTCCGAAAGGAATAATTAAGAAATAAAGAAGAAGTATAAAACTCCTCCTTTAATTAGAATCCCTAATTGTACTCTAACAAAGAATGTAGAAAGGGTCCCTTTAAATCATAGCATATGTCACGATCCGTAGGATGTCATGACGACACCTAATTTCTAAGATAAGATAGGCCTAATACTTACTAAATTAATAGCAAAATTAAACCAACGACCGACTAATATCAAATAGAAATCTCTATACAATACTTACAATCCCAAAAATGGTAGTACAAGTCATAAGCTCTATTGAGTTTGCTAGAAAACCTACAAATAGAACTATTTCGAAATAGAGATAAAGCATTGCAAGTACAATCAGAAGGTGACTTCGAGGCCTGCGATTGTGGTAGCAGGTTTACCTTGAGTCTCCAGAGGAAGATTCGTACAACTAGCTAGCTATCGACCAACTCCGAAATACTTGGATCTGCACAAAATATGCAAAAGTGTAGTATGAGTACACCACATTGGTACCCAGTAAATATCAAGACTAACTTTGATGGAGTAGTCATGAGTGATAGTCAAAATACTTACTAAACTAAATAACCTAGACAAGCATAGGTGTAGAAATAGCAGGGTACGATATATCTATAAAGATAGGAATGATAACAACAATAATACGATGCTTGCTAGGGGAACAAGAAGATGCAATTATCAACTGGACACAACAAGTAATAACCCTATAGAGTAAGCTGGACACAGTTTAAATTCGTTGGAACCAAATAAGGGGGAAAAGTAGTATATCATTAAGAATAATCGCTCTTACACTAAGTTTATCCAATATTCTCCATGAGGTACCAAACCTCAAAACTCACAATTTACGGGGCCCAATTCGTGAACCCTAATCACTTTGCATCTTGTGCCCTCATTACAACTAATAACTACATGAATAATGCACGTGCCACTAGAAAAATTCTCACATAGAAGACAAGTAAACGGGGTACATATAAATGATCGGTAACATCAGTGCTCATCTTCTTAAGCCGATAGGGTGATAAATTATGTGTATGCTTTTGCAAGTGTTCTACATAAGTTTGGGCCACCGAATAAGAATAGATAAATGGATAGCACATAAGAAACGATCACCCACAATTTGCACAAGGTAAAACTCACACAATAGGCACGCCACTTCACAAATATCATTAACAATAATACCCCCAGGCCATCACAAGTCATCAAAAATCATTTTCCGACATAGCCCACCTTGCCTTGCTACGTGCGCAATAATAAAGTAAATGCTTACCTTGTCTTGCCGCACGCGTATAGTAATATTCCCACCTTGTCTCACCACATGCGCAAACACACAGATCTAGTCCGTCTAGTCACGCCGCATGTGCAACATCAATAGTAATAATAGCATGGCAGAAATCTTGTACAAACACCTGAACAAATCCTCCCAACAATATCACGTGCCAAAAATGTAACAACAAAATAAAATAACTTTCACAACATGTTCCCATATTCTACAACATTTCCTGGAAACAGTTTCAGTACCACAATAGCACATAGCTCTCGGCTCAACAACACTAATTACAACATGAAGAACAATGAGAACACGAGAATACAACAAGTAGATCAACTCAATAACTTTAGAACATAAATAAATGGTAGAACGAGCTCACAAAGAAAGATACAACAGAGAATACTAGTCTCAACAAGAATAGATCAATAAGGAAGAAATAATATATAACAATGATTCCACAAAAATACAATTCGAAAACAAGGGAGGTAACATGACTCAATTTTCAAATAACAACGAGTCTACTATCATAATGGATAATTAAAATTCACTTAGGGTTGAGCAACCAAAAGTGATGCAACATATTAAATTAAGGATAAGCAACTTATGGAAAGGATAATAATAACCTCAATTAAGGAAAGACAATTCCATAGAGACAACTCAACTAAAGATAAGCAATTAGGGAAGGATAACATGGCACTAGAAGAGGCAACAACTTCAGTTAAGGCACATAAGAGTCAAGTAGGCGATAAGAGTAAAACATGAATCATTTAATTCTAATTAAGACACGTATAGGTGAAACTAGAAAATGGGGGAATCAACTGAAAAAACATATCTAGTGAACATAAGAATCTAAGAGTCCTAAACGGTCAATTTGTTATGCATAAGCCAGAGCACATACTTATCACCTCGCATACACGGACTTCACATTACATAAGTCGCACCAAAGACTCAAATCCTAAGGGGTAATTTCTCCACACAAAGTTAGGAAATATACTTACTTCAAAGAAGCTAAATAGAAGCCATGGGGGATCCAAATCAGCTCCTCCTGACAAAGGAGGTGGAACCAGTTATTAACAAATGAATTGGCTTTTTTTGAATGTAATAGGTGCAAATAAAAAGTACAAATAGATGGAACTGACAAAGGATATAAAGATAAAACATATTACCCTAGCAGGAATAACAAAAACCAAAGTCAAAGAGCACAAAACAACAACTATGGTAGCTAATGTGGCTCCCAACTAGGGGTTTCTGAATAATTACGGGAGTGCAATCAATGGAAGAATCTGGCTACTATGGGATAGAAGATTATATACATTAGCTAAGCTCAAAGAAGAAGCTCAATTACTAAATTGTCAAGTTAATACAATAGCATCAAATAAGACATGTTTTATAACTGTAATCTATGGTTATAACACATGTGAGGAAAAGAAAGGTAAGTGAGATACACATAAAAACCGACTCAAGGAATGAATATGCCATGGTTAATTGTTGGAGATTTTAATGCAATGTATACCCAAAAGATAGATTATATGGGAATCTAGTACAATATGGGGAGATCAAGTATTTCAATAAGTGTATTCATGAGTTACAACACAATGAAGTAAGATGGACAAGTGACTACTACACCTGGACTAATAAACTGCAAAGTAATGAGAGAATTTGTAGCAGACTGGATAAGGCTTTTGGTAACCATGAATGGATGATAGAATAGGGGTCATATTGTGATAGAATATGATGTGCCACTAATCTTAGATCATAATTCAATGGTGTTTGCTTTACAAACAAATCAAAGGTACATCAAAGTGCCATTCAGGTTCTTCAACACTTGGGCTGATCATGACAAGTTTCAGGATATAGTGAAGCAACTATGGCAATAAAAGTTTTCAAATTGGAAGATGAAAGATATGTGGATGAAACTGAAGGCACTAAAACCATTATTCAAGCATCTGAATAATGAGGAGTTTAGAAACATTACATAGAGAATAGACAAAGAAAGAAATGAATTAGTGACGATCTAGAAACAACTGACTTCAAAATGGTCAGATGATTTAGTGGAACATGAAAGGACTACAATACAGAATCGAGAAAAGTGGTCAGTGATAGAGGAGAACATAATGAAACAAAAATCAAGAGTTGAATGGATCCAATTAGGGGATTCAAACACAAAATATTTCTTAGGTGTGGTTAAGGAAAGAAGTCAGAGAAAAACTATTAAGAAGCACATCACTGGAAGGAAGGAATCTACAGAGCCGACAGAAATACAAGAGGAGATTGTGAAATTATATAATCCTTGATGGGATATTCTGCAAAAGAACTACCAGCCATTAACAAGATGAATATGAAGGGAGGACCAACACTAACTCATCAGCAGAAACTAGCCCTAATAGCTCCAGTTACTGAAGAGGAAATCTAACAAGGCCTTGAGTCCATAGGTGAAGATAAAGCACATGGGATAGATGGTTATAATGCTACCTTTTTTAGAAAAGTATGGTGTACCATTAAAGAAGAGGTGTGTGAAGCAGTAAATGATTTTTTTATCACTGGGAAGATGTGCAATGCCATCAACTGTACAACTATCACATTGCTGCCAAAAGATGACAAGCCTAGAACAGTCAAGGAATATTGACCAATAGTTTGTTGCACTGTTATGTATATTCCGATCTCAAAGGTTATAGCAACAAGGATTCAAATAGTAATTACCTCTATAATTAGAGAGTCACAAGCAGGATTCATACTAGGGAGGAATATTGGAGACAACACTATTTTAACACATAACTAGTGAAAGCTTATACAAGAAAACATATGTCACCAAGATGCATGATCAAGATATACCTACAAAAAGCTTATGATTCAGTAGAGTGGATATATTTGGAACAAGTCTTGGTGGATTTTGGATTCATTAATTAGTTCATCTGTTGGATCCTAGAATGCATGAAAACAGTCAGTTATACCATCCTGATAAATGGGGAGCCTTCAATACCTTTCAAAGCTGCTAAAGGTCTTAGATAAGGAGATCATATATCTCATTTCTGTTTGCAATAGCAATGGAGTACTTGAGTAGGAGTCTAAAGGAAGTACCAAAAAAGGAAGGATTTCATTATCATCCCAGATGTTCAAAGCTAGCAATATGCTTTGCTGATGATATATTAATATCTAGAGGTGACTTAACATAAGTGGTGACTATGAAACACTGTTTCAATATGTTCTCAATAGCTTCAGACCTCAAAGCAAACTTGGGTAAGATTTCAATTTATGTTAGAGGTGTGAACAGAAGAGATAGAAATAGAATTGTGCAGGAATTGGGATTGATTGGAGGTGAACTACCTTTTAAATATCAAGGAGTTGCATTATCAACTATGAAGTTATCTCTGGTGCAATGACAACCACTTATTGAAACGATGGTGGCATGGATAATAGCATGGACAACAAAGAACCAAAAGAAATATCCGGTATCAACAAGCGCACTTAGCCAATCCCGACTGACCATGACAGCTGACACTTCCGAAAGCAGGAAAGTAGAAAGAAATTCAAAGCCAAGAGCCCACAAAGGTAAATGAAGAATGGAAAGGTTAAGTCTGAGCGGGCTAATTGTTCCCACAAAGTTCTAAAAAGGAAGGCCCCGAAGTGGAAATCGGGACAAAAATCATGACTACGGACCTATAAGAGAGAAACCAATCTGAAAGACGAGGACCCCCCTCCCCCCCACAAAACTACGAGGCGAAGTCCGGAAGTCAAGGGTTTCTCCCAACAGAAATGAGGCCGGGATCAAGCAAAACAAGGCCACAAAATAATCACTGTTTGAACTAACAAATTGTGTTTGATTAAAAATTTAAGACAGGTATAATCCTAAAACCAAGAGGCTTTTCTCTATGTCCCAAGCATAACCTGAGGAACCTTTTCTTCTTTCCGTCCCCAGCATAACCTGAGGGCCCTTCTTCTTCATTCATTCCCCAGCATAATCTGAGGGCTAAATCCCCTCTATCCCCAGCATAACCTAAGGGTCTTTCCTTTCTTCCTCTATCCCCACCATAGCCAGAAGGATCTCTGTGGTCTGTCACTCCCCACCATTCCGTAGCATAACCTGAGGACCCTTCTCTTTCCCTCTTCAATAGGAGTTTTTCTTTCAAATTCTGGCATAACCCATGGATTCCCCCGGCATAACCCAGGAATTTCTCTTTTTAAAATCCCGGCATAACCGTGGATTACCCTGGCATAACCCAGGAATTTCTATCAATCCCGTCATAACCAGCGGATTCCCCTGGCATAACCCAGGAATTTCTCTTTTCAAAATATCGGCATAACCCATAGATTCCCCTGGCATAACCCAGAAATTTCTTTCAATCCCGGCATAATTTGCGAATTCCCCTGGCATAACCCGGGAATTTCTCTTTTTAAAATTCCGGCATAACTCGTGGATTCCCCTTGCATAACCCAAAATTTTCTTTCAATCCCAGCATACCCCGCGGATTCCCCAGGCATAACCCAGGAAATTTCCTTCCAATCCCGGCATAACCCGTGGATTCCCTTAGCATAACCCATGAATTTCTCTTTTCAAAATCCCGGCATAACCCGTGGATTCCCCTGGCATAACCGAGGAATTTCTTTCAATCGTGGCATAACCCGCGAATTCCCCTGGCATAACCCAGGAAATTTTCTTTCAATCCCGGCATAACCCGCGGATTCCCCTGGCATAACCCATGAATTTCTCTTTCAAATCCCGGCATAACCCGTGGATTCCCCTAGCATAGCCCAGGAATTTCCCTTTTCAAAATCCCTGGCGTAACCCGTGGATTCCCCTGGCATAACCCATGAATTTCTTTCAATCCCGGCATAAGCCATGGATTTCCCTAGCATAGCCTAGGAATTTTTCTTTTCAAAGTCCCGACATAACCCGCGGATTCCCCTGGCATAACCCAAGAAATTTCCTTCCAATCCCGTCATAACTCCTGGATTTCCCTAGCATAACCTAGGAATTTTTCTTCCAATACCAGCATACCCCGCGGATCCCCTGCCATAATCCAGGAGCCTTCTCCTTTTCAAAATCCGACATAACCTGCGGATCCCCTGGCATAACCCAGGATCCTTCTCTTTTTCAAACCCCGGCATAATCCGTGGGTTCTTTTTTTCTTCCTCAGCAGGGACCCTTCATTCCCATCCCGACATAACCCGTGGATCCTCCTCTTATCCCCAGCAGGGACCCTCTCTCCTTCCCAACATAACATGTAATCTTTTCAAAGGATACACAATCCCGACTTTTATTGTTTCAACTAAGAAATAGCTGAGATTTGTGTTGCAAATAACTCACGAAATTCTCCCAGTAAAAGCTGGGGAAGAAATTTTGTTCATTTGTTTGTTTTGGTGTCCAAGCAGGGTTTTACCTCAAGGCACGAGACCCGAGGTGACCAAGAGCGTGAAGTCTAAATCAAAGAAAGGAAGAAAAGAGCAAAGACACGAACTCAGAATGGTCAAAGAAGGAAAGGATACGGACAACTCAAACATTGATTGAAGTCACAAGTCTCTTGTGTCCTGCTCCAGTCCAATGCTGAAACAAAAAGTAGCACCTACAACGTGTGAGCGTCAAAATTCAAATCGAGGTCTACAGCGAAATCAACTAAGACTCAAGATCCAGCTTCAAGAGATGTATATATAGGAATCTTGTAACCCCTAGTTGATAGGCCTAGCTAGCTTAGCTTTTGATTTTCCTTTGATGTAATAAGGGGTCAGCAAGCAGTAGCAGCAGCATCAGCAGTGAAGTCAGAGCTCATGGTAGTCCCAGCTACCAAACACTCCAGAACTACACTGACCTGATTCCTTTATCGCCAAGGATATGTAGAAAACCTTTGAAGCAAGGTTCGGTCAGACATTTTTTTTAAAATGCTTCTCCTGGAGTTTTGAGCAGGCAAAAATCCCGCATGGCGCTCATTTATCTTTAACCGAAAACCTTTCGTGTTTTTGGGCAAAGAGGGGCAGCTTTGAGTACGTGATTTTTGCCTCATTAAAATTACTCATACAGAAATCCCAGTGTTAGGATTTCTCCTTTTTATTATTCAATTTTTATGATTTATTGCGCATGTTTGTGTGTATTTTTATTGGTGCATGCATGATAAGTCATAAAATATACAAACGTTTTTTTTTGCATGAGCGCTTTAGGATTTGATTTTTACATAATTTTGTTAGAATTGATTAGTAATTAGATTTTGTTTTACAAAGTATAAAAATTACAAAGAAGACTTTGATTTGTGTTAATTTTTCTTTTAAATAATAGTAGTTAATTGTGACTTAATAGTTTTGAATAACTTTTCAAGTTTAATTATAGTTGAATTTTAAAGAATTAAAATAATAATTGAATAATAGGTAATTGAAAAAGAATTAAAAAAACGAGGAAAAGGAGAGGCATAAATCAAGCTAATTTTACAATTGGGCCAAAGCTGGATGGCACAAGCCCCCCTACCCGTCAAAACCACCAAAATAAACCGGCCCAACCTGTCCCTAACCCGGTCTTTCATTAAGAGATGCCCCAAAACGACGTTGTTTTGGAGCCAGTGATCTCAATCGTTTATATACAATCATCCAACGGCCTGAGTTTGATGAGAGCATTACATAAAATTATCGGAATATAGCATAAACCCTAGAGACCAATCTCCCCTTCCTCGTACCTATCATCTCTGCCAAAGCTCCACCTCACTCCTGCCGGCCGAAAATCGTCGCCGCCGGCGCGCGACTTTCCAAACCCTTCCAAAAATACACCCCTGAACCACCGTCCCCTACCCTTTCCAATGCCCTAAAAACCAGCTCTCAACTGTGAGCCCAACCTCTCGAATATAGGAATTTGTAGATGCCGCCTACAGTGGCGCCACCACCAAAACCCTAAAAAAAAACACCCCAGGTTCCTCATCCCATCCCCATAACAGATCCAGCTTCAATTGCTTTCAAACCTTAGCCAAACGCTTTGAATATTCATCCAAAGCTCTGACCAAATCCTCAACTTCCCCGAAATTCCTTGAAATTGACACCACATAACACCCTAACCTCCCTCTCTATGAATCTTTAACCAGTAGCCGTCGAATACGACTGGTTCTTGTCAAAAATCAAATCGAAAATCGGTCTGAAATCCAAAACCCATACCAAACCTAGCCAATATTACACCCAGTTTTGTTTTCACTCTCCCACTCTCAAATATCTGCTTAGCCTTTCTCAAATGTCAAAAGACCCTCTCAAATTTGAAATCAAAGATGGCCGGCCCTAAGATGTAGAGATCATGGGTTTTGGGGTTGTGCTAGTCTTTAAGCTAAGTTCCATGTTTATTTTTGTTTTCTTTTCATTTTTGTGTTTGTATGTTTGTTCTACTTGCTCATCTGATAACAATTTTCTGTTAGGTATTTGGAATTTTGTTTCATTCAGGATTATGTGCCTCTGTTTAAAGTCGTTGATAATCTGCTTTCAATGATTCCTTATCGATTGGATATCTAGATTTTTTCTTATCTATATTGAGTTATTCTGTATTTTAAGTTAGTTCAAAGTTGTTCATCTTTTCCCTAGTTTGATTATTTCTTTGTTTTAGTTGTCCAACATCTGTTTATCATTGCTTCTGAGTTTTGTTTTACTCATGATTAATTTAGTCTTGCATTTCTGGGTGTTAGTTTGATTTAGCCTCAAATCTGTTTATGTGCTTCATTGATTCCAACTCTTTAGAGTTGATGATAGTTCGTGTGATTAATTTAATTTGGTTTTGATTCTGGTTACAAATAGTAGTATAGTTTAGCCTTGGTTAAATTGAATGTTTAGTTTATAGCATGATAAGTAGGGACTTAACCCTAATTGATAATGAGATTAGTATTTTGTTTATTGCCCTGAGTAGTTAACTATGATCAAATTATGACCAAATTAATAGGAACCAGATTGGAAATTTTTGGGCTAAGTAATTTAAAAGAAAAGACAGGGGTAATAGGGTTATTTAGGCATAGGAATCTAGCAACAAACCCTTGGAACATTCTAGTTGGAGGTTCAAAGACAAATTTCTGGTAATTCTCTAATAAAACTTGAGGCACAAGCCAGAATATAGAGGACTAACTGAACAATTCTAAGACATAGGAAAATGACTAATGAGAAAACACAAAAAAGGGGTTTCCCTAAGGCTTTGGCTATCAAAAGGCATCTTAGTGCCTTCATTAAAAGGGGGGACACCTTATGGAAAATCCCTCGAAATATTCCAAGATCTCCTGTTATAAAACTTCTAGCAAAAATTTCCTAAAAACTTCCAGATCATTAGAATAATAGCTATATAAGATGAAGATAATTTGAGGCATGTGTGTTTAGCGTGTAGAGATTTTAGAACCTATCCTAGGCATTCATCTCAAGCGGAATTATGTTTCTTTCAAGCTGTATGGGTTAAATTTTTTTTGTGTTGTTGGCTTTTGAAACTCTCCTGGGCTTCCTGATACTATTTCTAGGTTTATAACTGGTTGATCTGCTGCTGTTATTGCTTCTTGCTTCCATTGCTCATAGGTGCTTTCTTCTTTGCTGTAATTCCTGGTAAACACACATGAACCTGCTCTGATGTAAACATGATAAACATCCCATGCATTCTTCCTGTGAGCTGAGCCTGCCCAGCCTTCAATAATGTAGAACCAAGTAGTTTTAAACGATTTGTGATATCTGATGTATCTTAATTTGATGTAAGTTTGTAAAATTGAAACTGTGTAATATGGACTGTACTTGGACTGTATACTTAGACTATTTGGACTACTAGTAGGACAATACATCTTATGTAGTAATGTTTAGATTGTTTAGTCTCTTACACTTAATTAAATAGTAGTGATAATGCGTATGCACTTATGCGGATTTGTATAAATAAGTCCATCAGTTAGATTGAAACTTGATTTTCAACATGTAAATCCTGAAATTTGATAATTCCTGTTTTATGATTTAGGAATTATGTATTTACCATGCTAAACATTTAGATTGACAAAGCTACACAACACAGATGTTAGCAAAATTAATTTGTAATGGTTGTGGTGTAGTAATTTTTGGAATTGGATCCTTGACCTATGAACAGCATTCATGTTGTCTCTCAGTTTCTTTGCCCAAATGTTAGGTCCAAATGACTACCACTGAGATCTACACAAATGCTGGGCCTTCTGGGTTAGTCCTCCAGACAATAAGCCCAAATGCGTAATCAGTATATAAAAACATACTGAAGATATGAATGCTAAACGTATTTTCGTGGTAGACCGTTAATATGTGATTTAATTAGGACTTCTCTTTTATTTTAGATATGACGTATAATAGAAAATCGTAGTTTCTTTAGGTTACCCTTCTAAAAGCAAAAGAGGTGTACTACGCTCAACCAAATTATATGTCGTGTGGCCTCTTAATCATAGTAAAAAATGCTTAGAAATCCGTGAGATGCCGTTTAGCGAATTTTATGGTTTTCCCACGAAGTTAAAATGCATAGTTCCCTTAGTTATTTTAATTATGTATCTTCCTAAATTTCGGGTGCACATTTATGTGACCCAAATCCAAATCTCAACGATGTTAAAAAATAAAAAATTCGGGCGCATTTTTATGACGTGGTTCGAGATGTATTTAATAACGTTGCAAATATTCCAAAAAAATATTAAAAGCGGTGAAAATAACGTAAAATTGCACTATAGGTTTGAACATGTATTAAAATCAGATAATAGGCCAATTGTAATAGTTTAAGCAATCATGCTAGAACCATGGAATCCGGGGGTGCCTAACACCTTCCTTCGGGTTAACACAATTCCTTATCTAGAATTTTTGGTTCGCAGACATCAAAAGGGGAAGTCGAATTTTTCTCGATTTGGGATTTAAAATAAACTGGTGACTTGGGACACCAAAAGCAAAACCTCTCCCAAGTGGCGACTCTGAAATAAATAAATAATCTCATTTCGAATTATGTCACTTAATTGGAAAAACTCCCTTGTATGTTTTATTCTTCGGGGTAGCCGTGTAAAAAAAGGAGGTGTGACAGTAACATCGAGAATGCTTTCCACATCAGCGTAGAACCTGGAGTTAGAAGCGTTGGTGGAAGTTGAATGGAGCTGATTTTCTTTGAAGCCATTTTAATGTTCTTGGACTTTGGTGATTGAAAAGCTGAGATGAGAGATAGAGATGGTCCCACTGGGCGTGCCAGAATTTGTAGACAATAAATTTGCGTTCGAGGAAACTAAAATCAAGACCGAAAAATATCGCAACAATTGTAGTATTTTTATTTCAAATATTTGAGTGTTCCATCTCTATGAATCCTTTGATTATTCTTTTTAACAGTAAATAAATTCAATGGCCTTTGAGCTTGATCTTGAATATATATTTGTTTCCACGGACGATGATCTTGTTCTTGAGCTTTAGCTTGATTGCTTGAACTTGACCTTGATTCGTTCTTTGTTCTTGAGCTTAAATTTGATTGCTTGAAGCTTGAAACTTGTAGAGAAATTTGCGGTGTTTGATCCACGAGCTCTCTCTTGCTTCTTGTTATAACTTCTACTGTCTTTTCTTAGTTATGAGGACCTCTATTTATAGTTTTGGAAGAGAGGAGTCATGATAAGAATAAACTCTTTCCGACCAATCAAATTGAAGTGTGACATGCCCACATTTGATTGGCCAGAACATGTCACTTGCACACATGGCGTGATTTTATTTGTCTTTTAGTATGACTGGGCATGCCTTGTCATTTTGACACGTGGCATGGTCCCATTAGCTCTTCCGTTTGACTTGGCGCGCCACGTCATTTGACACGTGACACCAAATTGGGCCTTTAGGAAGATGATATCTTTGGTCTAATGAATTGGGCTCATCACTTTAGCCCAATTAAATGAGCTAGCCCAATTAAATGGGCTAGCCCAATGGATTAAGACTTATGTATTTATTCCATATATAATGGACTTATATAACTAATCCAGTTATATTAGCCCAATAAATTTTGTTTTGGACTAAAATACCTTTAATTTGAAATAATAATCCAAATTATTTTATGGATTTAAACCTAATAAATTTTGCATGCCTACAAATGGCCCCTACTTCATGGCTAGTTTAGAGGTAGATATAGTAAACTTCGAAGACCAGGCTTGAAGTAATGGTAAATACGTCCCTTTTTTCTTGTTTTACTCCAACATATCTCATGTATATAAGTGATTCTACAATGACTTGCTAACAATTTCAATTGACTTGAATTCCATTAGCAATATGACTTCCTACTTTTCCAATCCTACTATCATAGATATTTACATACATACCAAGTAATGCAGACTTAAAAGGATTTGCATAGATATATCTGTCATAGATATCTTTAGCAATATTAGGATTTTCATAGATATTGGAATCCTTTTTAAGGACAAACAGTAAATGCCAAGTGCATAAAGTCTTTTCTTGTGTTTTTGTCTCCCAAGGCAACCGAGTAACAGTGAACCTATTCTTTTGCTTTTCTAATTCCTGTAGGCTTAGGAAATTTTGAATTAATCACCTCCTTTTGATTACTTGGTACTTTTACCGCAAATTGTACACCTCCAAATAGGATTAGAAAACATTTCCTTTCCTTAGAGTGTAACCGCTTCGAATTAAGAGAATGATAATTCATTACACGTAACGTTTTCTCAACTATTTATCTTGTCTCCACTTCATGTTAGAAAACTAACTTGCTTCCTCAATTTTGAAAATCCATCTTTGTACGTTATGGTGTTAATCAAAATATACATCGCACATCAATAATAATAAGATGGAATTATATGGTTCATGACCCCGAACCACTAGTGATGGGAGAAAATTATATACTTTCGTATATAACATATATCAAACTGATATACAAATCTTTGTTCTCATAAGAAATTATTTATCTATTAAGTGGGGGCACTCAATAAATTATTTTGTTAAACCAGCGGTGATGTAAACCAACATATCAAGATAAACTATCTTGAATAAAAATCTAAAAACTTATGTTCTAAATCAAATAATGGAGCAAGTTACATCACAAATACCATGTTATGTGTTAATAATAATCGCACATGTAACCATCTCATAGATGCATCTTATGTGGTATACATGGCAGGTGAATGAGCCTATATTCACCTTTTGATATTTCCAGCATTCATGGGATTCAATCCCAATTTTAGTTGATCTATTAATTAATGAGAACAAGCAATATAAGAGAATTCGTAAAAAACTTTCTAGTTCTTTTAATATTTACCTATGTGAATTCTTTATTATTTCTGCACATCATACTTAAATTGATATGATTAAACCAATTAGGCCAACTGATTAAATTATCAATATTGATAAACTTCAGAGTTACACCATGGCATGTGCAATTATCAATAAACTCCAAGTTTACAAAGAAGTGGGTTCTTCATATTAATAAACATCCACTTTATTATGGTATTCTTTTATTTGTGTAGTACAAACTGGAGAATAAAGCGGGTAGCTTTTCACACACATATTGCCCAGCTACAATGTCACGACCCAAATTTTCCACCTTCGGGAGTCGTGATAGAGCCTACTAGTGAGAGCTAGGAAAGCCAATCCTTAACCACTTACCTCATTAGCCAATTACTTCTTTTAACAATTAAAAAGGCAATATCAAGAAAACTGCAAATTTTTATATAATTAAGCGGAAGATAACATATAAACACTTGAAATATGCAAATATTATAGTTACATTAACTCTCAACAACCCAAAACCTGGTGTCACAGTGTCACAGACTATCTAAGATTACTACATACAAGGTCTGAAGAAATAACAGTACACTGTTTCTGAATAAAGAAAAATGAAATAGGAAACAAAGATAGATGGAGACGTCAGGGCCTGCGGATGCCTGTAGGTTTACCTTGGGACTCCAGATGGACTGAAGGAAGCCCTCCAACTACTGTTATTGTCCGGTACCTGGATCTGTGCAAAAGAGCACAGAGTGTAGTATCAGCAAAATCGGCCCCATGTGCTGGTAAGTGTCTAGCCTAACATCGGCAAAGTGGTGACGAGGCTAGGACTAGACAAGCAACTAAACCTGTGCAGTTTATATATATATATATATATATATATATATATATATATATATATATATATATATATAGTGTGGAAAGGAAAATACAGGAATTAACCAGTCAATATGGGTGGGGGAGCATGTTGTGGGAAAGATAACAACTCTAGATAAAAGTCATCAGATAATGAAGAAAACAACTTAACTTAGATATCAATAAAGAATCATAAGTCAATAAGTGCATGGCATCACCCATTGTGTTTTGCCTCTCATCCTCACCAAGCAATGATATAATAAAATGTGTACGGCATCACCCTTCGTGCTTTTACTCTCTTCCTTACCAAGCAATGATATAATAAAAATGTGCACGTCATCACCTTTCATGCGTTTACTCACTTTCCTCACATATAATCAATTATATTGGCATGAAATGGTACACCGTGCGGCATGGCATTACCCTTTGTGCATTAACACTCTATTCTCACAATAACAAACAATGCACGGCATCACCATTCGTGCTCTAACACTCTTTTTCACCCAAACAACAATCACAAACAAGGGGCAAGGGAGGAAATAAATAATAATAGAAATCCCAGCAAAGGGAACATAATTTAACAGTTAAATTCCGGGAAGGGAATAATATCATAATCTCAGCATCCCGGCAAGGGAGATAATCAATAACACCATAAATATCCCGGCAAGGGAATAGTTTAATAACTCTTTCTTTTACTTTTACTTCACAACTCGTTTTACCACTTGAGAAAAATGCTCCAAAGGGTTCAATCATCTCATATACTTTCACAATTTGGTATATAACTCGAGCCAATGCTCCTCTATGTTCAAAGGTCAAAACTTCTTTCACAAGCTTTTCGCAACATACAGAATTCATCACCAAGGCATGAAAGAAATAATGAAATTAGGATATTCACAATATAAAGGCTCACAGTCATGCTAGACACCAACGTATAGATACTCATCACCATGCCTATACGTCGTACTCAAGAATTATCACATATAAAATAGGACTCAACTCCTAATCCCTCAATCTAAGGTTAGACCAAATACTTTCCTCAAACTTCCACGACCAACTCAAGCCTCAAATAACGTTATACCTCTCAAATCCGGCTCCAAATCGATTGTATCTATACATAAATGACGTCAATTCATCAATAAATGCTAAACTATGCGAACCCAATGCCTAATTATAGCTTTCCAAGCATTCTATCCAAAAACCCAAAAATCGACGGGCCTGCTTGGTCAAAACACGAAGTTCGGACCAAAATCAAATCACCCATTCATCTATGATAAAAGGCTGAATATGGGTAATTTAGCGATTATTTATGCTCCTGTTTGATTAGGTTCCGATGTCATAATGTGGTTAATTGAGTAAAACAGGGCTCTAATTGTGATTTGTATATATTGCAAGATGAGGAGCCTATGTAATGCATTAAAGAAGTGATTGGAACTACTTTAGAGCAAAAAAAGAAAATGACCCCTTGGAGCTGAGTACGCACCAAGACGAGAAGAAAAATCAAGGAAGTAAGGATCTAGGCTAGCGCGCCCAGCTGCACACCCGTGCTAACTACAGCGCGCCCTGAACAGAACATCTACCAACTAGCGCCAGTCTTTTTCACCAAGAGCTTGTTCCAAAATGGGGCGCATGGGGGAAGCCAGATGCGCGCCCATATGCGCGACAGCGCTAGTCCAAATTCCGGGAAGCATTATTCAGGGGCATAATTGGAAATCTGGAGGAAATCCCACTTAACCTATATAAAGTCAAGCTCGCCCGAGGAAAAGAGGAGGAGGGTTTTCAGAGTCTAGTGCAAGAAATAGAGAGGAAAGAGGCAAGGCAGATATTTTGAATATCAAGTTCTTCTTTTCTTCCATTTGTTTTCCCTACTTCTAATGAACTTGAACCTTATTGTGATGAGCACTAGTATGAGTGGCTAAACACCCATTGTTCTGGGGTTGTGATTTAGCCATGAATATTGTTGTTTGATATTAGCTTGACCTTGATTTTAATTCACCCATATATGGTTGTTTCTTCAAGTCTGCATTTAATTGCTTAATTGTCTGGCCAACAGTTTGGTTTTATTTGCTATCTATGCTATGCTTGGAAAGCCACGTTTAGATTCGAGAAGAATTGAAGAGAGCATGATCTTAACCCATAGGGTCAGCGGATTTGTGGTTAGGATAGGAAGTTACCTAGTTACCGTGCTTAATTAATTATCGTAATCTTAATGCATTCTTAATAGATTGATTTCATAGGAATATAGGCGTTAGTCTATTGAGAATAGGTGAGTAGTACTTCGGGAGAAGGCTATGAGAGAAATTATCGATTAATTAGCAACCATGGGTGAATTATATGATACATAGAGTTAATTAGAACACAATACAAATGGTGAATTGATCACAACCCTGGAATACTTATCCCCACTGAATACCAAACAATCAATCCGTTACTTGATAATTTAGTTGTTACTTAAAATCGTAGTATAGTTATAATCATATTATTGGACATTTATTTTAGCTGGACTGAATAACAATTTTAGTAATTTCAGGAGTAGTTTACACAAGTCTCTGTGGGTTCGACACTCAACTTATCATTATATTACTTGTCGACCACGTATACTTGCATGTGCATTTGGGAGCAACAAGTTTTTGGCACCGTTGTCGGGGACTTGAATATTAGATACTTGCTAGTTTTTGCTCTAATTGCTTATTTCATCAAGTCTAACATTACTTTGTTGTTGCTCAGATCTCAAGAACTTTGATTGAATACGTAGGGTCAGAAGCCAAGACCAACTTCAAGGCTTTTATCCTGAACCTGAGAGAGCATTTCCGAGGAGGTTAAGGGTAGCAAGGGACACGAATAATATTCAGGCATTTGTTCAATTTCCGGTGCACATGGCAGAGGAGCAACCCATGGCTGTTCAAGAGGTGGCAATGCCAGCATTGCTAATGTCACCTCTAGTATAGTGAAGCCCAGGATCACTGGGCACTTTCAGCTGAAACAGAGCATGATCCAGCTACTTCATGCAAATGGGCAATTTGTGGGTCTTCCACACGAGGATCCACAACAGCATATTATGAACTTCTTAGAGATTAGTGATACTTATATCACTAAAGGGGTCACGCCAGATTATGTGAGGCTCACACTTTTTCCATTCTCTGTGTTGGGCGAGGCTAAGCGATGGCTAAAGGCAGAACCAACTAACTCCATTACAACATAGAATGATTTGGCAAGAAAACTTCTGGCAAGGGTCTTTCCTTCAGGAAAAACCACAAAGATCAGAAGTAAAATAGTGGCCTTCAAACAGAAAGCAGGAGAATCTTTATACTTAGCTTGGGAAAGGTTCAAGGGGCTACTCAGAGACTGTCCTCATCATAATCAGACGAATGAAGTGTTAGCTCACACTTTCATAGAAGGGCTACATTCTGAAACGAAGATCATGGTAGATGTTGCAGCTTGGGGTCAAGTGTTGGAGAAAAGCTTTGACGATATATATGCATTATTGAATAAATTCTCAAGGATCAATCCGGATTGGCTTGGAGAGATGGGCAGACACATAGTGCAAAAGTATGTAGGGGTTCTTGAGTTAGATTTTGTCTCAGCATTATCAGCACAGATTGCTACACTGACCAATCAAGTGAACCAGATGAACTTGAGTATCAACAAGCAACAAATACAACTGGTATAAAAAGTTCAAGCTTTCTATGAAATATGTGGAGAGGGGCACACGAGCGACATATGCCTCACAAACCCAAAGTCTGTATGTGTTGTGGGTAACTCAAATAGGGGCCAAACAAACCAATATGGGAATACTTAGAATCCTAACTGGAGGAACCAACCAATCTTCTCTTGGGGTGGAAATCAAGGCACTTAGAATCAATACAGGCCTCAAGCACGTCAACAACAATATAGAACACCTCGGGTTGAACAACAAGCGAGTCCGAAAAGTCACCTTGAAGACATGTTGAAAAAGGTGATGGTTGAAGAGCAAGCTCTCCCTCAGAAAGTGATGGCTGAACAGCAAGCCCTCGCCACAACAGTAAGAAAATTGGAGCGTCAACTTGGAAAGCTTGCTAGTGCTCAAAACACTAGACCAGCTGGAGCTCTTACAAGTGACGCTGAAGCCAATCCTAGGGCAGCCCTTAATGTCGTGTTGTTGAGGAATGGGAGACAACTAGAGGAAGTTCTATCTAAAAAGAGGAAACATGTGACTTTTAATGAGGTGCCAGCCACTGTAAAATCATCATAAAAAAAAAAGCCAAGGAGTCAGAGAAGCCAGTTGGAGAGGGGGTAGCTGAGCAATCCCCGCAATTGGTTGCAAGGCCACCACCTCCATTCCCTCAAAGACTCTAGATGTGACATATAAAATGTTTCTTGATATCTTAAAGCATGTACAAATTATTATTCCATTGGTTTACATATTACAAGAAGTACCCAAATATGCAAAGTACATCAAGGACATTGTGGCGAATAAAAGGAGGCTGGCCGAGTTTGAGACTGTGGCACTCACTGAGGAGTGCAGTTCCAGAATTCAAGGCAAGTTAACTTATAAATTGAAGGATCTAGGTAGTTTCACTATCCAAATCCCGATTGGTAAGCATGTTGTGGGGCGAGCTCTATGTGACCTTGGAGCAAGCATCAATTTGATGCTGCTATCTATATTCAGACAGTTGGGATTGGGTGAACCACACCCAACAACAGTTATCTTACAGTTAGCTGACCGCTCTCTTGCCATCCCTAGGGAGTGATTGAAGATGTGCTAGTTAAAGTGGGGTCTTTCATATTCCTAGCTGATTTCACCATTGTGGATTGCGAGCCTGACCAAGAAGTCCCATTTATTTTGGGGCATCCATTCATAGCCACGGGACGAGCTAGTATTGATGTTTGTGAAGGAAAGATGACGATGAGAGTGGGTGACCGAGTGGAGATCTTCAATGTTTATAGAGCACTCAAGTTACCAGCCCATTATGAAGAGTTATCCATGATCTATGTAGTGTAAGGTGATGCCACATCGTTATTACCCTATATGAGCCCTGCATATCCTGTTAAATGAGTATTGATTGGGGACGTAGAAAATAGTGAAGATGCAAAGGTAGAAGAAATTGAACAAGTGCTAGATATGTCCTGTTATTATGTATATGGGGTTAGAAAATTTGAAGAGTTTGACAAGCCTGTCACTTTGACCCTCCCCAAGCCATCTATTGAAGAAGCTCTGAAGCTAGAACTCAAGCCACTTCCAATGCATCTGCACTATGCTTATCTGGGAAACTAAGAGACACTACCCGTAATTATTTCGTCCAGTTTGACCAACACCCAAGAAAAAAAATTGTTCAGAATCCTCCGCGAGCATAATAAGGCCAGTGGGTGGACTATAGCTGACAACAAGGGTATTAGTCCATCATTTTGCACACATAAAATCTTTCTAGAGGATAGAGACTGCCCTAGTGTAGAGCAGCAAAGGAGATTAAATCCAATTATGAAGAAGGCGGTGAAAAAAGAAGTAGTCAAGTTGCTTGATGCATATAGCACTTTTCCCATTTCTAATAGCAACTGGGTAAGCCTGATTCTATGTGTGCCCAAAAAGGGAGGAATAATTGTCGTTGAGAACAAGAAGAATGAGCTAATCCCCACTCCCACTATTACGGGCTGGAGAGTCTTCATTGATTATAGAAGGATCAATAAGGCAACTCTCAAGGATCACTTCCCACTCCCATTCATCGATCAAATGCTAGAGAGGTTAGCCGGGTATGAATGTTATTTCTTCCTTGATGGTTATTTAGGATACAATCAGATAGTCATATGCCTAGAGGATCCGGAGAAGACTACTTTTACTTATCCTTATAGAACTTTTGCCTTCAAGCGAATGCCATTTAGTCTTTGTAATACACCAGCCACATTCCAGAGATGCATGATGGTTATTTTTACCGACATGGTGGAAAAATTCATGGAAGTTTTATGGATGATTTTTCAGTTTTTGGGTCTTCTTATGATGATTGCTTAAGGAATTTAAGCAAGGTGTTGGCCCGTTGTGAAGAAACAAATATGATATTAAATTGGGAAAAGTGCAATTTTATGGTACAAGAAGGCATCGTGTTGGGTCACCGAGTATCTAGGAGCAGCATTGAAGTTGATAAAGCGAAGGTGGAGGCGGTTGCAAAATTACCCCCACCTATCTCAGTGAAAGGTGTCCAGAGTTTCTTGGGACACGTGGGTTTCTATTGACGCTTTATTAAAGATTTTTCAAAAATATCTACTCCTTTGTGCAGGCTGCTTGAAAAAGATGTAACTTTCAATTTTGATGATGCTTGCCTCAATGCATTTGAGGAACATTAAAAGAAGTTGGTGAATGCCCCCATTATTGTTGCACTTGATTGGTCTCTACCATTTGAACTCAATTGGGATAGTGCTAGGCCAGAGGAAGGACAAGATGTTTTATTCCATCTACTATGCAAGTAAGACTCTTGATGATGCACAACTGAATTACACCATCACTGAGAAGGAGTTGTTAGCCTTTGTGTGGGCCTTTGAGAAATTCTGGGCATACTTGGTGGGAACGAAAGTCATGGTCCATATAGATCATGAAGCAATCAGGTATTTGTTGAAAAAAAAGGAATCTAAAGCTCGTTTGATGCGCTAGGTTTTGTTGCTGTAGGAATTTGATGTAGAAATACGAGATCAAAAAGGGATAGAGAACCAAGTAGCTCGCCATCTATCAAGGTTAGAAAATCACGATCAAGTGGAGGAGGGTGGCCAAATTAAAGAAGTGTTTCCTAATGAGAAACTTTTTGCTATAACCCAAGACCCCCACCCCCCACCATGGTATGCAGACTATGTGAGTTCTTGTGAGTGGAGTACTTCCTCTCGAAATCCAATCTGAAGCTAGAAAGCAGTTCTTTCATGGTGTGAACTTCTATTTTTGGAATGAGCCCTATTTGTTCAAGAAATGTGCTGATCAGTTCATAAGGAGATGCATTCCTGAAAAACAGGTGGAATTAGTGTTGTATGATTGTCACGCGTTACCTTATGGGGGCGATCATGGAGGAGATAGTACAACTGCAAAGGTGTTAAAGTCCGGTATCTTTTGGCCAAACCTTATTAAAGGATGCCCATGCATTCGTTAAAAAGTGTGACCAATGTCAGATAACGGGAAAAATCACAAGGAAGCATGAGATGCCTTTAAATAATATTCTAGAAGTTGAGCTTTTTGATGTGTGGGGGACAGATTTTATGAGGCCATTTCCACCATCTAGAGGAAACAAATACATTTTTCTACTTGTTGACCACGTGTCAAAATGGATGGAGACAATTGCTCTGCCAACAAATGATGATATGGTGGTAGCTGCTTTTGTGAAAAAGAATATATTCTCGATATTTGGGACTCCACGGGCCTTAATAAGTGATGAAGGGACTTATTTTTGTAATCGATTGTTGAATAACCTTCTCGCTAAATATGGAGATCGCCACAGAGTTGCTACAACATATCATTCGCAGATAAGTGGGTAAGTTGAGGTGTCAAACAAAGAAATCAAGCAAAATACAAGAGAAGACGGTGAGTGTGAATAGATAGGATTGGGATGCAAAGCTGGATGATGCCCTATGGGTGTATAGGACTACATATAAAACGCCAATTGGAGCGTCCCCTTACAAGCTAGTTTATGGGAAGGCCTACCACTTGCCCGTTGAGCTTGAACACAAAGCATACTGGGCCATTAAGAAGCTGAACGTGGACCTTTAAACCGCATATGTAAAAAGACTTATGCAGGTGAATGAGTTAGACGAGTTCAGGCTGCACTCTTATGAAAATTCCAAGCTATATAAAGAAAAGACAAAACGATGGCATGACAATCATGTCAAGCCACGTCACTTTGAGCTAGGACAATAGATATTGTTATTCAACTCTAGACTACGGTTGCTCCCTGGGAAGCTAACGTCGATATGGTCAGGTCCTTTTGAGGAGGTGAGAGTCACTCCTTGCGGTGCAATCGAGCTGCAATCCTTAAATGTTGAGAGGACATTCTTGGTGAATGGTCATGGAATCAAGCATTATTGGAGAGGAATGATTAATTGTGAAAAAACCAAGGTTTTACTCTCTGATCAGTAAGCGAGACTCTGCGTCATGCCGTGACATTAAATCAGGAGCTGGATGGGAGGCATCCCATTGAATTGTTGTAATCGTCGTGCTACAAAGTTAAATAAGGCAATTGTTAGGAGGCAATCCAATGATAGTAGCTGTTAATTTTGTGTTTTACGAAGTGCTAACCAATGCAGGTGACAATGGGTAACTGCTAAGGCCATCAAACGAGATAAATACAGGTGAAAAATTGAGGAAAAATTGCGCCCAGGTGCGCGCCCGGTTATTAGACGCACATCTGGGCGCACTAAATTGCACAAGTTCTGCCTAGACCGCACGTCTGGGCACGCTTCTGAACGTGCAACTAGCGCGCTTGCGCATGTGATTGCTTATTTGGGCGAGCTAATTTTTCCAGGTTCTGTCTTGGCCGCGCTAAAACTAGCGCGACCACGCATATGGCGCGCTAGTACTGTTAAAATTGTCGTCAGTTTTTTTTAGTAGTGTGAGTTTTTATTTTTATTTTATTCTCTTATTTTGCATAGGTTTTAATCTAACAAACCCCCCCTCCCCCCGCTCTTTTCTTATTTTTCAATCGCACATAACCTCCCAACCAAACACAAAAACCCTTCATTTAAATTATTCCTAAATTTCCTCCATCACCAAACCTTGCGATTTTCTCCCTTCCCATGCTCACCCATCGTCTTCTCCATCTTCCTTCTCTACTCACCATCATCTCCCGCTACAGGTATGAACCCTAGTGTCTTTTTCTTCTCTTTTTCTTTTTTTTATTTTTCAGGTTTTTTTATATTTAATATGCCATTGTTGTAATAGTTGTCTTTGGTTTTGTGTAGATAAATTAGTGAAACATGTTGTGGTGTTGGTGAGAATATGTGGTAGATTATTGTTCTAACAAGTTTAAAAGGGGTTGTAAAGGTCTAATGCCCACAAGTTGTTTGTGGAAAGGCCCTATTGAACCTGATTATGTAGTTTGTGACTACATATGCGTGTGAAATCTGAGTAACCACATTGCGTCACAATTTTTTGATTAGGCTGAACTAATGTGTCCCGTTTTGCAGATATCATGACTCCATCTAGGAAACGATGTGCCACAGGGGCTTCAGCGAGCAGCCAGGCTGGTTCGTCTAGGTCATGAGGGGATGCACATGCACGTCTCTTTGATGCTACCAAATTTGTTTCAGCTAAGGTACAAGACCACTTTGCGGAAAAGGCTCGTAAAAAGCCAATTCTGGAAAGAGGTATTCACATAAGACAACTCCAGTGCCATTGCCCACACATGTATAATGAGTTATTGAGGTGACGGTTACAAACCTTCATCAGTGAGCCGGGTTGAGGGCAATGCTATGATTGTGCGGAAGTTCTATGCAAATTGCCGGAGCATGTTAATGGAGTGGTTACGGTGCACTGAAGGGTGGTGACTGCTTCTGTTGAGACAATACGGATAGCCTACCAGCTACCTCCACCTCCGGATACTCATGATGACTTCTACGAGTACGACAGCAACACCACCAAAGAAAAATGGGCATGATTCTTTGAGACAATTTGTGTTCCCGGAAAAAAGTGGTTTGGATGAAATATGGGGTGAAATTCCACTCCTCAGCACTCACCTTTGAAGGGAAGTGCTGGTTGCACCTCATAAATACACTTGATCCCGTCTCACAATACTATAGAGGTCAGTGGACCCAGAGCTGCTCTAATATGGTGCTTTGTAAATGGTCAGGACTTCGATGTGGCCAAGTTGATGCATGAAGAAATATTCGTCCGCAGCCAAGTCAAAAGATATAGTTTATTTTTCCCTTCCTTAGTGACTCAACTATGCAGGGATGCTTGGGTACCCAAAAATCTAGCTGCGGATGGGTTGGTAAGTGAGGAGGGCAAGTTCCATACTGATAAGGTGACAACGGGTAAGGAGCTGGAAGTAGTATTAAAGGCGGCGAGGAATAGCTCTGATGATTCTGATGACGAGGAGGATGATGAGGAGAACGTGGAGGCTGCACCACAGGCTCAAGAGAAAAAGGTGGTAGCTGCAGTTCCATCTGGGACTGCAACATCTTCAGGAGCCGCTCGGGTGTCCCGTTTCACTGCTTTGGAGCAGGAGATGGCTGGTTTGCGCACCCGAATAGACGAGGTAGGTTATCAACAAGTGAAGTCAGAAAATAAATTCATGGGCTGGCTGCGAGCTCTGGGCCGTGCGTGCAACGTCAACCCAAATACTATCTCCGACCAGGAGTGACACTTCAGGGAAGTTCCATCACCTCACTACTCTTTCACATTTTAAGCCATGGGGACATGTCTTCAATTTTAAGTGTGGGGTGAGGATACTTTAGTGTAGTTTTTGTTTTGTTTTAGTTAACTTTGATATTTTTGGTGTTAAGTAGGAATCATTAGTCTAACGTAGATAAGTGGATCATCCAGATGACGGATCCCTTTCGGCGGGGTTCTTGAGGGACTAAGTCAAAAAATAAGTTTGGAAAATATGTAGACTCTTCCTGGTGACGGATCTTTTAGACAATTTTCTTGAGGGAAGTTAGTCTAGCGAAAACACCAAAACGATTTTTATTCTTTTAGGTAGTGTAGAAACTCCCCCTTGGTTTTTCTTTAGGCCACGGTTCTTTTCCAAGGGTTTAACTTGAACCGGGTATAGGTAGTTTTTGGTTATTTTTATTTTCTTTTTTTTATTTGTAGATTAGGTTAATAGGCTACGATCTAGAAAATCAAAAGAGAACCCATAGTATTAACATACCTGAGCACAATAGACCCTAGAGTGTAACCCTTAGTCTTATTTGTTGAATCTCAATAAAGTGCCTTAATCTATATGTTTTTTACTGAATTGAATGCTCGTAATGGAGCGTCTTGATGAGCTGATTTGGAATGAGTCATATGCCATTTGTGGTGAGGTTTTTGTGTAGTCCATGCATTGTACTTGTATATAGAAGTTGCCCGGTATGTGAGTTGAAGCAAAATTTGGGGTGATGCTCGATGTGAAAAATGATTTTAGGCTTTCTTTGATCTTTTTGAGCTTAATTACCTACCACAAATAAAATTTATTCCTAGTCAACCCTTTTGAGCCTATAGACTTTTAGTAGGTACCCACATTACAAGCCTGCACCCTTTTTTGTTCTTAATTGACATAGTTATGATCATTTTACCTGTTAAAGCACTTTGATTGTGAGATGAGAGCTAAAAGAAGTAAGAAGGAACTAAGTATGGGGTGGATTTTGAGTGGAACCAATAAGAGTTAGAAAGGTGCACTTGTTTTGTAGAATAATACACCACTAGCGGAAATTGAAAAAAAAAAGAGAAGAAGGGAATTATAGATGAATAAATTGTTGTCTTGTTCTTGCTAGTGGGGTATAAATTAAAATGGTGCTTAAAGAAACAGGGAACATTGTTGGGAGTGATTTTTGTTGTGAAATTGAAGTTGGGATTGAAGAATTTGCGCTCAAAGTGATTATGTGATGTGTTAAAGTGTGTTGGAGGGTGAACCACTACTTCTAAATATATCATACCCGTCCCTTAGCCCACCTTACAACCATGAAAAAGTCCTAATTGATTTTAGATCGAGTGAGCCCACATTAGTAGAGATTTACATTAAGGGCAAGCTTATGATACCAATTGTATGCATGTGACTTCTTTTGTGAGGGTGAGTGATTTTCTTTGATATATGTGAGCATGAGACTCAAATATGTGGATTGATTTTATTCTCCTTACTGTGATGGTGAGGGCATGTGATTCGTGAAGGAAAGACAAGTCTTGACTTCTGTGTAGAGTACTTTGAGGAAGTATAAATATGGCACTTGAGAGTCAACTTTTGAAGCTAGGATTGTTCATTGCTAGGCGAAATGTATGTAAGTTGTTCTGGATGGAATGCGTTAGGGGAAATGATTGAGTAAAGGAACCTCTAGAAAGTATAGGGTGATTGCTCGAGGACTAGCAATGAATTAAGTGTGGGGTGTTGATAATAGGCTGAATCTGGGTAATTTAGCAATTATTTATGCTCTCGCTTGATTAGTTTCTGATAATGTGGTTTGAGTAAAATTGGACTCTAATTGTGATTTGTATCATTGCATGATGAGGAGCCTATGTGATGCATTAAAAAGGTTAGTGGAACTACTTTAGAGCAAAAAACGACCCCTCAGAGCTGAGTATGCACGAAGGCGAGAAAAAAAATCGAGGAAGTAAGGATCTGTGCTAGCATGCCCAAGTGCGTGCCCGTGCTAACAATAGCGCGCCCTAAACAAAACATCTGCCAACTAGCGCGGCCAAATGCGCGCCCATATGCGCGAAGGCGCTAGTCCAAATTCCGAGAAGCGTTGTTCAGGGGCATAATTGGAAATTTTGAGGAAATCCCACTTAACATATATAAAGTCAATCTCGCCCAAGGAAAAGAGGAGGAAGGTTTTCAGAGTCTAGTGCAAGAAATAGAGAGGCAAGAGGCAAGACAGAGATTTTGAACATCAAGTTCTTCTTTTCTTCCCTTTGTTTTCGCTACTTGTGATGAAATTGAACCTTATTGTAATGAACACTAGTATGAGTTGTTAAACACCCATTGTTCTGGGGTTGTGATTTAGCCATGAATATTATTTTTGGGTATTAGCTTGACCTTGATTTTAATTCACCAATGTATGGTTGTTTCTTCAAGTCTGCATTTAATTGCTTAATTGTCTGGCCAACAGTTAGGTTCTATTTACTATCTATGCTATGCTTGGGAAAGCCATGATTAAAATAGAGAAGAATTGAATAAATCATGATCTTAACCCTTAGGGAGAGCGGATTTGTGGTAAGGATAGGAATATACCTAGTCACCGTGCATAATTAATTATCGTAATCTTAATGTGTTCTTAATAGATTGATTTCATAGGAATATAGGTATTAGTCTATTGAGAATAGGTGAGTAATACTTCGGGAGGAGGCTATGAGAGCATTTATCGATTAGTTAGCAATCATGGGTGAATTATATGAAAGAGAGAGTTAAGTACAACACAATATGAATGGTGAATTAATCACAACCTTGGAATACTTATCCCTACTGAATACCAAACAATCAATTTGTTACTTGATAATTTAGTTGTTACTTAGAATCGTAGCATAATAATAATCATATTATTGGACTTTGATTTTAGCTGGATTGAATAACAATTTTGTAATTTCGTGAGTAATTTACACAAGTATCTGTGGGTTCGACACTCAACTTATTATTATATTACTTGTCGACCATGTATACGTGCATGTGCGTTTGGGAGAAACAATCCACGAGCCCAAATATATAATTTGTTTCATAATTCGACTCCAAAATGATGTCTAAATCAAGAAAAATAAAAAAACACTAACTCTACCCAAATCCCTAATTTTCTACTCTTAATCACATGTTTAGGCCTAGAAATTCATTAGATGTTAATAAAAATGAAAGCAAACGACTTAAAGATTACTTACTCAAGAGATTATAGTGAAGGAAAGCTTCAAGAATCGCCCTCGAGCTTTGGAGAAGAAGGAGCTTCATAAAAACTTGAGAAATACCGTAATGGGTTCTATTTTTTGAACTTAAAATAACTGGGTAAAAACCTTCTTCGCGTTCACGACAGACCCCTCGCGTTCGTGATGAGTAAGGCCCACGGACCTTTGCGTTCGTGTAAAGGGGCTCGTGTTCGCTAAGAGTAATCTCCTCAAGTCCTTGTGTTCGCGTGCAAAGAATTGCGTTCGCGCTGAACAATTTTGGTGGCCCCTTCCATGAACCCTATGCGATCGCGAGAGACGCACGCGTTTGCGAAGGGCCTCTCCCCTCCCCCCCAGCTTTGCGTTCACGTCCAATGCTTCACGTTCGCGAAGAAGAACCTGGTACTTGGGATTTTTGCTTTATGCGTTCACGAGTGAAACTACATGAACACAAAGAACAATTTCCCAGAGCACTAACTGCAAATATGCAACATTTCTAACTTCAAAACCTCCCGAAACACATACGAAACACTCCCGAGCCCTCGGGGCTCCTAACGAAACATTCGTACTAACTCAACAACATCATACGAACTTATTCATGTGATCAAATCGCCTAAATAACCTCAAAAACAAAGAATCAAACCTCAAAATCGAGCATTTTTTCAAAAACTTCATCAAGTATCAAATTTAGCAATTTAAGTCCGAATTGCGTCAAACGAACTCCGTTTTCAACCAAAATTTACAAGAAAGGCATAAAACATATATAAGACCTGTACTGAGTGCTGGAACCAAAATATGGGCCTGATACCATCGCTTTTTAATCAAATTTAATTTTCAAATTTTCTTAAACTTTTCCATGAAACAATTTTTCTAAAAAAATTATTTCTCGGGCTCAGGACCTCGGAATTCGATTTCGGGCCTACGCCCAAGTCCCATATTTTTCTACGGACCCTCCGGGACCATCAAATTAGGGGTCCATGTCCATTTTCCCGAAATGTTGACCAAAGTTAAATTTATTTATTTTAACATCAAAACATAGCATTTTCACAAAATTTCATATTTAAGCTTTCTGACTACGCGCATGGACTGCACACGCAAATCGAGGAAACTCTAAATAAGGTTTACAAGGCCTTGGAGACACAGAATTCAATTAAAAATAGGTGATGACCCTTTGAGTTGTCACATTCTACACCTCTAAAATAACCGTTCGTCCCCAAACGAACATATGAAAGAAAATACCTGAGTCGAGGAAAAGATGAGGACAACGGCTCCGCATATTGGACTCGGACTCCCAGGTCGTTGCCTCAGGAGGGTGACACGAATAGAAGGGAAAATCTTGGATCTCAACTGATAAACCTGCCTGTCTAGAATAGCCACCGGCTTTTCCTCATAAGACATGTCCTTGTCCAACCAAACAAAGCTAAAATCTAATATAAGGGATGGATCGTCGTGATACCTCCGAAGCATGGAAACATGAAACATTGGACGCACAGCTTACAAGCTTGGCGGCAATGCAAGTCTACAAGACACCTCTCCCACTTGATCAAGAATCTCAAATGGACCAATGAACCTAGGGCTAAGCTTGCCCTTCTTCCTAAATCTCATCACGCCCCTCATAGGCGACACTCGGAGCAATACTCGCTCATCAACCATAAAAGCCACATCTTGAACCCTACGGTCTGCATAGCTCTTTTGCCTGGACTAAGCTGTATGAAGCCTATCCTAAATGATCCTAACCTTGTCTAAGGCCTCCTGAACAAGATTCATACCCAACAATCTAGCCTCCCCTCGCTCAAACCATCCAACCAGAGAGGGAGAGGGCCTAACATACAAAGCCTCATAAGGAGCCATCTGGATGCTCGACTGGTAGCTGTTGGTATAGGAAAATTCTAATAAAGACAAAAACTGATCCCACAAGCCTCCAAAGTCAATGACATAAGCTTGGAGCATATTCTCCAAAATCTGAATAGTTCGCTTAGAATGACCGTCTGTTTGGGGATGAAATATTGTGCTCAACTCAATCTGAGTGCCCAACTCTCGCTAAACTGCTCTCTAGAAACACGAGGTAAACTACGTACCTCAGTCCAAAATGATAGACACATGCACAGCATGAAGACGAACAATCTCCCGGAAATAGATCTCAGCTAGCCTCTCGGATGAATAGGAGACTGCCACAGGAATGAAATGCGCTAACTTGGTCAGCTTATCAACGATGAGCCAAACTGCATCGAACTTCTTTTGAGTCTGCGGAAGCCCAGTAACAAAGTCCATAGTGATCCGCTCCCAATTCCACTCGGAAAGCTCAATCCTATGGAACAATCCACCAAGACTCTGATGCTCATATTTAACATGCTAAAAATTTAAACATCGAGTCACATATGCAATGATGTTTTTCTACATTCTACGCCACCAATAATACCTTTGAAAATCCTGATACATCTTCGCGGTGCCCGGATAAATTGAATACCGGGAACTATGGGCCTCCTCTAGAATCTACTCTCGAAGCTCATCCACATTGGGCATACAAATGCGATCCTGCAATCTCAAAACTCCATCAGTATCTAAGGTAACTTGCTTGGCGCCTCTATGCTACACCGTGTCTCTAAGGACACACAAATGGGGATCATCAAACTGCCGATCACGAATACGCTCCAATAATAAAGAACGAGCGATCGTGCAAGCTAATGCTCGACTAGGCTCAGAAATATCCAACCTCACAAATCTATTGGCCAAATCGTGAACATCCAAAGCTAATGGCCTCTCACCGACAAGAATATAAGCAAGGCTGCCCATACTAGCTGACTTTTTACTCAAAGCATCGGCCACCACATTGGCCTTCCCCGGGTGATATAAGATGGTGATATCATAATCTTTCAACAACTTCAACCACCTTCTCTGCCTCAAATTCAACTCCTTTTTCCAGAACAAGTATTGAAGACTCTTGTGATTAGTGAACACCTTACAGGCCACACCATACAGGTAATGCCTCCAAATCTTTAATGGGTGAACAATGGCTGCCAACTCTAAGTCATGCACCGGATAGTTCTTCTCATGAATCTTTAATTGCCTCAAAGATAAACTATACGCAACACTGCGCCAAGCCCCACACGGAAAGTATCACAATAAACTGTATAAGGTCCTAAACCTGTGGGCAAAACCAATATCGGTGATGTAGTGAGAGCTGTCTTGAGCTTCTAAAACCTTGCCTCACATTCATCCGGCCACCTGAACTAGGCACCCTTTTGGGTCAACCAAGTCATTGGGGTTGTAATAGATGAAAACCTCTCCACAAACCGTCGATAGTAGCCTGTCAATCCCAAGAAACTCCGAATCTCTGTAGCTGATGCTGGTCTAGGCCAGTTCGTGACTGCCTCAATCTTATTCGGATCAACCTGAATACCCTCTGCTGGTATGACATGACCTAGGAATGCAACTGAACTCAACCGGCACTCACACTTCAAAAATTAAGCATATAGCTGACTATCCCTCAAAGTCTAGAGAACCACCCTAAGATGCTGCTCATGCTCCTCCTGGCTACGGGAGTATATCAATATATCATCAATGAAGACTATCATGAATCAGTCCAAATAAGGCTTAAACACTCGGTTCATCAAGTACATAAAAGCTGATGGGGCATTTGTCAACCCGAATGACATAACCAAGAACTCATAATGCCCGTATAGAGTGTGGAAAGCTGTCTTAGGCACCCTAAAGCTGATCGAACAAATCATTAATCCTTGGTAGCAGATATTTATTCCTGATTAGAACCTTATTTAATTGCCGGTAATCAATACACATTCTCATTGACCCATCCTTCTTTTTAACAAACAACACCGACACACCCCAAGGCGATATACTGGGCCTAATGAAACCTTTCTCAAGCAAGTCCTGCAACTGTTCCTTTAACTCTTTCAACTCAGGGGGGTCATACGATATAGTGGGATAGAAATGGGCGGGGTGCCCGGAGCCACATCAATGCAAAAGTCAATATCCATGTCGGGTGGCATACCCGAAGGTCTGAAGGAAAAATATCAGGAAACACACAAACAATGGGCACGGAATCAATATAAGGGATCTCTGAACTAGAATCACGAACGTATGCCGAATAGGCCAAACACCCTTTCTCGACCATACGCCGAGCCTTCACATAAGAGATAATGCTACAGGTCAACTGACCAAGAGTCCCTATCCACTTTACGTGAGGCATACCTGGTAAAGCTAAGGTTACAGTCTTGGTATGGCAGTCCAAGATAGCATGGTTAGGTAATAACCAATCCATCCCCAATATGATATCGAAGTCAACCATGTCTAAAAGTAACAAATGTACACGAGTCTCTAGACCTCTAATCACCACAATACAAGAATAATAAACTCGATTAACCATAATAGAATCACCCACCGATGTAGACACATAAATAGGAACACTCAATGCATCACTAGGCAAGACCATGTACGGGGCAAAATAAGATGACAGATAGGAATACGTAGACCCCGGATCAAACACCAGCGAAGCACCTCTACCATAACTAGAATCGTACCTGTAATAACTGCATTTGAAGCCTCAGCCTCGGGCCTAGCCCGAAGAGCATTACATTGGGGCTAGTCCCCACCACTCTGATCTATCTCCCTAGGACGGCATGCAGCTGGCTAGCCTCTATCTCTAGGACCTCTACCTCTACCTCTAGAGCCTCTACCCCCACCTCTAGCTGGCTGTGCGTGCTGTGGAATATTTGTTACCTGTACTATAGCACGAGAACCCTGATGCTGTGAGCTACTCGGTACTCGAGGGCAAAACCTAGCAATGTGACCCGGCTCACCACAAGTGTAACAAGCCATCGGTTATTGAGACTGCTGGCCCTGTCGACCTGAATGACCACAATCGAAAACTCTAAAACGGCGGTGCACTAATAAGAGCTGGTGGTGCACTATAGGACAGCTGATCGGAATACTCTCCACGAGAACCACGGCCACATGAAGCACTATGAGAAACCTGAAGTACTGACTAGAAGGGCCTAGGAGAATGACCCTTATCATACGAATCTTTGCCTCCAGACGAGGGACCACTGAATCTGCCGGACTGATGGGGTCTCTTGTCTCCCTATGACCACCTCCCTATGATAATAACATCTCAACCGTACGGACCACATTGGCTGCTTCCTCGAAGGGTATCTCACTCCCAGCCTCTCTAGCCATCTGGAGATGAATCGGCTGAATGAGTCATCAATAAACCGTCTCCCTCTCTCCCTCTCAGTGGAGAGTATAATAAGAGCATGGAAAGCCAAATCAATGAACCTACTGGGTTTCTATCATGGAACCCTGCTGGAGGCACTCAAACTGCCTCCGATAGGCCTCTCTCTGAGTAACAGGGAAAAACTTCTCAAGAAATAACATAGTAAACTGCTCCCATATCAAGGCTGGTGATCTTGCAATAACCCCTACACCAAGTCTTGGCGGATCCAGATAAGCGAAATGTACCGAAATCAACCCCAGTGGTCTCAAAAATACCCATGTTCCAAAGAACCTCGTGACAACTATCCAGATTTGCATCGTTGAAAGTAGAAGTAAAGAGCTTGGTGAACCTGTCCATGCTCCACAAAGCATCGGCGGACATAACCGCTCCATCACCGATCTAAGCTACCACACCCGGCTGTACTACCCCAACTGGATGAACCGTTAGAGTCTAAATATGAGGAGCTAGTTGCTCCAGAGTGCGAGTAGCAGGAGTGTGAGCTCCTCCCCCAGCCTGAGAAGTGGTTGGTGCTACATAAAGAAAATCTGCTCGAGATACACTCTCCATGAGGCCCTCCAATCAGACCAGAGCGACTGAAAGAACTGGGGTAGCAATAAACCCCTTTGGGACTTGAGCTGGGCTCACCACAACTACTGGGGCTAGAACCTCCTCCTCAAAATCAACTTGAGGCTACGCCATTTTTTGTGTTGCTCGAGGTTGAGCTCTCCCCTACCTCGGACTCTAGCACAGCCTCACCCTCGCCTTCTGCCCCTAGTGGAAGATGCTGCTGGGGGCTCGGGCTGCTGAGCAGTAGATGAGGAAGTGCGTGCTCTCGCCATCTGTGAAAGAACAAAGTAGAAATCTAATTAGCATTGATAAATTGATCCTCATTACAGAAAAGAACAAATGAGAATTTTTTCCTAATTCTGTAACCCTAGGGATAAATACAGATGTCTCTGTACCAATCCCTCGGACTCTACTAAGCTTGTATGTGAACTGTGAGACCTATGTAACCTAGAGCTTTGAGACCAACTTGTCTTGACCCAAATTTTCCACCCTAGGGAGTCGTGATGGTGCCTACTAGTGAGAGCTAGGCAAGCCGATCCTTAACCACTTACCTCATTAGCCAATTACTTCTTTAAACAATTAAAAAGGTGATATCAAGAAAAATATGGAACTTTAGATAATTAAGTGGAAAATAACAATTAAACACCTGAAATCTACAAATATAATAATTACATTAAGTCTTAACCACTCAAACCCTAGTGTCACGGTGTCCCAAACTATCTAAGATTACTACATACAAGGTCTAAAGAAATAACAGTACATTGCTTCTGAATAAAGGAAAGTGAAACGGGAAACAGAGATAGAGGGAGACGCCAGGGCCTGAAAACGCCAGCAGGTCTACCTTTGGACTCCAGATGGACTGAAGGAAGCCCTCCAACTACTGTTGTTGTCCGGTACCTGGATCTGTGCAATAGAGCACAGAGCGTAGTATCATCACAATCGAGCCCATGCGCTAGTAAGTGTCTAGCCTAACCTCGGCGAAGTAGTGACTAGGCTAGGACGAGATTACCAACTAAACCTGTACAGTTCAAATATATATACAGCAAAAACGAAAATACAGGAATTAACCAGTCAATATGAGAGGGGGAGCATGTTGTGGGGAAGATAACAACTCCGGATAAAAGTCATCAGATAACGAAGAAAGTAACTTAGCTCAGACATTAATAAAGAATCATAAATCAATAAATGCACGGCATCACCCTTCGTGCTTTTACTATCATCTTCACCAATCAATGACATAATAAAATATGCACGACATCACCCTTGGTGATTTTACTCTCTTCCTTACCAAGCAGTGATATAATAAAAATGTGCATGGCATCACCCTTCGTGCTTTTACTCTCTTTCCTCACATATAATCAATATAATCGGCACGGAATGGTATATCGTGCGGAACGACATCACTCTTTGTGCTTTAACACTCTTTCCTCACAATAAGAAACAATGCACGGCATCACCCCTCGTGCTTTAACACTCTTCCTTACCCAAACAAAAATCATAAAGCAGGGGCAAGGGAGGAAACAAATAATAACAGAAATCCCGAAAAAGTAACACAATTAAATAGTAAAATCCCAAGGGAACAATATCAATAATCTCAACATCCCGGAAGGGAGATAATCAACAACACCACAAATATCCCGGCAAAGGAACAATTTAATAACTCTTTCTCTTTATTTTACTTTTACTTCACAACTCGCTTTACAACTTGAACCAATGCTCCAAAGGGTTCAATCATCTCACATACTTTCACAATTTGTAATATAACTCGATCCAATGCTCCTTGATGTTCAAAGGTCACAACTTCTATCTTAACATATAGAATTCATCACCAAGGCATGAAAGAAACAATGAAATTTGGATATTCACAATACAAAGACTAATAGTCATGCTAGACACAAACCTATAGATACTCGTCACCATGACTATACGTCGTAGTCAAGAATTATCACATAGCAAATAGGACTCAACTCCTAATCCCCAAGCTAAGGTTGGACCAAACACTTACTTCGATCTTCCACGGCCAACTCAAGCCTAAAATAGAGCTTTGCCTCTCGAATGTATCTCTAAATCGATTGTATCTATACATAAGTGACTTCAATTCATCAATAAACGCTAAACAATGCGAACCCAATGCCTAATTATAGCTTTCCAAGCGTTCTTTCCAAAAATCCAAATATTGACCCCATGCCCGCTTGGTCAAAACACGAGGTTCGGACCAAAATCAAATCACCCATTCATCCACGAGCCAAAATATATAATTTGTTTCCAAATTCGACCCCAAAACGAGTTGTAATTCAAGAAAAATCAAAAAGCCCTAACTCTACCCAAATCTCTAATTTTCTATCCTTAATCACATATTTTAGGCCTACAAATTCATTAGATGTTAATGAAAATTGAAGAAACGAGTTAAAGATTTACTCAAGACATTATGGTGAAGGAAGCCTTTAAGAATCTCCCTAGAGATTTGTACAAGAAGAAGTTTTGTAAAAATTTGAGAAATAATGTAATGGGTTCTGTGTTTGGAACTTAAAATAACTGGGTAAAAACCTTCTCCGCGTTCGCGACAGACTCCTCGCATTCGTGATGAGTCTGACCCACAGACCTTCTTGTTCGCGGAGAGTAATCTCCTCAAGCCCTCGTGTTCGCGATCAACAATTTTGGTGGCCCCTCCCCTGAACCCTATGTGTTCGCGAGAGGATGGACGCGTTCGCAAAGGGTCTCCCCTTTTAGCTTCACGTTCGCGAAGAAGAACCTGACACTTGGGATTTTTTCCTTACGCGTTCGCGAGTGAAACTAGGCGAACGCGAAGAACAATTTCCCTGAGCACTGACTGCACAAAATCTGCAACATTTCTAAGTTTAAAACCTCCCGAAACACATCGGAAACACTTCCGAGCCCTCGGGGCTCCTTTCCAAATATTTGTACTAAATCAACAACATCATACGAACTTATCCGTTTAATCAAATCGCCTAAATAATCTCAAAAATAATGAATCAAACCTCAAAATCAAGGATTTTTTCAAAAACTTCATCAAGTATCAAATTTAGCAATTCAAGTCTGAATCACGTCAAACGGACTTTATTTTCAATAGAACTTTATAGGAAGTGCTTAAAACATATATAAGACCTGTACCAGGTGCCGTAACCAAAATACGAGCCCAATACGATTGCTTTTGAATCAGATTTCTTTTTCAAAATTTCTTAAACATTTCCAGAAAAAACAATTTTTCTAAAAATTCATTTCTCGGGCTCGAGACCTTGGAATTCGATTCCGGGCATACGCCCAAGTCCCATTTTCCTACGGATCCTCCGTGACCATCAATATGTGTTTTATAAAATGTCATGTCAAATCAATGACAAATATTACTTTCACAAACTGAAGGATTATTTTGAGAATCCTCATTATTTCCATTGTCACAATGATGGCAATTATAATTTCATCTATTGCCCCGTCCATATCTATTGATACCTCCACAGTAATAATTTTGTCTTCGTTTAGACTTATCACATATTGCTATCACATTCTCTTGAGGGAATGAGGATGAAAAAAATTCAATGGGACGGGTTTCACTTCTTGTGCTAACGATCATACATAACTTTAATCATGGCCAGACATATAAATTTTATCACTTTGAGTTATAATCAAAATTTATTTTCTTTGCTTGTATTTAAAATAAAATTATTGAATAAAAGAGAAAAATATGGTAAAATACATACCTTAAATTAGAATTTAATCATGAAAGAAGTTCATGGAAAATTGACAATCATTATGCTCAATCCCAAAGCTTCTTCCCAATTGGTTAGAGCCTCATGCTGATAACGCGTTATGGAATAATAAAAATAGAAGAATAATATTGCAGAGAAAGACATAGAGGGAATTCTTATTGAGTTTTGGGATGAATTATAATGGAATAAAACTCTCTATTTATAAGGAGAGAGAGAGAGAGAGAGATAGAGAGAGAGAGAGAGAGAGAGAGAGAGAGAGAGAGAGAGATATAGACTTAGTCACCAAGTAATAAAGCTCAGAATCTCTCTAAATATAGACATTCACCATAAATAAAATTCTATTTATAACATACGCTTATTATTTGGATTAATTTTCTATTTCATATACTCCTATTATATTTGTGTAAACTGTATGGATTTTTCTCTTGGTATAATTATATCTCTTGATTGAAGGCATTAATAATGTATTGACAACCTTTTAAGGTGAAATTTATATATTTGTAGCAAAAACATATTTAGGTATGGTAAATACAAAAATTTAAATATTTTTCATAATAAGATTTCAAATATTGTATAGAAAGAAAAACAATCTCATACTGCAATAACAACTCTTTCAGTTATGATAGGGAAATTTTCATTCCTATACCAAATAGGAAACTATATTACCAAATATGTTCATAGTTTGCATATTACCGTTCATGCTAATAGTATTTCTACATAATATGTACAATAAATAAGGAATAATGGTAGCTGTGGGATACCTTATTTAGGCGCACTAAAACAAGGGAATTTAAGATTTTTCAGATCTTCAGGAGCGCAAATCATGCAAAGTACCAATATTTTCTAGATCTTCGTTACAAAATTTCAGCACTCTGTTTTTTTGCGAAAGTCTCTGTTTCAACATTTTCTCTGATTTCACAAATCAAAATCGACAAAATCTTCTACAATTCTTCAGTAATACAAAGCAAAGTAAAAGAGAGTAGCAATTCCACCATTGACATCCATTAAAATGCTTTGAAGATTTGAAATTAAATTTGGGTTTTCAAAAATCATTATTTGTTTGGATTAGGTGTTGTTGCAGATAATTGGGAATATGGTTTGGAGTTTATATCTCAATTTAGAGGAGTTTGGGTGAAGATTAGACTTGATTTTGGCTAAATTATGTATTGAAACTCGAAGAAGAAGAAGAAGAAGAAGAAGAAGAAGAAGAAGAAGAAGAAGAAGAAGAAGAAGAAGAAGAAGAAGAAGAAGAAGAAGAAGAAGACATGATATCAGAAATTGTAAAAAAATTATAGAAAAAGTGTAGACCTATTATTTATTTATTTATTTTATTCATTTACCTATTATATGAACAATATTGTATAAAATTATATTTAAATAGATGATTTAGTACTGTTTTGGACAAAAATATGTATCAAAAATGTAAAACATACATTTAGGGGAAGCATGTCGAGTCCAAATATGTACCCAATTTGTAGATATTTTGTAGATAAATTGTATATTATTTGTATTGTGATTGTAGACGCTTTATTCTCTGTTTTCACAAATAAAAAACGGCTAAAACTTCTACAAATCTTCTAAAACAAAAATGCAATTATATCAAAAATCCTAATTAAGCTACAATCAAATGGGAATTGTAATACTAATATTTAATATACCCAATTTGTAGATATTTTTATAGATGAATTGTATATTATTTGTATTCTGATTGTAGATGCATTACTTTCTGTTATCACAAATCAAAAACGACTAAAACTTCTGCAAAATCTTCTGCAAAAAATGCAATTATATCGAAAATACCAATTAAGCTACAATTGAATGGGAATTGGGATACTAAAATTCAATGTGGCTAGTTTGTAGATATTGTGTAGATAAGTTGTAGATTATTTTTATACTGATTGTAGATGTTTTGTTTTTTATTTTCACAAATCAAAAACGACAAAAACTTCTACAAATCTTTTGCAAAAAACGGCAACTATTTCTAAATTTCCAGTTATGCTACAACTAAAATAGGAATTGGGATATTAAAATTCAACGTACCCAGTTTGTAGATATTTTGTAGATAAATTATAGATTATCTATATTCTAATTGCAGATTCATTGTTTTCTATTTTTCACAAATTCAAAACGACTAAAACTTCTACAAAATCTTTTGCAAAAAACACAAATATATCGAAAAATGCAATTCTGTTATGTGGTCATAGATTAAATTTAAAAAAAAATTGGAAACAAGGAGCTCTTCAGATCTTAACTAGCCAACTAAGTCAATTGGTTTGCATGAAATAGAACTACATACTAAAAGTTAATCTGCAGTAAATGACATTGCCATTTGTACGATTAGACGAATCTTTATGATTTAAGAAGAATAAATATTGAAATAATACATGGAGCTAAGTTAAGACTTGTGACAACTTGTACATATAATATGCAAAAATCTCTATTGCAAAAGAAGAGTGTCCCGCTAGTGGAAGCTTGGGAACAACAGATTTTGCAGATCTAAATGAATTTAACTAAAACATCCTTAAACTCTAACCCGAAAGATTGCATTCTAGATATATTACACAACTGAAACGTAAAGCAATGCTCATTCTGGAAGCCGAGGAATCAATTTCTGAACTGATAAGCTACATAGATTTCAAAGAACTGAACGCCTAGTGAATAGTTCTAATTTTGGTATTAACAGACCATGTTACAAGTAAAATATCTAGAAGTACTGGTATCAAAGATTCTTTTGGTATCTGAACCAAAACTATATGAAGGAAAAAAGAGGGCATGAAAAAAAGAAATCCCTCACTAATGTGGGTGAAGGTGAGGGTTTGGGAGAGAGAAAAACGTGGGAGGGGTGGGATATACGGTACTTGAATTAAGGAGGGATATACGCTACATTAATTGTAACCTTAAAACACATTATGATATAGAATTAGTAATTTGATATACTATATGTAATTATATCAAATCTTAAATATTAAAAATAGTAAGATTGCAGAAAATTGGCATCCAAGTTCCTAAAAATTGTTTGTTTTGTGATCAAAGTACTGAATCTTTTAATCATCTGTTTTTTGACTGCTCAGTTACAAAGAGACTGTGGAATATATTATGCAACTGGTTGGGACATAACATGGCAGTAGGAGATTGGGAAGCAGAATTGCAATGAGTATGCATCATGGCAAAGAGTAGAGTGGTGCTTAATATTATAGCAGCTTGTGTTTTCATCAACACAGTTGCACTTATCTGGCGAGAGAGGAACAACATTAGATTTGACATGAAAAAATACGAGGAGACTCAACTCTGCAGAGAAATAGCCCTTCCCATCCATATCCGAGGCAGAAATTGCAGGCGTTGGCAAGATGGTCTGGGCGAAATTAATAAGTTTCCTTAGTTTTCTTGGTTGCTTTAGTTTATTAGTTGTTCCTATACTAAGATGTAACTAGTGGCAATTATAGAATTTAGTATAGAAGATTGATGTAAATGAGTAGGAGTAGTCAAAGCTCTTATTAAAGCTCAACTTGTAAATATTTTTGATATTAATAGATATAATGGTTACCCAAAAAAAAAAAGTAAAATTTTCTATATGGTATAAAAATGTAAAAAATCCGTTATGATATAATTGCGATCCATTCTGATATGGGCCAATCGATGTGGTTGTAGGTGTGAATGGCCTGCTTCGTTTGCTCCATAGGTTTAGTCCAAAGTAGAAGCTGTTGGGCTCTGCACAGAAAAGAGACGAGACAGGGCTCACATAAAATGCCTTTTTACATTGCGTTGGGCTTCACAGTTCCGAAGACCAAGGAATCCACAAGCATAAGCCCTTTGCTTATAGTTATGAGCAAACTACATATTTGGTCGGTCAGCAAAATAAATATATTTGCTAGTTAAATATATATAAAAAAAATATACTAATTATTATAAATTATACATGTTTTGCGTATATTATACATTAAATACAAAAAAGTATATATTTATTATTATTATTTTTTAGAGTGACTATACTATATAGTTTTTTCTCCATTTATTTACTCAGCAACTTAAATGTACTCCGGAGGTAACCAGGGGCAAAGCCACCTTTTATATAGGGTGGTCAACTGACCATCCTTTATCAAAATATTACGAAAAATTATACTGTATATATAAGTAAAATACTGATTTTAAATGTATATAATATATATTGAACACTTTGTCGGAAATTTTTTTAGTTCTTTTAAATTTGAACACCCTTGAAATTATTTCTTGCTTCGCCCCTGAACGTAACAATCCAATAATTAAAAGCTCAAATTTCCATAATCACGAGTTCTAATTCTTAGTAATTGTACTATTTTCCGTTTGAACCCTCTTCTATGTTACATTGTTAAGTGTTAACTATGTGAAAAGAGAGAATGTAATTGAAGGGAGGATTCCAGATAGTACAGAGTTTCAAATAAAATATGATCTCGCATTTCTTTGTTCATGGGTATATCTTTTCTAGAAAAATGGAGATGATGTAAAGGAAGAAGAAGAAAAGATCTCTTGAAAGATTTGAAGGAAGGATTTATTGACATGAGAAAATAATTCTTGAAAGCCCTCTAGCAATGAACACAATGTTGACCTTAGGGTGGATATAGGGTGCTAACAACAAAATTAAGTGAACACATAATTTTTTATACGGAATTAATATATATATATATATATATATATATATATATATATATATATATATATATATATATATATATATATATATATATAAATTTGTTATAATTACAAAAAATAATAATATAAATTTATATTTTTAAAATTATTACTCCCTCCGTTTTATATAGTTTGAGCTAGTTTGACTCAGGATGAAATTTAAGAAAAAAAAGACTTTTGAAACTTTGGTCTTAAAAGATTAAGAGGTAAAAGGTTTGTGGGGCCAAGTTATTTGTGTAGCTATAAAAGTTTATTATTAAAGGTAAAAAAGATAAAATATAAAGTTTAAAATTAAATTATTTTTAAATTAAAAATATGTTATTTATTTTAAAACAAACTAAAAAGAATATGATCCATTTAATATGAAGCGAAGAGAGTAATAACTTGGATGCTAAAACTTTAAAAGTTTAAATCCTAATTTCTAGATTCGCCTATAGGGATGAGCAAATTAGCTACCTTCCAAATTTTAGAGCAGTGAGCCTTGATGTAGTACTTAGTGGAAGAGAATCCACTAAGGCTTGGAATTCCTTTTTCTCCATTTTGATTTTTGACATTAATGGGATCTCTTTCTTGTCATCAGTTCGTGTGGATTTTTTCATGTCTGCCACTATCTCTGCAACCCATTCGTGCTAACCTGAAAAACTAACAAATTCTTTTTTATTTTAGTTGTTGAAAAAACCTCATATATGGCATGAGACAATAGCATATAAAAGGATTCACAGTCCTATAAAAGTTTTACCTCTTTGAGAGTGAAATTCAAGTTTCTTATTCACCTTCCTTAAAATATCCAGAGCTTTATAACGTCCATGAAAAACAAAAAATAAAAATAAAAGAAGAAGAAGAAAACAATAAATATGTTCAACCGCTGAGACATGAGTTAAAGGCGTACAGGGGTCAACTCAGGGTCAGCACTCACCCCGAGTTTCCGACGAGTCAAACGAATTAAGAAGTATGAATATATGAGATAGAAACTAAATTCGAGAACTCTTTGAATCGAGAAAGAAATGGGTACTCATCGTCGGACCTGACGATACAATACCTGCCGAACTCGGAACAAGTTCCAAGACCTCGAAAAACACTACAAACTGTTGCACGCAACTAATAGAGGGCCGTGATATCCGCGCGCAACCGAATATCACGGTGTGGATCTCGCTCGATGTCGGTAGCATATCAATAATTGACTTACAGGGAGTTATTTTTTACCTTTTTTTGATTTGTACTAGGGGCGAAACTTCTCTACTACATAAGAGAAGTTTTTTTTTATTAAATGGACACATTGTAACACGTATACCAAGGTAATACAAAATTATTTCTCTGCTGTCTAGCTATTGTAAAGTCTCTACATTATTTTTATTCTTCGTTCTTTATTGGCCTCGAACCCAAGACTCAACCAAGGGTAGAAACTTTTACCCAATCCATGTTCGAGCTTCACCAAAGCTGTTTAACCAAAAAATGTGACTTCGGTGAAAACTTTAATTTAGAAGAGCTCGGGTTACTGATATTCAAATAATGTATAAAAGAAAGTAATTTGACTAGAAATAGGATTATCAGAAAAGTAAAGTAGACCAGTATATTCTTTCCTGCAATGATTCATCTCTTTCTTCTTATAGTTATTTCTAAGATATACGTTTTGCCTCTGTCATAATTGAGTTATTATGTACAATTAAATGTATTAAATGCTACGTTACATAATCATTATAATTTAATAAAGATTCTCTAACGTTTTTAATATTTAATGCTCATTAAATATTGTATCTATACTTCCTTATACTATCAGGTTCATTCTCCTGAATTCTTGAATTTTAATAGATACGAGCGTCGAGTCTACTCGTACCTCTGCTCGTGCCTATGTTTGTGCCAGTGCTCGTGCTAGTGCTCGTATCTGTTGCAAATCGTGCCTTTTTGCTAATCATCACCCTTTGACCGACCTTCATGTCATGACGTGTCATCCATAAACACTTTGATATATGTAAACTCAATTATTCTTAATACAGATAGTCCTCCCCCCCCCCCCCCCCACTTCCCATTTATTCATCGATTGAATATTTGAGAAGTGGATTTTATTAAAGTGGGATTTTTGCCGCCATTGTAGAATTGGTATTTTAATGGTTACTTCCATTTAATGCTTATCACACATGGCATCTCTTTGTTGTTTCTAAAATTTTACAGCGCCTTTTAAGGCTTTTTTACGGTTCACCAATTACGAAGCGATAGTTTTCATTATGGCCTTTCTATCATTCTGCTTTTTTCTTTGACGGTTGCTTCCTAGTATAAATATAGTTTTCATTTTTGGTTTTGACTCATAAAATTCAAAGCTTCTAGAATATTAAATTCTCGTTCTTATCTTCCTCGTAAAACTTTTCAGAATATTCAGTTCTTGTTCTTCATCTACCTCGTATTGCCATGGCTTCACCAAAGCCTAACTCTAGAAGAGTTGTCATAGTTGATAGTCTTCCTCTTTCCCCTAATAGGAGTAGAAGGGGAGGAAGTAGACAACGTAATTTAGGGTCTTCAACTACACGTGGTTATTCTTTTCCTTCATCTAGTTCTGGCCCTTCGTCTAGAACCAGAGGTTTGCTTTCATATAGACCTTTCTAGAGGTAAGGAATCCTATGAGCCTCTCCGTGAACCTCTAGTAGAGGAAATAGTTCCTGCAGAATTATCTTTTTATAATGGCAGCGAGTATCTTAGAAATCAAGTATCTTCTTTAGATCGTGCTGATATTTATTCCACTCAAATCACTAAAGGTTTGATTTCTTTAGTTCACAGAGACTGCTATTAGGATCACGACTTTCCTATCATTATTTCCAATCTGAATCAAAGAATTACCTCCTACTAAACCGGATTTTCTTTCGTTTATACATACCTTTTTGCTTTAAGATTCAAACCTTCTACTGATAATATTATTCTCGAGTTTTGTCATTTCTTTGATGTTTACTTAGGTCAAATTGGCCCAATAATATGGAGGGTTGTCTCCTGTTTGAGGCATTTGACCAATACAACCAGTCTGCATTTTACTTTCCCGCATTTGATTCATCTATACTCTCCTAGATCCTTTCGCAATGGTATTTTTACACTAGTAGCCAGGAGCAAAAGAGTTCTAGTTAGTCCTGAAGATAATAAAGACCGTGGCTGGTATGCCAGGTTTGTTGCTGCCCCCACTGTTAGTTTAGTGGATGATAAGAACATTCCCTTCCCTAAGAAGTGGAATTTTGCACGCGAGTCTTCTAACTTTCTCCTTCATTTTTCTTCAATTTTGTTAATTTTTCTAATTTTAATTTCCTTTTCCAGCAACTATAGAAGTTGTGAAAGATGTTCCTAATTTCCGTGATTGGGTAGGAAAGCTTTTGACTACTGCTCCAATGGATGGTAGACCTTGGAAGACCTTTCCCAATGATTTGGTTGGAAAGTAAAAACTCATGGTAAGAGCTTTAATTTTATTTTACATATATATTTTTATTTGAACTTACTTCAATCATTCTTTCTATCAGGATTTACTATTCGAGGGGTTACTGCCGAGGCGGTCGCAAATTCTCGTATCTCTTTGGAAAGGGCCCAAGAAATAATCGTAGGTTCTTCATCAAATAGAAAAGTTGTTGATGACCAAGACTTTGAAGAAGAGGAAGAAGAGGCTCTTTGGTAACAAGGCCACAGGCTCGTAGACACATCATTTCTGATGATGAAGTAAAAGCATTCCCCTGCCGTTCTATTCCTCTTATCGAGTTTTTTGAGGCTCCGGTTGTAATTCCTGATGATGATGTTGCTACTCATGACTCTGTTGAGAAGCTTTTTATCACTGTGTTTGGTAGTTAAATCCTAAGCCCAATTTTTTATGAAGCACCCCTGGCTTTGTTTTCTACACCTGTGTATGTGCCTCCTTCTTTGCCAATATCGATTGTTTCCGTTCCTTCTCAGGCTGTCAATACTACTTCTACTATTCCTCCTTCGACAATTCCTTCCCCAATCAATCACCATACTGAAGTTTTCTCCTCAAGTAGGAGTGGTGCTATGAGGCAAGTGATTATTGAAGTCCCCGCTGAGGGAAACATTTTGAGGAAATCAGGTCAAACATATGTGTGGCCAAAGCCCTTAATTGGACCAATTGAGAAAGCCAAGCTAGAGACCCATAGCTCCTTGACCTTGATGAATGACATTGTGCATGCTTCTTTAAAGGTAAAACTTTTACTTTGTAATATTTCTATCTTTGGGATTCTCATTTCCCTTCCCTTTCCTTTTTAAGCCAATCTCATCGGCACGGAGTTGTTTAGAAGGGTTACCCTTTCAGAGCAATTAGTGAGTGATTCTCAATTAGAGGCGTACAATAGGAAGGAACAGTATTAAAGTCTTCAGATTGATGTGGATACTTAGAAGAAAGTAAGAGTACATTAGAGCAGTAGGTATGGGCCTTCACTACGAAATTGGCAGTTGAAAAGGCTTCCTCAAGTCAAGCAGATAAAGAAAAGCCTAGCCTTGAAACTTCCTTCTCAGAGCAGCTGTCAAAGGCTAGTGAAGAGATTAGAGATTTAAAGGCTTTCTTGGGTGAGAAAGAAGCTTATGCTAGTGAGCTCGTGCAGAATTTGACTCAAGCACAAGAAGATATTCGAGCTTCTTTTGATAAGGTTTGCGCCTTAGTAAGTTCTCATGCCTCTCTTCAAGCTTCTTACACATTTGCCTTGGGTGAAAATGAAAAGTTAATGGATGAAATTATTGATTGGGAAATAGACTACAAGATTCTTGAAGACAAATCTACCATTAAAGTGAGTTGGGCGTTCATACATTCTCGCCATGATACCCTCGTTGAAGCTAGCGGGGAGAATTTTGACTTGAAATCTGAGATAGAAAAGATTAAAGAGCTTATTCAAAAAACTCAAAGGAACCAAGTTCTTTCTCCTCTTGTGGCTAAAGCTTCTAAAACAGTTGAAATTGATACGGGTATCCCCACTCCTTCAAGCCAAGTTGAACGTGCTGCTGTAAGTCAAGCTGAACCCGTTGCTGTTGATGTACCTATTTCAGCTCCTTCATCTTCTTAGTGACAAGTTCAAGTTATTTGAAATTCTTTGTGTTGTTTTTTTTACTTGGAAAATTATGGAAAAAAACCCTTGGTCTCATTTGAGAGTTTATTTTGAAAACTCAAGTCCCCAGACCTTTTATAGATTAACATGTATAAACACTTTTATGACTAAGTTCATACTTAGTCTAAGCTCTGTAATATTAAGAAGTTTCTCGTTGAACTTCCATTTTGTTTATTCTTGCCTTTATTTCTAAGGAGTTAAAGAATAATTTGTATTTTATTTGAAAAATGCTTCTGTTAACTTCATGAATATTCAAATTAATCATGAATTTTATAAAAGTTGGCCCCTTTATATTTGACACTTAATAAAGAAGACGTCTCAACTTCATAATGGTGTTAACATACGATAAAAGAAATAGGAATACACATGTTTTTTTGAAATAACTTTGACAAGTTTTTATTTGAACTTTGTCTAGTTTTGAATAACACTTTACACGTATTTGAAATACATCTATAACTTTTTCATAAATTTTTTTCTTGTAACAGATTTAAAAAAGAGAAATAAACACGAGGTTTTTATTTATAACCCGTTTCAGTACATTGCTTTTAACCTAACTATGGTAAGGGTTTTCTTTGGCCTTAGCTCGTGACTTTGCTCTGCATTTGACTCATTCAATGTGTGAACTTTTCAGGCTTGATCTTTGATTGTTTCCCAAAAATTTTTTGCCTTCTTTATATACATGCCCGTGTATATTATATAGTCCCCCAAGTGTTTGAGCGTTGAAGTATGAAGCCTCGAGCACTTGATTGTCCCTCTTATTTTTGTCCTTTTCTTGTAAAAGGAAAAACATACAGGACTCGGAGGTATGATTATAGATATGGACTGGTTAACCCGTTTGAATTTCTATCAGAATAATTGTAACCTTAGGCTAGGAAGTTTAATTCATTCAATGTGCCTTGCAGGTCGTGACTTATCATTTAGTTCGGGTTAGCTTTTTGCTTGTCATCTAAAATTATTAGTAAAATGTTAACAATTCAAAAAATTAAATTCAAAAATATGGATACCTGACCATGGGTATTCCATAGAAATAATATCTCTTCGGATGAACAATATTACAATGTGAAGGTAGTATCATGCCATCTATTGTTTCCAGCCCGTGTGCTCTCTTTCCTACAATATCATAAATTCTATAGGGTCCTTCCCATGTTTTACTTAATTTTGCCGCATTAGTTGAGTTTGTATATTGAAAAACCTTTTTGAGCACGAAGTCCCCAACTTTGAAGAATTTGAGGCGTGCTTTTCGGTTATAGTATCGTTCTATGACCTGCTTCTATTCTTTCATTCTTATTAGTTCAGTTTCTCTTCTTCCTTCAAGTAAATAAATATTAACACGCATTTCTTCGTCATTAGACTCTTTTGACGCATGTGTGAACCTTGTACTCAACTCCTATCTCAACTGGAATTAAAGCATCAGCTCCATAAACCAATAAAAATGGTGTTTCTCCTGTACTTCTTTTTTTTGTTGTGCGGTATTCCCATAAAACACCAGGTAATACTTCTGGCCAATTACCTTTAGATTCCTCTTTTAAATTGTTTATAATGACTTTGTTTATTGACTAATCTTGCCCATTACTCACCGGATGATAAGGTGTGGATGTAATCCTTTTGATTTGCCAACTTTGAAAGAACTGTGTGATTTGAGCGCCTAAAAACTCAGGGCCAGTATCCACACACGATTTCTTTTGGCACACTGAATCGTCATATGATATTTCGCCAAACAAAAATTTTAAATTCCTTTTCCCGCACCTATTTGAATGCTCCTACCTCCACCCAATTTATTAAAATAATCAGTGAGTACGAGCAAAAATTTTACATGTCCTTTTGCTTGTGGTAGTGGTGCCACGATATCCTTCCCCCATTTCATAAATGGCCATGGTGCAATGACCAGATATAGTAACTCTGCGGGCCTATGTATACTTTTACTGTACCTTTGGCATTGATCACATTTAGCCACGAAACGTTCCGCTTCTTCTTTCATTTTGGGCCAATATTAACCTGCCTTAATTAAGGTTTTTACCAATGACCTACCTCCTGCGTGGTTCCCACAATGCCCCTCATGTGTCTCTTTCATTACGTATTCTGTTTGAGAAGGTACGAGGCATCTTGCAAAGGGACCCCCGGATATTTTCGATAAAGACTGCCTTGCTTTAAGCAATATCGAGCAGGATTTTTTCGAAGCGCGTGAGCTTGTTTTTATCTTCAGGGACGGTACCATACTGCAAAAAAGCAACAATTTGGTTTCTCCAATCCCAAGTTAAGTTATTAAAATTTACCTCATTCTTATCGGGGTCGAGAAATGAATGAATTAAATGAATAACCGAACCATTTTCATGCTTTCCACGTCTGCCACATATGCGAGATTAGCTAGGGCGTCTGCTTCAACCTTTTCATCCCTTGGTATTTGTGTCACTTTCCAAGTTTGAAATTGCTTTATCAAATCCTGTACCTTTTTCTAATTATTGCTGCATCCTTGCTTCCCTGGACGTGCAAGTCCCCAACATTTGATCAACTATGAGCTGAGAATCATTTTTAATTATAATCTGATTTATGCCAAGTTTTCATACCAGCTCTAAACCTGCAATCACAACCTTATACTCTGCCTCATTGTTAGTTATTGAATGAAATTTGATGACTTGTCTAAAGGCTTCACCCGTAGGTGGTATCAAAACAATCCCTAAACTTGCATCCTTTACGTTAGATGAACCATCAGTAAATAAGGTCCAAGTTCATGGGTTAGCTCCATTGAATACCTGTAACTCTTTTTCTGCTTCTAATTGCATCCCTTGGCTAAAATCAACCACGAAATCAGCTACCATTTGAGATTTTATAACAGTTCTATTGGTATATGATATCATATTCACTTAATTCTATATCCCACTTAGCTAACCTTCCTAATAACTCATGCTTATGTAAAATATTACGTAATGGATAAACAGTTACTAGGGCAATAGGATGACATTGAAAATAAGATCTTAATTTTTTATATGCCATGATTAATGCAAGTGCAAGCTTTTCTAATTGAGGATACCGTATCTCCACATCTAATAAAGATGTGTTGACATAATAGATCGGAGATTGTTTACCTTGGTCCTCACAGACTAAAACAACATTTACTGCTACTTTTAAAACAGCAAGATAGATGAGCAATCTTTCCCAGCCTTTGGTTTTGCGAGCAATGGTGGATTTGATAAGTATGTCTTCAAATTTTTGAGTGCCTGCTGACATTCCTCATTATATTCAAAATGATCTTGATTTTTAAGAGCTAAAAAGAATTTAAAGCACTTTTCTTATGATTTAGAAATGAATCTTCCCAAGGCTGCAATTCTTCATGTCAATCTCTGCACTTCTTTTTTACTTGAAAGCACATCAAGGGTTTTTTCAATGGCCTTAATCTGTGCGGGATTCACGTTAATACCATTGTTAGAAACAAGAAAATCCAAAAACTTACCCGATGCAATACCAAATGCACATTTCTCCAGATTTAATTTCATATTAAATTTGCTCAATATGTTAAACATATGAGACAATTGTGATATATGATCTCTTGAATGGTGAGTTTTAACAAGCATATCGTCTATGTAAACCTTCATGGTTTTTCCTAGATGATCTTGAAATATTTTAGTCACTAGCCTTTGATATGTTGTACCAGCATTTTTGAGTCCAGAAGGCATTACTTTATAACAGTAAGTCCCTCTGTCTGTTATGAATGAAGTTTTTTCCTCATCTACCTGAGCCATTGTGATCTGATTGTAACCTGAATACGCATCTAAAAAACTTAATAGTTCATGTCCTGCAGTAGCATAAATTAGTTTATCTATATGTGGTAGTGAAAAAGAATCTTTAGGAGAAACTTTGTTAAGGTTTGTGTAATCTATACAAACTGGCCACTTACCATTCTTTTTTGGTACTACAATAGTATTGACTAACCAATTAGGATACTTTACCTCACGGATAGACCCAATCTTTAGTAATTTTTGAACCTCTTCTTGAATCACATGATTTTTGAAAGCTCCTTGCTTTCTCTTCTTTTGTTTGACATGAGGGTACAATGGATCTTCATTTAATTTGTGAGTCATTACCTCTGGTGGTATCCCTGTCATATCAGAGTGGGACCATGCAAAACAGTCCACGTTGTTAGATAATACGCTTAACGCTAGAGGGGGGGGTGAATAGCGTTATAATAAAATTTAGCGTAAACTTGCGGAAATAAAAATTTGCAGGAAATAATTAAGTGCGTTAAACAAAAGGAAAGAACGCATCGATGTATTCTGGTTCACCACAACACGTGGCTAGTCCAGTCCCCGAGAGACTCTCTCGAGATTTTCCACTAACTTGTCAAGCTTACGGGTGCTCAACAAATCTTTACAACTTAAGGACACAAGCCTTAACACCTTTGCTCGGAGATACAACACTCCAAGACTTCAACCAAGGAAACACAAGTTCCTTACAACAAGAGAATCACAATTCTCTTACAAGTGTACAAAACACTAAGCACTCAAACAAAACACTCCTTAATGAGTAGATATGAGTAAAAGAAGTAGGCTCAAGATTACAACAACTATGGACAAGACTTTGGCTCTCAAAAGCTTTATGAAATGAATATAAAATGATAAACAATAATATGCAAACTTATAGCAATAGAATGATCAATTGTTGTGTGTTGTTGTGTTTAAAACACTGAAATGAAGCTGTATTTATAGTTGAAAAACTTGGCATTACCGTTGCCTAATTGCCAACTAAGAGTTGCTGATTTTACTCTGTGACAATCGATTGTCAGGAAGCCACAATTGATTGTTTGTCAATCGTTCCAAAAATCAATCCCAGATTTTATGCTTAACAACCGATTGTCCAAGATCAACAATCGATTATTGGCAACGTTCAAAAAATCATTTCCAGATTTTACGTAAAACAATCGATTATACCAAATCAATAATCGATTATTCAGCAACGTTCAAAAAATCTTTTTCAGATTTCAATATCAACAATCGATTGTACAAAATCAACAATCGATTACCTGACGGTATTTGAAAATTTTACGACAACGGTCAGCTTCACAATCGATTGTGCAATGTTAACAATCGATTATTTATCAAACTTTGAAAATCATTTTAGACACTGCCTCGTGACAATCGATTGTTATATACTCACAATCGATTATTTAATAATTTTGAAAAAGTTTGGAAGTCACTGCCTCAACCCAATCGATTGTCATAAGTTCACAATCGATTATTTTGTGACTTTTAAAAAACTGATGGACACTGTCTCTTCACAATCGATTGTCATTAGCTTCACAATCGATTATTCTGAGTTTTGAAAAACTTTGATGTACACTGCCTCATCACAATCGATTGTCATAAGGTTCACAATCGATTGTCATGCAGGTTTGAAAAACCTGATCCTCACTTCCTTAACACAATCGATTGTCATTAGTTCACAATCGATTGTCATGCAGTCTTGGCTTAACATAATCGATTATCATAAGTACATAATCGATTATCTTAGTCCAGATTTTAGAGGCATGTTTAAAAATCATTTTGACTGAAGTAAATATGCATGATTTAAAATCATTTAGCATTAAATTAAATATGCATGATTTTGTAAAAATAATTTTACGAGAGAAGCCATGTCATGAGTCAAGTTGTCGGATCAAGATCACAATTAAGAACGACTCATTTAAACTATAAAACTTCGTCTTGTGCTTGAATCTCGTTATCCACCAATTATGCGCTTGTACTTGAACTTCGTCATATATCACTTTGCGCTTCGTTTGTCATTCATCAAAACCTACACATAAGAAGACACGTTTTAGTATAAAGCCTTGAGAACGTGTCTCCAACAATTTCCCCCTTTTTGATAATGGCAAACTTTAAGCGGGATATGCAACTTAAACAATTTATAATGACGATTCAAGACACGTAAAGATATGCAATAAGTATGCGATTAGTTCCCCCTCAATATATGAATTCCCCCTCAATTTATGCTTACAAATATTGAGAGTGCATACCCGTTATCTTCCCCCTTTTGCCATTAGCAAAAATAATATAAGAAGATGCCAAAAATGTAAATAAAATTTGTTTATTTATTGGAAAGAAAACGTGATTACTTAAAGAGAGTACAATAACTCAAGTAATAGCAGAACAATCGATTATTGATACGAGATAATCGATTATTTAGACGACAGAGACCGAATTTTCTGAAGAAGACTTGATTATTGCGCGTCATGCTTTATAATTCCCCCTACCTTTAGGGCGATACCTGCAAAAATTTGTTAGACGTCTCCGAAGCTCAAGTTAGAAATCATGTAAGATAAAAAGATGCAATGCATGACTTAGATCAATGTGGAGTCAAGAATCCCGAGTTCACTACGAATTCAGAAGAAGGACTCTTTCTCTAAGGGTTTAGTAAAGATGTCGGCCAATTGGTCTTTGGTTTCAACAAATTCGATTTTGACATCGCCCTTGAGAACGTGATCTCTTATAAAATGATGTCTAATTTCAATGTGTTTTGTTCGCGAATGAAGAACGGGGTTCTTCGTCAAGCATATGGCACTAGTATTATCACATCTAAGAGGGATATGATCAAGACTTAGGCCATAGTCCAAGAGTTGTTGTTTCATCCAGAGGATTGGAGCGCAACAACTCCCCGTGGCTACATATTCAGCCTCGACTGTGGACAACGCAGCACTTACTTGTTTCTTGCTAAACCAAGAAACGAGAGAGCTACCGAGCAAATGGCAAGTGCCACTGGTGCTTTTGCGGTCCAATTTGCATCCAGCAAAATCGGAGTCGGAATAGCCAACGAGTTGGCATGAAGAACCTTTGGGGTACCATAGACCCACATTTGTAGTACCAACAAGGTACTTCAAAATCCGTTTTACCGCAGTAAGGTGAGACTCCTTCGGACACGATTGATAACGGGCGCATAAGCACACGCTAAACATGATGTCCGGACGACTAGCAGTAAGATAGAGAAGAGAGCCAATCATACCTCGATACTTCTTAGTGTCGACTTCCTTACCTTTCTCATCTTTGTCTAGATGATCGGATGTGCTCATGGTAGTCGCCATTGATTTTGCATTGTTCATTTCAAATCGTTTCAGCAATTCTTTGCAATATTATGCTTGGCAAATGAACGTACCTTCTTTCATTTGCTTTACTTGTAATCCCAAAAAGAATGTTAACTCACCCATCATAGACATCTCAAATTCGCTTGTCATTAAGTCGGAAAATTCCTTGCATAAGACATTGTTAGTAGCACCAAATATGATATCATCCACATATATTTGAACTAATAAAATATCATTGTTTTTATGCTTAACAAAAAGGGTGGTGTCAACTTTCCCCCTAATGAAATTATTTTCCAATAGAAATTTACTCAATCTTTCATACCAAGCTCGGGGAGCTTGTTTTAAACCATAGAGAGCCTTTTTGAGTTTGAAAACATGATCGGGAGATTTAAAATCTTCAAAACCGGGGGGGTTGTTCAACATAAACTTCTTCTTGTATAACACCATTTAGAAAAGCACTTTTCACATCCATTTGATATAAATTGAAATTCATAGAAGAGGCAAACGCGAGCAATAGACGAATAGCTTCTAATCTAGCTACGGGAGCATATGTTTCTTCATAGTCAATACCCTCTTCTTGATTATAGCCTTTTGCTACAAGCCTAGCTTTGTTTCTAGTGATTCCACCATTTTCATCTAGTTTGTTTCGAAAAACCCATTTCGTACCAATTATGGTATGATTTTCGGGTCTTGGCACCAAATCCCAAACGTCATTCCGTTTGAATTGGTTAAGCTCCTCTTGCATTGCCAAGGTCCAAAATTCATCCCCAATTGCTTCGGAGATGGTTGTTGGTTCAGCTTGAGACACAAAAGCAGTATGTCCTAAGGTGTTCTTAAGGGAGTTTCGGGTACTTACCTTTTCTCCGACGTCGCCAATTACCTGTTTGAGAGGGTGATCTTTAATTGTCCTCCACTCGTTAGGCATTTTCGTTTCATTCTCCAATTGTGGCGCTTCCTCCGTTGGTTGTTCCAAGATTTCATCTTTATTTTACTTAGGCGTTTCCACTTGTATTTTGTCTTTCAAGCTATCTAAAATACCTGCAAGATCAAAACCGGAATCCTTTCTCGCCAAGCGAGCATTATTTTCGGCAAATACAACATGAGGGGATTCCTCCACAGTTTCGGTTCTTTTATTAAAAACCCTATATGCTTTGCTACGTGAGGAATAACCAATGAAAATTCCCTCATCGGACTTAGCATCAAACTTTCCCAATTGATCTTTGCCATTGTTATGAATAAAACATTTACAACCGAATACTCTAAAATGGGAGATATTTGGTTTCCTTCCCTTGTAGAGTTCATAAGGGGTCTTCATGAGTATTGGCCTTATGACTACTCTATTTAAGATGTAGCATGCGGTACTCACGGCATCAGCCCAAAAATGTATGGGAATCTTAGCCTCTTCGAGCATGGTTCTAGCCATCTCTTCGAGACACCTATTTTTCCTTTCCACCACCCCATTTTGTTGTGGTGTACGTGGAGCGGAAAAGGTATGCTCGATACCGAGTTCGTCACAAAAGTCCGCAAAGAGATTGTGATCAAACTCTCCCCCATGATCACTTCTAATTGAAGTGACGGTTGTTTCCTTCTCGTTTTGAACACGCTTAAGAAAATATTTAAAATTCTAAAAAGCATCACTTTTATTGGCAAGAAATAAAGTCCAAGTAAATCTAGAATAATCATCAACAATCACAAAAGCATAACGATTTCTTCCTAGACTTTCAATGCGAGATGGTCCAAATAAATCCATGTGAAGCAATTGCAATGGTCTAGAAGTTGAAACAATATTTTTGGGTTTGAAAGATGCTTTTGTTTGCTTCCCTTTTTGACAAGAATCACAGATAGAGTCATTTTCAAATTTCAAATTGGGAAGGCCAATAACTAAGTTTTGAAAAATCAATTTGTTCAAAAGATGCATGTTTATATGAGCAACTCTACGATGCCATAGCCAAGTATCATCCTCTTTGCTCATAAGGCAATCTATTCGGGTGAGGAATTAGCAAGATCAACCATGTAAAAATTATCCACTCTAAAACCACAAAGGATAATTTTGAAATCACTACGTTTAAACACTAAGCATTCATCCGAATCAAATAGGGCAAGATTTCCCTTGTCACATAATTGACATATGCTCAAGAGATTATGCTTTAAACCCTTCACAAGTAATATATGCTTAATAGAGGAATTTTCATCCTTACCGACCGATCCGATGCCAATGATCTTTCCTTTATTGTTATCCCCAAAAATCACACTTCCTCCTTCTTTGTGTTCTAGTTGAAGGAATTTGGATTCGTCTCCCGTCATATGTTTGGAGCATCCACTATCAAGGTACCATAGTACACTTGATCCCTTCAAACATACCTACAAAACAAGTTAATGCGTTTTAGGTACCCATGCCATTTTGGGTCCTTGAGGGTTAGGCATATTATAATGATGCGATTGAGTGATATGTCTATGTCGTGTAAAGCATGCAGGGGCAATATGACCAATGCGTCTACAATAATGACAAGTCACATTGGGGTTATGCATCCTTCTAGGTTCATAGTAACTTGATGGTCGAAAATGAATTACTCTATTTTCATTATGACTATTGCACATTTCATGAGAACCATTTCTCCTACTATTAGTTCTAAAATGAGCAGCGTTTCTAGAGTAATGGTCATGTCTAGATGTTCTAGGAGGTTCAAAACTCCTTCTAGTGTTTGGCCTAAAATATGCATCATTTCTAGGGTAGTCTTTTCTAGGTGGTAAGTCATTTCTAGGTCTTCTAAAATGTTCAACATTTGGTCTAACATGCATATTTGTTCTAGGATTGCTCTTTCTAGGATAAGCATTTGTTTTATTAATCCTAGGTTGAGCCTTAGGTAGTTGGGGCGTGGCTTCAACCTTTTCTTTAGGCTCATTCTTAAAACCTATGCCATGCTTGGTTGACTTCAAATTAACAAGGACCTCATTCAAGTTTTTGTGAGAAGAATTAAACTTATCTAAGGTACCTTTAAGTCTATCTACCTCATTTTCAAGATGCATGCAAGAAGAGCAATTTTTAATAGAACTTTCGGGCTTGTCGGCGCTTCTTTTTCCGAAAAACTTGTTTTCCTCTTTCAGCTTTTCATTTTCTAAAACCAGTTTTTCTAAATCCTTTTCTTTTAAAGAAAGCTGTTTTTGAAAATCTTTTTCTTTTAGAGAAGCATTTTCTTTTATGCTCTTGACAGTTTTTGAAGCTTTAATAAATTCAGTATATAGCTCATCAAAAGCAGTTCGCATTTCTTCAAGAGTAAAGAAGTTTTTAGAAGATATTTGACATACCTCATCTTGCTTGTCTTCTTGCGCCATAAGACAAAGGTTTGCGGCTTCGTCTTCTTCTTCTTCGCTTGACTCATCTCCGGAGTCTCCTGCCCAAGAAATGTATGCACGTTGCTTCTTAAAAGGTTTCTTCTCCTTTTTGATGTTTGGGAAATTTGATTTGATGTGCCCGGTTTCACCGCATTCATAGCACTTTATTTGCTCGCCTTGCTTTTTGCCCTTTCGTTCATACTCCTTTCGCATGAACTTTTGAAATCTTTTGATAACGAGTCCAAACTCGTTGTCTCCGTCCTCATCAACTTGAGGTTGGCTTGTGCTTGCCTTAAGCGCTATTCTTTGCCTCCTTTGATCATCAACAAGAGGGTTAAGTATTGTAGATTCATAAGTCTTAAGGTTACCTCTTAATGCGTCGATTGTGACATTTGAGACGCCAATAGATTCTTGAATTGTGTCGGCCTTTGATCGCCATGCCGGAGTGAGACTTCTAAGAATTTTTCGAACCAGTTCTCTGTCCGTGAATGTCTTCTTGAGGGCATGTAGGTCATTTACGATTATTGAAAATCGTTCGAACATTTCATCCACCTTTTCACCTTCCTTCATGTGAAATAATTCATAAGCATGGGTTAGGAAATCAATTTTAGCTTCCCTTACCTGGTCCGTACCTTCGTACGTAATTTCCAGCTTGTCCCACATTTCCTTTGCCGTTGTGCAACACGATATTTTCCTGTAATCGTCAGCATTTACAGCACAATATAATAAATTAATTGCTTTAGCATTATTTTGAACCTTTCGGATATCATCCGCGTCATATTCTTCTTCGGACTTAGGAACCCATTCGTTTTCAACCTTTTTGGTTGGAATTTGATTTCCCTTCGTTATCACCTTCCAGAGATGAAAGTTGTTTGCTTGAACGAAAATTTTCATCCTCACCTTCCAGTACGTGTAGTTTGTACCGTTGAATAGAGGTGGTCGTGTGGAGCATTGTCCTTCATCAATTCCTGCAAAAGAGTCACGGGTAGAAGCCATGGATGGTTCTCTCAAACTGTTAAGTCTTCAGAGAGTTGGGCTCTGATACCAATTGTTAGATAATACGCTTAACGCTAGAGGGGGGTGAATAGCGTTATAATAAAATTTAGCGTAAACTTGCGGAAATTAAAATTTGCAGGAAATAATTAAGTGCGTTAAACAAAAGGAAAGAACGCACCGATGTATTCTGGTTCACCACAACACGTAGCTAGTCCAGTCCCCGAGAGACTCTCTCGAGATTTTCCACTAACTTGTCAAGCTTACGGGTGCTCAACAAACCTTTACAACTTAAGGACACAAGCCTTAACACCTTTGCTCGGAGATACAACACTCCAAGACTTCAACCAAGGAAACACAAGTTCCTTACAACAAGAGAATCACAATTCTCTTACAAGTGTACAAAACACTAAGCACTCAAACAAAACACTCCTTAATGAGTAGATATGAGTAAAAGAAGTAGGCTCAAGATTACAACAACTATGGACAAGACTTAGGCTCTAAAAAGCTTTATGAAATGAATATAAAATGATAAACAATAATATGCAAGCTTATAGCAATAGAATGATCAGTTGTTGTGTGTTGTTGTGTTTAAAACACTGAAATGAAGCTGTATTTATAGTTGAAAAACTTGGCATTACCGTTGCCTAATTGCCAACTAAGAGTTGCTGATTTTACTCTGTGACAATCGATTGTCAGGAAGCCACAATCGATTATTTGCCAATCGTTCCAAAAATCAATCCCAGATTTTACGCTTAACAATCCATGGTCCAAGATCAACAATCGATTATTGGCAACGTTCAAAAAATCATTTCCAGATTTTACGTAAAACAATCGATTATACCAAATCAATAATCGATTATTCAGCAACGTTCAAAAAATCTTTCTCAGATTTCAATATCAACAATCGATTGTACAAAATCAACAATCGATTACCTGACGGTATTTGAAAATTTTACGACAATGGTCAGCTTCACAATCGATTGTGCAATGTTAACAATCGATTATTTATCAGACTTTGAAAATCATTTTAGACACTGCCTCGTGACAATCGATTGTTATATACTCACAATCGATTATTTAATAATTTTGAAAAAGTCTGGAAGTCAGTGCCTCAACACAATCGATTGTCATAAGTTCACAATCGATTATTTTATGACTTTTAAAAAACTGATGGACACTGTCTCTTCACAATCGATTGTCATTAGCTTCACAATCGATTATTCTGAGTTTTGAAAAACTTTGATGTACACTGCCTCATCACAGTCGATTGTCATAAGGTTCACAATCGATTGTCATGCAGGTTTGAAAAACTTGATCCTCACTGCCTTAACACAATCGATTGTCATTAGTTCACAATCGATTGTCATGCAGTCTTGGCTTAACATAATCGATTATCATAAGTACATAATCGATTATCTTAGTCCAGATTTTAGAGGCATGTTTAAAAATCATTTTGACTGAAGTAAATATGCATGATTTAAAATCATTTAGCATTAAATTAAATATGCATGATTTTGTAAAAATAATTTTACGAGAGAAGCCATGTCATGAGTCAAGTTGTCGAATCAAGATCACAATTAAGAACGACTCATTTAAACGATAAAACTTTGTCTTGTGCTTGAATCTCGTTATCCACCAATTATGCGCTTGTACTTGAACTTCGTCATATATCACTTTGCGCTTCGTTTGTCATTCATCAGAACCTACACATAAGAACACACGTTTTAGTATAAAGCCTTGAGAACGTGTTTCCAACACACGTTAGTTTTAAAAAATTCAATCAATTTACCTTTCATGTCTTGGCTTAGTTTGGTCCTTACGTAGACTTCCTTTCAAGCCATTGTGCAAATAACACTACAGCCTCTAGTTCTTCAATTATTGTTTTGATATTTTCGTTTTCCTCTAGTTCTTGAATGGTTTGAGGTCTTGAGTCCACATATGTCTGCCCTTGTTCAGTTGAGGTTTGCGTTGTGGTACCCTCAACTAGATTCTGTAACTGCTATTTTTCTTCATCTCTAGTACTTGAATCAGCTACAAAATTGATGCTCCTGGATATCTGTTGATCTCCACGAATTTGACATATTCCCCATGGTGATGGAAATTTGATAACTTGATGTAAGGTTGATAGAACGACATCCATCTCGTGAATCCATGGTCTCCCAAAAATCATGTTGTAAGCCATCTCCATATCTACCACTTGAAATTTTGAATCTCTGATAACACCTTTTGCGAGTGTAGTGATTATTACCTCTCCTTTTATCATGATGCTAGAATTGTCAAATCCAGACAAAGTATGCGCCTTTGGTACTAATTTATATTCAACTTGCATCTCACGTAACACTCTTAGCAGAATAATGTTCACGGAACTACCTAGATAAATCAAAACTCGTTTCGCATTAGTATCATGTACAAGTAGATATATTACCAGTGCAACGTTATGTGGAGTTAATACGCCATCCGTATCTGCATCATCGAACGTAATAGTTTCTTCTTCTAAGACATGACGAATCCGTTTCCCTTGAGTAATTGTTATTTTGGAAATTTTATTATTCGTGGTGTACGTCACACCATTGATATCTTCACCCCCGCTTATAACGTTGACGGTCCTTTTGGGAGAATAGCGGGATCTTGCTTATTCTTCATATATGCTTGCTTACCTTTCTCACTGAATAACTCGGTAAGATACCCATGTTTTAATAAATGATCAACTTTACTTTGTAAAAATCTACAGTCAGCCATCTTATGCCCATGATCATTATGAAATTTACACAAATGATCAGGGTTGCACCTGTTTGGATTCGATCTCATCTCTTTTGGCCATCATACCTTATCGCCCATGCTTCTCAAAACAGCTACGAGTTCGAAAGTGCTCACATTAAAATTATAACCGCCGTATCTCACCTTTAAGTTTCTATCATCATCTCGAGACTCATGTTTGTTTCGATTATTCCCTAATCTTGATGATGAGCCCGACTCTCTATTTCTTGATCTGTGGTCGTATCTTTGATTATCCTATTTTGACCGTGAGTCTTTTCTCGTAGGTCCAATGTATGGTTCGTACCTGTTTTTACCAGACCTTTTTTCAGTTTCCACCCGTCTCAAACTTATCTTTTCTTATTTTTGATACTGTGAAATAATGTCTTCTTCAATCCTCAGCTTCGTGCTATACTTGTTATAAACGTCATTTCATTTTATGGCTAGGAATTCACGAAGACTTTTCTTGATTTGCCTCGTGGCCTTAGAGCTCTTTTCATTCAAATTACTAGTGAAAACTATAGCCGCCCAATTGTCAGGTACACGTGGTAATGTCATTATTTCACATTGAAATCTTTCCACGAATTCTCTAATCAATTCTGAGTCTCCTTATTTGATTTTGAAAATATATTTCATTCTTTTTTGACTTTTTGAATAGATTCGAGATCGAGTCTACTGGTGCCAGTGCTCGTATATATTGCAATTCGTGCCTCTTTGCTAATCATCATCCTTTGACCCGCTTTCATGTCATGATGTGTCATCCTTAAACACTTCGATATGTGTAAACTCAATTTTTTTCAATACAATAACGTTATGACTTATTTGATTATTCATTGTACATTTAACTCATTTATCTAACGTTCTTGATTATTTGTGCGGAACCAATACACATATTTTTAAAATTGCGTATAAATTCAATTGTTAGCCATTTTAAGGGTAAAAAAAAAGTTTAAGAGAATGCATGGGGCAACAACAAACGGAGTAGGTGTGCCATTAAATATTTTGACTAAAGTTATGTATAGTAATATAAATTATTTGTAAGAGTCCAAAATCATTATCGCAAAATAGTAATGAATATAAACACTGTTCTTGTATTTACTGATCTGAAATATTTAGATACTGGTTTTGGAGAAAAACTAAGTTTAAAGGCAGGTGGCAATTAGGTCTCCTCTTGCTAACTAATATCACATGTTTATGCACTATTAGTCTATGACCACCCATCCTAAAGTGATTGCTTTCCAACATTTGTTAGGCCAGTTTCTTTCAATATTTTAAAGAGGAGAGTCATTATTTCTCCTTTTTAATTTGTACATTCAACTCTAATTCTATCCTCAAAACCTATCTTAATATAAAAAAAAACTAGATATCAAAAGCAATAATTTGCAATCAATAATGGAATCCAAAGACTTATTAGAACCGGCAAAATGGTATTTCTTGGTGTTACCTTTTGGTAATGATATTCTGATAACGTCTAATTCATCACTTTAAGGGTTGATCGGATGAGTCTAAACTACTTTTTCTGGAATCTTTAGACTAAATTAATTAGGCTACACATAATTCTTTTAGCTTTGTACATCCAAACCCGCATGCAAGTTTTACTGTTAAGACGTCATTCTGTCAAATATAATACATAAATAGGTAAATTCCATTTACAAAAATTTCCACTTCAGTTTCCATTTTCTACTAACTGCATGATTGCTCAGTCAAAACCGGGTATTGCAGCTTCGTATTCTTCCAATCTTCTTCTTCTTCTTCTTTCATTTATTTATTTATTTATTATCTTCTGTGGGTGTGTGTGTTTGACTAGGAGCATTTTATTTTGCTTTGTAATTTGGGTTTTGTTCTATATATGTTTTAGATTGGGCGTTTGTACTCTTTGGGCTTCGGCCTATTTATCATAGGGTAAATAATTGACTTCATAGCTAAGCAGTTGTTTGAGGTGGGAAAGCCCACTTCAATATATATTGGGCTTTTGTATTTCCTTTTAAGTATTAAATAATGAAGGAAAAATGATATTGTGTAATCGCTATAAAAATAAAAGTAATTATTTTTATAAAATTTATATATATTTTGTGTGTGATAAATAAATATATATATATATATATACAAATATATATATATATTGCACGTTAATAATGATAAATGATGATTTAAATATTTATTTATATAAAGGAACAATAACATTGAATTAATGCGAGAAATTTTATGTATAATAGTACAACAATCATTTAATTAAATATTAAAATATTATTACATTAGCATAATACATGAATTTAAAATAAAAGTACATCATCAGAACTTACAGAAATGATTAATTTTATCATGTTAGTTAGATAATTATGTATTATAGTTTAAAAATATTTAATATGATGGTATCTTAACCAACACTTCATTGTGGATAATATTTTCTATGTATGTTTCCTCCTAATGCTTTGGTTGTTCTGTTTTAACCAAAATTTGTGTTGTCGATCTTGATATCCCCCTTGAAAGGGCAACATAAAGTTGTCGTACAAAGAAAAATATTGCGGTAAATATAGTCCAATATTTAGAAAGTTTGTCCTTGTGCATATTTTATTATATTCGCAAAAATAAAAATACCAAAAATTATTTTCACACTAATTTTAAAGGATATTCCTTAGTTTCGGAAGACAAAAATTGACTTCAAGGATAAGAATATACTTAGAATTACATTGACCTGTATCATATTTTTTTGCATGTATGACGTTATTGTCAAAACTTCTATATACCATATGTTTGCTATTACAAAAGCAATTCAGTGTATTTAAGTTTTCAGTAGCATGTCGGGCATATTTTTCTTCAAAAATAACCTATATACAATAGAAGATAAACTTAGTCTATCACATATACGGTGGCACTAGAATAAGTAATAAATAATAAATTTGACAAACGTGTATGGTAAAGGGCCGTTTGGTATTAAAGTATTTAAGTACTCTTCTTGGTAGTAATTATTGGTATCATTTTCTGTTGAGTGAAAAACAGAAATATCATTTTAGTCTAGTGATGGAAATTTTCCTTAGTAAATGCACTAATATTACCATTGAGTTTATAATCAAGTGTTCAAGAAAAATCAGAGCATCTTTTATTGGATGCACTTATTGGTTTTCGACACGATCCAAGAAGACACTGAATCTTGGATCTATTCTTACTTTTAAATTTCTTGTCATTTGATATTTTTCACTAGAGGCTATAAGTATAATTTTAGCAAGCTAGCTTTTACAGTTTCTACTTTTGTCAATTTTGGAATTATTGATCATACTTGAAAGAAATCACCTCTCAAACTATTTATTTTTCCACCAAACGGTTCATTGATATCAATATATCTCTAAAACAAAGGACGGTTGTTTCGATGTTTGACGCTTAATCTGATACCATGTTGTCACGATACAAAATCCATCAAAGGTCATGATAGCACCGGACACCACTGATTGGCTAGTCAACACTAAATAGTCAATTAAATTATCATTTTATATTTTTGAAATCATAAATTTCCTTCAATTTCCCTATAACAGATGAACTTTACAAAATAAATAATAATATTTTCTGATTTCAACACCGAATATCCCATAATAAGTCGAGAATTCGGTGTCACAAGTGCATAAGCAATCACTAGAAAATAAAATGATGTACAATAACTGTTTGTAATACAAATTTGGAAAGAAAAGAAAATACAATACTCCAAAGAAGATTCTGCTGGATGTGGGTCGTCTCGAGAGATGCAGCTCACCTAAGTCTCCGGGACAATCATATCGCGCCCACTAGGCCACTAGAAATACATGTGCATGTGCAACAATAATGTACAGCAAGTGTTGTATGAGTAAGAAAACAATACGTACCCAATAAGTATCCAGTGTAACCTCGAAAAATTGTGATGAGGGGTCGACTTCGACACTTACTAATGATCCAATAAAATTAGGTACAATAAAGAAGTGATCAAATTTGAGACATAATAATTATATGAAATAAACAAGTGTAAAATACGTGGTACAATTCCCCTCAATATAATTTACTCACGCTCTCAACTAGCAAGTTCCCCCTGTAACCGCAACATATGTATAGATATAGTAGGATTCATCAGAGAGGTTGTAATAAATCAAATCGGGAAAAGAAGCCTCAGATACAGTGGATTCTTGCTAAATATTATGCACGATTTCATAACTAAAATATATAGGAAATGTCGAGACATACAACCTGATCTAATGTAAAAGTAAACTATGCAGTGCGTAGGATCGAACAACGCGAACCATAGATGTATCTATTAACCTGCCGAGTCAGTCGGTCCGTTCTACGAGAGTAGTAGAAAGAATTACCCTGCTCGCGAATCATACGTGTGATGCGGTCAAAAATAAATTTAAGGAATTATCTCGCTCGCGAATCATACATGTGATGCGGTAAAATATAAATATATAATAAATCAAATAATTTTTTTACACTTTTCAAAATAAAGACAATTCACCTCGAAGCTTTTAAAGATATTTTCCCCGCTTGCGAAACATAATGCGACGCGATTACACATATGTTTCTCAAGTTATTATAATATTCTTTATTTTTTTCGAATACGAAGATTAATGGAAACTCTTAAAATCTTAAATTCCTCAATTTAAATTCCTTTTAACACAATGATTACGCAACCTCAATCTTGTTTCTTCTCAAGGTAAACAACAACGATAAATCAAATAACAAGGACAACGAGGCATGATGTGCACTTAAAACTAGCCGGACATAGGCATAGATAGTAGCTATGTATGGACTCTCATCACCTCGTGCATACGTAGCCCCCACAAACAGATACACATATTGAATTATTTCACCTATGGGGTAAATTCCCTCTTACAAGGCTATAAAGGAGACTTACCTCGCTCCGAAGTTCCATAACCGGCAACAACCCCAGTCTCGCACCTCAAACTGATGCCCAGCGCTCCAAAATAAACCAAATAATGCGTAAACCAATGAAAATATACTCAAATACTCATAAAAATTCTATTTACAATAACTCCTTACTCCACTCAGAAAGTCGATAAAATCACTCTCGGGCCCACGTGCCCGAATTTCAAAAACATTTTGTGTCACGATCTAAAATCTATTTAAAGGTCGTGATGACGGCGGACACCCAGTTAGGCAAGCCAACAGTAAGAAGTTAGTTAAATTCTCATAATAATAATCTTGAAATCATAAAGTTTCCTTAATTTTCACTGGACATATGAGCTTTACAAACTAAATAATAATGTTTTCAAATTTCAACAATGAATATCTCATAATAACTTCAGAACCCGGTATAATAAGTACATGAGAAACTTCTAAAAAATAAAATATAATACAATAACTATCCGGAATACGAATTTGGACAGAAAAGAAAATACAATACACTGAAGGAGACTCTGCTGGTTGTGGATTCTCTCGAGAGATGCAACTCACCTAAGTTTCTGTATCAACCATGTCGTTGCCCCGAACAAGGCCACTAGACATACATGTGCTTGTGCAACTAAAATGTACAACTAGTGTAGTATGAGTACGAAATAACACGTACCTAGTAAGTATCCAATCTAATATTGAAGAATTAGTGACGAGAGGTAGACTTTGACACATACTAGTTGTCCAATAATATCAGATACAATAAATAAGTGAATAAATATGAAACAGAGTAACTGTATGAAACAAGCAAGTATAAAATACGTGGTACAATTCCCTTCTTTACAATTTACTCAAGCTCTCAACTTACAAGTTCCTCCTTAACCGGAGCATATATATGGATATAGTAGATTTTAGCAAAGAGGTTGTCGTAATTTAAATCAGGGAAGATGCCTCGAATATACTGGCTTCTTGCCAAATATTACGCACGATTCTATGAGGATAATATATTTTTAGATATATATATATATATATATATATATATATATATATATATATATATATATATATATATATAAATGCCGAGGCGTACGGCCCGGTCCAACATAAAAGTAATGCACTGTCGAGGGTCGAACAACGTGAACCTTAGATGCATCTATTAAACTGCCGAGGCGAACAGCCCGCTCCCATGAGAGTGTGGTACATAAATCCTGCCGAGGCGAATGACCCAATCCCATAAGAGTAGTAGAAGGAAATACCCTGCTCGCGAATGATATATGTGACGCGGTCAAATATAAATTTAACATTTAAATCATATCTCTTTCTTGATTCTTTCCAAAATAAGGGAAATTGAGCTTGTAGCTTTTTAAGGAAATTACCCAGCTCGCAAAATATACATGCGACGTGGTTGCACATAAATTTCTTAAGCTATTATAATATTTCTCTATACTCTTTGAAAATACGAAGTTCAAATGAAACCTTTTAATTATTATATTCTTAAATTTCACTCCTTTCAGAATATTTAATAAGCAAAATCAATTTCGCTATCTCTCAAGACAAATAATAAATATAAATTAATAACAATATCAACAAGGCATGATGTAAGACTAAAACTACCTGGACATAGGCATAACTAATGGCTACATACGGACTCTCGTAACCTCGTGCTTACGTAAACCCCACACATAGAAACACATAATAATTTAGTTCACCTAAGGGGTTAATTTCCTCTTACAAGGTAAGAAATGAGATTTTCCTCGTTCTGAAGTTTCATAACCTGCTCCCAAGCCTTTTTGATGACTCCAACCGATGCCCAACGTTTCAAAACTAGTCAATAATTATGCAATCCCATTAATATATACTCAAATACTCATTATAATTCTATTTACAATAAATTCCCAACTCCACTTGAAAAGTAGATAAAAATCAACATCGGGCCACCTGCCTGGATTCTGAATATTTTCGAAAATAAACTTTACCCATAATCTTCAAATATATAATTTATTTCCAATTAATGCCTAAATTTATGGTCAAAATCTAAATTACCAAATTCTAGGTCTTCTACCAAAAACCCCACAATTTATACTAATCTACATGTTTAAATCCTTATACAAAACATGTATTTGACTTATTATAAGTAGGGATCACTTACCTTGAGGTGCTTCATGAAAATCTCCCATTGAAGCCCTCCAAAATCGCCCAAACCAAATGAAAAATGGGAGAAAAATGGGCCAAGTCCCGTTATAAATAAACCTCACCGCCCCAGCGACTTTCCGCACTTGCGGATCCTTGTCTGAATTCGCGCATCCACTTATGTGGCTTCCTCTTTCGCATATGCGACTCTTCCTGCTTATGTGGCGACTGGCATAGCACATGCAAAAATTACAGGTGCGAAACATTTCCACTTTTGAGGTTCTCAACAGCCTAGCACCTTCCGCTTTTGCAAGCCATCTGCCCCACCTGCGGCCCTTCTCATGCGAGTGCAGTTACACCAGGTGCCCAACTGCTTCAACTCTTCCTCAACTCCAAATTTCGATCCATTAACCACCTAGAATCAATTCGAGGCCCCCAGGACCCCATCTAATCACACCAACCAGTCCCAAAACATAATGCGATCTACTAGAGGACTTAAATCACATCGAACAATGCTAAAACCATGAATCACACTTGAATTCAAGCTTTATGAACTTTAAAACTTCAAACTTGTTAATTTTAATCCGAAACCTATCAAATCATGTCCGATTGACCTAAAATTTTGCACATGACTCACATTTGACATTGTGGACCTACTAATTTTTGAAATCAGAATCCGACCTCGATATCAAAAAGTCCACTTCCGGTCAAACTTCTGGTAAAAGCAAAGATATGATTTTTGAAAGTAATGGTGTGCATCAATGGCCGAGAGGCTATCTGTAGAAGATGTAGATGGATTGAGACATGTTATTCTTGAAGAAGCCCACAACTCTAAATACACTATACATCCTGGATCCACAAAAATGTACCCTGATCTGAAGCAATTTTATTGGTGGGAAGGTATGAAGAAAGATATTGCTAACTTTATTTCTAACTGTTTGACTTGTTACATGTCAAGGCTGAGCATCAACGACCTGCAGGACTAATACAACAAATTGAAATTCCAGAGTAGAAATGGAAAATAATTATTATGAATTTTGTCGTTAGGATACCATGAAACCTTAGAGGTTACGACTCTGTATGGGTAATTGTAGATCGGCTGATTAATTAGCATGCTTTTTGCTAATGAAGGCTACATATAATGGAGTGAGTTATACACAAATATTTATGAATGAAATTGTCTGACTTCATATAGTTCCAATATCCATCATCTCTGATAGAGAATCACAATTTATCTCACACTTTAGGAAATCTTTTCAAGAATATTAGGTACACGAGTAAATCTTAGTACGCATTTAATCCACAGATAGATAGGCAGTATGAACATACTATACATATCTTGAAAGATATATTGGGAACTTGCATTCTTGAGTTCTGAGGTAGTTGGGATGCTTATCTACCTTTAGTTGAATTTGCTTACAACAATAGCTTCCAGTCCAGTATTTGGATGACACCATACAAAGCATTGTATGGTAGAAGATGTCATTCTCCTATCGGATTTTCGAAGCTGGTGAGACTAATTTATTCGGATCCGACCTAGTACAAGAAACTATGGACAAGGTCCAATTTATCAAAACAGAGATTATTTATGGCTCAAAGTAGATAAAAGTCTTATGATGATAAGAGCATAAGAGATTTAATATTCACAATTGGGTACAAAGTGTTCCTACGAGTCTACCCTATAAAAGGTGTGATGTGGTTTGGAAAAAGAGGCAAGCTGACCCCAGGTTTATAGGACCATATGAGATATTAGACTTAGTGAGAGTTGTGGCTTATCGTTTGGTACTTCTTCCTGAGTTGTCCTTTATGCATCCAATGTTTCATGTCTCAATGCTAAGGAAATGTATATCAAACTCATCTTAGGTGCTTGAAGCACCAACTATACCTCTTGATGAGAAATTGTCGTACGAGGAGGAACCGATGGCTATTGTTGATAGGCAAGTAAGAAAGCTGCGGTCAAAAAAATTGAGTTCGTAAAAGTCTTATGATAAAAGATATTAGGATATTTGATTGTTAATTTTCAATAAAAATATTCTTAGAATAGCCCAAAAATAAAGAAAACTTTGGCCGTTTTTCTATAAAATACATATAAAACTTTCTTAAAAATACTTGCTTCTGAGTGCTGATCATGGTCCTTAATTGAATTGTCGCAAATATTAAGAACTATAACGTATACGGAGAAAGGGAAGGAAAAAACTCATATAATTAATGTTCCTTCAACAAGCAATGAAAAGTCAAGAAATGGATATTATATCAAAGGCAGCAGGTTCCACCCGCACACTATTTTCGAATCTACTTGCATTAACTCATTAATAGCAACTTGCTATAAAGTTGATAACTATTTACACAACTCTAAATCTATTATCTTAAGGGGAAATTCTACTCGCCAAAACCGACCATGGTCGATCGATCAAATTCGGTCACAAAAAATCAGTCGAAAAACCAACCGAATTCGGTTGGTTTTAAAATTATTTTAGTTTTCATATTTATATTTACGAAACCAACCATTTTTAGCGCAAAAATGCGGTGAACAATTTTAACATCCCATGAAATTTTATTTCTCAAGAAATTGATCAAATTTGACCGATATTTTTTAAAAATAAATTAAAACTAGTATTCAAAAATTATTCGGTTATTTTTGCCGATCATTTTAGAAAACCGACGAACTTTGATTGGTAATTTTATTTTTTAATGAATGTCGATCGGTTATTTTCAGGGAAAATGCAATCAAAGACTAGAATAAAATAAAAGACAACCTTAAAGAAAATATGCAATAGTCTAGTGGTAGAATATTATCCTACCATAGTACAGACCTCAGTTTAATTTTCATACGGTACCATTTTAATTACATAATTAAAAATGCCGATCGGCTTCGTCAATTTTTTTGGTATTTTCTTTTTTGAAATTTAATCGACTGACTGAAGTCGGTCGAAAAATATCGATCAAAGTTGATCGGTTGGCTCTATCGACCATATGATTACCAACCGTCACAAATCACTCGATTTTCGGTCCATATTTGTCAATTACCGACGAACATCGATCGATTTTTACAATTAATTTTTTTTAAATAGTAAAAAAATGAATTTAGCACGCTCTCTCTCTCTATCTATATATATATATATAATGACTTAATAAGACATGGGTATCAATATCTGTAAACATGGTGAATCAGAGGTGAATTAGAAATAGAGAGAAGTAGAGATAGAGAGAGAGAAAGAGAGGAGAAACCCTTCTCTGATTTTGATTAATGAACAAAAATAATGAAAAGTCCTAACTATTCTAGAAGCCTCTGACCCGTATATCAAACGTGGGCCAGAGTGTACAAATCGAACTGGGCCAATGGCCAATGTAAACCCGAATCTAAACAGGCCCAAAATAAAATACTCTAGCCCAATGTGTAGTATACATACAATATACAATAATGATACAATAAGAATACAACAATTATGAATGTATGTGTTTAGACTTGGAAGCTAAGTAATCTTTTAGCTCAACACCCCCCCCCCCCATGTTGGAGGGGGAGACCACCTTCAACTTGGACAGAAGATGATGGTGAGCAGTGCCAGGCAGGGGCTTGGTGAACACATCAGCAAGCTGGTGAGAAGTGGATACATGAGAAAGGGAAATTAGACCATCAGTGAGCTTGGTACGAACAAAGTGATAATCGACCTCAATATGCTTGGTCCGCTCAAGAAAAAATAGATTCTTAGCAATATGGAGAGCGGCCTGATTGTCACAGTAAACAGACAAAGGAAAAGCAACAGAAACACCAATATCAGTGAGTAAACGAGAAATCCAAGATAATTCAGCAACCACCTTACTGAGGGCCCTGTATTCTGCCTCAGCATAGGACAGAGAGACCACTGGTTGTTTCTTGGACTTCCAACTGACTAAGCTGTCACCCAATAGCAGACAAAAGCCAGTGATAGATCTGCGAGTGTCAGGGCAAGCAGCCCAGTCACTGTCTGAAAATGAAGTGACTGTAAAATCAGGATTGTCAGAGTAGAGGAGCCCCAACTCCGTAGAACCCTTAAGATACCTAAGAACATGTAGAGCAACAGACATGTGAGGAAGTCTGGGAGCCTTCAAAAACTGACTCAAATGATGGACAGCAAAACAGATGTCAGGTCTGGTATGTGTCAAGAAGAGGAGCTTGCCAATCAAGCTTCTGTAATGATCAGGAGAAGGGAAAGGTCACCAGAGTCAGCAATTTGGTATTGAGGACCAAAGGACAGACTACAGGGGAAACAACCACACAGTCAAACTGATGTAGCAAGTCAGAAATAAACTTGTGCTGATTAAGGAGCACACCACCAGCAATAGAGGACACCTCAATACCCAGAAAATAGTGTAAAGACCCAAGGTCTTTGATTCTGAATTGATCATCCAAGAAGACTTTGAGGGCAGAAATTTCAGCAACATCATCCCCAGTGATAATAATGTCATCTACATACACAGCCAGGACCACAAGACACCCAGGTTGACCCTTGACAAATAAAGATAGTCATTCATAGAATGAAACACAGCCTCTGGAGTAAAGAGCCTGAGACAACTTGGCATACCATTGCCTGGAAGCTTTCTCAGTCCATAAAGAGACTTCTGTAACTTGCACACAAGAGGTGCAGAAACAGAGGGATCAGAAGATGCAGAAACACACAAACTTGGAGGAAGCTTCATATATACCTCCTCATCAAGGTCACCATGCAAGAAAGCATTATTACCATGAAAAGAATGGACCTTGGGCCTAACTCATCCCCAAAAGCTAGCTTATGAGGTAAGGATTGCCCAAGCCATATAAGGAGACCAAGGACCTCAAATCCCTTCGATGTGGGACAACTCAACACCCCCCTCACGCTCAGATCTCTGGAGCGTGGACAACATAAATGGGGGCCCAATATCGGTAACAATAATTGAAATGGGCCTGGATCTGATACCATGTAAACATGGTGAATCGGAGGTGAATTAGAGATAGAGAGAGAAAGAGAGGAGAAACCCTTCTCTGATTTTGATTAATGAACAAAAATAATGAAAAGTCCTAACTATTCTAGAAGCCTCTGACCCTTATATCAAACGTGGGTCAGAGTGTACAAATCGAACTGGGCCAATGGCCAATGTAAACCCGAATCTAAACAGGCCCAAAATAAAATACTCTAGCCCAATGTGTAGTATACATACAATATACAATAATGATACAATGAGAATACAACAATTATAAATATATATGTTTAGGCTTGAAAGCTAAGTAATCGTTTAGCTCAACAATATCAGCTAACTTGTCACGCGTTCATGCAATAAACATCCTATCTAAAGTTAATGCTTTAAATTCAAACCTTAGGCCGTTGCCTGACGTGCACTTTGAATAGGGTTTAGAGTCACTTCTTCCAATTTTACTAAAAGAGTAGTCAATAGTTCTCTTTTTCCTTTAGGCCTAATGTCCCTAGAAGTAATCCCAAAAAAGGCTAAGCAAAAAGCAATAAGTGGCAATCAATAATGGAATCCAAAGACTTAGACCACGCATAAAGGAATATATAATTCTTATTGTTATCTTTTGGATCTATATATAGAAAACATCTAATCTTTCACTTTTTACGGTTGGTTGGATTAGAGTAAAAACTACTATTTTTACGGTCTTTAATTTTTGATATCGATATATGTCTATATTTTATGAGATAATAAATCCTTGTCTTCTTTATTCTCTTTCTAATTTTCTTAAGAAGGTTAGATTATGTAACAAAGTGGTCTTATAAGACATCCACACACCTTCATACGATTGTGCTTTATTATCTTTTGTCCGTTAGAAATTACACCATCCTCTCTCAATCGTATTCCTTTTATATAATCGATTTCACATAAAACAGATCGTAAGAGAAAATATAATGCTCGTTTTGTCTCCTCCTAAACAAAGATCTGGACAAACGAAGATTTGGAGGTCAGTGGATTCATAATATTTTTTATCAAAATTAATTTTATTATTTCAACATTATATATGCTTTGAATATTATTTTAATTTTTTAATTTATAAATAAAATTTATTTATTCTTAGGCAAGTCCATAATATAAATTAAAAAGAGGCAAAGAACAAACGAATGAATGAAAAGAAAATTAAATACAAGATAGAAAAAGCTAACTACATTTGCGTCTATTTACTTAAGAGCGTGTTTGATGCAAAGAAAAATATTTTTCAGTAATGTTAAGGTCTTGTTGGGGTATGTGGATTGATTGGGCATTGGTAAACACAAATTTGAGAGAAAAACAATCTCTATTACTCACAAGAATAGATTACACGAGTATTTACAAAACTCATAAAAAAAACTCTCAAAAAAACTCACAAACGAGGATCACTCTCTAGGATCACTCTTGTTCTCACTCTTCTTGGTGATGAACACTTTAATTTTTTGTTGATTTACAATGAAGGCAAGCACCTCTATTTATAGTAAAAATGGTGAGTGTTTTTGTGGAAATTCCCGGCTGAATAAGGAAGCTTCCCATGGAGACTATGGTTGGCTTGTTCAACCATTGTGGGCTGCCCGTGTGAATAAGGAAGCTTCCCATGGATGCAATGGTTGGCTTGTTCAACCATTGTGGGCTGCCCGTGTGAATAAGGAAGCTTCTCATGGAGGCTATGGTTGGCTTGTTCAACCATTGTGGGCTGCCCGTGTGAATAAGGAAGCTTCTCATGGAGGCTATGGTTGGCTTGTTCAACCATTATGGGCTGCCCGTGTGAATAAGGAAGCTTCTCATGGAGGCTATGGTTGGCTTTTTCAAACATTTTGGGCTGCCCGTGTGAATAAGGAAGTTTCCCATGGAGGCTATGGTTGACTTGTTCAAAGTTTGTTAGTTTGAACATCTAGAAGTACGGATGAAAGTCATCAGGTCTCACTATCCAACATTCACGAAGAATTAGTGAATTATATCAAGAGAATTATCGAAGGAAAATATATGCGAAAAAGATGCTGCTTTTTCCTTTTTAATGATTTTTTGGTGTTTGTGTTTTAGAAAATGACTAAGTTTTTGAAGAATAGTTTGTCTTCGTACCAAACACATGACCCTTAATGTGTTAGCCTTTCCTTGCAGATTCAATCGTAAAAAAAAAGGAGGAATTCAGGAAAAGAAGAGGGATGGAAAAAAGATCAAAGAGGAATGGAGTTGAAATATATGTGATATAATACCTTCACAATAGCCCTAGCTAGTCTGCTTTTGAATGGAATTAGGTAAAATTCCATTGTCATGCAACCAAAGGTTCCAACTAAGTAGTACATTATTTAATAATTTAATGCACAAGATTGAAATCAAAATTATACCTAGCTACCTAACCGAATTAGTACGTGCGTCACCAAGAGCGGTGCCTTATTAATTCCGAGTGACTATAATTCGTGCTCCTTTTTCTTCTCAAGAACTAATATTGGTATGATATTATAGTTCTATATTTCCCACATGGACAACAAACATTAAATTATAAAGGAGAAAAATAAACAAAAATTTAAGGCTTTTGCACATAAATTTAGCTAGAGGTGAAACAAAGAGTATTTGAGAGAATGATTATTTCACGTAGCTTGAACAAACAATTCAAACTCTTATGAGAGAATGATTATTTCACTTGAAATACTTAAATAAGTTTTTTTATTTTATATTTCACTAGTATTTCAAAAATGTAATTTGCAAAAACGAGTAAAAATTACATGAGGTTGTTGTCAAGAGGGCATGGTCACGTGATTAGGAACCACGTGGCAAAAATTGAGTGGCTCAAGTGGGTTTTTCTTTCTTGAAAGGGAAGTGTTATCTGTCTTAGGCCAGCACGTGACATGCACAAAGGCCCACCATGACAAGTGAGTAATGACGAATGTCTGTCTACGATTATTGAGAATTCCAGTTCAAATTCTCAAAACCACAATCTCTTCCTTTTAGCTTTGATAATACTGTAATCGTCACAAGTCTTAATCGCCATTAATGCTGACAATGTACTATATATGAACTTTGATGTTAACTACTCTGAAATGGCCACTCAATAGTCAATGATATGCTAATCTTGTTTTTTTATATATAAATATATGCTTTGAGTTTATAAGAAAGTTTTTACACAAATATTCGATTAGATTCATGATTTACTTTAGTTCAAGCGTTCAATAAGGATAGTTCTGTTAGTAAACTGTATTTGTAAACTGATTCTTGAAAAAATAAAATAAATATAAACAAAAAATATAAATGAAACAAAAGTTAATCCGAACATACTGAATTCATAGTGTTTCCTTAAGGAATTTAATCCCCTCCTAGTACTCGAGGTTATGGATTATTTCCTCCCAGGATAGAAAGAATTACACATTGATGTAGTAGTACTTCAAATTGCAGTGTTTTAATGAACACAAAGTTCAGTAGCAAATCACACTTATTATGCTTTTTTGAAGATAAAACAATACAGAAGAAAGGAGGAGAACTTAGAAAATCGTATGAAAATTCTAAAGAAATGGACTTGTATTTATAGCCAATGTTGGGATGATAACTGCATAGGTGCAACTCTTCAGAATGGTTGTTTGTGCAAAACGGTCATATCATAAATGTCATAACATAAATGACCAATTTATGCAATAATAAACTTGGAATTGAAGACGGGGGTTAATTTTAGTTACACAACAAAAAAAAAAACTGAAAATGTTTAATATTCCATTGGATTTAATAATATTATTAATTTTAATATTAATATTTATATTCTGTATTGAAACAGATATTTAATAACATTTCTGTTAATATTTATAATTAACAAATAAACTTGGTCCAAAATATTTATCTATCAATTGATGAAAGTCGGAGTTGGAGCCGAGGAACGACGACGGCGCGAAATTTTCCTTCTTCTCGACTCTCTAAGAGTTAAAAGAAGAGTAATTGCTTATATACCCATTAAAACTCTGTTCCTTTTTCAATATGGGACAATGTCCCTTTATAAAAGAAAAAACTTCAAATTTCACTTAAAATTTTCATTTCCCTCCATTTATCATTTACCCTCTTTTAAGCCATATTAATGCGTAAAAACCCAACAAATTCTTCCTAGAAGAGGCCAGTTAAGTTCTGTTCACGAACATAACGGTTCATTTACAAATCTAGAACTAAGGAGAAATCTCACAAGAAAAATCCACAATCTTTGGTAATAATAAGGGAAAGGAGGAAAACCAAGGAAAATTATGAGAATTAAACCCACAACTTTTTGTTTAAAAAATTACCGTCAATCCAGCTAGACTGCAGATTTTGGTTCTAAGAATATCATAGTACCGCTTAGAGTACATTTATGAGGATAATACTAGATATATCCCATGCTTAAGTAACACAAATGGTTTTTAATTATGTATCGAAAGATATGCCTTCCAAAAGTGAGAAGCTAAACTCATATTATACGCAAGTGGCAAAATTATGAGTTTTTTCACTAAAAGGTGTTAAAATATAAAAAAATATATGACAAAATTAAGAATATCTAATATAATATATATAACTTTTCGATAAAAGAGTGTCAGTTAATGCTCTTTGGACAATGGTGCGCCCTCAAAGATTTAACATATTATAGCTAGGTTCCGCAGATGACTACAAATTAACTGTACAATTGTTAATTATCAATGAACTTTCTGCTTAATTGATTTGTTTCTCTAAGCTTGCAACAAATTGTGGAAAAACCACCACAAGAACTCTGAAAATCGAAGAACATGTATGTCAACTAACTATAACATTCTTGCACCATGTATATTAAATACCAGTAAAGTGCAAGATTCAAAGTATGAGTAGAAAAATGCTCCCCTAGTAAAATATCTAAATTAGGCTCTAGCTAGTGAGCAAATATTTATCATGTATAATATGTTGGAGTAATGACATGTACCATAGAGTTTTAATTCTAAGTAGAGATGATGAGCAAACCTCACATTCTCACAAAATTGTGCTCCACTACCTAACACTTAAGTGCGGAATTTTCTCCATCAGACAAACAGCTCTATATATGGTAAAAAAGAGATTATGTCCATATATTAGATATTAAATACTATTGGCTTTTAGAGTCGTTAATATAGGTTTGACCATCGGATCAATCCAGCCCAGTCTATAATTTAGCAAGGTAGGGTTAGAATTTTCGAAGCCCATTCGAAAGTGAGGTTTTTAAGTCCGACCGAGTAAGCCCGTGGCCCGTGACTCGTAAGGCTTGAATGAAGCTGGACTAGGCCAACCCGTGAACGTAATAAAAATACATATTTAAAATATATTTATAAACGATATATATAACACAAAAAATAATAAGAAGAGTATCTCAAGCTTGAAGTTTATTAAGCTCATCATATTAAAAGATCAAAGTCTTAAAAAGTTACTTAGTTTTAAAAAAAAATTATTCTTAATATTTAACTAATTAATATTATATCCAATTGTAGATGTAGATCAAAGTGAAGATGTTAAGACAACCTTCTCCAAGTGGATTCAAATGTGTTTTAACGAAGATGATGTATCGGATATCCCATAAACATCATGGACTTTCTCTTGAATAATTTGTTTTGAATTTTGATTTTTAGTAAATGAAATATGGTCTTGTCTTTTACTTTTTATGTGTTTATTGTGATATATTAGAACAATATAAAAAGTTAGTAAATTTTGTAAAAAAATTCAATAAGATTTTTTAAAATTTTAAATATTTATCTTTTTTTAAAGTTAGAACTTAAAGAAAATATAAAATTATAATTTAAAAAATGATGAGCCGACGCGTGAGGGCCCGCAACCCACATAAAGCTGGGATGAGCTAACTATTATAAGACCTATCAAAATAATGGGTTAACCCATCCCAACTCATCAATTGCTAAAATTTATATTCACTGGGCTCTGCTAGCCCAGCCTCGCCCATAGTGATAACTCTATGGGCTGCTTTGTGTATTTTTATTTTTTATATTTTTAATTCCCTTCATAGAAGTTTAGTCTCCGCCATATTAAAAGTGTCTTATATTAATATCATGTTTGACACAAAATATATACTACGCTTTATTTTTTTTGAGGTTTTTTGGGAATCTTGGCACATGAAATTGTGAGTAAGTCTTGATATGATTTGAGATTACAAAGTGGAAGAAAGAAATTAAAATGGGTCCTTTCACTTCTTCCATAACAGCTTGCAAATGTTGTAAGATAGGAACATTGTCGAATTGTAGGGTTTGGGCAATTTACTACCTAAAATGGACCTTATCTTTCCATATCATAATGGGTCCCTTTAGTGAATCACATACACTCAATTTTTTGTAGGTCCCTATATATATATCCTACTTGCCACAATCTTTAGGCCCATGCCTTGGACAAAAGTCCTCCATTCTTTGACCACAAAACTCCAAATTGTGTTCTAAATACTCCATCAATTGTAAAGCAACTAAACCACAAGATACTCAAGTTCTAATCGACCCTTCGACAACCTCAACAACATATAAAAGAGTAAAAGATCATTTCAGCTTATCATGTCCATTGTCATTCTTGTGCACTCCTGCAGTAATGAAACTTGGCATGAACATAAAAAACAAGACCCGTCTCTATTGCACGATATACTCATTAATTTTAGAGTAAAAGATGTAATAATAAATATATTTATAGTAAATTTGAACCCAATGTCACAAAAAAGTAATATGTGAAGTGGCACTTCACATCTATTTGCTTAAATCCTGATCAGCCTCTAATCGTAGAATAGTTTATTTACTTGTTTCTTGAGAAATCTTTATTGAAGCGAAATTAAAAGTCGGGAGTTGTTCAAAAGTAAACATAAAGTCTTGCATGAATGGTGAACCAGGTCATGGTAGCAGGTATTGAAAGTTTGAATCTATTGACGTAAACAAAGATATGGGATATACTCATGAAGCCACAATACATAAAAGCACATTCCAATTTTAAGTTCTACGAACTCAAATTTTTAAGTTCTTAGCATTAAACTGAACGTATTTTTAAAAGATAAAATACCTTAAATACATATTTGAAATATAGTTATTGCATTAAAAAAAGAAATAAAAATAGCGTACAATTGCAAGAAATTACAAGTGTAACTGTATACTCTTTTTGTTTCTTATTTTGATGAAATCACTATTTATTTCAATTGTGTATTTTTACTTTTTTAGGTAAAATTGTAAAAAAAATAAAAATAAATAGAGCACTGTAATTTAGAGCATACAAAAAATTATAGCCATAATAATTAATGTCAAACTATGTATTTTTATAACTTTTTAGATGTCTTGGCTATTTATTTCAATTGTATAAATCTTTATTTTCAGGTCAAATTCAAAAATAGATTAACTAAAACTTTATTATTTTTGGCCAAATAAAAATATTTATCCTAAACAATATAGTTCTATCCAAGTTTAATTGTAAATTGTATTAGAAAAAATTTATCTAAAAGTAATATTCTTAAAAAGGTAAAAAATTATTTTATTTTTCAAAATAATGCCACATAGGTAGAAAAATCCACGTGGCAGGTGAATGCACCCACAGTTTTTGCCACATCAACGTCTAGATGGGTAATGGCTCTCAAAATACCAAGTTGAGGAGGTAATTAAGATCCGACATAGTTCAGGGAGGATACTAATAATCTGACTCAAGTTTAGGAGTGGTTTAAGGTATTTTGCCATTTTTAAAATTATAAATTCATATATACTATTTGTAATAATTATATTAAATTTTAATATTAGAAATTCGGCAACAACTGACCGCCATCGACCGACCGACTTTTTTCGATTTTTTTAAAATATTTATTTTTATAAATTTTTTTATGACACCGACCAGCTTTGATCGATTCTTTTTGGTGGAAAAATGCGGGAATCTATTTTTAGCTCTTTCAAAATTTATTTTTCAAGAAATCAAACAATTTTGATTGATTTTTCATTTAAATTAAATCAAAACTGATATTCAAAACTGAAACCGGTCGGTAATTTTATTTTTTAATAAAACTGACCAAGCGCGAAAATATAATTAAAAAGTATAAATAAAATAAAAGAGAGTGTTAAAACAAAATACATCAATGTTTAGTGGTAGAATAGTATCCTGCCAACGTACAAACCTCAATTTGATTCTTAAACGGTGCATTTTTTAATTACATAATAAAAAATACCGATCGACTTTGGTCGACGTTCTAGGCAATTTTTTTTGTTTTTTTTTAATTTAATTTTCTTACCGAAGTCGGTCGAAAACATTTATCAAAGTCGATGAGTTGATTGTACCGACCATACGATTACCGACCATAACGAATTAATCGGTCTTCGATCGATTTTTGTTCCGATCGACTTTGGTCGACGTTCTAGGCAATTTTTTTTGTTTTTTTTTAATTTAATTTTCTTACCGAAGTCGGTCGAAAACATTTATCAAAGTCGATGAGTTGATTGTACCGACCATACGATTACCGACCATAACGAATTAATCGGTCTTCGATCGATTTTTGTTAATTAATTTGGCAATCGATTTGTATGTACATATTTATGTTCCACATCAAAATTACCGGATTCATCTTTTACGTCCGCCTCTGACAATACATAGAGGAAGAAGAGTCGATATATAGCAATCTTTGGCTTACAACCACTGGTTCTTTTTTCTTCTATTACTTACATTAGAAAGACAGTGATGGACAATGAATTCTCCCCTAAGCGGACAGGTGAGAGACACAAGCAATTGATAGCTATTGCAAATTCATTACTTAGTCTTGAAATGCGTCTGCTCTTCAGCACTACTACTTGGTCAAATGGGACTCACTTCTTTCATTCCTCTTGCATTTTGTTACTATTTCTTGACTCAATATGCCTTCACGTAGGACAAATTGTTGGTTTTATTTCCTACAATGCACGTTTAACGTACACAGATATTTTTATGAAAAAATTGCCAAGACATTTGCGTTTGATTTAGAATCGAGAATTTTCGAGGGATTGGATGTTTATTAATTGTGGAAGACGAAGTAAGTAGATCAGGCCATATTATATATTTGAGGAAACACCTAGTGTGATTTTGCATTATTTTACGTGTTTACTCTTAAAATTAGATAACAATTAAACTAATAAGTAGTTTTAAGGATATGTGATTTCGCCTGGCACAAACTGATAATTGTAAATTAATGATAGAAATTACAGTAAAAGTAAGTAAACAAATGTGACGAACAATTATAGCCTTTGAGCTAATTGGCCGAATGAACTATTAAAAATATGAACTGAACAGCGGAGCTTGCAAGAGATAAAATGTGATATATTACTTTGATATGCATGAATGTAAGATGGTTACAGAATGATTAGACCCCTTTTTATAGAGTAGAGGAATCATATTTATGATACAATTCTAATTAGAGAAGTAAATTCCATCATAGGCTAAATAGCCACTCTTAATTTGATCCATTCCAATATCTTCGCCATGGTCCTTAGCCAGTCACGGATATCTCGCCTTTTCGTTATTATGCTATCTTTGGTCTCGCTCGATGCCTATCTTGTTTGGCCTCGATCATCACCGATCTCGACCTCGCCAGGTACTTCGAATCCCGAACTTGGTGTCTTATCCTCATACCTTGGTCTGATATGCTATCCGGCCGATCCTCGATACATCCCCCTGGTCCTGGTCAATTAGTAATATTTGGTAGGCCTGATTTTAACCGTATACAGATAGGCCCCTCGTTTTTTGGAGTATAATGATGAGAAACTAATTGAGTCATCAACCTTTACCCCGATTTACCAAGACGTCATTACCGTGATGTAAGCGACAGAGTGACCGAAAGGTCTCGTCGATACAGCTCTCTAGGCTTTTAATGCTTGTCAGTTAATGGTCGGCCTTCATCAATTTTTAACGGTCACCATGAAAAATAGGCCTTTTTCCACTCTTTCAAACTTTACTTTCAATCTCTTCTGTTCCAATATTCAAAGCACTTTACATTCTCCAAGTTCTTCATCTGCAAATCTTCAAGTTTGATTGCTAACCTGTTTTCAAACTCCAAACATCATAATTCTCGTTCTTCTTTGTTCATAAAAATAAAAATGGCCAAAACATCTAAAACTATTTCACACAAGGGAAAAACTTCCTCGTCTAAGCCGGCTTACGAACAACCAGCGGTGGAACCACTCTTTGAAGAATTTTTTTCTCCGCCATGCGTCCTTAACTCTGACTTCAAAGTTGAAAACCTACTCGATTCTGGGCCAATGCGAGCCAATGTGGAGGTACATATGCACAATCACCCGTGGCGTTTTAATCCAAGTTAAAAAGAAATACAACTAGGTAGATAAGCATGTGGTGGTGCTCTTGAAGAGTCAATCACTACGTATGTGGAGGGATTTCTAAGAGTTTACACCCACCCTTTTAGATTTGGGCCCCCTGGATCCGGTTATCATCGACTTCTGCAAGAAGCACAAGGTCACCATCGACCAAATACACCCCTCTTTCAATAGGATAGTAATACTACTTAGTTTTTTTGCGAGCCAAGTCGATGGGCTTCCCTTTACCCTCGATCATCTTATATGCATATATAGCCCCTGACTTTATCGAGGGGGGTTAATAAAGCTTCAACGTCAGGCTTCTAAGGTGGCTTTCTCGATCATAGATGAGTACAAGGACCAAGGCTGGATAAGCCGATTTGTTCGAGTGAAGATCTCGGATTTGATCCTGGACGAAAGTATGCCATTTTCGGAGAAATGGAATATGAAACATAAGTACGGCTCCCTTTTATATTCTCCTCATTTTTTCATCTTTTCTTATTGACTCTTTATATGATACAGTTGTTGCCTAGATGTCGGGTGCAATTCCCAAGACGAGAACTGAGTCCGAAGCTTAGTGTCAAAATCAACACACGTTGAGCGCGCATGGCGCGAATTGTCGAGAGGTCGATAGGAGGCCCAAAACCATGATAAGTTTTTGTGTAATCTGATAACTTGGACCACTGTCCGAATTTCTTTTTAATCTCATTTACCCTTCTTTCGCAGACCTTGATAAGAACGTTATGATGAGGCCCCCATTAGGTGATGAATAAAACTTTCCCCAACTGTCTGCTTTGAAACAGAAAAAAGAGCGGAAAATGAGAGAGGCTTTGAGTTCCATGAAGTTGGACGACCAAAAGCCCAAAAATAGGTGGACCCGTAAGGGGAATGTAATCACTTTGACAATGGACTCAGTCCTTAGTCTAAGTATGAGCCCGAAGAGGGTGAACAAGAAGAAGAAAAGAAAGATAAATTAAGGCTGATAGCATGTACATGAGCTAGAATCGGGGCTTGGAAAGCTTCAGAACTAGTAGAAATCGATGTTGAACGGTCTAGACCCGATGAGGTAGAGGAGGAGACTTCGGCCCAAGTCCTCTAGCTGAAAGGAATCGAAGGCATTCTCCTCGAGGCAAAGAGGCCATTGAAGAGGCAATGGGTGTCTTCACAGAGAACGAAGCTCAAGGCTCCCCAAGATGGAGGCAATGCTTCAAAAGATCATCGGGGGGCAATAGAGATTGGGGATTCTCTCGTGTTTTCTTTTGTATTCGATTCTTTGATACGCAATGCTCAAGCTGTGGAAACTTGCCACGGGGAAGGAGCTCAAGGAGAGGAATATCTCTTTCGTGTTTGATTTGCCGGGATAGAAGAATCCACCGATTCAGGTGAACTAGAGGTTCCGAGAAAAAGCTCGGGTGAGGCATCCTCGAGTTCTAAACTTACCAATCAATTCTCAGGTCCAAATGCCGATCCCCGTCGCAAGCGAAGTATAATGATCACGGTCACGAAAGATGATCATGTTCTAGGTGTCCCCGTATGGGGTGGCCAGCTACCTCCGGGGTTTGGTCACAAAAGAGGACCGATCCCAAATGGACGTGGTGGGAGCACCTTGTCTTTTCAACAAAGCACAACAAGCTTTAAACCAGGTGATTTTCTTGCAACAAAGTTAACCTATATGTGCACGGTTCATTTGACTGTTTGTCCCTCACAAAGTTTACCTATCGAACCCCCGCTATTACAAAGTAATTTTCTTGCAACAAATTTAACATTCAAGGGTAATGCCCCTAGTATTCGAGGTTAACTTTAAAGAAGCCTCAGATACTGTTGAATTGTTATAACTTACCATGATCAGGGGTTACCTCGTTAAAACCTAACCAGAAAACCCAATTGGGAGAAAATCGGTCGAAGGGAAAAAGGGTACAACACGTGCTTTCAGACCTAAAGACTTCGTATTGAATGATCCATTGTCGTTCCCAATCGAACACCTGCAATTGATTATTTTAAAATATAATATCACTTTAGGAGTGATACATTCCAATATTTTGTAGTTGCTCGCCACTAATCATGCCGAGCTTGTAGGATCCCATTCTGATGATATCGAGGACCTGATATGGTCCCTCCTAATTTGGACCCAGTTTTACTTTATTTGGGTTTTGAGTGGTGAGGGTGACCTTTCTTAGTACCAAGTTCCCTATCTTTAAGTGTCGAAGATTGGTTCTTCGATTGTACTACCTTTCGATCCACTATTTTTATGTGAGCAATTTAATGACGAAGGCCTCGCGTCTTTCATCCAACAATTCCAGGCTTGTGGTCATAGCCTCGTTATTTGATTCTTCTATCGCATATCGAAGCCTAAGTCTAGGTTCCTTGACCTCGACTGAGATAAGAGCTTCTGCACCATAGATCAAAGAGACGGTGTTGCCCTCGTGCTGGATTTTGATGTTATGTGGTACGCCTGAAGAACCTCAGGTAATATCTCTTTCCATTTTCCCTTAGTGTCGGTCGGTCTTTTCTTAAGATTTTGAATGATTGTTTTGTTGGTCGACTAGGCTTGCTTATTTTTGCTGGGATGGTATGGCATCGATAAATCCTTTTAATCTTGTAATCCTTGAGAAATTTAGGCGCTTTTCTGCCTACAAATTGCTTTCGTTATCACATACAATTTCTGCGGCCATCCTGAATCAATATATAATGTGGTCCAAATGAAGTCTATGACTTCTTTTTGTCTAAGTTTCTCAAAGGCTTGTGCTTTAAACCACTTAGAAAAATAATCAGTTATAAATAAAATGAAGTGATCTTTATCTAGGGTCGATAGTAAAGGGCCAACAATGTCCATCCACTATTTCATGAATGGCCATGGGGATAAGACCGAGTGGAGCTGTTCCCTAGGCTGGTGTATCATCAGCGCATACGTTTGACATTTATCCACTTTTGAAAGAACTCTTTTGTATCATTTTCCATATCAATCCTATAGTACCCTGTTCTAATGACTTTGTGAACCAGTGATTCGACACCAGAGTGGTTCCCGCAAATTCCTTTGTGAATCTCTCGTAGGACGTAGTCATTGACTCCTATTCCTAAGCATATCGCCAATGTTCATCCTCCTGAATAGCGTTCCATCCTCAGCTAAGGTGAACCCTGCTGCCTTCATGCGTAGAGACCTAGACTCCTTTAGACCTAATGGGAGCTTCCCATTTATTAAGTATTCAATGTACATGTGTCTCTAGTCCCAGGTCAAACTCATAGAGTTTATTTCGGCATGGCCTTTTTCGAGTACTGATCTCGAAATTTGTACCACAGTCCCCGAGTTAAGTTCATCATCTTCGATCGAAGACCCCAAGTTTGTTAGCGCATTGTAATAACCTGATCAGTCATTTTGAGAAATTGTACTTTGCTCAGTTGTTTGAGGGAATGAGTAGATCCATATGATGTATTGTGGCTTATGTGAATATTCGGTTCTGATTTCAGGTTATCTGGAAATGATTTGAGAGAATGGTCTCAGCAAGAAGCTTTAAATTTGAAAGGTTTGACCAAAATTTGACTTTTTACTACTCAAACTCGGATGTTAATTTTGATGGTTCCGTTAGCTCTATTAGGAGATTTTGGACTTAGGATTCGGAATGTGTTTTGGAGGTCCGTAGTAGAATTAGGATTGAATTGGCAAAAGTTGGAATTTTGGAAAGTTTGACCAGGAGTTGACTTTCTGATATTGGGATCAGAATCTAGTTCTAAAATTTTCATAGTTTTGTAATGTTATTTATGACTTGTGTGCAAAATTTAAGGTCATTCAGACTTGAATTGATAGGTTTCGGCATCGAATATAGAAGTTGGATGTTCTTAGTTTTATTAAGCTTGAATCCATGTGTAATCTGGTGTTTTGATGTTGTTTTGAGTGATTCGAAGGTTCGACTAAGTTTGTATGATATTTGGGACTTGATGGTATATTTGGTTAAGGCCTCGGGGTCCCCAGGTGAGCTTTAGGTGGCTAATAGATCATTTTTAGACTTTGTTTGATGGCTGATATCTGTTGGTGTGAGTTTTCTGGTTGTTTGGCATCAGTCAAAATCAAGGTGGTCAAAATGGAGGTGGTTCACAATCATGGTGGTTCATAACTGAGGTTTTTCATAATTGAGGTAGTCCATAACCGAGGGGCTATGATCGACGACAGGATTGAGGCCATGGTCCAGGGCAAGATCCAGGCCATAGCTGAGGGTAGACCATGGGTAGCCTGTATAGAAACTTTAAGTTATATAATAAGAGGACTTCATCCCATTTTCCATTTTTGACGAATTGGAGCTGGGTAGAGGCGATTCTAAAGAGTTTTTTCAAGGAAAATATTGGTTAAAGTAATTCTTACTTGGCTTTGGCTAAATCCCACAATTATGTCTTCAATTTGATCATCTAATTTGTATTAGGGTTAAAAAGTTGGGAAAAAGAGGAAGTTCTCTTGAGATGGATTTTTGAGGTTTTGAATAAGATGTTGTTGTTGGATTTAGGTAAATTTAGTATGGTTAGACTTGTAAGTGAATAAGCTTTCTAGTTTTATGACTTTTTGTCGGATCTCAAGACGTGGACCCGGGGGCTGGGTTTGAGTGGATTTTGAGATTTGTGTCTAATTTGATATTTTTGCTTGTAAAATTCATTCCATTAGCACATATTGATGGTATTTTCTAGATATGAATAGATTCGGAGCGATTGGAGGCCGAGTCGAGGGGCAAAGGCATCATCGATTTGAGGTAAGTAACGATTATAAATCTAGTCTTCTGGTATGAAACCTTGGATTTCGTATCATTTTGAGGTGACGTACATGCTAGGTGACGGGAATGTGGGCATGCACCATTGAGGATTATGAGTTGTTCCATCCGATAGCTAGTATAAGTTGCGTATTTGGTTGAAACTATATGATACTTATGTGTTTTCAAAAGAGTTTCTATAAATTGGGATGAATGCCATGTTTACGCTTTATGCCAGAATTGTTTGGACCCTTAGGGGCCTTTTTCTTACTATCCTCTTATTGTTTCGAATGAAAATCTATACTCAAATATGTTATACTTATTGATTTCATAACTCAGTGTTTATTACTCTGTTTTGATGTATATAAATGTTGTTTTGGGCTAAGCACCTTATTTTTACTGAGAGCCCGAGTGACTTGAGAGGTCTATGACTGAGTGAGCTTAAGGGCCTGATTTGTGAGGATATTTATGGGATCGGGATGCATGCTACAACATGTTTTATTGATTCATGATTGAGTTAGGCCGAGGGTTTGATTGATTTGTGCCATGAGTTGGCTTGTTATAGCGCTTGGGTTGAAGGAGCCCCTCTAGAGTCTGCACACCCACAGTGAGTGCAGGTACCTACAGAATGCGAGTGTCGAGTGATTAGTGACTAGGAGGCATGAGTGATGGTGAGGTATGCCCGAGGGGCTTCATATGGGTGACTGTGAGGTTTTCCCGAGGGGCTGTATATAAGTGATGTTTCGCCTGATGGGTTGTTTATGAATTCATCATTTTTGCTCACTGTTGCATTGAGCCTCCATTTACAAACTGTTGAAAAATAGCTTCAAATTATTTTACCGGAACTGAATTTAAACGAAATGATTTGATTCAAACTCTGCTTTTAAAAGCTTGTTTTATTTTTTTACTGAGATTTCATGATATGAACTTTATATGCTCCATTTACCGTCACTACTTCTCAGCCTTTATTTACTTTCGTTGCTTACTGAGTTAGTGTACTCACGTTACTCCCTGCACCCTATGTGCAAATCCGGGCATATCAGGACCCCGTAGTGGCTGTTGACTATTCCAATCGTAGATCTTCTCGGAGTTAGCAAGGTAATGACTGGCGATCACAGCCCTGCGATTCTCCCTCCTATCTTCCTATAGTTAATTGTAGTTACTTTCCAGACTGTGTTAGTCTTAGTACATTCTTACTAATTGTAGTACAGGCTCATGATTAGTGACACCCTGATGTCGGGATTTATTTATGCACATTGTTTTGATTGAACTCCTTTATGAAGTTTTTATATTAAATAGCTTTGGAATTTTCTTTGAAATGGAGATATAATTTTCTAATTTTGTCTTTGTTTTTGTTTTAATGCTGCTTTCCATTTTATCCTATGCGCCGAGGGTCGATTGGAAACAGCCTCTCTGCCCTTTCGGGTAGGGGTAAGGCTCGTCTACATATTACCCTCCCCAGACCCCACCTGGTGGGAGTATACTGGGTAGTTGTTGTTGTTGTTAATGTATCGGCTTGCCTAGTACAATGATATGTACCATCACGACATGGTTAATTTTTGGGTCTTGATAGGCATCGACCTCACTTTTTGTCCTCTAGGTATATATTGTAAGGTCCACTCTTTAAATAGATGCAAAGTTATCAGTAGTTTGTCTCAGTATCTCTGCATTCGAAATTTCAGTAGACTTGTTTTACTATGGGAATCATATTTTGCCTCGATAATCTCGGCTCCCAAATGTTTAGCCAGCTCGTGACCTGCAATCATGGCCTCATACTCGACCTCAATATTAGTTAACTTTGAAGTTTTGATAGACTATCTAATTATGTAATCCATGGGTGGCTTCAAAACGATGCCTAGCCCATACCCCTTCACGTTTGAAGCACCATCCATGAAAAGGGTCCACACCTTCGATAATGTGCCAGATTTTAATAGATGTTCCCTTTACGACCTCGGATACAAGGGCTGGCATGAAGTTAGCCACGAAGTCTACCAAGATTTAAGACTTGATGGTTGTTCGAGGTTGATACTCAATATCATATCCACTGAATTCTATGCCCATTTGGCCAATCTTCCCGAAAGTTCGAGTTTATGCAAAACATTTTGAATGAGATAGGTAGTTACAACATATATTGGGTGACATTGGAAATACGATTTTAATTTCCTAGAGGCGCTTGTTAAAGCAAGCGCTAATTTTTCTAAGTGAGGATACCTAGTTTTCGCCTCACCTAAGGTCCGACTAACATAGTAAACATGGAATTATGTACATTGTTCTTCCTAGACTAGGACCCCACTTACCGCTATTTTTGAAACCGCCAAGTATAAGTAGAGTTGCTCAGGAGTTTACCTCGTGCCCAGTTATATATTTCGATCGCACAGGTGATCGATCAATATTTTTGATTCCAGTTCTTCGAATGTCAAGTTCGTTTCGTCGGAATCATCGGGGATTATAAAGGTTTGAGGTATCATAATCATCATCCTTAAAAGTTTCTTGCTTCTCAGATCAGGCTGAGGTTGGTGGTTGTGGTTGCTATTTGAATTCCTGCTTTCCCTTTGAATTCGATCTATTTTCTGATGAAAGTGTTGACACTGGTATCACTTTATAGATTATGAACATCTCCTTGGCGATGGGATGCTCTCTGTATACCGTTTTGATCCCCTAAAATGTCAGGAACTTTAGAACTCAGTGAAAGGTCGAGGGTACCGACCTCATGTTATTGATCCTAGTCCTCCCGAGAAGGGCATTGTACCTTATGTCACCCTCGATTACATAGAACTTTGTTTCCTCTATGGTTTCATCCATGTTTACCGATAAGATAATTTCCCCTTTGGTGGTTTTACTTTCCATGTTGAAGTCGTTAAGTACTCGAGTTGTAGGCACAATTTGATCTTGGAGTCCGAGTTGCTTTATGACCCTCAATCAAATAATATTTGTCGAGCTACATGGATCAATCAACACACGTTTAACTTGAACTTTATTCATAATGATAGATATTACTACTGCATCATTATAAGGTTGTTCGATGCTTTTTGCATCCTCGTTGTTGAAAGACAAGGTTTATTCTAGTAAGTAGTCCCGAGATTGATTTTACCTTGTGAATCTTACCTTGATGCGTTTAAAATACCGATCCTTGAGGAACATCGACTTATTCAACGATCATGGGAATCACATGTTGCGGATCTTCCTGCTCATTCTGTCTGTTTGAATCTCTGTTTTAAAGTGGTTCTTGGCTCGATCACTTAAGAATTTTCAAAGGTGCCCCTCGTTGAATAATCAGGATACTTCCACTCTTAGCTGTCTACAATCTTTTATTTTATGGTAATGGGTGTCATGATATTTGCATATTTGGTTTGGGTTTCTTTTACCGGATTGGTCTATAGAGGTCGAGGCCACCTGGTATCTTTGATACGCCCAATGGCCGATACTATGGCAGAAGCATCTACCCTAAAGTTAGATTTTGACAATTGAGTGCTTCTTTGGACCATGTATCCCTATCGAAAACACTCTTGCTTAAGAGCCCTTAGGAGCTCTGCCCCCAATCATTCCTTCTATCATTCTGAACTGGGTTGCGCCTAGGCCCGTTATTTCTTCAATCTAATTCGTATTGGTTGATATGAGTCTCTGTTAGATCGTAGTTCCCGGTCGACATCTCTTTTAACTCTTTCCACGAGCCTGCTACGATAAATCGAACCAATTGGAGCTCCCAGTTGATCTTCTTTGGCGCTAATCTTCAACTGATATCGATTATGTACATCAGACCAAGTGACGGCTGGATATTCGATCAAATCTGCTTTAATTGTTACGAAGCTATGGAACTCTGTTTGTTGAGACCTTGAGTGAAGGCTTAAACAGTCCAATCGTCGGTGACTGATGGGAAATCCATTCATTCAACTTGAAGTCGAGATACGAATTCCCTGAGCATCTCGTTGCCTTTTTGCATTACTTTGAACAGGTCCGACTTTCTAGTTGTAACCATGGCTCCAGTGTGTGCCTTTACAAAGGAATCTCCAAACATAGGAAATGAATCAATAGAGTTAGGTGGTAAATTATGATACCATATCATAGCACCCTTTGATAAAGTTTTCCAAATGTCTTCAGCAACACGGATTCAATTTCATCATCTCTCAAGTCATTTCCCTTAATAGCGCACGTATAAAAGGTGAAGTGTTCGTTTGGATCTATCATCATGTTACACTTCGGAATATGGGGAATAAGGAACTTCTTTGGGATTGGCTTCAGAGCCGTACTTGAGAGAAAAGATTTTTGGACAAAATTTTTGGAATCAAGTCCTTCCAATACTGGTGGTGCTCTCGGGATTTAGTAGACCCTGGAGATATAAGTTTCCACTTTTTTATCATATTCCTCGATCTTCTTTTCCTCTATCTTGATCCACTTCGTCAGTTCCTCGAGTATTTTTACGATAGCGGGATTAATCTCAGATTCTCCTTCATTCAATCTCTTTGGCACCGATTCGGCTCTATGAAAAACTTCTAGTGATGGCTCGATCTTGATCCTGCTTGGTGCACGATTCTAGTTTTGGAGTTGTGCTATTGCAACTTGTTGAATCTGCAACATCACGCATATCATTCGAAGGTTAATTCCGCATTCTTCACCACTCTATGTGTTCTGATCGGCTGTTCGATCGTCTCTACGGATGCTATTTTCAGGGTCGATGCCCAAATTCCCTTTAGTGGCAATATGAGAGCTAACATAGACTGGGTCTATGGCCGACAACCCATCGGCATTGACTGGAGGTACTCCGTTTTTCGGGGCGGCTACATTTTCGTTCTCGCCATGAAGACCAAGTCTGTTGTCTGTGTGAGTGGGTGTTACTTGAGAGTTGGACATGTTGATTCCTGAAATCAAAGACACATACGAGAACAAGCGTAAAGGAATGTGTGTTATGAGAATTAATACTAAGCAATTACTATTATTCTTAGCCCCACGGTAGGCACCAAACTATTTACCCTTAAAAATGGATAACAATTAAACCTATAAGTGGTTTTAAGGATATGTGATTTCACCTGGCACAAACTGATAAATGTAAGATTTAATGATAGAAATTACAGTAAAAATAAGCAAACCAATGTGGCGAACAATTATGGCGTTTGAGCTAATTGCCCTCGAACCGGCCGAATGAACTATTAAAAATATGAACTGAACAATGAAGCTTGCATGAGATAGAAATGTGATATATTGCTTTGATATGTGTGAATGTAAGATAGCTATAGAATGATTGGACCCCTCTTTATATATTAGAGGAATCCTATTTATGGTAGAATTCTAATTACAGACGTAAGTCCCATGATAGGCTAAATAACCTCTTTTGATTTGATATGTTCCGAGATTTCCGTTTTGATCCTTGGCCACTCATGGATATCTTGCTTTTCCGTTATTATGCTATCTTCGGTCTCGCTCAATGCCTATCCTGTTTGGCCTCAATCATCATTGGTCTCGACCTCGACCAGTACTTCGAATCCTGAACTCGGTGTCTTATCCTCATACAACAACAACAACAACAACCCAGTATAATCCCACTTAGTGGGGTCTGGGGAGGGTACTGTGTACGCAGACCTTACCCCTACCCTTGGGTAGAGAGGCTGTTTCCAAATAGACCCCCGACATCCTTCCCTCCAAAAACTTCCCACCTTGCTCTTGAGGAGACCCGAACTCATAACCTCTCCTCGGTCTCATATATACTACGGGACTGATCCTCGATCCATCCCCTGATCCCGGTCAATTAGTAAAATTCTGTAGGCCCAATTTTAACCGTACACAATACCATTACTTAGAAAGAAAGTAGAAGAAAGTAATTAATCGGATTTCAATATTATTGTATAAAAAATTTCTTATGCACCTGAAAGAAGTAATAATATGCTGAAGTATTGACTTTTGAGAGAGGCATGAGTACACCAAAATCTGGAAATTATGTTTACATATACTATTCTATTTGAAATGCAATCATTCTTCTTATTATAGTGTGTAGCAAAATGTAAGTACAAATCATAATGCCACCTCAAAACAATTCAACACTACAATTATAATGTGTAGATCACGAGGTTTCGCATGTTAGTCAATTAATTAATTCAACCAATTATGTTGTCATTAATTATTTAGTATGAATATCTGATATGACAACCACTTTAACCAGCTTGTCATTAGACTATAACGTAAACAAATTATGTTTTTATTTTTCCAGCGTACCAAGGCTTCAGATCATACTAGTTTGTAATTAATTTTAAACCAATCCTACAGTTAGCCGTTGCTGATCAGTCTTAATTATTTTATTTCTTCAATATCCTACAATATGCCTAAGATCGTTTAGATATCAGGCAGACCCATTCAGCAGACCCATTCACGAACATGAACATGAGTTTCTAACAAAAGCTGTACTTGCTTTTCTTTAGCTTAATCATTTAAATTATATATTTTTTAGTCCTGCACATGCAATTTGAAATTAGGCACCATATTAATAATCTTGAAAGTTTATAAGTTAAAACTTGTATTACTCGTCCAAATTTATTATTTGTACGTGAACGAAACTTCGTGTGAAATTCGTGTATGCATGGAAGTGAATGTGAGCACTTCCAAATTTAATTAAGAAAGGGTATAAGTATAACTATCGTCTTGAGAGGATAACCTTCTATTCACTTTTACTTAGGTGAGTCTTTCTCCCTTCTGGAAATTTTTGAGAGAGACTAAATCGATTGAGGTAATTAGAATATCAGGGCCAGGATACCCTACGTATGGCGTACGCATTAAGTAATTAGAATATTTGATAATGCGTACCTATTAAGTATCTAAGCTAACCTCGAAAAAATAGTGACGAGGAATAGATAATGACATTTACTAATGGTCTAATTATTAAAATACATGAAAATAAACAGACATGAAACACAATAAGTAGTGACAAAATAAGTAACTGTAGCTACAACATAATCCTTCAACATAATACCTATGAAATCCTCAAATATTATATGCTATCTCAATCGACCAAGAAAAATCAAGTAATTTTCAACTCTCAAGTCAAGAAGGAAAACTCATATTTACTCTGAATCCTATCGAATCTTACACACGAATTTTGTCGAGGCCGTACGGCACGATCCATAATAATAGTATACTCGGCAGAGGTTATACGGTCAGATCCATAGATGCATCTTACCATACTGTCAAGGCCGTACAACTCGATCGAAGATATTATTTTATAGCATTTTCGAGGCGTACGACCCAATCCACAAGAATAGAGAAACCTTCCGGAACTACCGATCACATATACATAACACGAGAATAGGAATGAAAAGAAAATATAATTTTACCGACAATCAAGTATCCCGCAACAACTCAAATCCCTCTCAAAACATAAATTCTCGTGTAGTTTTCATGAATGAGCAAGTTTAATTCAAGAAGCACAATTAAGGCATAATGTAGGACTAAGTCTTGCCAGACATGACAAAAATCTATCTTACACAACACCCATAACACATAACACATAGATACTAAAGTATGTACAAGGTTAAATCCCTCTTACAAGATTAGGTAACAGACTTACGTTTCTTCAAAGCACGCTATTCGGCTCTCAATCCTCACTAGTCGCCTAAAATCAACGCCGAGCAACACGAAGATAATCAAAAGACGCATAAACCAATCAACGCATGCTTAGAAGTTTATAATTTAACCATTAGAGTGATTTTCCAATCAAATTAAACTCACAAAGTCAAGAAAAATCAACCTCAGGCCCATGTGTTCGCATTTCGAAAATTTTCGAAAATAAATATTACTCATTGTCTTACAAACTCAAACATATAACTTATACCCAATTTCATGATTAATTTTGAGGTCAAATCTCAATTTTACAAAATCCTACGTTTTCAAACAAAAATCTAAAATTTCACTAATTTCAATGTTAAAATTTACTCATAATCTAAGTATTTAATTCACAATAGGTAAAAATCACTTACCTTATGATGCTTGATGAAAATCACCCTCCAAAGAACTCCTAAATCACCCAAGCCAAGTGAAAAATGGACCTAAGTCATGATATAAAAATACATTCTACCAAGGTCTTCCTCATTGCGATAATGGAAGTCTCATCGCGATCGTGAAAGCCAAATCTACAACTGCCCAATAATCCTCTTCGTGAATGTGAGAACGGCTTCGTGAGGGCGATACTTTACTAGGCCTGTCCTAGGAAAATGCTACTGGCGCTACGCATACACGAGGTTTAATCTCCAATCTCAGCTTCTTTCTCGCAAACACGACACCCTTTTCGTGAACGCCTAGCAACACTTCCCTAATTCTATACGAACGCAACTCACCCAATGCTAATGCAAAGAACAAAATAGCCTCCAGTAAATCCCTTCATTGCTAATGCATGCCTCCCACTACCTCCACGAAGAACAAAATAATAACCCGCAAAATTTGCCAACTTCAACCTTGCTCCGGGTGGTCCGAAACTCACCTGAGCCAACCGGGGAACTCATTAAATTATAACAACAAGTCCATAAAAATAATCCGGACTTACTCGAAGTCTCAATACACATATAATAATATCAAAACCAATAATTGAACCTCAAAACCAAATTAATTAACTTCTAAATTTAAAATTTCTTTGAACTAACTCCGATCGTGACAAATCATACTGAGACACCTCATTATGATGCCAAATTTTACGCTTGTGTCACCAATCACTATACGAACCTATTCCAACGCTTGGAATCCCAAACGGACATCATAATATCAATGTTTACTTCAAATCTAACGTAGAAATCTCTAAAATTCAATATGCTAACTTTCAACAATAAGCGCCGAAACAATTCCGGTCCACCCGAAAATCAATCTAAACATACGCACAGGACCAGTAAACCCGATCCACAGCATCATAATCACTCAGTGGCTTGGACATATATACATGAACATCAAAGGACTCACGAGATAAACTAGGTAAGGAGAAAATATAGAAGATACATAGCAATAGTAAACCCTAGATCGGATACTATTGCATATAGTCTGACTTGGAAGGCATAGAATCTATCCGGAACGCCATCTAATAGGCATCTACCTCTAGGGTGACCCCTACCCAACTAACCTTCACCTCTGGTTGGTTGGATGGCAGTGAGGCAGGTGATGCGGTAATCATATGGTAATGGTCCTACTATACTACCTTGTCTTCATGTTTAGGGCAAAACTTTCTCATATGACCAAGCTCCTCACACTCAACCTGCTAATCTTGGTTCTAGCCTAGATAACCTGAGTGCCCACTGGAGGATGAATAGTTGGCGAACATTAGATGCTCTTTGGAATCGCACACAAGTAAGGTCGTGTTGGAGTACCCCAAGCAATTTGTGGTGCTAAATACATGGGCCTACTACGCTGGCTCCTCATGAACTAACCTTTAACCCTAGCTGGACACAGCTGAATCCAGTAGAATATCGAGGCATCTTATCCCTTGGTGTGAACTCTCTACCCTAGTTATGGATACTCTCAATCCTCCTAGATATTTTCACAACCTGATTATAACGAGTCTCACTCTTTGCCTCTCGGGCCTTATAAACCTGAATCTCATAATGAAAACCTCCAATAAACCTCTAGACTCTCTTTGTATCTGTGGGGAGTTTGATAGTTGCATGACGAGAAAACTCAGAGAATCTCAACCCATAGTTGGTAACGGACGTTTGATCTAGGCGGAGGATCTCGAACTGACCCCGTATATCCTACCTTTGTGAGGGTGTAATATACCTCTCCAAAAAGAGGTGTGTGAACTAATCTCAACTAAAATATGGTGAAGTCCACCTCATTGGACTCCACTAATACCATATTATGCACCCTCTCTCTGCTATGGTAAATGAAATCATGTGGGTCTTCTAACTGCTCACCAAAAAAGATAAGAGGATGAAGCTTAGTCCACTATCCAGCCAATTCGTCTCTTCAAAGTTCACTGCGAATATGACCTCTGCTATAGCCGCTACAATTGGCTGAACCCTGCCCACCGGTTGTGTACACGGGGTCTGACACACAATAGCAGTGTGCCTTGGCACATGAGTCATAGGGGTCTGTGCACCCCCTCCTACCTGATATGTGACCGAATCTGTTAGAAATTGTCCTTCCTGAACCATAGAATCCATTAATCATAACATACGACCATGACTCTTGTAAGCTTGGTGTTGACACCCAATTTTTTTCTATTATATTTTTTCAAATGCATGTATCATTTCAAAACTATGCATTAGCATCAATTGATTTTTTTTTTTCACAATTTCTACTTTTTTAGGGATTTTTTGTTAATTTATCACAGTTATATATTTATATAAATAAGTACAAATTGCATCACAAAGGCCTTTATAGTAATTTCACGGCTTAATATTGCTATTTATATTTATATTAGGCTCAAATTACTACACAAATAGCCACATTTTACATTTCTAGGTTACAATTCCAATAAATTTGCAATTATAGCCCATGCATGCATTATTACATTATTTTATAGAAAAATAGCTCATTGAATTTTTATAATATTGAGTAATTGTTTTAAAACGTTTCAATGCAGGAAAATGATTTTTTGTAGGGTATTAATTATTTTTATAATTATATTTATCAATTAAATGGGAATTTAACAAATGACCCTTTTTATTTCAGACCTAGCCTAATTGAATGGCCTAATTTCAATCCCAAATCCTTAACCCACTAAGACGAGGCCTAAATCAAATTAAAACATGGCCCCTAAACCTTTCAATCTTATCTGTTAATTATAGAGAGCAGCGGTCACCGTTCACTCTACCATTTTTAACCTGAATGACCCCCTAACCTAATTCATTCTTACCAAACAGCTGCCCTAGAATCCCTAATCCTCTCTGTCTCTCAGAGACCTAATCCTAACCCTAGCCACCGCCACTCAAAATTAGCCCTAATCTCTTTGATTCCTATTCGATCCATGGATTTCCATGGATGTTTAAGACTTCTACTTGCCTCTTACATCTCTTGGTTGCTCGTTCTTGCGATCTCATGGAAAGGTCTCGAAGAAATCTAGTCCAGATCTTGTCCAAGTCTCCCTGAGAGTCTGCCTATGGTCTCTGAGTGTGTTTCTATCGATGTTCTGTGGTGTGAATCTTTGGTTCAAAGCCAGATTCTCTTTACCCTTTCCTTTTTCTTTGAAACCTTAGTGTTTAGAGTTGAATCTATCAAGATCTTTGTCGATTTGGAATGCTTCTGAGCTCATCACTGATATTTTCTTTAATATTCTCTTAATTCTATATTGTTGACCGATTTTTAGCAATTGCGAAAGGATTTATGCTTTCGTTGTTACTTGTTGTTCGAATCTCTACATATTTGAAGTGTTTCAAGCTTCTATGGCTATTTTCTTTAAAGGTCCTCCGATTTTTCCACTGTTAATCAACTCCAAGTATTTATCAAATTATGGTTTTGGCTTCGCAAATGGTTTTTCTGAGATGCTTATGTTTTGTTTAATCTTTATTGCATGATTATGTTTCTGGTTTAACTATCTGACTATGCATTGTTTGATTTCAAACTTTTGGCTGTTATTGTTTGAATTATTGACTGAAATGCCTAATTATAGGGTTTTATCTGTTTACTAAATTAATTAACTGATTTGTCTTTGTTTTCCTTAATCCTGAGGTTCTTAATTTATGTCTATTGCTTGTTTATGGGGTAATTGATCCTTGATTGGTTTATGATTACCTGTGTTGCCTTATATGTGAAATTGATACTTGGTTTAAGGGTTCTAACCCTAATTGACGGACAAACCCAATTCTTGCCTTATTTAAAATTCAATTAGAGTTCTTTATGGGTATAACTCCCTAATTTTTTATCCCCTATCAAGCTTGGTTGATTCCTTGCCTTTACCTTATTTTAAAATATTTACCTGCCTTGCTTTATTTTTTTACACTATTCGACTCCTATATATATACTCGTTTTCTACCTCTCAAGCACGAACGAACAGTAGTTTAGAACACATACACAAAAACTTTCTCTCATCTCTCTTTCTACTACTTGTGATCCTTACTTGTGAAATCATGCTTATTTCACTTTCGTCTTTGCTTCTTTAACTGGTATGTTTCTATTCCTAATGACATTCATTATGTTATGAAGCTTAAACCTATGTGCTTTCTTGTCTGTTGCTTTATTTCTGTTGAATCAATGACCTTTCTGTATTTCAATTAGCATGACTACTTTTGCCTTCTATTTATGGGCTTCAACTAGTATGGCTACTTGTATGATTGAATATTTGTGTTTCTTCCTGTATTCATCTGCATGATTGCCTCTGTATCCATACGTGAATCTCACTATGTCTATCCAACATGTTTACTGCAATGTTTATATTTTGTGTGTTTTAAATAGCATGCTTAGGTTTTATTGTGATTTAGACATTAAATTAGTATTTCTGCCTACCCTATGTCTCAATTAACCAACGTGACTGTCTTCACTCTTATTTTCATGTACTCCTTTTCAAGTACCTTGTATTCCCAACCTCTTCTCCTCTTTGTGTAACAATTTGTACCTCTAAAACTGATTGATAAAGTAAAATTGAAATTGGGCAAATGTGATGCTTTGTGACTATGTTGTTATTTGTTGAACCTTCCTTTCCCTCCAAAGGTTTTCGATATGTTTCTCACTCTTAATATATTTCTCCAAACTAATTCACATAAATCAAGTTCGGGAGGGGCCCACCATTGTGGACCGCGAGGGATGTCTAACACCTTCTCTTCGAGATTATTTTGAGACCTTACCCAAGTCTTTGGTAATGCAAACCGGTTTTCATAAGTTATTTGCTTTAGATATCCTAATGCACCTTAGATGTGTTAGGTGGCGACTCTTCAAGTTCAAATACCCAATTCTCAAAAGGAAATGCGTTGTTCCCCCATGAATGTCGAAACCCAAACTATGCAAGGAAAAAGGGGGCGCGATAACATGGTGACTCTACTGGGGATATTTTAGGCTCTTTCCATAACGAACTTGTTTTTGTGAATTAGTCATAGGCATGCTTTATCCTGTACACCCTTCCCTTTTATTTGGATTTAATTGCTTATTTTTCAAGCATCTATGATTTCCTTTATTTCCTGAAACTGACTTGTCTCTTCTTTTTCTTTTTTAGTAACTGTCTTTTAATTATTTAAATATTACATTTATCATTTTTAACGTACAAATACTTGACAAAATTCTATTATAGTTGCATAAATCATGCTCAACATCATATTCCACTCATGCATAGTAATACTATAGCAACGCTTGATGAGTGTTTGCGCTCTTCCTATATATCAACTTTTAAAAATGAAATGGTGTATTTACGGTAAAACTATTCGATCACTGGTGCATTCGACGGTTCCGTTCCTTTCCCCCTCAAGTTGTCTGCTTGAGGGTCCCATTGTAGACCTCTATAGAAACCTTACTCTAATTAATTGTGCATGCATAATGGTCAAAACTAGCCGGGTTAATATATTGTCTACATAATGACCCCTTAAGACAAGCCTCACCAAAAATTTCATCGGGTTTTCCATAATCCCAACGAATATAATCATGATTGTGTGCATTAATTTGCAGAAAATGAGGCACGAAGTCCCCAGATTAGGCTGGTCGGTAGCATACCATAACTTTTGCTAGATTGGTGGAGGGACCTTCCCTCAAGTGACCAAAATCATGTAAAAATAGTCTTAGTAAATTTGTTTCTCTGTTGGATCTTCAGCCAAACAAAATGTTGATCGAGGTTGCCATTATCTTTTTGGACAAAGAGAGGGTGTGTTCCTCTTTGGGGACATAGAAATGACCTCTCTTCTAAAATAAATAGGGGGTTTTGCTGGATTACCTTGGGATAGCCCCGGTTTATTAGCACCTAAAAATTGCACCACTATAGGATTCCATAAGATGACGGGGTTGAAGAAAAATGATGACTTGGAGTGCCTAGAAAACACCTACATATCTTTTGACTTCCTCTGTGAATGATACATTCCTAGTGGCTCTTACCGTATTTTTGAAGATGTGTGCTCAATCACCTCCTCATTGTTGGGTCTTTGTTTTCAATGTGTGTTTCTTGGGCATGCTGGTGTTCTCGATTTAAGGGGACACAATTCACACCAGGCTGTCCAGGGTGGCCAAAACTTTGATGGATGGGATCAAGGGGCAAAAATATACCATAAACCCTATGATCATTGCAGGCCGGGCCTTGGAATGCTGTCAGAAGGGGTTCAGACTCTTTTAGGGTTGTAATTTGTTGTTACATGTTTGGTTGTTAGCTCATCTCCAAAGGGGTCAATACCGCCAAGAGTTTCCATGAAGGCCGTGGAATGATCACATAGCTTTCGACCAACCTAAGAGAATGACTTATATTCCGGACATGTTTTCTCACCCAAGGATAATGTAGGATGGGTGCAGTTTTTCAACAAGTTAACTAAGGACCAGGTCTAATGGATGTTCGAGTGGTTCCCTACCGACGAATTCATCATCAGACCCAGGGTTGTACCCCACTTGGTACTAATTGGGTTAAGGGGAATATACCCTTATACTTCCATCGGGGTTATGTGATAGGCAGGCAGGACACATGTCGTATCGAGAGTTGCCAAAATGAGTCACTTCATAGCCGATTTAAAGGGTGATTCCATCCTGTGTAAAATAGAAACACAACATATGTGGACTTTGAAGATTATTGGGGAAAAGGATATCATCGAGCCAAACCGATATCATGCAGATCACTCATACTTCTACCCCTCGTGGTTGGATGATAACATAGCAAGAATCTTCGAGCCAAGAGTTGGTCCAGGAAACAGGGTCATATTCAAATTTTCCAAAGCAGAGGTGAAGTATAACAAGTTGCGCAAAAGAATTCATAAGTCTGAAGCCGAGCGTATGGTGCAGCATAAGGCCGGCATAGAAATGATCAATGAGTGGAAAGAGAGGGCTAGTAAATCTAGGGAAAAGTTGGTATATCTGGAGAATAGCCTGATGGAATTGGAAGGGAAAATGAGAAAGGGAGTCACCGTTTGCCAGAACATTAAAGGAAACGAAGGAGGACATTTGGCAAGGGCATTCATAATGTTGAACTTGCGTGAACTGGGGGAATTGATCGACAATAGCATCTGCTCTGGAGAGGGCCCTTCTGGGACCAAGTAGATTAGGTTTACTTGCTTTTTTGATGTAATAAGGCCAAATTCCATTAGTAATGTTGTCTTATGTAGTGTCTTTTTGGGTTATCTACTTTTAACATTAATGAAATGAGGCAATTATTGGCATTGAATTTCTCCAAATTTATTTGTCACTAGGCCTATTTTGGGCACAACGAGGCTCCCAAATTAGGATAAGAATTTATATTCCTGCACTATGTGCTTAAATATTGCAAACATTTCATAACCATTATTGACTTGTTTACCTTTTATTTTTCTTTATTCTTTACTTTTTCCATTCCATAAGGTTGGTTCGCACATACTGGCATCATTAACATATCACACCAGATCTAGAGGCCCTCCACCCTCTCCTCCTCTAAGCAATATAAAGAGCAGAGTGAAAGCTAAAATGAATGACATTTGTAGTATTTTAAAGGAAAATGTAGAGAATGCAGAAACTTCAAACGGTAGGACTACTCTGACACTAAGTTATTTGATTTTATGATTGGAACAAAAGATGTTGGAATTATAGGGAGAACTTGTGCAGGTACGCAACTTAGCAAACCTATCCCTTACCCTGAATGTCCCTGACATCAACCAACAAAACACCAAAGACCCAACACCTCCTCAAAATACACCAAACCAGCATCCATAAAACCCTCTCGCACCACATCAATATACAAATCCACCTCAAAATTCCAATCCTTACTGATACTAACTCTACAATAACACCATCATCAACCAATCCAGTACCCACCAAGTGCTACATATCACACTCCTTAGAACACACCATAACCTATTCCTGATCCTTAAAACTCAACCGAAGACCACAACTACACCCAAGTCCCTGAGAATCACCAAAATAACCCTCTATATGTGGAAACCATACCTCACTTTATTCAACCAATCTCCTATACACTATAATCTACTGAGAAGGACCTGATCATCAAGAACATGGATGAGGAACTCAAGAAATTGACGAGTCAAGTTTAGGGTTTTGAAGGAGGAAAATGGATGGAAGGTTTGAATTATGAAGACCTATGCATTCAGCTGGATGTAGAACTGCCAGAGGGTTACAAACCTCGCAAATTCAAAATATTTGCGATACAGGTGATCCCAGGGTTCATCTAAGGACCTATTATGATAAGATTGTCAAGGTCGGAAAGGATATAAAGATATGGATGATGCTTTTTATGAGGGGTCTTACGGGAGATGCTTTGTCATGTTACATCAGCTAGGATCCTAAGAAATGGTCCAACAGGGTGAGTATGGCATCTAATTTCATGGACCGATTCAAGTTCAACACAGAAAGTGCACCAGATGTCTTCTACATTCAGAACCTCAAGAGGAAGCCCACCGAGACATTCCGCGAGTACGCTACTCGTTGGAGGTTAGAAGCGGCCAAAGTCAGGCCAGCATTAGACAAAGAATAGATGAACAAGTTCTTCGTCAGAGCCAGGATTTGCAGTACTATAAAAGGTTGATGGTTATTGAAAACCATAAGTTCTCTGATATTATCAAACTTGGTGAAAGGATCAAAGAAGGCATCAATGGTGGGATGGTAACAAACTTTGAGGCACTACAGGCCACGAACAAAGCACTACAATCAAGCCACATATCAAAGAAGAAAGACGTAGGGCTAGTAATGGTAGCTCAAGGCCCAAAATCTCCACTCACATACCAAACACCTCCACCCACAAACCAAACTCTACCTCTACATATCAACCCTCATCTACCAGATATTCCCAACCAGCCACTACCTATCAGACATATAATTCTCAACCATCTCATTTTCAGTCATCTCTAACTCGTCAAAATTACCTAAGACCACGACCTAATTATGACCACAGACCACCCAAACAATACACTACCATTGCTGAACCTATCAACCAGTTGTACAAAAAGGTTAAAGGCTACTGGCTACGTTACTCTTATTCCTGTTGTGGTAGTGGAGAACTCATCTCAATAGGTCAACCCAAATAAAACCTATGCATATAATTTGGTATGAATGGGCACACCATTGACGAGTGCCGAATATCAAAAGATAAAATCCATACTTTGATTGACAACAAGGTCCTACGAGAAAAAGAAGCTGCACCCAACATTCGCAACAACCCTCTCCTAGATCATAAGGGCGGTGGAAAACATGTGATAGAGACAGATGAAGAATGGGATCCTGAGTGGTCAATTGCGCTTATTCGATAAGGTGATGACTTTAAACCTGAAGTGACACTCACTCTTATTATAGTACAGACTTAGTCACCAGTCGACATTGAGGTAGCCATATCGATTCCATTTGAGGTAGAGGTAGCTCCACCTGCAGCCACACTTATTCCATTTGAGGTAGAAGTGGAGACACCTTTCATAGTGACAGAATCAACCACACCTCCTTTCGATTCCAAAGCAATACCTGAGGATTACGTTGCTGAAGCTAGGCGAAAGGGAAAGACAAAGATGGAAGCATCTGATACTGCACAAGAAATAACCAGAACCGGAAAGGTCCATACACATGAACGCTTGGGAGGATCGAGCAAGGAGGCCACTACCAGGCAACATGTCACTGACAGGGCCAGATGATCTATTGAGGAAAGCACAGGTGAGGGAATACTCCGTCATTGATCATTTGAACAAAACTCCCACTCAGATATTCATCCAATCACAATTGCAAAATTCAGAGGCGCATAAGAATGCTTTGATGAAGCTTACGTACCAAAAAATATCTCATGCGGAGAAATGGACAACATGGTAGTGTATGTGGTGGAAAGTCATAATATCACCTTCCACGAGGATGAATTACCTCTTGAAGGGTTGAATCACAACCCAACATTGCATATCACGGAACAATCTGAAGACTAATTTATCCTAGAGTCCTGATAGATGGAGGTTCAAACCCCAACATTTGTCTGTTGGATACTCCGAAAAGATTGGGCAAAGGTTTCCATGAAATATAGGCAGGAAGTATAAACGTGAAAGCCTTTGATCGATCAAAGGGCCACGATTTGGGAGACTAATATTTGTCTGCAGATGGGGCCAACTTGGTTCGATGTTGTATTCCAAGTACTTGACATATCAGCTACATACAATCTTTTGTTGGGTCGACCTTGTATACATGTCTCTAGGGTTGTGTCTTCCATACTACACCAGGCCGTGAAGTTCGAATCAAACCATCAGGAGTTGATCATTCACGGATATGGGAATAATCCCATTTACACCAGTCAAACTATCAAGGTTATTGAGAATAGAAGAAGTCTAGGAGGGGAAACTTATCACCACACCGAACATGTCAATGTCGTTAAGAAAGACAAATAGTGGAGTAATAAAATAGAAAGCATACTAGCATGGTATGGGTATGAACCCGGCAAAGAGCTTGGGAAGAATATCCAGGGCATTACTAAACCTATATAATTGAAATGTCATGGTACTACCTTCGGGTTCGGACTAGTATACATGGCAAGAGTATGATGATTGGTTTCCTCCATGGCGTGAGCCTTATTACTCTCTCGAGCAACTAGTGCCACATCTGGGTCAAACTTTTCACTAGGCTGATACAATATGGGGAACGGTAGAGGAAGAAGCTTTAGTTGGGATGAGGAATATGTTCTTAGAGGACGAGGATATGGATTGCAGTGAAATAATTGAGGATGAGGGGGAGGAAGAAGGCCTCGTCATTCACATAGTGGAAAAGGGAGCCGTTCTAGGAATTGGACTGCCACACCATCTCGGGTCCACCGAGTCCCTAGGTAGCTTGGCACTTAGCCTAGTCTATTTCTATAGCCATGCTAGGCATTTCAGATGTTTTTAGTAATTTTATTTTATAGACGCATTTTGTTTCAAAATAATTGTTCGATTCATCGAGCTCTATTTGTTTGGATATTTTCGAATTTAAGCACTGGATTGCTATTTATTATTCATTATTATCTTTCACTTTTTTCTTTCTACAACATTATTATTACTTTTCCCAATGAACCGATGACTGTGACATGTAATGAGACAACGCAATATAAGGATAGTGACTCGGAGGAAGAAGATGAATTACCTAAGGAAATTGTTTGAGAGGTGAAAAACTTTGAAATAAGCCTAAGTCCAACCTGGACGAAACCGAAGCAGTGTATTTGGGATATGCCGAAACCGTTAAGGAGACTCGCATAAGCATTTACTAATCACCGACATAGAAAAAAGAGTACATTCGTTTCTTGAAGGATTACGATGATATCTTTGCATGGTTGTATGATGACATGACCGGTTTGAGCACATGCATAGTGGCTCACAAGTTTTCTTCCAATCCAATATGTTCGCTGGTGAAGCAGAAACTCAGAAAGTTCAAACCAGATATAAGCCTAAAAATCAAGGAGGAAGTTACTAAGCAGATCAAAGCCAAATTCCTCAAAGTAGTTGAGTAACCAACCTGGTTAGCCAACATTGTACCAGTTCCAAAAAAAAGATGGGAAAGTCATAGTATGTGTTGACTATCTAGACTTAAATAGTGCAACTCCCAAGGACGACATCCCAGTGCCAATATACTCATCATGATCGACAATTGTGCCAAGCATGAGCTCTAATCCTTCGTAGATTGCTTCACATGGATTAAGAAGACACAGAGAAAACAGCTTTCGTTACACCATGAGGGTGTACCGATACAAGATGATGCCATTTGGTCAAAAGAATACTGGGGCTATTTACATGAAAGCCATGACAACCATGTTCCATGATATGACACACAAAGAAATAGAGGTGTATGTTGACGACGTCATTATCAAATCCAAGAGGGTCGCAAATCACATAGCGGATTTGAGAAAGTTCTTTGACAGGTTAAGGAGGTACAACTTAAAGTTGAACCCCAAAAAATGTGCATTCTGGGTTCCCACAGGAAAATTATTAGGATTCATTGTCAGCTGTCAGGGAATTGAGTTGGATACGTCCAAAGTTAAGGCTATTCAAGAGTTACCACCACCTAGGAGCAATAAGAACGTGATGAGCTTTTTAGTATGCCTCAATTATATAATACACATCATAGCACAATCCACAGTTATATGTGAACCCATATTCAAGATGTATAGGAAAGATGCTGAAACAAGTTGGACTGAAGTTTGTCAGAAAGCTTTAGACAAAAACAAGATGTACATATCCACACACTAGTTCTACTCCCGCCAGAACCTGAGAGACCTTTGCTACTCTATCTATTTGTATTATATGGAGCTTCCGATGTGTTTTAGGAACAACATGACAAGACAGGAAGAAAGGAGCAAGTCATATACTGGTGGAGTAAGAACTTCACACCTTACGAAGCACGATATTCTTTGTTGGAATGCACTTGCTATTCTTTGACTTGGACGGCTTAGAAATTGAGGCATTACTTATGTGCCTATACCACATACCTTATATCCAGGATGGACCCTCTGAAGTACATATTTTAAAAGCACATGTCGACTGGGAAGTTATCCAAGTGGCAAATATTGTTAAGTGAGTTCGACATTGTCTATGTAACTCAGAAGGCGGTCAAAGGATAGGCATTTGCCGATTGTGTGAGGAGAATACAAACCCTTGAAAACATATTTTCCCCATGAAGAAGTATCATTCATAGTAGAGGACATTGTTGAAGCTAACGACAGTTGGAGGATGTTCATCGATGGAGCTACAATCTTAAAAGGAGTGGGCATTGGAGCGGTTATGGTATCAAAAATAGGTCAACACTACCTTGCATCTGTGAAGCTCAGGTTTCCATGCACCAACAACATGGCGGAATATGAGGCTTGCATCACGGGACTCAATCTGCCCAATGATAAATATACAGTAGTTACTGGTAATTAGATATTCGCATATTTTGGTACATCAGGTTCAAGGTGAGTAGGCTATGAAGAACATTATGATATTGCCATACTTGCACCACGTATAGGAAATGACAAAAAGATTCACAAAGATAGAGTTCAAACATATGCCCAGAATTCAAATTGAGTTTGGAGATGCACAGGCCACTTTCTCATCAATGATACTACATCCAAACAAGAATTTCATTGATCACATCCTGGTGAGAATTCATAATCAACCGTATTACTATGGTCATGTTGAGAAGGAGACGGATGGAAAACCTTGGTTCTACGGCATCAAAGAATATTTTACAAGAGGATAATACCTAAAACAAGAAAACCACACTCAAAAATGCACAATGCGGAGGCTATCCAATCACTTCTTCCAAAGTAGAGGGACCATGTATAGAAGAACCCATGATCTAGGTTTATTAAGGTGTTTTGATGCAAAGGAAGTTTCCAAGTTGCTCGAAGAAATACATGTTTGAACTTTTGGACCACATATGAATGGTTTTGTTCTAGCCAAGAAAATATTCATAGCTAGATATTTTTGGATGACCATAAAGACATATTGCATCTGGTACGTACAAAAATGCCACCAATGCCATATACATGCAGACATGATAAGGGTGGCACCTAATGAGCTCAACGCAACAAGTGCACCTTGGCCATTTGCTTCTTAGGGAATGGATGCCATCGGTCAAATCAAACCTACTGCTTCAAACAGGCACATGATTATTTTAGTGGCCATTGAATATTTCACAAAATGGGTAGATACTGCATCTTCCAAAGTGGTAACCAAGAAAGTTGTCACAGATTTTGTCAAGGATCGTATTACTAGCCGATTCGGAGTTGCCGAGTCCATTATCACTGATAATGCCGCCAATCTCAACAATGACATGATGAAATCCATGTGTGAAACCTTCAAAAGCAAGCACAAAAACTCCACAACATACAGACCTCGGATAAACGGAGCCATAAAAGCCGCCAACAAGAACATCAAGAAGATACTAACAAAAGTTGGTAGAAAACCACAAGCACTGGCTCGAGAAGTTACCCTTTGCCTTAATAGGGTACCGCAATACAGTCCACACATCAACTAGAGCAACCCCTTATTTACTAGTTTGTGGTGTCAAAGCTCTCATTCCAACCGAGATAGAAATTCCATCTTTAAGGATCATACAGGAAGCCGAACTAAGTGATGCATAATGGATAAGGAGCCGCTATGAGCAACTGGCCCTTATAGATAGAAATATAATTAATGTGGTATGCCATAGTCAGCTTTATCATAACAAAATTCCCAAAGCTTTCAATAAAAGAGTCAAACCATGGCAATTTACACGAGGATAGTTGGTACAGAAGAAGATCTTCCCACATCAAAACGAAGCCAAAAGAAAATTCTCTCCTAACTGGAAAGGTCCCTACATGGTTCATAGGGTGATAACAGGAGGAGCACTCATACTTGCATAAAAGTATAGAGAAGTCTGGCAAAACCAATCAATTCAGACGTATTCAAGTGATACTACGTTTATACTATTAACATTCCTTCATCTGATGTAATTGTACTATATTCGACCTGGTTCCTATTTGAGAGGGGATATTTAGGCAGCCATATGGGTTTGATCATATCATAATAAAATTTTTATTTTCCCTCAAAACCAGAAACTGGGGCAAAAATTTTGAGAAGGCCCTCAAAATTCTGGAGCAAGTCAAGCCAACGCTAGCATATGCCAGATGGTCAAAAACTAGTTAAGATACTATGGTAGAATTTTGAGAAGAATTCTCAAAATTGCAAAGAAGGATCAACATTCATCACTCGCACACTGTCGAAGATCATTTACCAAATTAGAGCAGAATTTTGAGGAGAACCCTCAAAATTCTAATACGAGAAAAGCTGCAATGTATCTGAAATGTGTCATAGTCGCTAGTTCAACTAAAATTTCTTGATATTTAACTATGTTTGTAAAATAACTCTACTTTCAACAATAAATGCATATTTTTGAAAACTCTATTTCCACGGAAGCTAGGTGTTACCCAGGGAAACTCAAACAAGGCCTCTAAAACAGAGCGAAGCAACCTCCCCTTACAAAATTTACAATTTTTCTTTGAGTGCAAGAACATCTGACATAACAATAGCATTCGCAAATATATACGCACAGCAAAATCACTATCAATCGGGCCACCAGACATCAAATATATATCCGGCTAAGAAATACTCTACTCTTATTTGCCACATGTTCGCTGCATAAGTCTAAGCACTACCTCTCTTTGCATGAGGCTAAGCCTTACCTCCATATTTTCATAAGGATAAGCACTATCTTCTCTTTGCATGAGACTAAGCTCTGTCTCCATTGCATGAGGCTAAGCCCTACCTCCATATTTGCATAAGGCTAAGCACTACCTTCTCTTTGCATGAGACTGACCTTCATCTCCAATCTTGCATGAGGCTAAGCCCTGCCTCCATATCTCATAGGGCTAAGTACTTCCTTCTCTTTTCATGAGACTAAGATCTGTCTCCAATCTTGCATGAGGCTAAGCCATGCCTCCATATTTGCATAAGGCTAAGCATTGCCTTCTCTTTATTGAGACTAAGCTTTGTCTCCAATCTTGCATGAGGCTAAGCCTTGCCTCCATATCTGCATAAGGCTAAGCATTGCCTTTTCTTTGTATGAGACTAAGCTCTATCTCCAATCTTGCATGAAGTTAAGCCCTGCCTCTATATCTACATAAGGCTAAGCACTGCCTTCTCTTAGCATGAGACTAAGATCTGTCTCCAATCTTGTATGAGACTAAGCCCAACCTCTATATCTGCATAAGGCTAAGCAGTTCCTTCCGTTTTCATGGGACTAAGCCTTATCCCGAATCTTGCATGAGGCTAAGCTCTGCCTCTTATTTTGCATAAGGCCAATCATTGCCTCTATTTGCCAAGACTAAGCATTGTCTCTCCAGAAATACCTATTTGCTCCTCTTTCAGGCTAGTCTCTGCCCTCAACCTCACAAGACTAAGCCTATTCTTGTTTATTTTAGCATTATATTATATTATCTCATGGTCTGAACATCGCCAACTTGTCCAAAGGTGTCTTTGTCTAAAGGCATCATCCTCATAGTCAGAAAACACCACGAGGATCCCTCAAATTTGCATATCATTATTCAAAGGCATCATGGTTTGGAGGCACCATTTTCATAGCCTGAAAATATCATTTCATGCGAATCTCATATCTCACAATTTATGGCGCAGGACTTCATAGTCTAAGGACGTCATCCGCATCGTTCAAAGACAATCTTTCATTGTGTAAAGGGAATTTGCATCGTGTTTAAATTTTTGCAGTAATCTATGTACTTGTAGGAATCATATTTTGAGTTTTTCAAGTGATCTCGGAGGTAACCGTTTTTCAAACAAGAGCACCCTTCACTCCGATTTTTGTTCGTACCATTTTTTGCTTCGCCATTCATAACCGATTCTCATCAGTTACCCATACTACTCTATGATATCCAGTTATCCTCCCTATAATGCATCCGACACATTCACTATTTGAAACTGTAACTCTATCCGACCTCACCCTTCACAAAAAGGACCTTTTGATGAAACTAGCTACCATTCCTATAATAATTCAGTTGGTTTCATTCACTGATGGGTCCAAAACTATATACAACCTGATTCTTGTAACAACAGAGATATGTAGGTAGCTTAGAGACCAGGGCTCAGCCTCTATGTTTTCAAAACATCCCAATTGACAAAATTGATCATCATTCCTTTACTCAAAAACTCTTTCATCGAATAAAGAAGGGCAGTTGCTGATACCCAATTTTTCTCATAATGTTTTTTTACGAATGCATGTATGCCTTCAAACCTACGCATTAGCATTAATTGATATTTTTCCATAATTTCTATATTTTTAAGGATTTTTAATTAATTTATCAAAGTATTTTATTTATATAAATAACTACAAAATTACATCAAAAAGGACTTTATAACGATTTCACGGCTTAATATTACTATTTATATTAATATTAGGCTCAAATTACTACACAAATAGCCACATTTTACATTTTTGGGTTACAATTATAATAACTTATCAATTATAGCCCATGCATGTATTATTACATTATTTTACCGGAAAATAGCTCATTATATTTTTGATTAATTATTTTAAAGTGTTTCTACACATGAAAATTATTTTTTTGTAAGCTATTAATTATTTTCAAAATAATTTTTATCAATGAAATGGGTATTTAACAAATTGCCCTTTTTATTTTGGACCTAGTCTAATTAAATAGCCTAATTTCAATCGCAAATCCTTAACCCACTAAGACCAGGCCCAAATCGAATTCAAATTGGCCCCCAAACCTTTCAATCATGCCCGTTGATCACAGAGATCAACAGCCACCATTCGCTCTTTACCATTTTTAACCTGAATGACCCCCCCCCCCCCCAACCCAATTCACTCTTACCAAACACATGCCCTAGAATCTCTAATCCTCTCTGTCTCTCTGAGACCTAATCCTAACCTTAGTCTCCGCCACCCAAAACTAGCCCTAATCCCTTTGATTCCTATTTGATTTATGAATTTCCATGGCTATTTGAGACATCTACTTTCTTCCTGCATCTCCTGGTTGCTCATTCTTGCAATCTCAGAGAAAGGTCTCCAAGAAATCTAGTTCAGATCTTGTCCAAGACTCACTGGGAGACTGCCTATGTTCTGTGAGTGCTTTTCTATCAATGTTCTACGGTGTGAATCTCTGGTTCAAAGCCAAATTCTCTTTACCCTTTCCTTTTTTTCGAAACCCTAATGTTTAGACTTGAATTTGTCGAGATCTTTGTAGATCTGAAGTGATTTAAAGTTCATCACTGATTTTTTCTTTAAGATTCTCTTATTTTTTTAATTTTTACTGATTTTAGCAGTGTGTTACGAAAGGGTTTTTGTTTCCTTGTTACTTATTGCTCGAATCTCTGCATATTTGAATTATTTCAAGTTTTCATGGTTGTTTTCTTTAAGGTTCCTCTGATTTTCCCACCGTTAATCAACTTCATGTATTTTTCAAATAAGGGTTTTGGCTTCGGAAATGTTTTTTTGAGATCCTTATGTTTTGTTTAATCTTTCTCGCATAATTATGTTTCTGATTTAATTTTCTGACTATGCATTATTTGATTTCAAATTCTTTGTCCGATATTGTTTGAATGATTGACTGATTAGCCTAATTATTTAAGGTATCATATGTTTACAAAAGTAATTTACTTATTTGTGTTTGTTTTCCTTAATCTTGAGGTTCTTATTTTACGTCTCTTGCTTGTTTATGGGTTAATTGACCCTTGATTGGTCTCTAATTACACGTGTTGCCTTATATGTGAAATTGATTTCTTGACTTAAGGGTTCTAACCCTAATTGACTGATAAACCCATTTCTTGCCTTATTTAAAATTCAATCAAAGCTACTTATGGGTATAACTCCTACTTTTTTGTCCCCTATCAAGCTTGGTAAATTACTTGATTACTTTCTTATTTTATTTCACAATATTTTACCTGCCTTGCCTTATTTACTTACACTATTCGACTCCTATATATATAGTTTTGTTCCACCTCTCAAGTACGAATGAAGAGTAGTTCAAAAACACACACACAAACTTACTCTCATCTCACTTTCTACTACTTGTGATGCTTGCTTGTGGAATCTTGCTCATTTCACTTTCTTCATTTGCTTCTTTAACTGGTATGTTTTCATTCCTAATGCCATTCATTATGTGATTAAGCTTAAACCTTTGTGCTTTCTTGTTTGTTGCTTTACTTCTGTTGAATCCATGACCTTTATGTATTTCAATTAGCATGACTACTTTTGCCTTCCTATTTATGGGCTTCAACTAGTATGGCCACTTGTGTGATTGAATATTTGTAGTTCTTCCTGTATTCTTCAGCAAGATTGACTCTGTATCTAGACACGTGTCTCACTTTGTCTAGCCAACATGTTTACTGCAATATTTATGTTTTATGTCTTCTTAATAGCATGCTTAAGTATGATTGTGTTTCAGACCTTAAATCAGTATTCCTGACTGCCCTATGTCTCTATTAACTAACATGACAACCTCCACCCTTCTTTTCATGTACTTCTATTTCAAGTACCTTGTATTCCCAACCCCTTCTCCCTTTTGTGTATCAATTTATATCTCTAAACCTGATTGACAAAATAAAATTGAAATTGGGAAAATGTGATGCTTTGTGACTATGATGTTGTTTGTTGAACCTTTCTTTCACTCTTAATAAGTTTCTCCAAACTATTAATGCTCCTAAAGTATTTTCAGTCCTCAGAGTTTACTTCTATACTGTTTTCAAAAAAATCAACTATGTCAAGCACTCTGACTTCTACTCCTAGATTATTTAAGTTATGCCCCACCAATGTGTGTACTCCCTAAGAATCCACGAGATTCCTCCAAACTTTGGCACACTGGGGCTGGCCCTTCAACACTGCACATAAATACTCTTCTATTTAACAGGATCTTGGTGTGAGCATTTCTTGGGGTCCCTGAGGCCCTTTGGGATCTTTGACACACCAGAGTAGCCTTATTGCACATCATGAGGTTATGGCATCTAGGACTGTTTGAAGGCTTGATAATTTCAGGATTCACTTTGGGCCTATTTCAAGCTCCCTGTAGTACAGCATTTATTCATTATGTAAATTCATTTATGGTCTGTAATAATAATCATTGTAAATAGATATTGGGGTAATAGTAAAAGGGAAGGAGATTCGTATATAAATTTTGTGAGGGAAATTGGGTAGAAATCATGCCCTTAGGATTAGTATGCTTACTTGCGTTAGAAATCATGCCTTAAGTTTATTATGATTACTTTCTTTAGAAACCATGCTTTTAGGGTTGTTTGGCATACTAGAAAACATGTTATAGGCTCATCACCTTATTAGTTATGAGATTCTGCTTCTACATGATCATGATCACTGAGAAATTCTGTTATTAGATTACTGCTATATTCTTGCTTTACAAAACGACTATTCATCATGTGCATCAGATATCTTGATTTAGGAATGTTATTGCATTCGCCTTAAACCATGTCTACATTGCATAAATTAATAACTATCCTGTTTAAAAAAGAAAAAAGCAATCCCAACACCTAGATATCACGTTCTAAGGTTTAATGTATGTAAACTAGCTTTGTAATGTTCATCACCTAGACAAGCATGCCTATAGGACTTAATTAGTTGAAAACTATTATTTCCAAATTGATCCTTATTATATTTAGGCAGCATGTTTATAGGGTATCTCTGCCTAGTCAAGCTTCTCCGTAATAAAAATCTTATAAGAACTTGGAAACTATAATGTGCTTATTTGTGAACTGTCCAGATTCAACAGATCCTAAAATCAATAGTCAAACTCATTAGGTCATTAACACTTTTGCCTTACCTCAATATTGCATACTCTTTGCTTGTAGTGCTCACCTAGATATCCTATTCTAGGGCCTTTCTTAACTGTCTAAAATCTTTTGATTGAGGCATGCAATTACTTGCTCTATTTGTGGAGGTAAAACGTGAGCCTTTTATTTGTTCTATCTTTGGTTCAGTCCTATATATTTTGTTTGTTGCCTAGGGTTTTCTGATTTTAATTATTGTAGGAGAGTCTTGATCTACCTTAACTAGAAGTCCTAAATACCTCCGGGACTATATAAGTAAAGGGACGGATAGTGAATGTATAGGATACACCTTAAGGTTACTAGAACGCCTCAGACTATGATCAGGGGAAGGGAAATTGGATAGTAAAAGGATATGATGACATTTGTGTCAATGCCACGCGTAACCCCTCTAGTTGAGGAATGCTTACCGGGTATTGTACAGATATGATCCTATGCGATGAAGAACCTAGAATCTCCCTCTTCTTATTTACATATGTGTGCTTACACTGCTTATTTGTTTAAATTCCTTTATCATACATATTTGCTTAGACTGTTTATCTGTGTGTTTAGATTATTTATTTGTTAAATGAATAATTCACATAAATTAAGTTCGGCTGGGACCTACTATTATGGACCACGGGACTGCCTAACACATTCCTCTCGAGGTTATTTTGAGCCCTTACCCAAGTCTCTGGTAATGCAAATCCGATTTCATGAGTTATTTTCTCTATATTCCCTAGCGCACCTTAAATCTATTAGGTGACGACTCTTCAAGTTCAAATACCCAATTCCCAAAAGAAAATGAGTTGTTCCCCCCATAAATGTCGAAACCCGAACTCTGCAAGGAAAAAGGGGGCGCGACACCTGGTGCGGTCATAAAATCTGCTAGGACTGGCTCGGCTGCAAGTGCCTCATCTAGCTCCCTAATAACAAGATCCACTAGTGGTACCACTGGAATAACTTTAGGACAGCCTCATCCTCTAACGGGAGTTGTGGCTCTCCTTCGGCCTCCGCCTCTACCTATAACAATTGGGGGAGTAGCCTCTTTGCCACCGCATAATTCCATCATGCGCATTCTCACCATCTATGAGAGAATACGATAAAGATACTTAGCGTAGCGTCAACTGCACGATACGAGATGATAAATATATAGCCTCTTGAAGATAAGTACTATCACGACCCGAAATCCCAACCTCAGGGTCATGATGGCGCTTAACATCTACTTGCTAGGCAAACCGACGTGAAGCGAAAATATACTGATTTTAACAATTTATAAAAAAATAATAACAATTAAAATGGTATAAGTCTAAGGCATGTATGTTAATACTAAATAATGAGTTTAAACATAACCTATAAATTGGTGTCAGGAGTACATGAACATCTAGAGTCTAAAAATATGGTCAGAATAAAATACAGTAGTTTGAAACTCAGGAAAATAGTAAAGGTAGGAAGGAAGGTGACTCTATGGCTGCAAACATGGTGGTGTTGTACCTCAAGTCTTCGTCAACCCCCAAGTCTTCGTCAACAACTAGATCTGAGCAAAAACTACTACCCACGGAAAGATAAGCCCTACCCACTATCCTTTCCCCAAAAAAAGGGGTTCAGAAAAGTGTGCCTGATTTGTTCTTTTACCATGTCAGCCACACTCTCATTTAGTCGATCTTGATAGTCCGAATACGAGAAGTGTCTTAATCTAGACACTCTCCAAGTTGATAGGATCCAAATGAAAAAAGGAAATACAATGGTAGGATTTTGGTATCTGCACAAGAAGTGCAAAGTGTAGTATGAGTACTACCAACCCAATGTACTTCGTAAGTGTCAAGCCTAACCTCAACAAGACTATGACATGACACCTACATAATATACATGTACCAGAATATATAAAGCAGCAATAACCAAAGAGAATGATAAGTACAAACTGGGAGGGGACATGTAAGAAGGGGAAAATATAACTACGACAGGTAAGAAATTAAGAAGTAATCAAGTAAATCATCTACCACTAAATTAGCTAAGACAATTATATGAGAATGACACAGCATCACCATTCATGCTTTTACTCTTGTCTTCACCATGTAATGATGATATAACTAAAATAAAATGACACGGCATCACCCTTCGTGTTTTTACACTCATCCTAACAATATAATAATGAATAATGAGATAAATGGCACAACATCATCCTTTGCGCTTTTACTCTCTTCCTCACCATGTAATAATAAATAAATAAGATAAATGGCACGTCATCACCCTTCGTGCTATTACTCTCGTTCTCACCATGTAATAATTATAATGACGTAAATGCAATGATACGACATTACCCTTCATGCTTTTGTTCTCTTCTTTACCATGTAATAATGAATAATAAGAATTCGAGGAATAAATATTGCAGATAATATATTTAACGTCAAATATGCTTCCAAGATACCAAACTTCAATTTCAAAAATATTTGCGAATAAAAAAAGCTAATAATTACGAAATGACTCAAGGAAAGGATAATCTAACATAAACGTGGATATCGTAATTAACAAAATAATAAAATACAAGGAATAAAGTTCCACCCATATGCTTTAAGCAATAACAATATATATGTATTCGTCACCTCACAAATACATTGTTTTAGCTCATAAAATACATAGCAAATAGACTAACAAGTCTTTATCTCTCAAGTCAAGGTTAACCACGACAGTTACCTCACTTCGCAATCAAGACAAAGCTCAACACGGGCCTTGCCTCTAGAATTAGTCTTCAAACCAATCAAATCTAACAAAATATAGTTCAAGCAATTCAAAATAAGATTTAAAACTGCCCATGAGTGAAAAACATTCAATCTTTAATGATTATGACAAAAGTCAACAAAAATTCAACCCCGGACCCGCATGGTCAAAACCCGAGATTCGAATCAAGATTCTATTATCCATTCACCCCCAATCCTGGTTATGTGATTTTTTTCGAAATATGACCTCAATTTGAAGTCTAAATCTCAATTTTACAAAAATTCTAATTCTACCTAAATCCTTAATTTCTACCATAGAAATCCAACATTTGATGCTGAAATATCATGAAAAGTAATGGGTAATTGAAAGAATAGATTAAAGTCACTCACCAATGAATTTGGAAAGAAACATCTCTTGTAAAATGGACTCTAGAGTGGTTATAATTGAGAAATAGGGTAAAATGAGCTAAGTCCCATTTTCTCCCTCTTTTACTCAACTGCAGATGTCGCAATCTGTGATGTCTTGTTTGCAATTGCGAACATTACAAATGCGAGACATGGTTTGCAAATACGAAACCTGTCTAAGGGCCACAGAAGTCGCAAATGCAACATTTAGTTTTCAAATGCGAACTCCCAACCTTTGCAAATGCGGACCATTTCTCGTAAATGCGAAGACACCACAAGGATTATTGAGTTGCAAATGTGACCCTGAGATCGCAATTACGATCACTGACAATTTGCAAATGCGTAAATAATCCTCGCAATTATGAAACCATCGAATCTAGCCATGCTCTTAAATGAGAACATTTGTTCGCAAAAGCGAGGCTTCGAATTTCGAGCAAGACCTCACAAATGTGAGATCTGTAATACAGTACCAGTACTAGAAGTGCACCAGCTATTCTAACCTAAACTCAATCCATCCTAATGTCTAAAACTCACCCGAGCCCTTTAAGATCCAAACCAATCATGAAAACTAGTGTGACCATACAAAGTGGTGCGCAGAACCAAAACACAAAAATAACAGCTACAACTATGAATCAACCATCAAAATGTATGACATTTTTCAAAGAAACTTAAGAACTTTATAATTTAGAACCAAGCATCCGAATCACATCAAATCAACTCCATTTTGCTAAAAAGTTTGTAGACCGGTCATAAAAAGTAAAATAAACCTATACCATGTCCCAAAAACAAAATTCAAACCCAATAGCTATAAAGTTAACCTACGCTCAAACTTCAAAACTCTTTAAACCTTTAAATTACTAGTTTTCAAAAAATCATGTTTAGTCAAGTTAGGGACTTCTGGATTTAATTTCGGGCATACACCCAAGTCCAAAATCATGATACGGACCCATCAAGGCCGTCAAAACACTCATTCCAGTCCATTTACACAAATCGTTGACGGTAGTCAACTTAAATCATTTTTAAAGCTAAAATTCATAATTTTTCCAATTTTTCATAAAAATTATTTGAAATAAGACACAGAGTGACCTATCAAATCATCATAAGTACGGTCGTCTCCGTACTGATCTGCAAGACTCTACTAGGTCTGGTCATGACTTGTAAAACCTATATGAACCTAGTACTCTGATATAAAGCTATCAAGATAAAATTCCCACCATAGGCCTTGATGATGCCCATCAATATCATTAGGCAAGCTAGCGATGAACCTCCAACTTTAGTATTCACATAAACTTTAAAAATCAGGAATAACATTAAATAACTGGACTTAAATTTGGAAAATATGGAAATATTTGTTCTTCCTTACAAAAATCATAGAGTGTGAATAAAACATAAAGTGAAATGAAAATAAGATTAGGTACAACTTTGAACATCTATAATAGAACCCCTAAAACTCAGTGTCACACGTGCACGAGTAATCTAATAGAATATACAAAACTACTATATGTTACTACCTATCCTAGGGCCATAACGAATAACCGAAATTAAATGTCAATCATCACTAAACTTGTTGATAATCTACTAATCATGAATATAACTAATAAATTGAACAAGAACAAACATAACTGAAAAGAACTGTACAATCTGGAAAGTAAATAAGGCTAACACAAGCTGACATATAAAAAAATACTAACTGCACAAGTGCATATCTAGAGGCCTCTAGGAGTGCTGAACTACACAAGTACTGGACAGAATAGGGCCATGTCATAACCAAACTAGATGGCTATACACATATCCAAAGATATGTAACTCCAGGATTAATCAGAGTGACTACAATAGCTGGCAGATTGCATACTGATGTGGCTTAAGCGATAATCTATCTGTACCTTCACGGCATGAGACATAGTGCCAGAAAGGACCTGAGTACGATATGTATAAAGTATGTGGGGTGGAAAGCATATGTAAAACATATAAAAGTATGACTATTGGATGGAAATCTAAATACAATCTGAAATCTAAACAAGAGTCTGAATTATAAATTGATCTAGTATTGAACTGAAGTTTATTCTGAAACTATGCTGAAAATTGAACTACTATCTATACTAGTACATGTCTGGAATTATGGTATATCCCCCCAATCAAGTAAATATACATATGAATTAGCCTCATGTATAGTCATGCAATGCAAATTGTAGTTATATACACATACATAACATGCTTGACTAGTGTTATGGGCTATCTCCCCCCATCATATAACGATAGGCCTCATTGGCGTTATGGGCTATCTCCTCCTATCATACAATCAATAGATCTTCCTAGAGTTATGGGCTATCTCCCCCCAACCCCAAGCATATAATCAATATGCCTTGATAATGTTACGGGCTATATCCCCCCTCCCCCCAGCATAATCAATGTAAGCATGTGTGAGCCATAACACATGTGGCAGCATCATATGGACTTAAGAGATCATAAAGGAAACCATGAATGGAATCACAAATACAATTTGATGATGGTCGTCCATAAGTTGGATAGAGGAGAATATCCCCATTCTAGGTAGAAACCGAGTATGCACATGCGATAATAAGGTTAATTAACTCATTGGGATCCCTTTAGAATTTAGAACCCAGGAACTTAAGATTTGTCCAACTCTTAGAATTTTCAAAAATTTTGGCAGAGTTCCCCTAAAAATGGATGATCCCCCGAAAAATAGAAAGATCCATAATATAAACAGGATGGATACCCGTCAAAAATGATAACAGAAAGCAAAAGAAGATCCAGTTATCCATAATAGTGTCAAATGATCGACAAAAAAATTATTAACGAAATATCGGCTCATAGTGACTAACTTGTGACATGAAAATCTAGACCTTATTTAGGAATAAAATAACATCAAAGGAACCGAACAAACGGAAGTCCGGATGGCATAGGCCAAATTGACAATTTTCCGTTTTGTGTTTTTTGTGTTTTGAAGTTCCAAACTAAATTATTTTCTTCCATAATTCACATGTAGAATTGAATAATATACAAGGATACAATACACGCTTATATTTCTCATGAACAACCCTTAAAATATCAAGAAGAAATGCTAGAACATAGCTAAACCTAATCATGCCGAAAATGAAACGAACACCCTACATACCTCTTGTGTTCTTGCTTCCAAACCTTGTTCCCTTTGATCCAAACCCTTACATATTTTTGTATTACTAAAATATAGAGTTGACAAGCTTTCTTATCCATAAAGCTCTTTTCAAAACACGAGTTATAAGGAAAAAAGGGGATGGCAAAGTCTTACCTATGTCGTAAGGATCGCGTTGATATGTTCGTGTCTCGATTTTGAGTTGCGAATGATGGAATTGATTCAAAACCCTAAGGATGAATTTAGGATGTATCGAGAGACTTCTTAGGGCTGATTTGGGTCTACATGAGCCTTATAGATAAAGGTACAACTTTATATATCAAGATAATGCTCAACCGACCTTGTGGGTCCCAAAAGGAGCTGCTTGCGAAGTCTCGCAAAAATATGATTATCTCTCCACTCTGATATCGTATTAATGAACTATTTAATGATTTGGAAACTAGATTCCTAGAGTTTTAAATTGGTGGGTGGATCATCGCGTAAATACAATTACATTTAGAGATAAGTAAAAAAATAAACGTAACTTATGACAACTTTTGTTGAATTTAGTTTCCTAACTCATTCGACTTCAAAACATAATGCACGACTATAATACACCTAAAATATCTCATAATCTCACCTCCTTATCATGTTAATCACCCTAGTATGACCCCCAAAATTATAGGTTATACCCTTTTCAACTTGTCATTTTGACGAAACTTATTTTCATCAATTCGTTTATCTTCTAAAACTTCCAATCCTCTTGGTGCTTGCAGTTCATGATCTTTAATATTCGTAACCTCCAATATAAAAAGATTAACTTACTTTATTTACTTTCAAAGATATCTTTATTTCAATCATACATCAACTGACTAACGACGTACTTTTATGTACTTTCTGAAATAAAATAAACCGAAAATAATAAACATTACAAGAACGAGACTCTGGATGCACCAGATCGAAGCATGGAGAGAAGCTCACTGCTACGTCTCCACATAGTGCATCTATGCGCCCAAATGACCTCTTGAAGCACCCGCCTCAGTACATGCACAGTTAGTACAGAAGTATAATAAAAGTACGTAACTAGTAAGAATATAGTTTAACCTTGAAGAAGTAGTGACGAGGAGTCTATAACGACACCTACTGCTATTGCAATAAATAAAATACATGAAAATAGATAGGTATGAAACACAACAAGTAGCAATGAAAGAAGTAACTATAGCTAACGTGATCCTTCAACATAATAACAATATGAAATCCTCAAATACTAAATGCTATCCCGAACGAACAAGCATAATCAAGTAGATGTAAGGTCTCAAGTCAAGAAGGAAAATTCATATGTACTCTGACTCCTATCGAATATTATGCACGAAGTGTGCTGATATCACATAGCCCGATCCATAATAATAGTGTACACTGTCGAGACCATACGGCCGGATCGATAGATGCATCTTACAACATTGCTAAAGTCGTACAGCCCGATCCATGATTCTATTTTATAGCACTGCCGACGCGTACAATCCGATCCACATAAATAGAGAAATCTTCCCGAACGACCAATCACATATACACAAAATGAGAATAGGAATGCAAAGAAAATATAATCTTAAACGACAATCAAGTACCCCGTCAAAACTCAAAGTAAAAATATTCGGTCAAAACATGAATTCTATTCCAAACCCAATGTAATTCCAAGAAATCAACAAGCAAGTTTAATTCAAGTAGCATAATAAAGGCATGATGTAGGTCAAAGTCTATCCCTCCATGATACAGATCTATCTTACGTACGAACACTCGCCACCCTATATGTACGCAACACCCATAACAAATAGCAACTAAAGTACCTATGAGGTTAATTCTCTGTTACAAGATTAGGCAAAAGACTTACCTTGCTTCAAGCATGCTATTCGACTTTCAACCTCACTGGTCGCCTAAATTAAATGCCGAGAAACTCGAAATTAATCAAAGGACATATAAAACAATTTAAAAATTAGAGTAATTTTCCAATCCAACATGAAAAGTTAACATCGGGACCACGTGCCAGGATTCCAAAAATTTTTGAAGATAAATATTACTCATGGCCTTACGAACTCAAATATATAACTTATACCCAACACCATATTCAATTTTGTGATCAAATTTTATTCTTACTAAACCCTAGGTTTTCCAATAAAATCTTTAGATTCCACTAATTTCTATGTTAATATCTACTCATAATCCATATATTTAATAAATAATAGATAGAAATCACTTATCTTATGATGCATGATGAAAATCTCCATCCAAAGAGCTTCCAAATCACCCAAGCCAAGTGAAAAGTGAGGGAAATGAGCCTAAGACCCGAAATAAAGATACATGCTGCCTAGGTCCTTTCTCTTTGCAGTGGTGGAAGCCTCATCGCTATCGTGAAGGCCAAATCTGCAGCTGCCCAATTATCATGTTCGGGAACGCGAGAACGGCTCGCGAACACGATGCCTGACCTGGCCTGACCTACACGTGTATGTATGTATATATATATATATATATATATATATATATATATATATATATATATTTATATATATATATATATATATATATATATAGGGTTATTAATATCAAATTATTGGATAAATAGTTTGATAATAGTTTATGTTATTTGACTATTGGGTTATCGGTTCGGGTCTCGATTTGCCTAATTTATTAATGGTTTAAGCAATATTGCAATAAGCTTTAATAAAATTATAATTTAACCCACTAAGTATGTAAAGCCACTTTATGGTTTCATTCTCTCAATCTCCCTCAATAATTACTCTTCATCTTCAGATCTTAATCCTTAGAGTAAGTGTTGAACTTTTTTAAATTTCTCATCTTAATTCTTAAGTTAAATTTTTAGTTTTAAACTATAAAGAATTAATTATTCAGATTTTTAGTTTTCTATTTGTTTCTTATGTGCACTGATTCTTTAGTATTACAAGATTAGTATTTTATTATTTTTCAATGAATTATGCCCCCCTCCCCCCCCCCTCTTAGTTCGATAGTTACTTAGTAAGATTAGATTATTGAATGTATTATTCCTTACTCCTACTAACTTGTAATTTTGAAAATTGAAATAATTCGTTGGGATTTTCAAGTGCAAAGAAAATTTTCTTTTCTAAAGTTAAAATTTAATCCCTCTTTTCTTAAGAACAAAAATATAGTTCGTTTTTCTTAATGATATAATCAAGATTTCTATAATAAGAATATAAAATTTTGATATTTATTATTCTTATTGGAAAAACCGATAAATATTGATAACCGACAAACTAATATCTGATAACCTATCTTTTATTAGTTCGGTTATCGATTTAGCATATTTATAAATTAATAACCGATATGTCGAACCGATAACATTCACAACCGGACTGAACCAACTGAGCCCACCCTACAAGTGGCCCTACGTGAACGCGAGGGTCAACCTCCAGTCCCAGCTTCTTCTTTGCAAACACGATTCCCTTCTCGCGAACGCGTAATACCACTACCCCAAGCCTCTATGAACGCGGCTCACCCAACGCGAACGCGAAGCACAAGATGGTCAGCAGCCCAAATCTTTCATCGAAACGAATTCCTCCCACCACATTCTCAAAGAACAAAACAAGAACCACCCAAATCTGCCAACTTCAACCTTGCGCCTGGTGGTCGGAAACTCACCCAAGCCATACGGGACCCCGTCTAATTATACCAACAAGTCCATAAATATCGGGACTTACTCGAAGTCTGAGAACACATAAAATAACATCGAAACCAAGAATCACACTTTAAAACAAAATTAATCAACTATAAAATTTCAAACTTTTTTCTAACTAACTTCGGACGCGACGAATCATATTTAGACAGCTCGGAATGACGCCAAATTTTACGCACAAGTCACTAATCACTATACAAACCTATTCCAAGGCTCAAAATCCCAAGAGAAAATCAATAATACCAAAGTCTAGTTTAAATCAAACTTAGAAAACTCTAAAACCTTCAAGATGTCAACTTCCAATAATCATCGTCGAAACGCTCTCGGGCCATCCGAAATTCAATCTGTACATACGCCCATGTCCAAAATCACTATGCAAACCAATTGGGACCTTCAAATCTTGATCCCAAGATCGTTTACTCAAAGTATGGGCTCAATTCAAACTTGGCCACCTCAAGCTACTATTAAGGAACTATGTATTCTGAGTTCAACTTGAATCCTTCCAAAACCAAACCAATCATCTCCGCAAGTTATAAAATAAGAAAGGTACATACAAAAAATCTTAATAAGAAGACAAAAATTTTAAAAGTAAAATTGAGTCATTACACATGGCTTAAGAGAATAAAATAGCTCTGTCTTTCGGCAAAGGAAGGAAACAAGCAAGCTAAGATAGATAAACTAGTTAAATTTGTTGTTCCACCTCCATTCGTCAACTCTAGGCTCCCGTCGGATAGAGAAGAAATACATTTTGTTAAACTTATTTCGGGTAGTTTGTGTGAATTTGGCAAATCAAAATGCCGTTAGTGGCTCAAGTATGAGTTATAGTATTTCTGTATTATGCTTGTATAATACAACTTTTTCAGTTTATTAATATATAGGGTTTAAGATTTAGGGTTTATACATATAACTCATAACCAAAACCAGTTAGACGTTATCTTACAAAAATTGTTGAATGACCTACCACCCTTCCCCTATCGTGTGTAAATGTAAGCTTTAGTAAATGTAGCAGCCTACTTTTACGCTTGCATTGAGAGCCATATATTTCCTTAGTGCTTATTTTGCAGCCCAACATTGACAAACAGACAAGACTCAATTAAGCTGCAGATATCGTTAGAAACAAAAAATCATAGGATCAATAGAAATGAAACACTAGGGTAATTGTGGTGAGACATATTTGCCATTTATTCAATTGATTGAATTGAAATTTCAGTGCTAAGCCGCACATATACTTGCACAAAATATATATATAAACAACTTATTGTGTCTGAAAAATGGACATAATGTGCTACGAAATATCCCAACATACCTCACATGTCCATGTATTCATAAAGCCAGGCATCTGACATTTTTCTAACTAAATCCTATGCTCTTTACTTCTTCCTTTGTAATTATTACTTTTACTCCTCCCCACTCTTTTCTTTTCAGTATCTTATAGATTTGACACAGTAATTACTAGTTCCAATATTGGAAGACCAGTATATAATTTGTCTAAATTTACATCATTATGTGATATTCTAAAAGTACTTTTCAAATTTTATTGTTGTACCATCTTATCAACTAAATATATGTGTTTAAGTCAAAGCAACGTCTTTTAATCTTCTAATGAAAGCAAATTATACTTCAACGAAATGTTAACTTGTTCGGGCAGCAATTGATAGACCAATACTAAACGTAGGAGACCAAAAGTAAAATGTTGTTTAAGATAAATTCAAATTAAAGATATCATCAAAGAAAACATACTTTGTAATTAGCTGTAAAAAGAAGTGACAGACCAAGCGAATCGTGTCTTCAAACTAGTAGTAAGAAACAATAGGCTAAAGGTAATTATGAAAACAATAAATAGTGTAACTCATCAAAAATTTGACGCATGTTAATTCAGAAGGTAAAAAGACTTGCGCATTTACATTTATGTTCCCTGGGCGCTGGTAGAAAAATGACTTGGCCCACAATATTCATGATTTATTAAGTACTCCATGTGTTTATTTTTTTTTTTTTTTGTAACGGGAGTTTTAAGTTTTGTGCACTATTTCAACAGAGAGTTTGGACACCGTCAACTTAAATTGATAAAATAATCAGAGAAACCTTATTATAATATATTAGACTGTGTTGATGATAAACAGCTTATTTACCTATCAATGTACATAAGGATGTGCGTGAATTAGCTAACTTCATTTTAGCGTAGATTTCAATAGCTAATACTGAAAAATATCTCCCACATTAATTTAGCTAGAATCGTTTCTTAATTCTTTGCTACTCTTGTCGGTCCAAAATAAGTGTTTTTGGATAGTTTCACATAAAGTAAGAAATTCACTTTTTAGCATTAATTAGTAATGGTATTAACCTTTACTATCTTATATAAACACTCCTAACACTTATTCCAATACTTTTTACTCCAAGAACAATATAGAGAAAAAATAATTAATTCATTCTTAAAATCTGAAAAAAATACTTATTTTGGACCACAAGAAAAATACCAAAAAAAACATTTATTTTGGACTGCAGGGAGTACTATGTAGTTCCTTCGATCATTTTTACTTGGCATGTTTTATCTTTTCACGCGCCTTAAAAAATAATAAATGAGTTTATAATATGATATTCATATTACTTGATGCATAATTTATTGGATTTGAAAAAATAATTTGAAAAGAGTAATAAATATTGTGAATATAATAGGGAAAAAATATGTCTTCTCTTGATAGTTGATATGCATAAAGTAACCAGTAAAACAAAAGATTTATTCTTAGTATACATTTCAAAGTAAAAATGAACGAAGAGAATATATATTAGTATCAAAGTTATATTGCCCGCAACTTAATCAAAGGGAACTCGAAAGTATTTGGATCACATATATTGTTCATTTAATTATAGCCCGAACTAAATCTCAAGGCTATATGCTCAGATTTTTCCAGCTGTAACTAATTTGAATTTTTCCTTTCAATTTACTTTATTTTTTAGTTCAGAAAATGGAAGAAGACATGCATAAATCGTACAAATTTTATCCATTCGGCAGGTCAGTTGGATCCATTATTTTGTAGAGTTATTTACTTTGACATATTTAGAAAACTCATAGGGAGAATTAAATAATCTTTTCCTTTATTTTTCCGAGATATACAGGAGATTGAAGAGGCCATTTGAAAAACTGTGGATCAGTAGTTTTAGGTTCCCCATTGCTAAGACCATTGTAACATCGCTCTGCTAAGGTTGACTGCTCAATGAGGGCTTGTTTTATATTAATAGGAAATGTTTTATTCAAATAAATTAAAGATTGCGATAAAAAGAAAAAGAAAAAAAATAAGTTTGTCAGCCACCAACTTGAAGCCTTGTGCATGGGAAAAAGCAAAGCCCTCATGCATGTAACTTGCAAATTTTGGAGGTCGCAAATCCCAATTTCCAAGTTAGTAAATGAGCGAACATGGTGAGTTTTATTAATATTTGAAGGTCAAACTTATATTTTTACTCGAAATTTGAAATTTCTTGATTAGTTAATTATACTAACAGAAGTAAACGTTAAAAGATCAAATATGGATTTATAGAATTCGAAACATGTAAATGTCGGTCTTGTTTATCATTAACGACGATAGAAACGGTGGCGTCGCCACCGTCGGTGGGTTTGGAACACTGTGAACGTGTGAATTGCCGGAATTGATTTTTCAATTGGTAGTTTTTACTGCTAACATATTCTTTTGACTTTATCTTAGGATATTTCTGCACATTCAGCACAATCTGAACAGTTCCTCTCAATAGAGTATTATTATATTATAATCTAATATTCAGATTGAATTATTGAAGTGTATAGTTGCATATTTGATAGAGTCAAATGTTTAAATAATATATAGAAGTTAGGGGCTTTTATTATTATTTACCGATCTTAGTAACTTGGTTAGTTGGGGCTAGGGGTGTACATAGACTGGGTTGGTTCGGATTTTACAATTACCAAACCATACCAATTGTGTCGGGTTATTAAATCTAAAGACCAAACCAAACTAATAAATTCGGGTTTTTCAATATCGGTTTTTCTCGGGTTATTCGGGTTTTTTTTCGAATTTTTTCCTCGGTAAAATCTTCGTAGAACAAAATATATAACCTATGCTCAAAATATTTCTTTAATCCTAGTAAGATACAACTATATAAAGTATTTTTTAAGAAAATAATACAAAATATGAGATATGTCATGACTCATGACATTATCCTAAAATATTCAACAATAAAAATTAATAAAACTATGTACTATAAATATTGCTAATTAAACAGTCATAATAAAAATAAACATAATCTAAAAGCACTAATTCATGCTAAACTAGATAGACTAATGAGGGAGTATTAATTATATGCCTAAAAGCTAAAGAAAAATAAAAATAGGTTATGTATTTTTATCTAAATTATTGCAAAATAAAAAAAAAGACATTTAATACATTCATGTTCGTAATTGAATTGAATGTCTTTTGTTAGCTATTAGTATTGATTGCTAGCATTATTTAATTTACTAATATTAATGGCTATAAAGCTTATTGGAGCATTCAAAAGTTATAAATCAAACCTTGAAATAATACCTTAAAAGATAAAATTATGAAATTTTTTAAGAAAATATTTATAAATTACATTACAATAAGTATATTTATACACTAAATATATCTAAAATTGCTATATATGTAATGCCGGGTTGGTTTGGTTTCGGTTTGACTTTCTTTAGTTAAAACCAAACCAAACCAATTATGGTCGGGTATTTTTTCCAACACCAAACCAAGTCAAACCAAATCAGGTTATTTTCTCGGTTTGACTCAGATTATCGGGTTGGTGCGGTTTATCGGTTTTCTTTGTACACCCTTAGCGGGGCAAACCACTTTAAGGCTTTTTTGAGGTTTTGAATCCCAAGTTTTAATTCTTAAATATTTAGATCCTTTAAGTTAAGGTTATTCATAACTGAATCGAAATCTTTTATCGAATCGATGACTTATTGGTTTATTAGTATCCGGTTATCAGGATAATGGATAGTGAATGAATTAAAATTTTATAAATAACGGCTTAATGGTTTAGGGATAAATTACTCAATTTTCTTATTGGGTAAACCGTTAACATATTAAAAAATTTTCTATTTACACATTCGAGCAGATTCAGACTATGTTGCCTTAGATGACATTTGAACTAACTTAGATGCCTTTACGATAACCAAATGAAAAATAAGTGAAAACTAATAAGAATTTGGAAATGCATTTGTATTCTATGCAATAGTGACGGATTTTTTTTTCATGATAGAATTTTACCAGCTATATAATATAATTGTTATCAATATGTAACGATTCGACCTGTTGTTTTTAGAGTTGCAGCCCCATTACCATTTTTTGCTTCTTTTGTGTTCTACAACTGTAATATGACTTACCGAGTTAGTTGATCTGGGTCCAGAGTGATTTCACAATGAATTGAGACACGTAGTCTCATAATTGAAAGCTAAAGTTGAAAACGTTGGCCGGATATTGACTAATGTATAAATGGTCTCGGATTCGAATTTTGATAGTTCCGTTAGGTGATTTTGAACTTATGAGAGCGTTCGAGTTGTGTTTTGGAGGTCCATAGTAGAATTAAGCTTGAAAAGCCGTAGAAGCAGACGAAGGGCCGCAGAAGCAACTTCGCAAGTGCGAGACTTGGAGCATAGGTGCCAGCCTAATGGGTTTGAGTGAATTCCGCAGGTGCGGAAATTAGGCTGCATGTGTGGTTTTGCTGGGCAAAACAGATAAATTGGAGACTTTGAGATTTTTTACCATTTTTAATACTTTGTGCTCGAACTTGGGTAGGAGATTTTCAAAGGGAATACTGAGGTAAGATCCATGTGCCCACTTATCTTTAAAAATGATATTTTCCCACTAATTTTACATCTAGTTGGTGAGTTTTTGAGGTGAAATATAGGGATTTAGAGATAGGGATTTGGAGAGTAAATTTTGGGATTTTAGATGACCAAATGGTGTCGGTTTTTGATAAATTTGGTATGGTTAGACTCGTGAATGAATGGGCGTTCGGGTTTTGTGACTTTTGTCGAATCTCGAGGTGTGGGGCAAGGAGCAGGGTTTGAGCCGATTTCGAATTTTGGCTATGATTTAGTACTTTTCTTGTGGAATTTATCCCTTTAGCCTATATTGATTGTGTTGTACTACTTGTCGCTAGATTCGGAACGTTTGGAGACCGATTTGAGAGGCAAAGGCATTTCGGAGTAGAGATTTGCTCTATTTGAGTTAAGTAACGCTTTCAAACTTGGTTCTGAGGGTTCAAAACCCCAAATTATGTGTTAAGTGATTGATATTGAGGTGACACACATGCCAAGTGACGGGCTTGCGGGCATGCACCGTGTGAATGGTGACCTGATTGATTCTATGGCTCTGTATATTCGCTCTATCTTGTTAATATCCGTATTTTCATCAAGTGATAAAGTAATTGAGTAAAAAATCATACTAGATATCATGTTTAGGATTTATGTGGTACTGTTTGAACCCCTAGTGGTCGTTTGTTGTTGTCAACTCACTAATTTCATTGATATTATATACTCAGTCATGTTCATGAATTTCATATTATATCTCAGTCTCAGTTGTTATATATTGATACATCATATCATTGTTTTTGGGCTAGTTTTCATGACATTGTGACCCTGTGAGTGATACTAGAGAGATTGATGACTGAATAAGGCCGAGAGCTTGATTATGAGTGACAATTATGGGATCGGGCTGCACTACGCAGTGGTTATATTGATTTGTGATAGTGCTTGGGCTGTAGGAGACCCTCCAGAGTCTGTACACACCCTCAGTGAGCGCGGTTGATATTATTGAGGGATGGATCCTATCCGAAGTACTTGATAACTTAAGATGGATCTTCTCCACAAGGCTGGATTGGCCTTCATCAGTACTAGGTCACTTATAATCAATGATGTATATGTTCTTGGATGGATTTTTCCTAGGCCGTATGGGCCATAAACAGTACCAAGTGGTTGAGCATTTGAGAGTGTGAGCACATGAGACTGACACCATGGTGCATCATTATAGCATGTGCATTGGCATATAGAGATAGCATAGCTATATTCTTTATACTGTTCAGACCTACTTTACTATTTTGATCTGCCTATTTAAATTGAAAGCATGCATATGTTTCTGCATAGTTGTTTCTATTTTATGTATATCGGTTGAGTTCGTCACTACCTTTAGTCCATAGTTTGGACTTGTTACTTACTGAGTTGGATGTACTCACGTTACTCCCTGCACCTCATGTGCAGATCCAGGCGTTTCGATTACGGCGGTGGTTGCTGATCAAGGCTTTAGAGTTCGGAGACTATCAAGGTAGTTACAAAGAGTTCGCACACCTTGACTCTCCTTCGTTATCATTAGTTGTACTTTCAGTTATTTCTCTAGGCATTATAGTGGACTGTATTTTGATTGACGCTCATGTACTCATTGACACCCGATTTTAGGTTGGATGTATCATATTTTGGGATTTATTCTATTTTCAAAAGGGTTTCTTTAATGTTAAATGTTTCCATTTTTTATTTTCAAAATAATTGTTACTGTGATGAGTTGTTAAGTCGAGGCTGGCCTAGTTCCATGATATGCGCGATCACGACGGTTGATTTTCGATTGTGACAAGTTGATATCAAAGTTCATGTTACATATATCTCACGAGTCATGAGCAGGTTTAGTAGTATCTTGTGGGTCAGCATGGAGACGTATGTACTTATCTTCGAGAGGCTGTAGAGCCCTTTAGGAATCTTCACATTCTTGAATTCTTGTCTTGCAAATCTGTTGATTCTAGTAACTAAACTTTTGTTCTTCTATTCTCTTGCAGATGGTGAGGACACGTGCTACTGGGCAGGAAGGACAACCTCCTATCACCAGCCAGGGGTGCTAGAGGCCGAGGTCGCGGTAGAGGCCGCAGTAGGGGAAGATGAGCAGATCGCACAACACCCGAGGAAGCACCTACAGATCCACCTGGTTCCCCAGTTCAGGATCAGGTCCCAGTTGTAGATGCACCAGCAGGACCAGCTCAGGCACCAGTTGTGCCCATTATGATCATTGACTTTCAGTATGCATTAGCCCATATTTTGACCATATGCACCAATCTTGCTCAAGCGATCTCTATTCCGACTGCAGCAGCTACTTCTTGGGATGGAGGAGGCACTCGGACTCCCACTTCTCACACCCCCGAGCAGGTGATGCAGGGACTCCAAACACCTGAGGCACTACCCGCCTAGTCGGTTAAAGTTGGTCAGGCTTATGTTGTCTCTACTGGAGATTAGAGAGTTTTGGCATACTTCGGCCACCATCTTTTAACGAGGTAGAGTCGGAGGATGACCAATGTTTCTTGAACAGATGTTAGAGGATCCTCTATACAACAGGTATTTCGGAGACCAGTGGGGTATCGTTCACTACTTTCCTATTTATTAGAGTGCCTTCACCTAAAGGGAGGCATATGAAAGGCGTAGGCCGGTTGGTGCAGCACCACTTACGTGGCAGGAGGTCTCCTTTCTATTCTTGGAGAAGTATATGCTGCAATCTCGCAGAGAGGAGTTGCGCATATAGTTTGAAAGGTTGCATTAGGATTATATGACTATGACAGAGTACGAGAAGAGGTTTTCTACATTGGCCATGCATACAGTCTCGCTAGTTCCCACTGATAGGGAGAGGATCGATAGATTCGTTAATAGCCTCATATTTTAGTTGTTGGTGCTTATGACTAGAGAAAGGGTGTCTGGTGCTACTTTTTTTGAGGTTGTTGACATTGCTCGAGAGATAGAGTCGGTCCACAGCCAGAAGGTCTCGTGGATCAGGTAGTTTTTTATGGTATTCCTTCTGGAGGTCAGTTTCACCACAGTAGGGGTCATCTTAACAGGCATGCTCAGACGGCTCACCCAATTCACCGTGGTGCATCATTTGGCCATGGTTCTCACAATTCTCAGCAGGGTCACTTATCTCTCAATGCCCTTCCAGCTTAGGGTTCGTCTCATGCACTATCATCTCAAGGTTCATCTATGTGGGGTTCTTTTAGCGGTTATCTTAGTGCTTGGGGCTCTTTTTAGTCCCCACCGCCATTTATAGGGAGAGGTTACTTTTAGTGTGGTGATTTTGGTCATATCAAGAGGCATTATACCTGCTATACGGGAGGTTCATCTCAGCAGAGAAGTTAGCCTTCGACTTCAACACCAGTTACTTTACCACTCGCCCAGCCAGCACGGGGTGGAGCTCAGCCACCTAGGGGTCACCCTAGAGAGGAAGACCGATAAGGTGGTGGTCACGCCCGTTTCTATGCACTCCCTACAAGACCAGATGTTATTGCTTCAGACACAGCGATCACTGGTATCGTCTTTGTATGTCACCGAGATGCTTCTGTATTATTTGACCCTGGTTCCACCTATTCATATATATCATCGTATTTTACTCATTATATATGCCTCTTGAGTCTTTAGTTTCATCTATTCATGTATCTACTCTGGCGGGTGATACTATTATTGTGGACCGTGTGTATAGGTCGTGTATAGTAACTATTTTGAGGATTGGAGACTAGAGTTGACCTTCTTCTACTTAGTATGGTAGATTTTGACGTGATATTAGGTATGGATTGGTTGTCTCCATGTCATTCCATTTGGACTGTCACTGTAAGACTTTGACGTTGGCGATGCTGGGGTTGCCATAACATGAGTGGCGAGGTTCATTAGATTATGTCCCCAGTAGAGTGATTTCATATTTGAAGGTCCCGCGGATGGTTGGGAAGGGTTGTTTATCTTATTTGACCTTTGTAATAGATGCTAGTGTTGAGACCCTGGTACAAGATTTTTCGGATGTGTTTCCTATACACCTGTCGGGCATGCCACCCGAATAAGATATTGACTTTGGTATTGACTTGGTGTCACGCACTAAACCTATTTCTATTCCTCTATGACGCATGGCACCAGCTGAGTTGAAGGAACAGCTTCAGGAACTCCTGATAAGGGGTTTATTAGACCTAGTGTGTCACCGTGGGGTGCATCGGTCTTGTTTGTGAAGAAAAAGGGTGGTTCTATAAGGATGTGCATTGATTATAGGCAGTTGAACAAAGTCAAAATCAAGAACAAGTATCATTTGCCATATGTTAATGATCTATTTGACCAGTTATAGGGAGTGTGGGTGTTCTCCAAGATTGATTTGAGGTTAGGGTATCATGAGTTGAAGATTCGAGACTCAAATATTCTAAAGACAACTTTCAAGATCGTTATGGTCTTTATGAGTTCCTTGTGATATTTTTTGGACTGACAATGCCCAGCAATGTTCAGGAATTTGATGAACATCGTATTTTAGACTTATTTCAACTTGTTTGTAATTATATTCATTGATGATATCCTAGTGTACTCTCATAGGCAGGAGGAGCATGCCCAGCATTTGTGATTGTGTTGCAGCGGTTGAGGGAGGAGAAGATTTGTGCTAAGTTCTCTAAGTGTGAGTTTTGGCTCATTTCAATGGCATTCTTGGGGCACGTCGGTTCCAGTGAGGGTATTTTGGTGGATCTGAAAAAGATAGAGACGGTATAGAGTTCGCCCATACCATCCTCAGCTATAGAGATTCAGAGCTTTCTTAGTTTGGTTGGTTATTACCGTCGGTTCGTATAGGGTTTCTCATCAATTGCATCTCCCTTGACCAAATTGACCCAAAAGTGTGCTCCTTTGAGGTGGTCGGATGAGTGTGAGGCGAGCTTTCAAAATCTCAAGACTGCCACCACCACAACTCCAGTTCTAGTTCTACCATCAGCTTTTTGCTCTTATATAGTATATTATGATGCTTCTCGGATTAGTATTGGGTGTTTCTTGATACAGGGGGTAAAGTGATTTCCTATGTTTCACGCCAGTTGAAGACCCATGAGAAAAACTACTTTTTTCATGATTTGGAGTTTGTTGCCATTGTTCACGCGTTGAAAATTTGGATGCACTACCTCTATGGTGTGTCTTGTGAGGTGTTTACTGATCATCGTAGCCTACGGCACTTGGTCAAACAGAAGGATCTCAATTTGAGGCAGCAGAGATGGTTAGAACTGCTAAAGGACTATGATATTACTATTCTGTATCATCCAGGGAAGGCCAATGTTATGGCCAACGCCTTGAGTAGGAAGGCAGTCAGTATAGGAAGTCTTCCATTCATTCCTGTGGAGGATAGATCTCTTGCAGTTGATGTTCACGCTTTGGCCAACTAGTTCGTGAGATTGGATATTTTGGAGCCCAGTCAGGTTCTAGCTTGTGTGGTTTCTCGGTTTTCCTTATTTGATCGCATCAGAGAGTGCCAGTATGATGATCCTCATTTGCTTTTCCCCAAGGAATAAGTGTTCAGCATGATGATGCCAGGGATGTGACTATCGGAGATGATGAATGTGTTGAGGATGCAGGGTCAAATATGTGTACCCAATATAGACAAGCTATGGGAGTTGATTCTTAAGGAGGACCTCAACTCGTAGTAATCCATCCATTCGGGTGCGACAAAGATGTACCAGGACTTGAGGCAGCAATATTGGTTAAGGAGAATGATGAAGGATATAATTGGTTTTGTAGCTTAGTGTCTCTACTAATCAACAGGTAAAATATGGGCATCAAAGATCGGGTGGATTTCTTCAAAAGATAGAGATTCAAGAGTGGAAGTGGGAGCGCATTACCATGGATTTCGTAGTTGGGCTCCCACGAACTTCGAGAAAGTTTGATGCTAATTGGTTGATTGTGGATTGGCTGACCAAGTCCGCACTTCATTCCTGTGAATACTACTTATTCTTCAGGTCGGTTGGCTGAGATTTACATTAGGGAGATTTTTCTCCTATACAGTGTGCCAGTTTTCATCATTGCAATAGAGGCACGCAGTTTACATCGCAGTTTTAGAGAGCTATGCAGCGAGAGTTGGCCACTCAGGTGGAGTTGATCATAACATCTCACCCGCAAATGGACGGACAGTCCGAGCACATTATTCAAATATTTTAGGACATGATGTGCACTTATGTCATTGATTTCAGAGGTTCGTGGGACTAGTTTTTGTCGCTTGTGGAGTTTGCTTACAACAACAGTTATCAGCCAAGTATTTTGATAGCTCTGTATGAGACTTTATATGGGAGGCGGTGTAGATCTTTAGTGGGTTGGTTTGAGTCGGGTAAGGCTAAGCTATTGGTGTTGACTTGGTTCAGGATGTCTTGGACAAGGTTAAATTGATTCAGGAGAGGCTTCGCACAGTGCATTCAATAAAAAAGAGATATGCGGACAAGAAGGTTCATGATGCGTCTTACATGGTTAGGGAGAAAGTTCTGCTGAAAGTTTCCCATGAAGGGTGTTATGACGTTTGGAAAGAAGGGCAAGTTGAGCCCCCGGTTCATTGGGCCTTATAAGGTACTTTAGATGATTGGGAAGGTCGCTTACAAGATTTCTTTGCCACCTAGATTATCATGTGCGCATCTGGTATTTCATGTTTTTACGCTTCAAAAGTATATCGGCGATCCGTTTCATGTTTTAGATTTCAGCATAGTTCGGTTGGATGGTGATTTGAGTTATGATGTAGAACCAGTGGCTATTTTAGAGAGGCAGGTCTGAAAGTTGAGGTCAAAGAATATAGCTTAAGTGAAAGTACAGTGGAGAGGTTAGCCCGTAGAGGAGGCTACTTGGGAGACCGAGTGGGAGATGCGGAGCAGATATCCACACCTATTTGAGGCTCCAGGTATGTCTCTAGACTCGTTCGAGGATGAATGTTTGTTTAAAAGGGGAAGGATCTACCGATCCGGTTGGTTATTTCATGAGTTGTAGCCCCGTGAGACCATTTTCTACTTCTTTTGTGTTCTACAGCTATAATATGACTTACCAGGTTAGTTGGTTCGAGTCCAGAGTGATTCTAGAATGAACTGAGATACTTAGTCTCTTAATTGAAAGATTAAGTTAGTAAAGTTGACCTAGATGTTGACTTATGTGTAAATGAGCTTGGATTTGAATTTTAATGGTTCTATTAGCTTCTTTTGGTGATTTTGAACTTAGGAGCGCATTCGGATTATGTTTTGGAGGTCCGTAGTAGAATTAGGCTGGAAATGTCGAAAGTTGAAATTTTGGATAATTTTACCGAGAGTGGACTATTTGATATCGAGGTCAGATTGGATTTCCGAAAGTTGGACTACGTCCGTGGTATTATTATGACTTGTGAGCAAACTTTAAGGTCAATCCAACGTAATTTGATAGGTTTCGACATCGAGTGTAGAATTTGGAAAATTTTAATGTTCATTAAGCTTGAATCCGCATGTAATTCGTGTTTTTGAATTTGTTTGAGGTGATTTGAGGATTCTGCTAAGCTCGTATTGGGTTCTAAGACTTGTTGGTATATTTCGTTGAGGTCCCCAGAGCCTTGGGTTGATTTCAGGTGGCTACCGGAACTAGTTTAAAGTTTGAAGAATTTCTGAAATTTGATTGTTGCTGGTGTAATTTGCACATGCGAGGGGTCTTGCCGCAGGTTGTGGCAGGATAGGCACAGATGTGGTTAAGGCCAGGCTGGACAGGAGGCGCAGGTGCAAGAAATGGAGTGCATCTACAAGCCATCAGATGCGAGGTTTAGTTGCAGATGCGAAAAAAAGGGGAGCTTGGTCATTTTCGCAGAAGCAGACAAAGGGTCGCAGAAGCGACTCCGCGAGTGAGAGACCTGGAGTGCATCTGCGAGCCTAGTAGTTTTAAGGGAATTTCGCAGGTGCAAAAATTAGGCCGCATATGCGGTTTTGCTGGGCAGAACATATAAATAGGAGGCTTCGAGATTTTTCACCATTTTCATCACTTTGAGCTCAAACTTTGGGGATTTTTTAGGAGATTTTTGAAGGGAATACTGAGTTAAGCTCCTTGTGCCCATTTATCTTTAGAAAGGTTGTTTCACCACTGATTTTATACCTAGTTGGTGAGTTTTTGAGGTGCAATTTGGGGGGCTAGGGATAGGGATTTGATTGGTGAATTTTGGGGTTTCGGACAACCAAATGGTGATAGTTTTTGATAAATTTGGTATGGTTAGACTCGTAAATTAATGGGCTTTTAAATTTTGTGACTTTTGTTAGATTTCGAGAAGTGGTCCCGGGGGGCCAATTTCGGATTTTGGTTATGATTTAGTTTTTTTCTTGTGGAATTGATCTCTTTAGCTTATATTGATTGTGTTGTACTACTTATGGCTAGATTCAGGACTTTTGAAGACCGATTTGAGAGGCAAACGCATTTCGGAGTAGAGATTTGCTTGGTTTGAGGTAAGTAAGGCTTCAGTTTTGGGGTTATTTCAAACTCCAAATTATGTGTTATGTGATTGGTATTAAGGTGATGCACATGCTAAGTGATGGGCGTGCAAGCGTGCACCGTGAGAACTATGACCTGGTTGATTCCATGGCACTGTATAGTGACTCTATCTTGTTGATATCCGCATTTTCATCATGTGATAAAGTAATTGAGGTGTCAATCATGCTAGATATCATTTTTAGGCTCGATGTCGGTATTGTTGGGACCTCTAGTGACCGTTTCTTGCTGTCAACACACTAATTTCACTTATATTATGTACTCAGACAAATAGATACATTTCATATCATATCTCAGTATCAATTATTATATATTGATACATCATATCATTGTTTCGGGCTAGTTTTCATGACATTGTGATCTCATGAGTGAGACTAGAGAGATTGATGACTGAGTGAGGCCGAGAGCTTGATCATGATTGATAGTTGTAGGATCGGGTTGCACACCGCAGTGGTTATAATGATTTGTGATAGAACTTGGGCTGTAGGAGCCCATGTGGAGTCTGTACACACCCCTAGTGAACGCGGTTGATATTGTTGTGGGATAGATCTTGTCTAAAGTACTTAGATTGTTTAAGATAATTTAAAAGGTCAATAAAACGTCAACCCGAGCCTGCGTGGTCGAAACCTGAGATTAAGATCAAATATCGATTACTCATTCACCCTTGAGCCTGAATATATGATTTGTCTCGAAATTTGACCTCAATTTGAGGTCTAAATTTTAATTTTATAAAATTCCTAAATTCTACGTGAAACTCCTAATTTCTACCTTGAAATTCATAGATTTGATGATAATTCATGAAAAATTAATTGAGCTAGATTAAAAACAAGTTAAAATTGCTTATCAATAAATTTGGAAATAAATTCCTCTTCAAGAATTACCTCTATAGAGTTTGGGTTGAAAAATATTGTACCGATGTCTCAAATGTGATACAATAGTCGCAAATGCAATAATCCCCCATATCGCAAAAGAGACTCAGACTTCGCAAATACAAAGTGCCCAGTCCCAACCCCTCTCACAAATGCGAACCATCACTCTCAAAAGCTATGCTCGCATTTGCGAGCAATACCTCGCAAATGTGAGATCTGCAGGCTGTCCACATATCTGAAACCCATCTGAACCCCTCGGGCTCCAATCCGATCATTCACACAAGTACAATAATATCATACAAACTCGCTTGCTATCTCAAATTATTAAGATAACATTAAATATCAAGAATGATCATCAAAACTCAAGGTTTTTAACTTTGAAACTCCTTTTCCAACTTTTCACGTAATGCGCCAAAATGCCTTGGGTTCACCTGGGACCCCAAACAAACATGCGTATAAGTCAAAAAATCATATGAACCTATCTGAATCGTCAAAATACCGATCTGAGGTCGTTCATCAAAAACATTGATTGTGATCAACTCAAGTGTTTTAAAGCCAAAATTTATTTTTAAAAATTCGTTTACATATAAGCTTTCCGGAAAATGGTACGGACCATGTTTGCAAGTCCTAAATTATCAAATAAACCTATGGAAGGTCTCGTAATATAGAAAATGGAGCTAGTACTCAAAATGGCCTACCGAGTCGTCACATTCTCCACCTCTAAAAGAAACATTCGCCCTCTTATGAACGTAGAAATCTATCTGGACTGGTAAAAGGTATAGGAATCTACTCCTCATATCGAACTCGAACTCCTACGTAGCTTCTTCAATTGGCTGATCTCTCCAATGCACTTTCAAAGAAGGAAAATACAGCTTTCGAAAATGCAGGTCTAGAATAGCCACCGATTCTTCCTCATATGTCAAATTCTCATCAATATGCATCATGTTGAAGTCTAAAACATATGAGCTATCCTCAGGGTACTTCCAAAGCAAGGAAAAGTAAAGAACCGGATGTACCCCTACTAGGCTAGGAGGCAATGGCAGCCTATTAGCAACCCATTCAACTCTCTCAATAATCTCAAATGGGACAATAAACATCGGGTTCATGCGTTTCTTCCCAAACCACATCATACCCTTCATAGGGGACATCGAAGAAGAACTTTCTCACCTTTCATGTAAGCCGCATCTCGAACCTTTGGTGAGCATAACTCTTTTGCATGGACTGAGCTGTATGAAACTATTCCTAAATCACCTTAATATTTTTCCAAAGCATCACTGACGAAATCTGTGCCAAAAAATTTAGCCTCACCGGGCTCAAACTATCGAACCAAAGAACGACACCACCTCCCATATAAGGCCTCGTAAGGAGCCATCTGGATGCTTGACTGATAGTTGTTGTAGGCAAACTCTACTGGAGGTAAAAATTGGTCCCACTGACCTCCAAAATCCATAGAATATTATCGCAACATGTCCTCCAAAATCTGAATAGTATGCTCAAATTATCCGCCCGTATATGGATAAAACATGGTACTTAGTTCGACCCGCATGCCCAACTCAAAAGTGCGAGATAAGAATTCCGGTTTAGTGTTTTTTTTCTTTCAGATGAAGTTCAATCACAACTAATATCAGTAAAATTGAACTCATTGTTTCAGTATGTATTCCTTTTGAATTTTTCTGTTTTTATCTATTTATATATGTGCTCCTAATAAAAGGAAATAAGGTATTCTACTCCATTATACATATGAATCGGTCAAAAAATCATACCAGTTAGGCTAATGCTCCCAGGTTGATGCAATGTATTTCATCAGTTGACTGAAGACTTAATTATTGATATATCAATTGGTCCAACACGAATTGAAATAGGAGCCGATTTTACGGAAAGCTTTTAAAAATACACTCTGGATCAACTTATGCGTATCTCAAACAATTTCACAAGATATTTGTTACCTTCCACCTATAATATACGTACCGAATAAATTTGATGTCATGTATCCCTGCAGAATTTTCTCTATTCTCAATTTCCAGGTGGGAGGCACTTTAGGGGATTCCACAAACGGTTAAGGGTCAAATATATCCTTGTACTATTCAAAATAAGCTATATTTATTCTCCGTTTGAATTCTTTAACAAATATGTCCCCGCCGTTATACATTAGGGCCATATATCCCTCAGCCATTAAAACTTGTTTTCAGATTTTTTTTGACACGTGGCATCTTTTGATTGGACCAGATGACCCGCCCATTCGATTAATTAAACCCGCCCGACCCATCGTATTAAACCGACCCGACACACGCTGCTCCGCTAACCACCCCCCAGCTTTTCCGTCGACCAAACGACCACTGTCGACGTCCCAAACAGACCCCTCATCTTCGTCCACCCACGACCACCCTCCTGCCCAGTCGTTCCAGCCCCCTTCCCCGTCGTCAACGAACCAGACCCCAGCCAACAACCAAACAGTCCCGCCTTCAGGCTTATCTATGCAACTGCTTTCCAAAAGCATTCTAACATAAGGTGGTAACAGCAAGAGTTGCATCAACAAGCCACATGATAAGGGACAAATACAGAATCATTTCCTAGTTAGGCAACTTCTATGTATACTGGCCATAATTGAACAAATTTTCAATTGATTTGTCCTATGCTGCAGTTAGATTCAGACTGGAAGCTCAATAACTAAAAGAACAGAAGTTCTTACCTCAAGCATTCCACTGCTCACAGCAGTCACAGATACATCGATGAGAAAAAAGTACAGGGGTGGCATCGGAGGCCGGACCATGTACTCAGCCGGAGCAATAAAGTCCACGCTACCTTTGGTAAGTTCAGTCGCATAGAAGCAGTGGCTGGACGATGAGCTGAAGGCGGGACTGTTTGGTTGTTGGCTGGGGTCTGGTTCGTTGACGACGGGGAAGGGACCTGGAACGACCGGGCAGGAGGGTGGTCGTGGGTGGACGAAGATGAGGGGTCTGTTAGGGACGTCGATAGTGGGCGTTTGGTCGACGGAAAAGCTGGGGGTGGTTAGCGGAGCAGCGGGGGTCGGGTCGGGTTTAATACGCCGGGTCGGACGGGTTTAATTAATCCAATGTGCGGGTCATCTGGTCCAATCAGAACATGCCACGTGTCAAAAAAAATTTGAAAACAAGTTTTAACGGCCGAGGGATATATATGGCCCTAATATATAACAGCGGGGACATATTTGTTAAAGAATTCAAACGGAGGATAAATATGACTTATTTTAAATAGTACAAGAATATATTTGACCCTTAACCGTTCCACACAAATCATCTGTTAAATATTTTCTCCTACCCCCACCACTAGACAATTGGAGATAAAAGATTCTAAAGAATAGAAAGAAAGAAAGTAGCAGCTACAACGACCCATCTTTTTTCTCATTTCCTGCTTAACTTATCCAAAAACCATCATATTGATTACTATTAACTAATTAACTAAATAAGTCTTGATTTAAAGATATTATCCGAGAAAGCCCACAACTTTCACCTTTTTATTCCTTTGACCTCACTTTATTAATCTTTGTTTATGGGCCATTACTACTTTTTCTTCCACGCACGCGTCACTTGCTCGATTACTAGATATCCGAAATGAAAACTAAAAATTTGAAGCTCAAATTATCGCTTATGTTGACGTCATGATGATGCCAAACTCTGTTAATAAAGTTAAGCTAGATTAACTTACATACGTAAACTTAAAGACCTTTATTTTAGGTGATTGTCATAATTTTTTTATTATATTTGATATTTTTATTTATTAAAAGAAAGGATAACATATTTATCTTAATTGAGTTTTTTTTCTTGTAGAAAGAAATTACAAATCTCTCATATTTGACTAATTCTTTTCTTTTAGGAAAAGATTTGGAGTCTTATAAATTGAGGATCCTTCCTTCACATTCAGTAGCATCCACAATATAGTTACTGGAGGCTTAGGAGTCTTGTTTAGGGTGAGAATTGTACGGGACAAGTATTAGTGTCTCACTTGTGTTTGCCTCTTCGTGGAATTGTTCTCTTGATATTTTGTACATTCTTTTTATATAGTGGATTGATCATCTCCGTTGTGGATGTAGGTCAGTTACCCGAATCACGCTATATGTTTGTTTCTCTTTTGGTAGATTTCTCTTTGTTGTATGATTTATCGTCGTTCAATATTTGCTTTAGTTTGCTAGCTTCCGCTTGACACCTGATTTTTTCAGTCCTAACAAATGGTATCAGAACAAGGTTCAAGATAAGTTTAGTTATAGCCGCAATCTAGTTGACGATAATCATGATTTTTTTTTGAGAAATTTTACCGGAGTGCTACGCACGTTGAGACAAACTTTGCGATGAAGATTTGGAGATGCGGCATGTTGAAGGCTATGGGAAGATGATGGATCAAGTTTATTTTGTCAAAAAATTCAGGCCAAAGAGGAGAATTATTAGGTGTTTGCCATAATTTTCTTACCATATTAAATTTTTCTATTTGTTAAAGGAAAGGACAACATGTTTACCTTAATTGAATTTTCCTTCACCTGATTTTTTCGGTCCTGACACTTTGCTTTATCAAGCCACTCGAAACGAAATTACATATAAAAAATATGTAAATGCTTTGATATGGTTGGTAAAATTACATAAAGTATAAAACTAGTTTACATTGTGATCCGTATGTAACTTAAACACTTAATTTGATGTGATCAAAGGTTTCGAAGAAACTGTCGTACAAGATTTGCCTAATGCGATTTATATTCTCGGGCTATTATACAAGAGGAGATTTATCTAGTGCATACAAAATATTCACCACAAAGTGTTCCCTCAAAAAATAGAGATTGTGGCAAAAGTTATAGCGGCTACGAGTTTCCTCCCTTAAAAAAAAGGCTTCGGAGGATTAATTTCTTTGGTTTGAAGAATTATCCTTATTAAAGATAATTGCCAAATAGGTGTACTTCTATGAAGCAGCGAAGTTAATTAAACCTTATTAATTAAAGCTTGACTAGTTTATTCCTATCTTTTGTTTAACTTCGAATACGTTGTGAATATTCAGTATATTTTTGTGTCATCATTAATTTATTCGTTATTTGTGGGTAATTCGTGCTCGTGAACTTGATATTTAGAAATCATAAAAATTGTTCTTTATTTTTCACTCAATGTTTTGCATCTACAGTCTGATAATCAGATAATTTTGGCCCATCAATTATTGAAAAATTCTATTTTGGTCCTTGTAGGTTAAGCACATTTAACCTCTAGTTAGCTTGGCATGTGTAAAATCTATGACTATTTGTAGAACTACATCACCCTAAAATGTAATAACAAAACAAATTTAACATAATACGTTAATAACTAAATGACTTAGCACTTAATAATGTGTTAAATTTGTGAAGATTCACAGTCAAATGGAACAAAAATGTACATAGACTAATTGAACGCTAAAATGTGCTGAATCGGAATTCGCAAGGATCTTAATAAAAATTTATCGAGATTTGATGGACCAAATATGTAAATTTCTATAGAAAAAAATATTTCCACTACATAGATTAGAGAATGGGTGCATCTACCATACCATGTATGTCTCGTGCATATTCATTACAATTTTGATCAAACTCTATAATTATAACTAAACAAGTTTTTAACATGTATATACTTAGTGTGACGATCTGACCGATTGTTTCGAGCTTTTGTACTTTGATCGTCAGTTCTTCGACATGACTTGCCCCGTGTAATGTATTATGATTGATGTAGATCGTTTGTTTTGGTTTCAGGAAAATTTGGAATGCATTTGAAAAAATAATCTCAGTTGAAAGCTTTGAATGTGAAAGGTTTGACCAAGGATTGACTTATCTTTATCTGAGCTCGGATCAAAATTTTTATGATTTGATTAGGTTCGTTGGGTAATTTATGACTTGGGAGCGCGATCGGAATTGGTTTTGGAGGTCCGGTGAATTAGGCTTGAGTTGGCAAAGTTAGTATTTTGGGAATTTCCGATTGATAGGTGAGATTTTGATCCGAGAATCGAAACGGAATTCCAAGTGTTGAGAAAAGCTTCGTTATTCCATTTGTGATGTGTGTGCAAATTTTCAAGTCATTCGGACGTGGTTTGGTTGAGTTTTTGATCGAATGCGTGTTTCATAAGTTTTTGGAAAGACTTAGGCTTGAATTCGATGTGAAATGATCGTTTTGGTGTTATTTGAGGTGTTTTATTGATTGGAACAAGTTTCAATGATGTCTTAGGATGTGTTGGTACTTTTGATTGAGGTCTCAGGGCCCTTGGGTGAGTTTTGTATGGCTAAAGGAAGGTTTTTGGGACTTAGAAAATTGCAGAAATACAACAGCTATTGCAGAGGAATTTTGACCTTCGCGATCGCGGGAGGTCTCCCGCACTCGCATATAAGGAATTTGGGAAGCCTAAGATATTGTCTTCGCATTCGCGGTTGATGCTTCGCGTTCGCGGAGGGGATGTTCTGGATGCTTCGCATTCGCATCATACCCTCTGCGTTCGTAAAGGAGGATTTGAGGGTCAGGGGTCTTTGCCTTCGCGTTCGCAGTGTATGGTTTGTGTTTGCGTAGTGTGGGAAAAGGCTGCATCGCGTTTGCAAGGATTTAATCGCATGTTTATTTTGAGGTCATGGAAAATTTTCTCTTCGTGATCGCGAGCCTGGGGCCGCACTCGCATAGAAGGAATACCATGTCCAGGTAGAAAGGTTATAAACATTTCATCCCCGAGTTGAAGCTAATTTTCACTCCATTGTTGGCAATTTTTGAGAGCTTTTGAAGGAAATTGAAGAGGGATTCAAGGAGAATCAATTGGAGGTATGATTTTTTGAACTTAAAACTCGTTTTTACGGTGACATCCACCTAGAAATTCATGGAAACTAAGCCTAAAATTGAAAAACTAGGGCTTGAGAAATTGGACTTTTAAATTGGGATTTGACGGACCATTTGGGGTCGGATTTTAGAACTTTGGTATGTATGAACTTGTGAGAGGATACGGAACCCGTTGATGTAAACATTATCGAGTTTCAAGAAGAGGGCCCGGGGCTCCTGTTTTGCTAATTTCGATATTTTTGATATTTTTCGATTGTTTTCGCTTGGGTTTTATTCCCTTAGCATATTGTGATGTATTCGCTCTGATTTTGGATAGATTCGACGCGCGTAAAGGCCAAATTTGAGGGCCAAAGGCGTTGCGAGCTAGAGATTTCGCCAGTTCGAGGTAAGTAATGATTGTAAATACTGTCCTGGGGATTTGAAACCCCAGATTACACATCGTTGTGTTACTTTGAGATGACTTACATGCTAGATGATGAGCGTGGGGTAGAGCACCACTGGGGGATTGTGACCTAGTCCATCTCGAACGATTATTTTAATGTGTATTTGATAGTTAATTGTCTGATGTTATTATATTTTAGGTTGTATGCCATGTTGGGGCCTTGTGCCAACTTATTGAGGCCCTTAGGGGCATTTTTGCTATCTTTCCTCGCTCTATTTGTTTGAAAGCATATTCTTAGTCGTGTTTTACATGTTTATTACTCAAATTTGGCTTTATCACCATATTCTTAAAAGTGTGAAAAACTATTTTAGGCTGAGTTCCCTGTTTTACTGAGATAGACCGAGGGTCTAATGGTGAGATTGATGACTGAGATAGACTAAGAGTCTGATGATGAGGTTAATGACTGAGAAAGGCCGAGGGCCTAGTTGTGAGGATTATATATCTATGGATAGGGCTGCACGCCGCAACAATAGATATATATATATATATATATATATATATATATATATATATACATATATATATATATATATGGATCGGGCTGCAAGCTGTAGCGATACTTACATGGATCGAGCTGCACACCGCTGCGATATATTGGATCGGGCTGCACGCTGCAGTAATATTGCGCTTGGGCCGTAAGGGGCCCCTCCCGGAGTCTGCACACCCCCGTGAGCGCCGTCAACGAAATATATGGATTGGGCTGCACACCGCAGCGATATATGGATCGGACTGCATGCCGCAGAGATTGCTATATGGTACCTACTGAGCGCGAATGCTGAGTGCGAGTATTGTTTGGCAAAAGATGAGTCACGAGTGATAGAGAGGCTAGTCCCAGGGGCGATAGATAGATATATATATATATATATATATACACACACACACATGCACATGAGTGATATTTTTCCTGAGAGGCATGTTTATGAACTTATTGATTTTACTCCTCTTTAAAGTGAGTTTCTGTCGAATATGTTGATTTATTGACTGTTTTCACTCATCTTTATGTTGAGCCTCTATCGAAAGTTGAACAAATATCTTAAAACAACTTTTAATTAAACTGGGGTTTACGAGATGTTTATAAATTAATCAGTTATTTGGCATTTGGGTATTTCTGCTGAGATTTTCAAGTTATGAAGTGTTTATGATTATTATTTTACTCGAGGGGCCAATTATGGCTTTAATCTCTATTATTGTTTCAAATGGTATTGAACCCCTACCGAAGCGGCTTGAAAGTATCTCAAAATAATTTGTACTAAAAGCTGGATTTTAAAAGGGAAGGTTGACTCGTATTATTATTTGAAAGCCTGTTGTGTTTATTGAGCCTAACATGAATGTGGATTAATTGTTTCCTACTGTTCAGTCTTTCTTTACTCTTATTACTTACTGAGTTGGAGTACTCACATTACTCCCTGCACATCATGTGCAGATGCAGGTATAACGGGACTCGATGGCGGGTGTTGATTTGCTCAGACGCGGAGTCATCCAAGTTAGCAGGTCGCTGCATGAGGTTCGCAACGCCGTTCCCTTCCTCACATTGCTACTACTATAATTAGTATATTATTTTACATTTTTTGTTGTACTCAGGCCTTGATAGATGTTCATGACTAGTGACACCCCCGATGTTGGGCTTGTATTTCTATTCTGCACTGTTATTTCAGAAGTCATTATGAAACATTATTTAATTAAAGGCTTAAAAATGACTCTCAATGCTTAAGGAGTTAATGTGAATGTTGTGTCGGCTGGCTTTATCTTTACGAAAGGCGCCATCACAATTGGGCTGGTTTGGGGTCGTGACACTTAGGTTAGTTCCGAACATATTATCAGAAAAGAATAGTAAGTAAAATAGCATATTACATATAGTGATTTCAAACCTTGTATCTGATCCACTAATTTTCGTCCAATTTAATAACTTTTTCACAACTACAAACATAAGAAGTTAAAGGAATCAAAGCCAGAAACCCCCAAAATTCAAATATGAAAAAGGATTGATGCTTAAAACTGAAAATGAAATAAGGGTGGCAGCCAACTACTTGGTATGCTACAATTTATAGCTCGATAAGAGGAGAGTGTGGGGACCTGTTTTGAAGTTTTGGACATGACAGTTTGGTGCAAAGTAATATTCGGACTAAATTGAGAGGTCGATTTCACGGGGTCCAAACTAGAACCCGCACTAGTTCATTACTTCCTTCCTCTTTCATTTTTATTTATTTACTGGGATGTGCTAGTTTGTGTCCATATCGATTAATTGTAAGCATCATATTCTAATTGATGTCATGTGGCATCGTTTTGTCAATTTTTTTTCGTAATATGCATATATAGCAACTACCCAGTATAGTCCCACAAAGTGGGATCTGGGGAGAGTAATATGTAGACAGACCTTACCCCTACTCCGAAAGGGTAGAGAGGTTGTTTCCAATCGACCCTCGGCTCAGTGAAGGAAAGGAACAACAAAAAATAAATAAAAAAAAAGAGCATTAGTAAATTCAACAGAAATAGCGTAAATAATTATCTAAACATAATAACCATAAATAAAATAGCATGCAATAATATCAGACAACAACAACAACAACAAATAACTACCACAAGGGAGACACAATCCAATACACAAATCATCTATGGATAGCCCTGTCAAGCCTCACCCAGCCCCGGGTGAGGAGTACGAAAAACCCTAGGGGCTCCTATCCTACAACCATGATACTAGACCTCCAGACTTTCCTATCAAGGGGCATGTCCTCAGAAACCCGCATTCTAGCCATGTCATGTCTAATCACCTCTCCCCAATACCTCTTAGGCCTCCTTCTGCCTCGCCGAACGGCGACTATCGCCAGCCGCTCACAACTCCTCACCAGGGCATCAGGACTTCTCCTCCGCACATGCCCAAACCACCTCAGCCTCGCTTCTCGCATCTTCTCATCCACTGGGGCCACCCCCACCTTCTCTCGAATAACTTCATTCTTAATCTTATCTAACCTGGTGAGCCCGCACATCCACCTAAGCATCCTCATCTCCGCAACCTTCATTCTCTGAACATGGGACTGGCCAACACTCCACCCCATACAACATGGCAAGTCTAACCACAGCTCTATAAAATTTCCCCTTGAGTTTCTGTGGAACTTTCTTGTCACACAGGACTCCTTCTTGATGCAAGCCTCCCCTTTGACCACCCCGCTCCTATATGATGAGTGACGTCCCCGTCAATCTCTTCGTCCCCCTGAATCACTGACCCAAGATATCTAACTCTATCCCTCTTGGCGACGGCCTGAGATCCAATCATCACGTCTCTGCCTACTTCGCTCGGCTCGGCGCTAAACTTGTACTCCAGGTATTCTGTCTTAGATCTGCTTATTCTTGAAACACTTAGACTCGAGAGTCTGTCTCCATACCTCTAACCTCTCACTAACACCAACCCTCCTCCCGTCTATCAAGACTATGTCATCAGCAAATAGCATACACCAAGGCACATTCCCTTGAATATGTCGGGTTAGAGCATCTATCACCAAGGCAAACAAGAGAGGGCTAAGCGCTGATCCTTTATGGAGCCCCATAACCACTGGAAAATGGTCTGAGTCGCCACCCGCCGTCCTAACCTTAGTCTTAGCTCCATCGTACATGTCCTTGATTACTCTGATGTAGGCTTCTGGCACGCTCTTCGCCTCCAAGCACCTCCATAGAACCTCCCTTGGGACCTTGTCATACGCCTTCTCCAAGTCGATAAGCACCATGTGCAGGTCCTTCTTCTTATCCCTGAAGTGCTCCACCAGCCTCCTTACAAGGTGGATAGCTTCTGTAGTGGAGCGACCCGGCATGAAACCGAACTGGTTCACAGATATAGATGTCATCTCCCTCACCCTCACCTCGATCACCCGCTCCCAGACCTTCATGGTGTGACTTATTAATTTGATACCCCTATAGTTGTTGCAGCACTGGATGTCACCTTTGTTCTTGTACAAGGGCACCACTGTACTCCACCTCCACTCCTCCGGCATTCTTTTGGTTTTGAAGATCGCATTGAACAACCTGGAGAGCCATTCCACTCCTGACCTAACCATGCATTTCCAGAACTCCACCGGAATCTCGTCAAGCCCGGTCGCTCGACCCCTACTCATCCTACGCAAAGGCCCCATGACCTCCTCCGCCTTAATACGCCTGCAGTACCCAAGGTCTCTATGCTGCTCTGAATGCCCCAGCTCCCCTAGCTCTATGTTACGATCCCCCTCCTTGTTAAGTAAGTCTCGAAAGTACGCCTGCCACCTCTGCTTGACTTGAGAGTCCCCCATCAGAACTCTACCATCCTCGTCCTTGATGCACCTAACTTGGTCAATATCACGCGCCTTCCTTTCCCTTGCTTTAGCTAACCGGAATAACTTTATGTCCCCTATATATATATACGCCTTTCTCCCCTAGTTCCTCGTACATGCGGCCAAACGCCGCATTTTTGGCTTCCGTAACCGCCATCTTTGCTTCTTTCCTCGCCGCCTTGTAGGTCTCCCTGTTCGCTCTCCGTTCTTCCTCGCTTGTGCTCCCTGCCATCTTAGCAAACGCCGCTTTCTTCATCTCCACTTTTCCTTGGACTACATCGTTCCACTACCAGTCACCCTGATGTCTGCCTGAATAGCCCTTGACTACCCCGAGCACATCCCGTGCTACCTCCCTAACCAAGTTCGCCGTTTCTGACCATATAGCATCCGCTTCCCCAGAACTTCTCCAAGCTCCGCTCTCGGCTAACCTGCTCTCCAACTCCTGTGCTTTCTCCTTAGTCAAAACACCCCATCTAATCCGCGGTTGTCCCCGAGCACCCCTCCTCTTCCTCTTAACCCAGAGACTGTCATCCATCACTAAGAGTCTATGGAGAGTCGAAAGGGACTCTCCCGGAATAACCTTGCAGTCCTTGCACATACCCCTATCGCTCCTTATAAGGAGGAGGTAATCAATTTGAGTCCTCGCCGCCGACCTCTTGAAGGTGACCAAATGCTCCTCCCTCTTCTGAAATGTCGAGTTCGCAATCAAAAGCTCGGAAGCCCTAACGAAATCAAGCAGTGACGTGCCTCCTCCGTTCCTAACCCCAAAGCTGAAGCCACTGTGCACCTCACCATAACCACCAGCATCAGCCCCAATATGACCATTAAAGTCCCCTCCAATAACTAACTTCTCAGATTGGGGAATACTACTCACCAGATCATCCAAGTCCTCCCAAAAGCGCCTCTTAACCTCTTCGTGTAAGCCCGCTTGCGCGCGTAAGCACTAATGACGTTGAGGACGCAACCCCCAATAACCAACTTAATAGACATTAACCTATCATTCACTCGCCTAACCTCCACCACTGACTCCCTTAGATCCCTATCAACCAAGATGCCCACTCCATTCTTACCTCTCACGACCCTAGAATACCACAGCTTAAACCCGTGTGCATTCCTCGCCTTCGACCCTTTCCACCTAGTCTCCTGGACACAGGCTATGTTAACCCTCCTCTTCTGAAGAACCTTCGCCAACTCAATGGACTTACCCGTCAGAGTGCCTACGTTCCACGATCCTATCCTTAATCTATGAGCGTCTTCTACCCTCTTCCCACCCTTGCCTCCGGCCCTACCCACAGAACCGCTCCCATGCCTCCTGCTCGCCCCTGCCCCCACCCCCGCCCCCGAGGACATGACCTTAATCTACCATCCCCCGCCGCGGCCACTATCCCCAACCGATTATAGAAAACAGTGATGCACCCACGTACTACAGCGGAATATGCAAAAGGATGCATGCTAGGAATCGACAAAGTAAACCACACACAGGGTGCTTAGATAGAAAACGTAAAAGGGTGTACAGAGTAAAAAAAAGGGGGGTCGGGAGGTACCAACTCCTGATGGAAAAACCTGGAAGTATGCTTTGATTCGTCCGATATCAACTACTGCTAGCTCTTGCACACTTCGTCCGTGTTGTTTTGTTCTTCGCGTCCAAATGCCGTAAGCTCTCCTTGTCCGCCGCGGCTTGTACCTGAAAATCACGCACACAAAAAAAAATAATTGAGGGGGGCTTCCTAGCTCGGGAAAGGGGAGGGGTTGCCTTACTGGGGGTCGCCGGAGAAGGGGGGTCGCTGGAGTTAGGGTTGCCAGGGGTAGGGGGTGAGGGTTGGATAGTGAAGATAGAGGAGAGAGAGAGGAGAGAGATAGAAGAGAGAACTTACTTAGGGGGTCGCCGGAGAAGGGTCCCCGGAGGGGGAAGGGGTCGCCGGAGGGAGGGGTCGCCGGAGGGGGGACGGGGAGGGGGCTAGGGAGGGCTTGGTGAATATGAACATTAAGGAGTGTTCTGTCCAGAGAGGAGGAGAGAGAAAATACAATATGCATATATAACTAAATAATAAATAAAAATTAAAAATATTTGATATAAATATAAAAAATAACATCGATTATTGTTATAGTAATTTATTTATTTATTTATTGACACTACTTATAGAAATTTTTGCATATGCCATATCTCCTGTCAGTACGTGTATGAGGTATCGAGAATTCGATCTATCAAAATTTTGAATGATTACAAAAAAAAAAAAAAAAAAAGAAATAACCTAGTATTTTCCCTCTATTGAGAAACTTCCTTTCTCTTCCATGTGAATACCTTTACCGGTCATGTCAATAATGATCCTCAAGCTTTATTATTCCCTTCTGAGATTAAACTTTTAGATTATCTCGGAAAACTTTGACTTACATATCCTCCGCTTTTAGAAATTACGAAAGTAAAATTCTATAATTATTATTTTACAAATGTAATTCAGATTTTTGCCTTTTAAGTATTCGATTTTTAACTTAGTAATGTTGTCAAAACTGTCGATAACATTATTAATACATATCGGATTCTAAAGATATCATATCTAGGTCATGTATAAGGTCTCAATAATTAGATAGGGTTGTAATTGATGATGTGACATACAAGATAGAATGTTTGATAGTCCAGAAGCCCCAGCTCTTGAATTCAAACTACCTTTAGAAGTCTTTGAATTCCAACTATATAATACTTGAAGTATAATCAATTGAACATGCAATCCAACATAAATTCCTTGAGAAAAATAGCATGCTTGTAAATGTGGCCATTGATTTTTAATTATTAGGAAAGAAAAAGAAAGAAAAGGATACCTTTCAAGGATAAGACATCAATATGAATATGTTGGTAAATCATATAATTCCACGAAATAGCTAGAGATGTGAAAAAATATTGATCACGCCCAACTCAAATTTTAAAAAGGATAAGTGGTCGCTATATATATAATTTCGATCTAAAAGTCTGGAGTCAAATCCCAAGAAAATTATGGCTTAGCTGTATATGTTTAATATCACTAAAAAGACAAGATTGAACAATTTTCTAAATTATAAAGATTGAGATTTATATTTCTAATAATTAACTAGCAAATACTACAAAGCGGTAAAATTATCAACTAACGAGACAAAGGGTTGGAGACTAAATTAAGGATGTCTAAAGTTATGATTTTTTCAATTGTTGGAATCTTTCTAGCTATGTTCCCTACAATTTTGCCAATGTATTCTCTACTTATCGTGAGTACTTTAGGTGCCGTAATTATCTCTCGAGCAACCATAATAATACTAGACATATTCTCTCCAACTACGCTAGTTGAATTTACTACCGGTTGTTATAACCACGTCAAGGCTTTGTTATTTCTAAACCTGTTATTAAACCTGTTGTATTGATTTCTCACATACGTTAGGATTGACATTGTTCAACAACCACCAAAATATATATTCTTTCTCAAGCAACACATAATAAATAGGTAGAGTCAATCGATGGTCATTCAATTAATAACAATAACACGAAGTTGAACAAGTAGAGAAATCAAACATCTTATTATATATAAAAGATAGCAAGAATTTATTCTACAAAAGGTTCTATTAAAACCCTAGTCAACAAATTAGCTTTTCATAATAGTATGTAAAACTACAATACAAAAAATCATAACCAATAATCAAAAATACGAAGAGGAGGGAAAAAACTCGTTGAAGAATTTTTTTTGCCTTGCTCCTATTGTGTCTCTGCCTCCATAGGTCGAATATGTGTCAAAAACTGGTCTCCTCTGCCTCATTGGGTCTAAATTATGTTAAAAGGGTGTCCAACCCCTTAAAATACCGTTTTTCCATGTATATATACCTAGTTGGGCCAGTTCCAAATAATTATACCTTCTCATACGCGAAAAAGAATAACTTTTTCAGGCTTGGATGATGCGGCCGCGGTCGGGGCACGGTACGGGCGCAGTACATTGCAAGTGTACTGCCTCAGCCCGCCTCAAGTCCGCGGTCGCATTTTCGATCGCGTTTTTCATCTTGTTCCATTTGGAATTTGGAAAAATATAAAACATAAAAGTTGTAGTCCTTTGAGTTAAACTTCCAACCATATATTGTGGAGCCCAAATAGAGTTCAAAGCAAAAGATTATGTATATTTTACTAGACAATGCGCAATATACCTATTCGATTCTTCGTTTTGTTGCTCTATCATCTGTTGATCCCTGAATACAATACCGGCTTAATTCTAAGGGTTTTTACTTAGATTTCAAAGCTCCAAATCACTTGAATTCATTCCATAGCATCTACATAGCTCGAAATCACTTCTACAAGGCATAAAATACACCGTTAGTGCAAAACACTAACGATTAAAATGCAAACGCAACTAAAGTGTAGTAAATTTGAGTGTAATAATCGAGTAAAATATGTAATTATAGCCTATCATCAATTATACTAGAAAATAAGTGAGGAAATTAATACAATGTTATTATCACGCCTCGAACCTGAGCCTGGACGTAATACGTCACTCGGTGCCTGACTATATATAACCGAACGAACCAACTGGATGGCTGAATCAACATTTGGTATCATACCATATTGAATGCGGAAGATAAACTAACACATATTGATATACTAAAAGTTTGAATAATAACAATTAAAGTACATGAAACACTAATACTATTTTGAAATATATTTGTAGTCAACTTAGCTTAATGAAAAACCTACGACTTTGTGTAGCTGTTACTCTAGTCTATGAAGACACTATTGAATTACTGAAAACACTAACTATCTGTAAATACTGAAAGGGTGTAAAGTAATGATAATGATCCAAAAGAACTGGGGATCACCAAATAGTTGGTACGAGAATCCTATCGCTCTGCATCGTCAACCTGTAAATAATTACCTGCATTGTGAGATGCAGGCCCCGGGAAAAAAGGGACGTCAGTACATTTGAATTTTATTGGTATGTAAAGCAACTAAAAGAAAGAATTATAAATGTTTAAACTAAAACTAAGCTGATAACTGAGAATTTATAATTGATAACTAAAATAATAACTATTGAAACTGAAGCTGAAATGATAACTGATAATTGATATTAGAACTGATTACTGGTAACTGAACTGATAACTGGGAAGTAAGTGATAATTGGTAACTGATATGATAACTGATAACTGAACAATAACTAATAATTGAACTGAAAGGAAGTAAGGATATGAATACTCCCTCTTTTGAATGATGAACAACTTATTTATCTGAATATTAAACTACAACCTCAGGCCCAATATATAAATATATATATATATATATATGTGTGTGTGTGTGTGTGTGTGTGTGTGTGTGTGTGTGTGTGCATAAACTGCAGTCTCGGGCCCAAGTATACGTATACATAACTGCGACTTCAGGTCCAAAATGCATAAAACATAAACTGCGGCCTCAAGCCCAAAGATGCATAAAGCATCAGCTACGGCCTCAAGCCCAACTAGAGGTGTTTAATATTCATGGACTTAAAATTAGGAACTGAGAATCATACTGCCATACATAATAGTGAAATAATGAATCACGCTGAGTTACATAATACTAGAATACTGGATCACACTGAGTTGCATTATACTGAAATACTGAATCATACTGAGTTACATAATACTGGAATACTGAATATGACTAGAATGAGACATGTATTCTTGAACTGGTTATGAACATTGAAACTTCAAATGTTTATGACATACCGAGTAAGCCATATTTAGACTTAGGGACATCAAGCCCAAGTATATATTGAATACAAACTGAGCTCACAATGTTCAAAATGAAAGTCATGAATGAGTTATGAAGGTAGAGAACAGAAGTTCTACAAATATTCAATGAACTAGGCTTAAATACATTTCTGAGGCAATTAATACGTCATAAAATAAACGTAATGTAGGGAGAATCATTAATATTTTCAAACATAGAGAGTTAGCCTCGCATACCTTAACTTCCTTCTCTTGAGCATAATACAACATTCGCCAACCCTTTCACCTTTAATCTATATCAATACAATTCAAAGGGATTCCAAATTAGCAACAATATCCATGTTTTGGTCACTTAGGCATTTTATCAAACACTTGGTGAGTGTAAAGATTCATAATCCCTATTCATGGTATTTTTACACCCAATAATCGATTCTGTTGCTCTTGGATAAATTCTAAAGTCTTAAATAGTTATAATCAATACTATTCTTCATTGCCTATAAGGTAAACAACACCCTTAACCAATAAAGTTCCATTAAATAAATACCTTTCAATCTCTACAATAATTGTGTATTTATATTAGGAACTTATGACTTCTAATCACCACACCAAGAGCCCAATATTTACTTCACACTCATATACCCATAATAAATTCATACATATAAGTCTAAGGGCGTAGGATTACCTTTTGGAAGAAATCTTGCAAGACTCTCCTTTGAGCTCTTCAAGGAATTTCTCAAAGATCTATGTGTTTTATGAGAGATTTCATTAATACTAGTATAAGAATGATGGAATTTCAAACCAATTTAATGGAGATTGCTTACCTTGAAGATGGGAGGGGTTGGAGGTCTTGAGAGGATGGAAGAAGACCCCAAAAATTCATCCAAAAGAAATAGGAAAAAATGAACCCTGAAATTGTCTTAAAAGAGCTGGGACTGTAGTTGATCGATCAAACCACGATGATTGGAATGAAGACAGACAGACTTCCATGCGAAAGATAGAACGGAAAAACATTATTATTATATTCGGAGCGTGTCTACTCTAGTGAAGTGTCGTCGCTTCGTTGTCCATTGCATTCAAGGGAAGACAAAAATCCGCATCTACTTTGGCGAAGCGAACTCGCTTCGCTGCCCGCCAAAATAACTAGGTGGTATGTCTTTAGTAATTGGCCATAACTTCTTGTAGGAATTTCCGAATGATGAACGTTTTGAAGAGTTAGAAACTAAGCTCAAAGATATTTTATTTGATAGGTTGTGAATTATATAATACCTTATATAAATGTAGATATTCTCCTCCAAAGTATAGTCTTGTGCGTGCTCATTTAGAATTTTAGTCTCATGTAATTTTTCAACTTGGCTTAGACTTAGGTATTTCCTTGGACCCCAAATCACTTATGATATGCCTCGTACACTTATTATCATAACCAATTGATAACCATCACATTAATACTCATTTAGTGCATCCACGACTGATTCAAATTTACAGGATGTTACAGCTATTATACTACTTTGTAATGTATACCATGGTGCAAAAGTTTCAATAAAAACCAATAAATATTGTAATGGAATGGTAAGTACTAACTACTGAGTACCATGCATTCTTAATGACATGTCTTTTGGTGCAAAAGTTTCAATAGAAACCAATAAATATTGTAATGGAATGATAAGTACTAACTACTAAGTACCATGCATTCTTAATGACATGTCTTTTAATGACATGTCTTATGTTCGAACCTATGGGTATGGAGTCAATTTTATTAGGGTGTTTCATTACCCCATCTCCATCTCAATATGATATTTTCTGGTGCGAATTCGATCTAATTTAGTTGGTCCGCAATGTGAATATGAGATAACGAAAGATTATCCCATAAAAAGATGAGTTCATTACTCAAATAGTCATTGATTTCTAACATATGTTAGGAGTGACGTTGTTCGATAACCACCCAAATATGTATCTTTTCTCAAGTAACAACCTAATAAATAGGCACAATCACTCGATGGCCATTCAACCAATAACAATCACACGTAGTTGAACAAGTAGAGAAATCCAATGGCTCAATTATATAAAAACATAATAAGAATTTATCCTACAAAAGGTTCTATCAAAATCCTAGATAATAAATTAGCTATTCATAATAGTATGTAAAATTACAATGCTAAAAATCATAACCAACAATGAAAAATAGGAAGAGGAAAGAAAAATATTGTTGAAGAATTTCCCGCCTTGCTCCTATTGTATCTCTGTCTCCTTAGGTCGAATATGTGTCAAAAATTGGTTTCCTCTGCCTCCTTAGGTCTAAATTATGTCAAAAGTGTGTCCAACCCCTTAAAATATCATTTTTCTATTTATTATATACCAAGTAGGATCGGGACCAAACAGTTATACTTTTTCCTCCGCAAAAAAAAAGGCAATTGTTTCAGTTCTGAACGTCACGGCTGCGGTCGGGGTGTGGTACGGGCGTGGTACATTGCAAGTGTACTACCTCAGCCTACCTCAGGTCCGCGGTCGCGATTTCGATCGCGTTTTTAATCCTGTTCTATTTGGAGTTTTGAAAAACGTAAAATATAAAAGTTGTATTCCTTTGAGTTAGCTTTTCAACAATATATTGTGGAGTCCAAATGGAGTTCTTAGCAAAAAGGTATGTATATTTTATTAGACAATGCACAATATGCCGATTCGATTCTTCGTTTTGTTGCTCTATCATCCCTTGATCCCCGAATACGATCCCGATTTAATTCATTGGGCTTTTATTCATAGTTCAAAGCTCCAAATCACTTGAATTAATTCTATAACATCTACATAGCTCGAAATCACTCATACAAAGCATAAAACTCACCGTTAGCACAAAACACTACTGATTAAAACGTAAACTCAACTAATGTACAGTAAATTTAAGTGAAATAATCGATTAAAATACGTAATTATAGCCTATCATTAATTATACTAGCAAATAAATGAGGAAATTAAATTAATGATATTATACTACTTTGTAATGTATATCATGGTGCAAATGTTTCAATAGAAACCAATAAATATTGTAATGGAGCGGTAAGTACTAACTACTAAGTAACATGTATTCTTAATGACATGTCTTATGTTCGAACTTCTAGGTATGGAGTCGACTTTGTTAGGGTATTTTTTTATCCCACCTCCATTTCAATGTGGGATTTTCTTGTGCAAATCCGATTGAATTTAGTCGGTTCGCAATGTGAATATTAGATAATGAGCGAGAATCCCATAAAAAGATGAGTTCATTACTCAAATGGTCAACTATCCCAAATTATCTTCTAATATCACTTTTCTTTCGTTTATAACAATAAAGTCATTAAATTATGCCTATTGCACTCACATGGTCATTCAACTAGATTTTTCAAATTTTGGATTCCCAAATACATATTTTACCCTCTAGATGATAAATATTTATCTTCTTTTTATTTTTTTTAAACTTTTTCATATTAATATTTTCCCCTTCTAATTTATATTATGGACTTACCTATAGAACAAATAAATTTTATTTATAAATTAAAAAATTAAAAAATATTTAAGCATATATAATGCTGGAATAACAAATAATGAGCATAGTAAAAAAATAATTAGAATAATTTCTTAGTAATAATAATTTTAGTATTAATAATAAAAATTCAAAATACTATGTACAAAATTCATAATGAAAGGAAATAAAGGTTGTAAAAACTATATATTGCATGTACGTAATATAAAAATAATTATTTGAATAAAGGTATTTTTATAATATATATTATATATTCTTAAAAATTATACTCAATTATATTATATATATTCCATGCACGAACTAACATATTACTATATACAGTTAGTCCCCCTGCTTTCCGGTGACATAACTTTATATCATTGAAAAGTTGGTAGAAATATAATAATATATTTGAGCATAATTTTTAAGAATATATAATGTATATTATAAAAATACCTTTATTTAAATAATTATTCTTGTATTGCATGCATGAAATATATATTTTTCAGTCTTTATTTTATTTCATTATGAATTACGTAAATAAATTTTTGAATTTTTGTTGTTAATACTAAAATTATTATTAGGAACAAATTATTCTAAATTAATTTTTTTTATTATGCTCATTATTTTATTATTCCAGTATTATAAAGGCTTAAATACTTTTTATTTTTTAATTTATAAATAATATTTATTTATTTTGTAGATAAGTCTGTAATATAAATTAAAAAGGAGAAAATTATAATATTAAAAAGTTTTAAAAAATAAGAAGAAGATAATATATATTTACTTAAAGGATAAAATAGGTATTTGGCCATCTGAAATTTAAAAAATTTAGTTGAATAGCTTTTTGAATTCAATAAGCATAATTTAGTGATTTAGTTGTCACAAACAAAAAATAATAATTTAAAAAAATAATTTAAGATAGTTAAACGACGATATGGATAATTCACTCTAAAAAAGATTAAACAGAACAGTCGACCTATTGGCTCTAAGTTGGGAGTAAAAGGCAAATGATAATTGCCTAGGCCCTGGAGAAGTATATAAAGAAAGTCACTAACAACTAACAAATATTAACTTTTTTTTAAAACTCAAAAAGGCATTTTCCGTCTTTGGAGTGAAACTTTGGCCCCTACTAACCTTATAGTGTACCCTACCCACCCTATGATTATATTTTAATTTCAATGTATATATCAAGATTCGTTATTTTATCCTTTTCATTATTTTAGTTGTGCACGTTGATGCTTAAAGCATCCCATAATCAAGACCCATTATACCTTTTCACAAGAAAATTGGACCAACATTTATTTGAAATAGAAAAAAAAAAAATCTTTGCAACCATAAAGTATCTCCAGCTATGAAATTCTCAATTTTGGAAAAACATTATATCCTATGCCCATGTTTTTAAATCTTACGTGTGATAGTTCATTTTGTATAATATTATGTAAAAATAATTTTATCCTTTAATCTATTGTGAAAAAGAGAGTTGGACAGTCTCCTTTATCACTTTTTTTTTCTTCAAATTTCCGGAGTAAAGAGGTCGGTTTCGAAGTCAATCAAGATGAAGAGGCCGCCAACGAAGTCAACAACGTCATCGGATATTGAATCGCTGACGGTGGATATCCTCCATTACCCATTTTCTTCCCTTTCTTCGATTTTCAGAGTAAAGAGGTTGACAATGAAGTCAATATCGGGGAATGAATCTCCGGCGATAGATAGTCTTTTTTACCCATTTTCTGTTATTTTTGTTCTTCCATTAAAGAATCTATTTAAAATTAAATTATTTTGGTGCTTGAGCAAAGAAAGTGCTTCGATGTAGTATTCAAAAGATTTTAAAGTATCACAATCCGGAATTCCCACTCTCGGATCATGATAGCACATATCATTTCACTTGCTAGGCAAGCAAACGTTAGAATAGTTTAGCCTTTTTTAACAATTAAAATTAAATAATAGCCAAGAAATCAAATAATATGAAATAGAGTGAGAAAAACCATAACAACAACGATAACTTGATACAATCCTAGAATTGGTACCAAAAGTGCACGAGCGAGTGCAAAAATACAAATAATAGTCCGAATGAAAGTATAACTGTCTGAAATGAAATAAACAACCAGAATAAGGTAAAAGAGGACTTTAGGACTGCGAATGCCGTGCAGCTCTACCTTAAGTCTCCGCCATGCAATCAATCAGAGCAATCTACTGACCACCGCTAGGACCGACTTCAAAACCCCCACAAGCAGAGGAGAGTATAGTATAAGTACAACCGACCCCATGTACTCTGTAAGTGTCGAGCCTAACATCAATGAAGTAGTAACGAAGCTAAGGTATGTCAATTACAATAACTGGTACAAGAAAAGTACAAAGGAAAAGCAGGACAGTAAACTTATGAAAATAAACTCAATCTTTGAAATCGGTAAAATCAGAAATACTAGTCCTCAGAATCTCGTATGAAAACACTGAAAGCTACTACAATGCAACAATGAATACAAAACACAGTGAATACAAAACACACAACCCATTGCGGCTCACAATCCGATCCCACCATATAGACACAATCCTTCCTTATTTCTCCATATCATATCAAGAATAACATGTAAAATCCGTTGCGCAACCCGATACCACCATATAATCAGAATTAATAACATAATCCTCACTTATTTCACCATAGAAAAATTTCATATAAAATTCGTTGCGACATGCAACTAGATCCCACCATATCAATATCAATCGTCCTTTATTTCACCTGTTGCGGCATGCAATCCGATCCATAAACAAAATCATAAGAAAGCAAAGCAATAAAGGAGCCTCATACCAAATCAAGAAATACTACAATCAATACTAAGCAATAAGACAAACTAAATATACGACAATTAAAGTGTACAAGTGAGCAAAAAAGGCAGATGGCAGTTAGTTATGGAATTATGGAAGAAAAGAGCATTTCAATACAAGAACAATTTGACAACTAATAACTTACGACATATAAAGCAATTAAGAAATGTAACAGTTAAGACATGGAATGAAATAATTAATGAAATACGGAAAAGCATGAAAATAACTATTCTGACGGTGTATATACACTCGTCACCGCACATATACGCTGCTACATATGTAATTCACATAACATATAGCCCAACGGTTTCAAATTCTCTCAAATCAAAGTTAGACCATCACTTACCTCGCTTCGCAAGAAAATCAAATTTCAACCAGAGGCTTTCCTCTAAAATCTGCATCCAAATCAATCGAATCTAACCAAAATCGACTCAATAACATCAAACAACGCTAGAGAAATCAATTATAACACATAAATTTAAGATCTTTATACTTTTCTCCAAAGTAAAAAAAAAATCAACCCCCTGGTCCGCTTGGTCAATACTCGATATTCGGACCAAAACCCAAATACACATTCACCCCGAGCCCAATTATTCAATTTTTTTTTCGAAATTCGACCTCGATTTGAGATCTAAATCTCAATTTTATAAAAATCTTCAATTCTTCCCAAATTCATAATTTTCTACTGTGAATGAGCATAAATCAAGGTTAGAAATCAACGGCAGTTGATAGAAATGGAAGAAAACGAGTTAAGTATACTAACATATGAAATGGTTATGAAATTTCTCTTCAAAATTGCCTCTAGGCCGAGCTCTAATGAGAAGATGGCGGAAAATGGGTAAAATCCATTCTTTGGGATATTTAATTGACTGGGCGTCCGGCCTTCTTTGCGTTCGCGAAGGCCCTGACACGTTCATGAAGCACATCAGCTAGAATGGAGTATGTGTTCTTGATGTTCCTCGCACGTTCGTAAAGGCTTCTCTTCCCAGGCCTTCGCGTTCGCGTATAACAGCATGCCCTCTTCCTAGGTCTCCTCAACCCTACATGTTCGCGAGAAGTAGTCCACGTTTGTGAAGCGCAACCCCCCCCCCCCCCCCCCCCGCCACCTAAAGCTTCGTGTTCGTGACTCTGACATCGTGTTCTCGGTAAAGGAATTTTTCCCATGTCCCAGTTCCCCCTTGCTATCGCGACTAGCTTCGCGATCACGAAGCACAAAGCACCATACATCAGATATTAGGAAAAACCAACATTCTTCTAAGTCCGAAATGGTCTGTAGCATGATCAAAACTCACCCGAGCCCCTCGAACTTCAAATTAAACGTGTACATAAGTGTAATAACATCATACGAACTTGATCACACGGAAAAAATATCAAAATAATACCTAGAACTAAGAATCGGACATCAAAATAAATGATATTGTCAAAGAAACTTAAGAACATGAAATTTTACAATCGGACGTCTGAATCACGTCAAATCAACTCCATTTTGCATCAAATTTTTCCAACAACTCATAAATACTAAAATGAACCTATACCAAATTCAGAAACTGAAATCCGAGCTCGGTAGAAACAAAGTCAACCTATATTCTAGTTAGAAATTCTTTAAACCTTTAAATTTCTAATTTTCAATAAATTATGTTTAATCAAATAAGGGACTTCCGAATTCGATTCTATGCATACACTCTAGTCCCAAATCACGATCGGACCCACCGGGATTGTCAAATTACTGATCCTCATCCATTTACATAAAAACGCTGATCGTAGTCAACTCACATGACTTTTACGATAAAATTACACATTTTTATCAATTTTTCACATAAATATTTTCTGAAAAAAGACACGGACTGTGCATGCCATTTGAGAAAGGATAAATAGAGTTATCTCAAAACTGAGATATGAAGGGTAAAACTATAAATGACCTATCAGATCATCACATTCTTCACCTATAAAATAGACGTTCACCCTCGAATTGACATAGAAAGGTACTTGGACTAGTGAAAAGGTGTGGATATCTACTATACATGTCCGACTCGGGCTCTCACGTGGCTGCCTCAATCGGCCGACCTCTCCACTGCAGTCGAACTGAAGAATATCACTTAGACCTTAACTGATGGACCTATCGGCTAGAATAGCCACCGACTCCTCTTCATAAGTCAAATCTATGTCCGATTGGACTGAGCTGAAGTCTAACATACAGAATGGATCGTTGTGATATTTCCGGAGCATGGAAACATGAAACACTGGATGGACTGCTGATAAACTAGGTGGCAATTCCAGCCTGTAGACAACCTCACCCACTCTCTCAAGAATCTCAAAGGGTCTGATAGACTAGGGCTCCACTTCTCATCTTTTTGAACCTCATCACACCCTTCATGGGTAAAACCCAGAGCAATACTATCTTTCCAACCATGAATGCAATGTCACGAACTCTAAGATCGTCATAACTTTTATATCTAGACTGAGCGGTGTAAAGTCAATCCTGAATAATCTTTACCTTATCCGTGGGATCCTGAACCAAATTGATACCCAATAATCGAGCCTCTCCCCGCTCAAACAATCCAACAGGCGAATGGCATTGCCTCTCATACAATAGCTCATAAGAAGCTATCTAAATGCTCTAATGGTAGCTGTTTTTGTAGAAAAACTCTGCAAGTGACAAGAAGTGATGCCAAAACACCCCCCCCCCCGAAATCCATAACGTAAGCACGAAGAATATCCTCCAATATCTGAATAGTGCGCTTGAACTGCCCGTCCATCTGGGGTTGAGATGCTATACCCAACTCAACCCATGTTCCTCAACCCCAGTGTATGACCCTCTGAAAGTTCGAGGTGAACTGCGTAACATGGTCACACCGTGAAGACAGACATTTTCACAAATGTAGATCTCAACTAACTGCTCTGAAGAATAGGTAACTGCTACTGGAATGAAATGTTCCAACTTGGTCCACCTGTCCATAATGACCCATAATGCATCGAACTTCTTCTAGGTCCATGGGAATCCAACAACAAAATCCATAGTGATATGCTCCTATTTCCACTCAAGAATCTCTAGCCTATGAAGCAAACCATTAGGTCTCTGATGCTCGTACTTTACTTGATAACAATTCAAACACTGAGGTATATATGAAAATATATCTTTCTTCATCCTCCTCCACTAATAATACTGTCACAAGTCCTGATAGATCTTGACGGCACCCGGATGAATAAAATACCAGGAAGTGTGGTCCTCTCAAGAATAAACTCATGAAGCCCATCCATATTGGGAACAAAAATCCGACCTTGCATCTGCAAATATCATCACCAACAGTATCCTGCTTGGCACGATCGTGCTGCACCATGTTCTTAAGGACAAGCTTATCATACTGGCGCTTTCTAATACGCTCATACAAGGAAGACCAAGAGACTATGCAAGCTAGAACACGATTGGGCTTCAAAACATCTAACCTTATAAATTGATTGGCCAAACTCTGAACATCCGATGCAAGCGGCCTCTCACCAACTAGAATATACGCTAGGCTACTCATACTCACAGCTTTTCTACTCAAGGCATCGGCCACCACATTGGCCTTCCTGCGATGATACAAAATGGTGATATCATAGTCTTTCAATTGATACAACCACCTCATCTGCCTTAAGTTAAGATCCTTCTGCTTCAACAAATATTCTAGACTCTGATGATATGTGAATACCTCGCACGACATACCATAAAGTTAGAGCCTCCAAATCTTCAGTGCAAGAACAATGGCTTCCAACTCTAAGTCATGAACAAGGTAATTCTTCTCATGAACCTTCAACTGCCGTGACACGTATGTAATCACCGCGCCATCCTGCATCAATACTGCACCGAGCCCAATATGAGATGCATTACAATACACTGTGTAGGATCTTATACCTATGGGCAACACCAATGCTGGAGTTGTAGTCAAAGCAACCTTGAACTTCTTGAAACTCGCTCACACTCATCCGACCATCTGAACGGGGCACCCTTCCGGGTCAATCTAGTCAATGGGGCTGCTGTGGATGAAAACCCCTCCACAAATCGGTGATAATAACCCGCCAAACTTAGTAACAATGAATCTCTGTAGCTAAAGTAGGTCTAGGCCAATTCTGGACTAACTCAATCTTTTTAGTATCCACCTTTATGCCCTCTGCCGATATAACATGCCCCAAAAAGGTGCTGAGTCTACCAAAACTCACACTTTGAACACTTGGCATATAACTGGCCATCTCTTAGAGTCTGAAGTACAATATGAAGATGTTGATAATACTTTTCTCGGTCGCGGGAGTAGATCAAGATATCATCAATGAATACAATCATAAAAGAATCCAAATGTGGCATGAACACTCGGTCCATCAAATGACATTACTAGAACTCATAATCCACATACCAAGTCTGAAAAGCAGTCTTAGGGACATCAGATGCCCTATTATTCAAATGATGGTAGCCAAACCTCAAATCAATCTTCGAAAACACCTTGGCACTCTGAATCTGATCAAATAAGTCACGAATCCTTGGTAAAGGATGGTCTATACACATTCTCATCGACCCATATTTCTTTTTTACGAACAACATGGGCGTACACAAGCGGCCAAGATACTAGGTCTAATGAATCCTTTATCAAGAAATCTTGTAACTCCTCATTTAATTCCTTCAATTTTGGTAGGGTCATTCGGTATAGTGGAATAGAAATGGGCTGAGTGCCCGGATCCAAATAAATACAGAAGTTAATATCTCTATCAGGTGTCATCCTTGGCAGATCTGCAAGAATACCTCTAGAAACTCATGCACAACAGACACTGAATCCAAGGAAGGAACCTCTGCACTAGAATCACGAACATAAGCCAAATAAGCTAGACACCCCTTCTCGACTATACATCGAGCATTCACATAAGAGATAGCTTTGCTGATAGAATGGTCTTGAGTTCCACTCCACTCTAAACGAGGCAAACCTGGCATGGCTAATGTCAATGTCTTGGTGTGACAATCCAATATAACATGAGAAGGTAATAGCCAATCCATACCTAACATAACATCAAAATCTACCTCATCAAGAAGTAGAAGATCTACGCTAGTCTCAAAACTCCCAATAGTAATCACACACGAGAAATAAACATGATCTACAATAATAGAAACTCCTAGAGGTGTTGATACATACATGGGAGCACTCAAAGAATCACGACGCACAACCAGATATGAAGCAAAATAGGATAACACGTAGGAATAAGTAGAGCCTGAATCAAAGATAACTGAAGCATCTCTATGGCAAATTGAAACAATATATGTGATAACAGTGTGAGATGACTTGGCCTCAAGCCTAGCTGGCAAAGCATAACATCAGGGCTGGGGTCTACCACTCTGACCTATGTCTCTGCGACAGCCCCTAGCTAGATGGGCTCCACCTCTAGGATCCAGACCTCCACTTTAACATCCTACCCTCCACCTCAAGCTGTTTGACCCCTACCTATAGCAGGCTGGGGGGCCGATGGAGTAACTAGTTCTGGGACCATGGCACGAGAACTCTGTTGTTGCATGCCTCCCAACACATCTCGGATAGGACCTCCTAATGTGATAAGTACCTCCATACACAAAACACTCATCTTGCTACTGTGGCTTCTACAGCTGAAGCTGACCCAAATGAGCTGGATAACCACAGTGATAGCTCTGAATCAAAGGCACACTGATAGGAGTTAATGGTGCATTATAGGCTAGATTCTCAAAATGAGGTACAAAATGACCACGACTCCCTGAAGCACTATGAAATACCTGAAGTGTTGACTAAAATGGATTGGGAGGATGGAATCTACCAAATTCACCCCTGCCTCAAGACGAGTCACCACTGAAAGTACCAAAATGACGAGGCCTCTTATTAGACACCGGCTCCCTCTCCTGAGCACGAACTATCTCGATCCATCTAGCAATATCTACATCCCTATAAAAAGTAATATCATCTCCAATCTCTTTGGCCATTGGTAGCCTGATAGTGAAAGTGATCCCATCGATGAATCTCCTCCCTCTATCCATCTCAGTAGGGAGAAAGCTAATGGCATGCGAGCTAAGTCCACAAATCGAGTCTCACTGGGTAACAGCCATAGTACTCTGTTAAAGACGCTCAAACTGCATACAATAATCCTCTCTCATAGTGACAGGGATAAATTTATCTAGAAATAGTTGTGAAAATGATCACAAGTAAGTGCAAGAGAACCAGCTGGTCTAGTCAATATATAATCCATCCACCCCCTCTTGGCGTAACTAGTCATCTGAAACAATACAGAGTCGACCCCATTTTTCTCACCTATACCCATGTTACATATCACCTCATGGAAACTGTCTAAATAATCTTGTGGGTCCTCAGAAGGTGCACCATTGAAATGAACAAGAAAGAGCTTGGTAACCTTGTTCAACCTCAACAAAGCATCATAAAACATAGTGGGCCTATCACCGGCCTATACCATAATAATTGGTTGAACCACTCCAACTAGTGGGGCTGCTGCAGTCTAATACTGGGGAGTCACCTACTCCGAGGTGTGAGTAGCGAAAGTCTATGCTCCTCTACCAACACAAGAGATGACAGGTGCCATCGAGAATGTACTAGTCTGGCCACACTTCCCATAAAGCTCACCAAACATAATAGAGTATCCTAAAGCACTAGAGTGGCTATGAACCCCTTTGGCTTCTGAGCTGGTCCGGCGGGTATAGTTTGAGTCGGAGCCTCCTCTTTATGGTCCGACATGTGCAGGTGCTAATGCTCGAGCTTTACGCTAGCTTTACCTTTGCCTCTAACTCTGTCCATGGTAGCAGCGGCCACTGGGGCTCCGGCACCTGTCCAGTTGTAGATGTAGTACGTGTTCTCCCCATCTATGAGAGAACAAGAATAGAATGGTTTAATCATCAACGATAGAATAAAATTGCATAATAGAGAAAGAAAGAAGTGAAATTTTCCTAAACTCCACAACCTATGGAAGACAAGTACAGAGGTCTCTGTGCCGATCCTCTAGATTCAACTAAGCTTGCTCGTGATTCGTGAGAGCTAGGTAATCTAGTGTTATGATACCAATTTATCAAGATCCCGAATTTCTAACCTCGGAACCGTGAAAGCGCCTAATATTTCACTGCTAGGCAAGCCAGCGTTAGAATAGTTTTAGCCCTTTTTAACAATTCATATTAAATACAGCCATAAAACTAAATAAACTGAAATAGAGCGAGAAAAACCATAACAACAGTGATAACTAGATACAATGCCAAAACTGGTATCACAAGTGCATGAGCAACTAGAATAATACAAATAATGATCTGAATGAAAGTATGACACTGTCCGAAATGAAATAAACAACTAGAATAAGGTAGAAGGGACTTCAGGGCTGCAAACCCGCGCAGCTGTACCTCAAGTCTCTGTCAAGCAATCAATCTGAGCAGTCTACTGATCCCATGCACTTTGTAAGTGCCGAGCCTAACCTCGATGTTGCAGCGACGAAGCAGAGCTGGGTCACTTACAATAACATGTACGTACTATAATAATAATAATAATAATAATAATAATAATAATAATAATAATAATAATAATAATAATAATAATAATAATAATAAGAAAAGTAAGGCAGTTAACTTAGGAAAATAAACTTAATCCTCGAAATCAGTAAAACCAGAGATACCCATCTTTAGAATCTCGTATGAAAACACTGAAAGCTAAAACAATGCAACAATAAATGCAGAATACATAATCTGTTAGAGCGCAAAACCCGATCCCACCATACAGACACAATCCTCCCTTATTTTACCATATATTAATATCAAGAATATCATGTAAAATTCGTTGCGGTGTGCAACCTGGTCCTACTATATAATCAGAATCAATATCATAATCCTCCTTATTTCACCATATAAAAATTTCATATTAAATCCGTTGTGGCGTGCAACCCGATCTCACCATATAAATATCAATCCTCCCTTATTCTATCTATTGCGGCATGCAATCGATCTATCAACAAAATCAATAAATTTAATTAATTCAACAACTCAAATTACAAGAATATCTATGATCAAAGAATAAGAAAGCAAAGTCATAAAGGAACCTCGTACCAAATCAAGGAATACTATAGTTAATACTAAGAAACATGACAAACCAAATGTACGACAACTAAAGTATACAAGTGAGACAGATAAGGCATGTAGCTATTAATCATGGAATCATGGAAGAAACGAGCATTTCAATACAAGAGTAAAGAGATGGCAAGTAACAAATTATGGCATAGAAAGCAATCAAGACATGTAACAGTTAAGACATGGAATGACATAATTAATAAAATACGGGAAAGTACGAAAGCAACTATTTTGACGGCGTGTATTCACTCGTCACCTCGCATATACACCACTATATAAGTAATTAACATAACACATAGCTCAAGTGTTCCTAATTCACTCAAATGAAGGTTAGACCCAACACTTGTTTCGCGCTGCAAGCAAATTAAAGCTCAATCGGGACCTTTCCTCTTAAATTTGCCTCCAATCCAATCGAGTCTAACCAAAATCGACTCAATAACATCAGACAATGCTTGGAAAATTATTTATAACACATAGAATTAAGATCTTTACACTTTTTCCAAAAAGTCAACAAAAGTCAACCCTTAGCCTGCTTGGTTAAAATCCGAGATTCAAACCAAAATTCAATTACCCATTCACCCCCGAGCCTGATTATGCTATTAGTTTTGAAATCCGACCTCAATTTGAGATCTAAATATCAATTTTACAAACCCTCTCTCCCCCACTCTATTCATCCCAAATCTCTGATTTTGTACCATGAATAAGAATAAATCAAGGTTAGAAATCAATGAGTATTGATGGAAATGGAAGAAATTTAATAAAAATATACTAACCTATAAAATAGTGATGAAATTTCTCTTCAAAATTGCCTTTAGGCCGAGCTCTAATGAGATGATGGTGAAAAATGGGTGAAATTCCATCTTTTGGATATTTAATTGACTGGGCGTCGAGCATTTTTCAAGTTCGGGAAGGGCTTAATGCGTTCGTGAAACACAACAACCAGAATGGCCTGCACATTCGCGATGCTCCTCATGCGTTCGCAAGGCTTCTCCCCCAAAGCCTTCGCATTCACGATCCAAGTCTCACGTTCGTGTAGGGTAACAACGATTCCCCATTCCCAGTTCCCCTCAACTCTATGCGTTCGCAAGAGGCTGTTTGCATTAGCAAAAGGATACCTAAAATCAAAGGTGATTAGAAGATAAAAATATATAAAATAGTTCTAATCTTCTCCACTGCACCTAATTTGACAAAGAACTCACGGCGATCTCGATGGGATGAAGACAGGTGGGAACGAGCGGAGCGAGAGCAAAGCAAATTCCAGTGGCGGGTTGACGTAAATTATTTTAAATGCTAATTTATCATAAACGTATATAAAAGAGAGAAAGACATTTTTAAAATGAAAATTCTGATTAATTTTGTTATAGATTTTTTTGAGCCATTCTACTCCCTAAACTCTACTTATGGTACAATGAGTTGTTGTTGTACTGCTTATCAAACAAAAACATATACTTTTTTCTATTTACACCTTTTTATTTACTTTTTGAATTTTAGAAATGCTATAATTTTACTTTAGACATAATTTAATTTATTTGGAAGTGCCAAATTCATTTTAGTTTGACGTAAGAAGAACTATTCTTACTTCTCTATAAAATTATATTTAGCGTAAATTTAACACCAAAACTAAGAATATTATGACTTATAGAAGTTATTTATGGATGAATATATTATTGATAGATCTTCTTATCCTTCAGTCATGTACTATTTTTCAAAATATTATACATAAAAATTAATAAAGTTATACAACTGTTTTATAATGAATAATAGGTAAAGTTTAAGTATAACCATACCCGCTATAATTGTGATGATACCCTTTTATTATTCTATCTTCTTTATATTGTACAAGCTTGCTACATCAAAGATTTGCCTTTTTAATCTTCAAAAAAAAAATTATCTTTTAAAGTTATTTCCTAAATACAAGTGTAAATACCTAAAATACTGTTAAGAAATATTAATATAAATAAAACATTATGCTTGCTCTGTTTGAACGTCTAAATTAAATACAAAACCCACGGTATTTCAATAAGGCATATGAACACTTATTTGGGACAATATTTTTTTCGTTATAAAATTAGCTAAATAGAATCAATATTCATCATTTTAAGAACTACATTTTCCTTTTAAAATTTTATTTTGTAACTCATGACACATTTGTACTAACATTTATGTTTAAAAAAATTATTCATGACAAGAGATAACGGGTACCGAATGTACCCTAAAAGCTAGTTATATATTATATATAAACGTATATATTTTTGTATAATATCATATAATTATATATCTTTCATTATAATTAGGCGTACTTCTCTGGCTAAATTCCAAGGTCCTGTGCTGTCATCCTTTCTTCATTCTTTTATTTTCCATTGAAAAATCAAAGGCGTAATTTCAACAGATAATGTAGTGGGTAGACAAGTTTTGCTTGCAGACATCATTCTATTTATTACTCTTTATGTTAATATACTAAGCTGAAAATCTTTAAGTTGTTGACAAAAACGTGAAAGAAATTCTCCTAATTAATGGACGTTAGCTTTACGAGCACAAGTGAGCTAACAAGATCTTATGTATTTTTTTATATTATAAATTAATAGATATTAATAATTATAATTAAATAAAATGACATATATTATTTATTGTTTGGTTGAGTGTAATCATCTGGTGAAATAAGTTTTTACCTATATAATACTGTTATTATTCCGATATCCGTACTTTCATTTAGAAAATTAATGTTAATTGAAATAAAAGGGTCGAAAATCATTGTTAGGGTTTTGTTATATCCTGAGGATGCTTCAACAATCTAGAGTAAGTGATGGATGAATGAATTATTGAAGGTAATCAAACCTAACCTAACTCATGCAAAGTGGTCACAAGAAGTTGGTAAAGTGAAATCTTCTCTTTGACTAATTAATTTCTTACCAACAATATAATGTTGCCAACCCATTACTCGAAAGTCGAAACTTATACTCATTCAGTGAGTGGCATAGGTCTTTTCGTGTCCTATGATAATCAACAAAAAGAAGGTGAAATTAGAGAAATAAAAGTAGGGACAGGTGGTGATGGAGGTCTTATTTTGAGAAGGTAGAGATAGATTTTGAAAAGATATTATCACATTATCACATTTTAACGTCCACTTAATCAAAACTTGTATTGTTTTATATTATATTGTATAGTATTGTGTTGTATATTAATTTAATATATATAATAATTGAATAGATTGTATTATTTGTCGTCGTTTATGATGTCATTCACTGATAGTATGAAAAAAAGTAAAGTATAAGGTACAATTATTATATAAAAAGGTAGGGTAAAATATAAAATCAGATTATTTAATAATTAGGAAGGGCAAGATGAGGAAAAAAAAGACAGCGACGTGACCACGCCAAATCAATTGTTCCATAAAGTGGCTTTATGTTGTTATCAACGGCGGATATAACAATATGATACAATAAAATTTAAATAACAATCAAAATAACCATCACATTTAAAGTAACAATACGATATAATACTACATGTAACAACCATCCAATCAAGTTGTTAAATTAAGTAAGCAGATATGTAATTACATAACTTGTACAACTCAACATCAAATATTGCAGGGGAAGAGTAAGTATTTTTTCATTCTTAATCATTTCATTCTTAATCGGAAGTCTCACTTCAAACTATGAGTATGAAATTGTCATTAATAAAAATATTTTACCCTTAAAGTAGGTCTTTTCGATATGAATCTGAATTAGTTAACACCGTAAAATGAATAATTGATATCGAGTGAGATTAAAAAAAAAACCGTAAAACTCGCACGAAGCTAGCAATTTATAATCTCTCTCTAAATATGACAATTGATCGTTTTCTAGTTATCCAATAGGATGAGCTGAAAACTGAGAGCGTTGATCAGTGATCAAAAGAGGGAAAAACAAAAAACAAAGAAGTGAAAGTGTAAATAAAAAATGAAAAAATAAATTAATGTGTATGTTAGAATTGAGGGTCTATGTGCTACTCATTTAAAAGTTGAAACGCCCTATAATTCTTTGCTTTTGTAGTTCGAATATATAGTACGCAATACTTTAAATATATATTTAGTAGTATATTATAAGTACATTTTAAGTGATGACATCACTGTACTTTGATCATGACATTATTATCTCGGGAGTTTTTTCAAGGCTTACAGTCCCGTTTATAATTATCTTAATTTGGAATTACGATGTTGTTTGCTACTATAATCCTTGAAACGACTATATAAGAACATTCTTATCGATATCTACTCTCTAGTATCTTGAAAACTTAATACTTCATACCTAGTGTTTGCAATAAATTTGTGCAAAAAAATAAAATCGCAATTACAAATGATTATAAAAAGAAAATTTTTATTGATAAACATTACAGCTTATAACTCTGTATTTTTTTCGAACTTTGAATGATATTCATCTACTTTTTTTTTCGAACTTCGAATGATATTCATCTACTTGATGCATCTGATGATCAAGATGCATATAACAACACCCTGTTTGGATTTTGAAGGTTACTAGAAATTTGAGCATATCTTTGATCCTTAATGAATATCAAAGAGTTTTATGTAATTTTGGAGATTGTATATTTAATCTCTTTGTGCATATTCCGAGAGTAATGGGACGGCTGAGATCGTTTTTGAATAACATATGCAGCCTTATTTATAGGCATGAATTAGAGTTTAGGTGGAGTAGTTATAACCAAGTAACTCTAATAGACTTCTAATATTTCAAGAATCGTCTTGAATTTATGATTTATCTTGATCTACTAAAATCTCAGTGTCTAGTAATGCCTCATACTTCAAGGTTTGTCGAGGACTACGCGTGCTGAAACTTGAAGTATCCGACCATCACAACAGATAATCTTGAAACTTGTACTTTTCGATTTGCATGAGGAAGAGATGAATGGCAGAACTAGTCCTACTGGGCGTGCCAATTTATTTGCGTAGAAAAATAAAACTACAATCACAAATAACTATAGAGAAAAAAAAAGAATTTTATTGACAAATATTGCGGGTTACAACTCTATTTATCCCTTAATTTTTTCCTCCGATTTATTATCTATAATTCGAGGGCCTTAACGACGTATTTCTCGAAACTAGAATGATATGCATCTCTTTTATGTATTTGATCATCAAGAAGCATGTAACAGCACTTTGTTTGGATCTTGAATGTTGCTAAAAATTCAAGCAAGACATATTTGACGTGTTTTTGATCTCTTAATGAATATTTCAAAAGTTTTATGGAATTTCGGAGATTATACTCTTTGTGTATATTCCGAGAATCTATGAAACTGCTAAGATCGTCTTTGAAGGTCATATGTAATCTTATTTATATGCATGAATTAGGGTTCGGATGAAATAGCAATCACGTAACTCTAGTAGACTCCTAAAATTTCAAGAATTATTTTGAATTTATAATTTATCTTGGTCTGTTAAAATCTCAATATTTGCCCTGTATTGTTTCATAAAGATCAACTTGAACCGAAAAACGACTCATATTTTACCTTTATTGAAGCACACTATAGAAATTTTCAGGGTTTAGAATTTGAAGAAAAACATTTAGAAAAGAAAATGTATTTAGATGATATATTTCCTCTTTTTGTTAATGTATTGTTACTTTTGTGATTCAAAGTATAATATTCGGTTCAAAAAGTGTCTTAAAACACATCTTCATCCGAAAATATTGAAAAGCTACTGAATAATATATAACAAATTTTATTCAAATAAGTATCTCATTTAGTTTTTCAAAGAATTCTTACTTCCAAACGCGTAATCTTTTATATTTTATTTTTTTGTAAATTTTAAATAATATCGAAAAATAAGAAAGGGAAAATTAGAAAAGGAATAGTGAAAGCGCAAGATGAAGTAGCAAGTGGTAAGTGGGCACCCACGTGGATACTAACAATGGTGTTATAAAATATTCTATTTTAGGTGAATGTTCATATTTAGAGAGATTCTAGGGTTTACTTCTTGGTGGCTAAGTCACCACCTCCCTATAAATAAAGGGGTTCTATTCCATTGTAAACCATCCCAAAGTATCAATAAGAATACTCCTCTCTCTATTGTTCTTGTTCTTGTATTATTGTTCTTGTTCTTATATTATTTCATAACACGTTATCAGCACGAGACTCTACCGTCTCAAGAATCCTCTTGAGAAAATTAAGGTATTTCCCTTTTTCCGAATTTGGTTTTAATTATGTCTGATATTATGAAAAGAAAGTTCGTTGCCCTTGAAATTTCGGGCAAGAACTATATGACATGGGTGTTGGATGCTGAAATCCACTTAGATGCTATGGGTCTTGGAGACGCCATTAAAGACAGAGATAAAGCATCCACCCAAGACTGTGCTAAGGCCTTGATTTTCTTGCGCCATCACCTTGATGAAGGTTTGAAAATTGAATATCTCACAGTCAAAGATCCACTCATCTTGTGGAAAGGCTTAAAGGAGAGATATGACAACCTGAAGTTGGTCACTCTGCCACAAGCACGATATGATTGGGCTCATCTGAGGCTCCAAGACTTTAAGTCTGTTTCTGAATATAATTCTGCAATGTTCAGAACTACTTCTAAATTGAAACTCTGTGGAGATAATATCTCTGATTATGATATGCTTGAAAAAACGTTTACAACGTTTCATGCCTCCAATATGGTACTGCAACAACAGTACAGAGAGAAAGGTTTCAAAAAGTACTCTGAACTGATTTCTCTCCTCCTTGTGGCTGAGCGAAACAATGGCCTGCTCATGAGAAATCACGAAAATCGACCCACTGGGTCTACACCATTGCCTGAAGCAGATAAGGTGTATTCTCATTATGCCAAGCATGGAAAAGGCTATGGCTTTAATCATGGTCGTGGTCGTAATCGGGGTCATGGCCGTGGACGTAGACAAGGAAGAAATTTCCCTGATGTCCGTCACCCCCCAAAGAGATATAACCACCAAAAGCAGAAACGGGATTATGAGGATCCAAAGGCAAATAGTTCAGAAACTATATGTTATTGTTGCGGTGGAAAAGGGCACTGGTCAAAAGCTTGATGCGTACCAAGACATTGATTGATCTTTATCAAGCATCTCTAAAGAATAAAGGCCCTGAAACAAATTTTATCTCTGACGACAATTTTGACATCACCCACCTGGATGTGGCAGACTTCTTTAAGCAACCCGAGGGGAAAATAGACCACTTAATCGGTGATGGATCTGTGATGAAGGAAGATGGAATTGTTTGATTTTATTTTACTTATTTGTATTAGTTAGTGAATAAACTAATAGTCATTAGTATCAGCTCGTATTAGTTAGTTTATGATATAATGTTAGTATTAGTTCTTTAGAATGTTTCAATATGCTTAAATTTCAAAGATATCTTTATTTTCCAGTAGAGTTAATCGATTAACCTAACAGTTAGTCGATTATCTAATATTTCGCATTAAAACTGGACTTTTCCGCAAGCTAAGTTAGTCGACTATCTGATTTAGTTAGTCGACTATCTGATTTAGTTAGTCGACTAACCTGATGACTGTTTACTAAGTTAGTCGACTATCAACTTAGTTAGTCGACTAACTAATATTTCGCATTAAAACTGGACTTTTTCGCAAGGCAAGATAGTCGACTATCTGAGTTAGTTAGTCGACTAACCTAATGACTGCTTCCCAAGATAGTCGACTATCAACTAAGTTAATCGACTAACCTCAGCAGATTTTGAAAATATTGTTTAAATGTGAAACAAACGGATTGAATTTGTTTATTCTCATGTTCGTATATTTCTTTTGTATGTCAAACCATGGGAAAGCAAATATGGATATCTCACAAAGCAAGCTTGGATCAACGTCCAACTGTAAAAATATTTGTTTAGTTGATTCATGTACTACACATACGATACTCAAAGAAAAGAAATATTTCTCTCAACTAAGTATGTGTAAGGCAGATGTTACAACAATCTCTGGTAGTAGTAAATTGATTGAAGGCTCCGGAAGAGCAACTATAACTCTGCCTAGAGGAACAATGTTTATCATAGAGAATGCAATGTTCTCCTCCAAGTCTAAGAGAAACTTGTTGAGTTTTAAAGATATACGCCGGAATGACTATCATATTGAGACAATAGATGAGAATAATCTTGAATACCTCATCATTACAAAGAATGTTTCTTGCCAAAAGAGGGTTATTGAGAAATTTCCGTCTTTATCTTGTGGCCTGTATTGGACAAAAATTAGTGCAATTGAGGCACATTCAACAGTAAACCAAAAGGTTACTGATTCCAATACTTTTGTACTTTGGCATGATCGATTGGGACACCCTGGATCAATCATGATGAGACGGATTATAGAAAGCTCATATGGGCATCCGTTAAAGAATTTCAAGATTCTTTTAAATAATGAATTTTCTTGCACTTCTTGTTATCAAGGCAAGTTAATTATTAGACCATCACCAACAAAGGTTGGGACTGAGTCACCTACGTTTTTGGAACGTATACAAGGGGACATTTGTGGACCTATTCACCCGCCTAGTGGGTCCTTTAGATATTTTATGGTCTTAATAGACGCATCCTGTAGATGGTCTCATGTGTGCATGTTGTCATCACGCAACCTTGCGTTTGCAAAACTAATGGCACAAATAATTCGACTACGAGCACAATTTCCTGATAATCCAATCAAGTCTATTAGACTGGATAATGCTGCTGAGTTTTCATCCCAAGCATTTAATGATTATTGCTTATCAATTGGGATAAAAGTGGAACATTCTGTAGCTCATGTTCACACTCAAAACGGTCTTGCAGAATCTTTAATTAGACGCCTGCAGTTGATTGCAAGACCATTACTCATGAAAACGAGGCTGCCCACTTCGGTATGGAGTCACGCCATTTTGCATGCAGCATGCTAATTCGTCTCAGACCGACGAATTATCACAAATATTCCCCGTTGCAATTGGTTTTGGGTCATGAACCCAATATATCCCATTTAAGAATCTTTGGATGCGCAGTATATGTGCCTATAGCACCGCCATACCGCACCAAAATGGGTCCGCAAAGAAGGTTAGGAATATATGTTGGGTTTGAATCGCCCTCCATTTCGCTACCTCGAAACATTGACAGGGATTTGTTCACTGCACGATTTGCAGACTGTCAATTTGATGAGACACTTTTCCCAAAATTAGGGGGAGAAGTCGGTGAAACCAAACGGGAAATTTTATGGAAAAATGTATCATTATCTCATCTTGATCCACATACCTCTATTTGTGAAAAAGAGGTGCAAAAGATTATCCATTTGCAAAGAATAGCAAATCAAATGCCTGACGCATTTAAAGACTTGAAAAGGATAACAAAATCCCACATCCCCGCAGAGAATGTTCCAATCCGTATTGATGTCCTGTTGGACAATCATCTAGTGTCATATCCAATGAGTCGAATGCACTCCTGAAGCGTGGCAGGCCATTAGGTTCCAAAGATCGAAATCCTAGAAAGAGGAAAGCAAACGATCAAAATGACACTACGAAAGAATCTCATGAGGAAATTCATGATTTAATAAATTCTGAGATTCATGAAGAATCCATTGAGCCCGAGACTCAAGAAAATAAGGAACTATCAATAAATCCAATCGATATTGAGGCAAATTTTAATCGATTGGATGTAGTGGTGGATTATGTCTTTGCTTTTAATGTCGCATCTAGCATTATGCAAGAAAGTGAGGATCTTGAACCTCAATCTGTTGGAGAATGTCGAAAAAGACATGATTGGCCAAAATGGCAAGAAGCAATCCAATCAGAATTGAATTCACTGGCAAAACGTGAAGTTTTTGGCCCTATAGTTGAAACACCTAATGGTGTTAAGCCTGTTGGCTATAAATGGGTCTTTGTACGCAAGAGAAATGAGAAAAACGAGGTACAAAGATATAAGGCACTCCTTGTTGCACAAGGATTTTCTCAAAGGCCTGGTGTCGATTATGAAGAGACATATTCGCCTGTAATGGATGCCATAACTTTTCGTTATCTCATTAGTTTTGCTGTCCTTGAAAAGCTTGACATGCATTTAATGGATGTGGTTACTGCCTATCTTTATGGCTCACTGGATAATGAGATATACATGAAAATTTCCGATGGACTCAAAATGCCAAATGCTCATAATTCAAAGTCCCGGGAAATGTTTTCAATCAAATTGCAAAGATCCTTGTATGGTCTAAAGCAATCAGGACGAATGTGGTATAATCGTCTTAGTGAGTATTTATTAAAAGAAGGCTATATAAATGATGCCATTTGCCCGTGTGTTTTTATAAAGAAAACAACATCGGAATTTGTTGTACTTGCCGTATATGTCAATGACATAAACCTTATTGGAACCCCCATAGAACTCCAAAAGGCAATTGATTATCTAAAAAATGAATTCGAGATGAAAGATCTCGGAAAGACAAAATTATGTCTTGGTTTGCAAATTGAATATTTGGTAAACAGAATTTTTGTTCATCAATCTACTTATATAGAAAAGGTACTGAAATGGTTTTACATGGATGGAGCATATCCTTTAAGTACTCCGATGGTTGTTCGATCACTTGATGTGAATAAAGATCCATTCCGACCGCAAGAAAGGAATGAAGAGCTACTTGGTCCTGAAGTACCATATCTTAGTGCAATTGGTGCACTAATGTATCTTGCAAATACTACAAAGCCTGACATAACCTTTTCAGTTAATGTCTTAGCAAGATATAGCTCGGCTCCCACAAGGAGACATTGGAATGGGATCAAACATATATTGCGGTACCTAAAAGGGACTACCGATATAGACTTATTTTATAGCAATAATTGCAGTCCTGATCTTGTTGGTTATGCTGATGCTGGATATTTATCCGACCCACACAAGGCTCGATCTCAAACGGGTTATGTGTTTACCTGTGGAGGCACCGCCATATCTTGGCGATCGACTAAGCAATCAATTGTGGCTACTTCATCTAATCATGCCGAGATAATCGCTATTCATGAAGCAAGTCGGGAGTGTGTGTGGTTGAGGTCTATAACACATCATATTCAAGACAAATGTGGTTTGAAGTGTAACAAACTACCCACGACTTTGTATGAAGACAATGCAGCATGTATAGCTCAATTGAAGGGAGGATACATAAAAGGAGATAGAACAAAGCATATTTCACCAAAGTTATTTTTCACACATGATCTTCAAAATAATGGTGATATAAATTTGCAACAGATTCGTTCAAGCGATAATATGGCTGATTTGTTCACAAAATCTCTACCAACGTCAACCTTCAAGAAGCTGGTTCACAAGATCGGAATGCGAAGACTCAAGGATATGAATTGATGCTCTTTTCAGGGGGAGTTAATGCGCGTTGCACTCTTTTTCCCTTACAAGGTTTTGTCCCAATGAGTTTTCCTTGCAAGGTTTTTAACGAGGCAACCAATAGGCGTATATTCAAACATGTGTACTCTTTTTCCTTTTCTTTAATTTTTCCCATTGGGTTTTGTTTTAGTTAAGGTTTTAACGAGGCATATTATTGAATAGACATTCAAGGGGGAGTGTTATAAAATATTTTATTTTAGGTGAATGTCCATATTTAGAGATATTCTAGGGTTTACTTCTTGGTGGCTAAGTCACCACCTCCCTATAAATAAAGGGGTTCTATTCCATTGTAAACCATCCCAAAGTATCAATAAGAATACTTCTCTCTCTACTTTCTCTCTATTGTTCTTGTTCTTATATTATTGTTCTTGTTCTTATATTATTTCATAACAAATGGAACATTTTCCCGAATTTTGATCCCTCCCTTCGCTTATAAAATCCATGCCTTAATCATTGCTTCTTCCACTTATCTTGAGAAAAATTTCAATAACTAAAAAAATTCAAAATATTAAAATTATCAACATGAAAAGAAAAAAATAACAAGAACGGTCAGGGGTTTACAAATATTTAAACGGTTCTCTTCTCCTATTTATTGTGCCCTAATCGCTTTTTATTATATTTATATAATTTTAATTTATGTAATCCTATTTTCTTTTTAGTTTATAAATTTCTAAAGTTTATTGAGTAATAACAAATTGCATAACACATTTTAGACCTCGGGTTTCAGAAAGAATTTTTGAGGAAAAGGATAAATAGAAAATAAATGCAGATATACAATTTACACATAAAATGGTAATCATAAAGATAACTGTAGCACACTCATAGGGTTCTCTCCAACAATCCAATTAGAAATTTTTTGATATATATCTGGACTAATTTTATATTGAAGCTTCCAGAAAACTTTTCTTTTCAAAGTGTTTTAGCCTAAATAATTAACACTTGAAAATTAGAATAATAATCAGGAATTGGTAATGGTGCGGTAGAGGAGTATATTGGGGGAAAAAAGAATGAAAGAGGGGGGCAATACCTTCTTGATGTAACCTAAGAAGAAAAAACTAAAGTTGCAAAAACAAAAATCAAAAAATGATGATGACGATAAATTAAAGGGGCACTAAAAGATTAAATTGGGATGTCAAAGAAATGTTTTTTGAGAAATAAAATGTTTAGTGGAGGAAAATATTGGGCAAAGAAAGCCGACAAAATCCCGTTTGAACGGGGCAAACGTGGAGTTTTTGTAAAGAATTTTTGTAACACATATTCCCATTAAACAAGAAACTGAAACAAATAGGAAAGTCGCCACCACGAATGGCTGCTACGGCGGCCGGCCACTTCCACCACCACCATTTTTTGCCGATATCCACACAATCATTTCATCTAAAAAAAGGGACATGTAAATAAATTACCAATAATTATCAACTTGCATACCTTAATAAAAGGTCAAACCCCACTAGATCCTTTTATTCTTTTGGCTTTGAGGAATTCCCCAGAAAAAATGATGCCAAGAATGCTAAGTAATACTTTTCGATATAAACATGAATAATTTATATTTTATATATGTACAGATAATATTAATAGTTTATGAATTCTCAAGTTAGATTGACTTACACTAATAGGTCAATATCAAATTTAATATGGTAAAGTGAAAAATAGAGCAATAACCTACCAATGTCTAAACATTATCAGTATAAAATATATAAATTCAAATATAAAGTCCAAACTCCACATAAGAAGTTTTACCGTTTAGACATCATTGTTATTCTCAAAAGTGTTAAATAGGAAAAGTTTCCTTAAAAGGGATGTTGTGGCTTTATTTCGATTTATTTTGTGCTTTAGTTTATGGTCCGTGGGCATTGCCTTATTTCTTTGTTCCGTAAGAAGTGTTGTCGAATTTGGAAAAAAGGAAAAGAAAATAAAAAGAAGAGGCGTGTAGAATATTAACACGGCAAAAATAGACATGTTTTCTCCATGCAAAATATTACAAGCGTTCATATTACAAACTTTACATCACCTAGAAAATTTCTGTATGTTTAATTCCTCATTGTATTTATAGACAAAATAAGTATTTTTATCATCTAACCTTATTGATTGCATAGAGTTATAATTTCTGATTTTATAGCCCTAGTCTTGCCCTTTATTAATTTCTTGTTAAGGATGAGCTAGTGAACTTGGAATGTGTTGTTACTGGCATGTTGTTGCGCAAATCTATTTTTACCATTTGTTATTTGTCACTTCATGCAATTCCAACTTTCTTTCTTCTTTAATTATTTTTTCTTTTTTCCTTTTTTGGTGGAGCGAGAGGCGGAATGTAGCAATAACGAGCACGCTAAATCTCCATAGGGGAAAATAACAATTACTAAATAAAGGTAAACATGGGGCAAATTAATTAAGAGTAATTGTACTTTCTTCTTTCCCTTATCTACTGCTCCATTCATCTCCCATTATCAATGGTGATTATTAAAGATAACTATCTCAAATTATTTGTCATTTTAAAAATTCATAACAAAATTAATTATTTTTTTCTCTTTTTATCCTTAGTAATAATTATCCTTGAAGGCTACAAACACCTTAATTATGATCAACTTTGTTCAGATATTAATGAAGAATGATTAAATATAAAGACATAAATAAGGGTAAAGCAATTAAAATCACATATTAATTAATTATTTTAATAGACATATACATGAGAATCATGACACATAATATGAGACTGAGGGAGTAGTACGTAATCTTTTGTTCCATTTCTTTAATTAGCATTCTTTTATGGCCCTTTAATTTTTCTATAAAGGGGGAGAAAACTAAAAAGATGAAATTTCTAAGGTGGCCGGTTGGCGGGTAGGGTCCCTAAACGCCGATTATGTATATGGGCCACGAATGCATCTAAGCCGGGGTGAAGTGGGGCTCCGAAGCTTTGATGGTTCGCGTGTTCGCCTTTTACGGCGTGCATTCTTGTGCAGCCATTGACTGCGGCAAATTACGCATACGTTGTAAATATATAATCCGCCCGTTACCATTTAATTATGTGGTGTAAAACAGGATTTTAAGTTGGTAATGCTGGCCTATGACGTCAACCTATAATCACAATTCTGTTTTAAGTGAACTCCAGTTTGACGGTTATGATGGGTTTTTGTCTTATATTTTGGACTGAATTGATACTTATATTGTTTGTAAGAATGTCACCATATTGTGTGTATGCTGCATATTAGCCCTATAACGAGTCAAATCCACTCACAAGTCGCACCTTCTCAGTACAGGACTGTTGGCTTGATCCGATTTCTTACCCAACCGCTCGGGCGAGTGTATGCGTTTGTCAATTGCAAAACGGCATCAAATGACTCCAATGACCATTGTGTATACTTTTATGTCATTTATATATAGCATGCACTAATTTAAATATATAATACTTTTAAAAAAATAAATTATCTTAGTTTGATTTGACACAAACTTTAATAAAGAAGGAAAGACTTTTAAATAATATATAATATTTGTGAGACTGTAAATACTTTTATTAAGAAAATGTTAATGATGTCAATCTTTCCGGAACAGATTAATAAGGAATAAAATTAATCTTTTTAAAATAGAGGAAGTACCGGTTTGTGGTAGTTATAAAAGCTAAACTAAATTTTATATTTTTCAAGTATTCCGTTCCTTGTATTGGTGTTGAATTTGGAGTCAGCACTGTTATTACATTTTACATTTTACATTACATTACATATAGAGAGGGAACATTAAGTAATGTAAATCGGAAAAGGGCTAAATGTGCCTTTTTAATTTTATATATTGTTTATTTGTACCCCTTGTTAAATTATTGGGTTATTTATATCTTTATTGTCATATTTTTAGCCTATTCATATTTCTACCGTTACACTTTGGAATAAAATACCCCTGTTTTGGATGGAATGCCATATGACAGCACCAGATTAAAATGATCCATTTCTTCTTTTTAACCGATTCATTTTTAAAAAAAAACCCCACAACCTGAACCATATTTTCATTTTAAAGTTTTTTTAAAGAATTTTCTTTTTGTAAACATAAAAAAAGAAATCAAATATTTTCATTTTTTAAAACTGAGTAGATACTGAAAAGATTTTGCAAAACAAATTGTTAAAACTGAAAAAATTATTTTTTTAACAAAATATTTTTTTGTACAAACTGTAAAAACATATTTGTAAAAATTGAAAAAATTTTGTAAAAATTGAATTTTTTTCCAGTTTTTAATAAAATATTTTCATTTTTTAAAAACTAAAAAATATTTTCCTTTTTTACCTGACCTTTTTTTTAAAAAAAACCCACTATCCGACCTCTATTTTCATTTATTTCCATTTTTCTAAATTTAAGTTTTCATAAAACAAAAATGTTTTGCTAAATACGAAAATATTTTTTTTCTATTTTTACAAATTTGTTTTTCCAATTTTTAAGAAACATTTAAAAAAGTGAAAAAAATAAAAAAAAAGATATTTTTCAAAAAAGAAAATATTTTGTTGAAAATAATTTTTCAGTTTTAAAAAATGAAAATATTTTGTTAGAAAACGAAAATATTCTTTTTCTATTTTACAAAAAAAATTTAATTTATACAAAAAAAATTCAGTTTTTACAAAAAGAAAATCTTTAAAAAAATTGAAAAAAAACATTTCAAAAATGAAAATATTTATTTTATATATTTTTTCAGTTTTTAATAAATAAAATTTTGTTTTGGAAAAGAATTCAGTTTTTATAATTTTTTTCAATTTTTACAAAAAAAATATTTTGTTAAAAAAATGATTTTTTCAGTTTTAGCAATTTGTTTTGCAAAATCTTTTCAATATCTAATCAGTTTAAGAAAACGAAAATATTTTGCAATTTTTTTAAGTTTACAAAATGAAAATTCTTTAAAAAAACTGAAAAATGAAAATATGATTCGGGTTGTGATTTTTGTAAAATGGGTTGGGTAAAAAAAGAAATAAGTTATTTTATTCTAGTGTTGCCACGTGGCACTCCATTCAAAATAGGGGTATTTTGTTCCAAAGTATGACGGTAGGGATACGGATAGCCTAATAGTATAACGAGGGTACATGTAAATAATATTTGAAAGTAGATGACTATATTTGGCCCTTTGCCGAATGTAAATTGATCATTCATCTCAGAACGGGTAACAATTACATGGGAAACTCTATTTAATCGCCCCCCATTTACCCCATCTCAATTTAAACGTTAGAATGTTCTTTCGGTCTTTTACACCCAAAAATCTATGATCCTTAAGGATAATTTATGTAGAAGATATAAACAAGCGACACCTGAAATTAAAATTGAACAAGAAAATAGAGAAAGATGAATTTTCTTTTAAATGTATTTGAATGACTAAATCTCTAAATGATAATTTGGTTTAAAGTCCTAAATTTTATACTAATTCTGAATAAAGATTGAAATATTAGTATCCATCTAAGAGAGATAGCTGATATGGCATGTTTCCCAATCTACATTGGACGCAAGTTATTTTTTGTGCAAATCTGTTATATTAAATATCATTTCCTCATTCACATTTAAAGTATATATTAACTATGTTTTATTTGTTCAAATTTGGCTTTAAGTGTTAAGTGTTTGAATATGAACTACATTAAGTGACATGGATTTAAGTACCATAAAGAGAAAAGAAAGTAATGCAGATGTTGTACATGACGTTTGTATCTTGAAATAAAACATACAAATTCTTTAATTTTGGAATCTTCCTTGTATTTAAAAATACCATATCACATGCAAAGGGGAAAATGACAGTCAAACATAGAATGATAATTGCTTCCCACCCAGTATTACTTTACCAAACACCCACATAACATGCAATTGGGACGTTAGACTTATTATCATTCTAAGTAAATACTTCATTCAATTTACTAAAAAGTTCTCCAAATTTTGATTTTCAATTGAATTTAACTTCTATAAATTGATAATACAAGAAATATTTTTACATTATCTTATCACCTACTAAAAGATAACACAATTAATCATCCATAATAATTAAAATTATTAACCTGAAAAATAAAGCATGATATCTATTATAATAAGTAGCGGAGCAAGAATATGAAATTTATAAGTTTGGAGTTCTAACAACTTTAAGTTATTGAGTTCTAAATTAATAATTAATACATATTCAATAAATTTCATAAGATAAATACATAATTTGTATCAAAGCTACTAAGTTTAATCGAATTAGTAGCGGGTTAACTAGCTCCGCCCTAACTATAATAGGTTAAATTATACACTATGTTTGTATATAAGTTAATTAATTTTGTTTTAATAATGGAACTGTTTACGGTTCAATTGCGAGTCTTTGTCACCATAAACACATATGATGTCTCTTTTTTCTTTCTACCAAAAACAAGACCCTTAATAAGAGTAGAATCAGGAGTGGATTACAGTGATGAAAAGAAAAAGCAGGAATTTTCCAAAACCAAAAAAATTTAAAAGAAAAAGAAAAAAATAGTATTTACACATGCAATTAATATATATACATACTGCTTCTGCCAACTAGTGAGCTTAGCTTAGATTAGCTGCTACTAATACTGTAACTGTTGTGTTCTTTATATCTCTCTGCTTACTTGAATTCTACACAAAAAAATTTACCTTCTTCATTTCTTCTGCTTCCACTCTGCTCTCTAGTCTCTGCAGTAGTAGCAAAGAAAAACAAAAGCTCTGTTTTTTGCTACTTTTGAGGTGTCTTTAGCCGCCTTTGTGTTTTGCAGAGAAGTTATAAATTATATATTTGACACAAGCATTTAAGTGAATTGGTTGTTGTGGTTTCAGAAGATTTTGTGTGATCTTACAATTATTTCTGGGCTGCATTTATAATTCACTTAAATTCCTGAAAAAGAGAGATTTTTTTTCTAAAAAGAAAGCTATTTAGTTCAAGTTTCCTTCTTTCCTCTGCTTTTTCACTATAAGTTGGGGCGGTTGCTGCTAAGAGAACAAAAAGAATAGCTCAATTAGAGGAAGTCTGTATTCTTCTTCTTCTTCTTCATTTTTCAGAGATCTGGTTACAAGAAAGAGACATCTTAATTTTAGGTACTGCAAGAAAATGAAAAAAAAATGTTTTTTTTTAAATTTTTTATGGGTTGGTTTTTTTGGATCTGGGGAATTCTTGGCTTTCGTTCTTGGGAAAAGGATGAATTAGAGGGAACTGGGGATGTGGAGTTTTCAGTATTAGGGGACTCGTGTGTGTGTGTGTGTGTATTCTCTTTTTTGTCTCATTTTGTGTCCTTTTTTGTGTTGTTTACAGATCTGCCAGAAATCGAAAATGTTGGCTCAGAAGCAAGCAGAAGAAGCTATTGTCCCAAACTTCAATGAAACTGAACATGATGGTGGAAAAGAATTAGAAGTTGAGAAATTAGAAGAAGATCACTCCATTTTTAGTGTCAAGAGTTTCCTTTGGCATGGTGGTTCTGCTTGGGATGCTTGGTTCAGTTGCGCTTCTAATCAAGTATATATCAAACCTTTTTTTTTTTACTTAAAAAAAAATTCATTTTAATGAATTTAATGTGTATTTGTTTTTACAGGTAGCACAAGTGCTATTGACATTACCATATTCTTTTTCTCAACTTGGAATGGTATCAGGCATAGTGTTCCAGATCTTTTATGGTCTTGTTGGTAGCTGGACTGCATACCTCATCAGTGTTCTCTATATTGAATACAGAAGCAGAAAAGAAAAAGAAGGTGTGAGCTTCAAGAATCATGTCATTCAGGTATATATATATATTTTTCAAAATAAAATTATTCTGAAATTCATTTCTTTTGATATTGTTTCAACTTCTTACTCTAGATATATATTTGATTTTTTTCTTGAAATGGCAGTGGTTTGAAGTGTTAGATGGACTACTGGGACCATACTGGAAAGCAGCAGGCCTTGCCTTCAACTGTACTTTCCTTCTGTTTGGATCTGTCATACAACTAATTGCTTGTGCAAGGTATGGACTATTGACTTATGAACATGATCCCTTTCATTTTAAAAAGGAAAAAAAGTACTACTACTAATGTATATATCTGAACTGGGATTTGGTTAAAAACTTGATCTTGATGGTTTCTTTTTGGATGGTTTCTTCACTTGGAACAGTAATATATATTACATCAATGATCATTTGGACAAGAGGACATGGACATACATATTTGGAGCTTGTTGTGCTACTACTGTTTTCATTCCTTCTTTCCACAACTACCGAATTTGGTCTTTTCTTGGCCTTGGGATGACCACTTACACAGCTTGGTACTTAACCGTTGCAGCTCTTGTTCATGGCCAGGTAAATAATTAAGGCATATTACGTGCTATATGTGAATATACAATGATAGTTTTTACTATTATATCTAAGTCAATAAGTGAAAAGTTATTTGTATGTATAGGTTGAAAATGTTCAACACTCTGCTCCAAACAAGCTAGTCTTGTATTTCACTGGTGCTACCAATATCCTTTACACCTTCGGTGGACATGCTGTTACTGTGTAAGTTATTTTTACTGCTTCTTTATTCTTAACAATAAATATGTATATGTTATCTATTGCATTTATTTTATGCTTATATAAATAATATAGTAATTATTATGTACTCCAGTAATCCTTTATCCAGATATTAGTGCTATATATATGTATATATCATCTTCTTGGTCTGCTCTAGTTTTTACACAGTTTCTCTTTGCAGCTTTTGCCTCCTACCTCGGGGTTTGTCAACACCCGACAAATCATGAAAAAATAACCTTTTCTTTTAATTTTGTTAGCTGGAAAAACAACATTACCCCATCCCATTTTCATTCACATGAAAAAACAACAGTGAAAATGGACCTCTTTTTTTCCTTTTATTATATACAATTTTCTCACTTTTGTTTCCCTTTAAATATAGTAACTTTTTTCTCACTCTTCCCATATTGCCTGTAATCTTATCCTCGTGTCTTGGCACGTTCGTGGTACATGGAAACTAGCTAGGCCAAAGACTTGTTTAGTCATTAAATGCATCCCATTTAAAATATTTCATACATTTAATGGTACAGCTTACATAATTGTATTTAAAGAATCCAATGCCCAATATTGTCAAACTACTTTGTTTATATGACTTGAGTAATTAAGGCATATGATTAGATTCCATATTCTTGTTTACATATAACTTATATAATAAAGTATCGTGTAATAATTATTACACTACCAGAGTAACTTGACTTGTTATACCGAGTTGCCTAACTAGTACTTGTTAGTCATGTATGAACGATCTATCTGCATAAAAATTCTTTTATACTGTAATTTTTTCTTATTTTGTGGGATTTATTTTGCAGGATTAACTAATGAACTAATTTTTAAATATATATTCAGGGAAATTATGCATGCAATGTGGAAACCACAGAAGTTCAAGTACATATACTTAATAGCCACCTTATACGTTTTCACCCTAACATTACCATCAGCTTCAGCAGTTTACTGGGCATTTGGAGATCAACTTTTAAACCACAGCAATGCATTTTCACTTCTACCAAAAAACGGATGGCGCGATGCTGCTGTGATCTTGATGTTAATTCATCAGTTTATCACATTTGGATTTGCATGTACTCCATTATATTTTGTGTGGGAGAAAGTTATAGGGATGCATGATACAAAAAGCATATGCTTAAGGGCATTGGCTAGATTGCCTGTGGTTATACCAATATGGTTCTTGGCTATTATTTTCCCATTTTTTGGACCTATTAATTCTGCAGTTGGTGCTCTTTTGGTTAGTTTCACAGTCTACATCATCCCAGCTCTTGCCCATATGCTCACCTATCGTAAATCCTCCGCTCGTCAGGTATGCATTTATTTCTCTACCTCCCAATTGTACTCTCTATACATATATCATAAATTTGATAATTCTGTCCACCAAATATTAGAAACAATTAGCTTTGGTTTACCATAATTTTCACTCACTTTTGACGGCTAGGTCATGACTTGGGTTCAGGGGCGAAGCCACCTTTTGCTAACGACAGACAATCCTTCACCGAAATATTATGAAAAATTGCACTATACATATATAAGTAAAATATTAATGTAGATGTATAAAACATATATTGAACGTCCTTTGTCGGGAAATTATTTAAACTTCTTTCAAGTTCGAACACACTTAGAAATATTTTTAGCTCCGCCACGGCTTGGTTTCACTTTTGTTACGTATAAGATATTCAAAAATCATATGCAAAACTATTTTATATTTGTAAGACTTTGTTTTCCAATGGCATTTTGTACACTTTAGTTGAATTATCAGTCTTTAGATTGACCTAAAAATTCACGGGTTGGTGTTAAGAGCTTGTGAGAGAGATTGCCAAGCACATGTTAACTAACAATAATTCCTTGTGTATGTTCCCTTTGCTGACTCTTTTTACCTTATGGTGAAATTATAGAATCTTATCGCCTGACATTCATACAATTAGACTTATAAGGTTAATTGATGTAATTTTATTTAATAAGTATTCATCTTTAATCTATGATAAATATGGTAATTATTCAATTCGTTGATGATGTAAACATTTGATAACTTATTCGTGCATATAATTTAATTCTTATCTAAAAGTACGAGGGTGGGGGAGAGAGAGAGGACACAAAGGTACAACAAAGGCATTAATAGCATGGATTTGGAAATATATGGTAGGGGAGAAGATATAGGTGGAAAGTCCATTTCATTTAGTTATAAGCTACAGTCTCACTGTTGTATTATGTCTCAGATGAGCTGGCTAGTTTCTTGACTGACAACCTTATGCCCCCTTGATTTTGACATATTTTACTACTAGTGATAATGTATATATTTGCCAATGAATTTAACACTTTCTTTCCACTCTCGTCCCTACATTTCATGTTATGTTCATAAATTGGACCATTTCTTGAATTTTTTTCTAATTTAAGGATACATTTTGATTGAACTTGCAGAATGCGGCGGAGAAACCTCCATTTTTCATGCCAAGTTGGACTGCAATGTATGCAATTAACATCTTTATAGTTGGTTGGGTTTTTGTTGTCGGATTTGGATTTGGAGGTTGGGCTAGCATGACCAATTTCGTCAGACAAGTCGATACGTTTGGCCTTTTCGCTAAGTGTTATCAATGCAAACCTTCGCTTCCTCCGGCGAGCCTACCGCCACATCCGGCACCACCGGCCTCCATCCACCACTAAGAAACTGACCTAGGTTTGCCGCGGCGCCAAAAAGGGTGTTACGAAAGTTCAACGGTCAACAAACCATGTCCTTAGATTATGACTATCTTGTATTATATACATGGGGTTGCAGCAATACTTCCCTTACATGTGGTGTGTTCCAAAATTTTCATTTTCTTTCTTTTTACCCCCTTTAATATTTCAATTTTTTTTCTTACAACATTAGATATAATAGTGTGTTGAATTGTGATGATTCCTTTGCTATCAAAAGCACAGGCTAATTAAATCAAGATGTATTAGTTTTTAATTTCTTCCCCACTCTTGGTGGAGTAGTAAATGATTGTTGTTATAAAATAGGATCATATAGCTGTTGGTATTGTAGAAAGTTTGTGCCTTTTGCAATGTCATTATTGCTTGTCATGTTTTTTGGGGTATAATTAATTTCTTTTAAAGTCTAAAGAGATTTGCCAACAAGTGTATGATCCAATACAAGTAACCTAATGGCTCAAGGCCTCAAAAATGTTACAATCCAACGTTTTAACAACAATAAAATTACACTATGGGTAATGTGTTTATTACCTTTTTATCAGGTTATCACTTGCTAATATTTATCGTAGAAATTTACCGATAATTTCTTTATTGGTGATTTGATTGTGTAAGTGATGTTTGCGCTCGGGTTTTGGACTGTGATCAAAGGAGGAAATAGGATTTAAACTTTATGGATTCGAGACTATAATCCATTTAAATATTAGATTCTAAATTAATAATTTATATATATTTATAAATTTTTGAATATAAATATAAAGTTTGAACAAAATCTATTGAGTTCGATCAAGCCGAATTCTTCTTTAGAGGAGTGGGGGTTGGACCCAAAGTTTCTTCTCACATGGAATGCACGTTTGGTTGCTAAAACCTTGTCATGTGCCACTCTTCCCTCCTACATATTCTCTCAGTCATCTCACATGCTTATCAAAATCTTGAACGTGCATGAATCTCTCCATTTAAAGTCTCCATTTCAATTTCTATTCCTTTTTTGTTACGTATTTTTATTTTTATTTTTATTTTGTTTACATAATTAGTGTTGAATCCATATGAATTGTATTGAAGACCCTTTGACTCTCTATGATGTTAAACTTAATTTATCTATCTAGCGTAATATCCGGGATTAAGGTGTCGTTATGCTTTTTCTTTGAATAATTAAATCCGACTTTTGTGTTGATGCTGGATTTGAGCAAAGATAGGATTATATATATTAATTTATGGGTCAAATGTATAAAGTTTGGACCATAGATAAGTGAGTAAACCCAAAAAGTGGTTTAGTTGGCAATTACTGTTAAGTTGGGTCGCCGAATTTGGTATTCCACTTTTGGAAATTGGTGAATAAAGTTGTAAGTGCCATTTCAACAACAACAACAACTACCCAGTATAATCCCACAAAGTGGGGTCTGGGGAGGATAATATGTAGACGGGCCATACCCCTACCCGAAAGGGCAGAGAGGCTGTTTCCAATCGACCCTCGGCTCAGTGAAGGAAAGAAAAAACAAAAACAAAAACAAAAGAGCATTAGTAACTCCAGCAGAAATAGCGTAAATAATTATCTAAACATAAGAACCATAAATAAAATAGCATGCAATAATATCAGACAGTAACTACCACAAATAACTACCATAAGGGAGACACAATCCAATACACAAATCATCTATGGATAGCGCTGCCAAACCTCACCCAACCCCGGGTGAGGAGTACGAAAAACTCTAGGAGCCCCTATCCTACAACCCTAATACTAGACCTCCAGACTTTCCTATCAAGGGCCATGTCCTAGGAAACCCGCAGTCTAGCCATGTCATGCCTAATCACCTCTCCCCAATACCTCTTAGGCCTCCCTCTGCCTCGCCGTAAGTCGACCAACGCCAGCCGCTCATAACTCCTCACCGGGGCATCAGGACTTCTCCTCCGCACACGCCCGAACCACCTCAGCCTCGTTTCTCGTATCTTCTCATCCACCAGAGCCCCCCACCTTCTCTCGAATAACTTCATTCTTAATCTTATCTAACCTGGTGAGCCCGCACATCCACCTGAGCATCCTCATCTCCGCAACCTTCATTCTCTGAACATGAGAGTTCTTTACTGGCCAGCACTCCGCCCCATACAACATGGCAGGTCTAACCACAGCTCTATAAAATTTCCCCTTTAGTTTTTGTGAAACTTTCTTGTCACACAGGACTCCTGATACAAGCCTCCACTTTGACCCCCCCCCCCCCCCCCCCCCCCCCCCCGCTCATATACGATGAGTGAAGTCCCCGTCAATCTATCGGTCCCCCTGAATCACCGACCCAAGATATCTGACGCTGTCCCTCTTGGCGATGACCTGAGATCCAATCATCACGTCCTTGCCTACTTCACTCGGCTCGGCGCTAAACTTGCACTCCATGTATTCTGTCTTAGATCTGCTTATTTTGAAACCCTTAGACTCGAGAGTCTGTCTCCATACCACTAACCTCTCAATAACACCGACCCTCGTCTCGTCTATCAAGATTATATTATCAGCAAATAGCACACACCAAGGCACATCCCCTTGAATATGTGGGGTTAGCACATCTCCTTTGTAAGTGCCATTTCAAAGGAGAAAATAGACTGAATCGAATATACAAAGTGAAGATGCATCATGCATGGGAGTCTAACCTAGCACTATGGCCCGGGCCTGAACCGGACCGGACTGGGCCCGCGGTCATAGCGGGCCTAACAGGCCTGGTGGGCCGGTCCAAGCGGTCCTAGGCCTGGTGTTACATGTAGGCCCGTGATGGGCCGGTCCGAGACCAATAGACCGTGAGCCCGGGACTGTCAGCCGGGCCTAGCGGGCCTAAACAGGCCCAACGGGTAATTTTTTTTAAAAATATTTCTTAAAAATCAGTAACGGCCATATTGAAAATATAGCCGTTTGGGCTGAAAATATGGCCGTTTGGAAGTTTGAAAAATGGCCATTTGGTCCCCAAGCTTTAATTTAATCCCAAACTTTATATAATTATACTTTTTCCCATTTATCAACTATAAGTACCCCCTCATTCTTTCATTTTTATTCACCAATTCATCAATATCTCTCCATCTCTCTCAATCTTTCTACTACAATTGCTTAATTTATTGTTGAAAATTCGTGAAAAATTGTGATGTTGTTGAATTGAAGTTTTCAAGTGTTCAACGATTTTTAATTTTCAAGAAGTTGTTCAGCAATCCGGTAAACTCGTTTCAACTCTTACGTTTTAAAAATATATTATTTTGTGGTTTAGTTTGCATAATTATAATTAATATGGCATTTTCTTTGAAAAAAATGTTTGGTAAAGGAAAAGGTAAAACCGGTGAAAGTAGTGGCCATAATACTACCCTTCCCCCAGCTCCCCGACCTACAAAGATAAGAAAGTTGAAAGTAGTCGCCAACCTAGACGTCCTCCTCCTCCTCCCGTAATGCTTGATAGCGATCACCCTTGTTTTCAATTTATCAATAGTGAATTCCTACATGATATTGCAGTAGGTGATAGATTAGATGATGAAATTATGAATGCTCATTATCCTAATGAACCTATCTTAGAGGAAAATGAGGATGATGATGATGGTGAAACCCAAGCACCAGATTTAGGTGATACACCTACTAGTCCTGTTCATAACTCAAGTAATGCACCGGCCGACCCACCTGTAGAAACTCCAATTTTTAATAGACAACCTGCTAAACGTCAAGAAACATCATTAGTTTGGGTAAGAGAACTAAATAAGGCTAACTGTAAAACTTGTGGGAAATTACTGGTTCATAAATTTACTGGAGACCATAGCGGCACGGTTAGTTTGACTAGGCACATAAAAACACACCCTAGAGATAAGGCTAGATTTTTTCAAATGCAAGTGCAGCAAGATGGGACAAGAGTAGATTCTGCGGTTAACCCTAGTACAGGTTCAAATCTAGTTCAACCAGGAATTAACACTGTCACCGGAGGTATTTAGATCGTGAAGAATTAGCAAAGACGATTACTGTTATGTGCTTACCTTATACTTTTGCTTCTAATTCTAATTGGGTTCATTATATTAGAAGAGTTCTTAATCCTACCTATAAAGGTTGGCCCAACAGTTAAGGTCGATATTTATAAATTCAAACATGAATATGAACAATATTTGCGCTATTTATTTACTCATATACCTAATCGGATTTCTATTACTACTGATATTTGGTAGAAGTGGTAATGATTGTGATTATCTAACTGTTACAAGTCATTGGATAGATGAGGACTGGACAATGCAGAAACGTATAATTGCGTATAGAATAATTAATTCACGTCACACAGGTAAGTTTATAGCTAACACTATTTCAGATATTTGTAGATATTTTTGCTTTAGCAATAAAATAATGACAATTTCTATGGATAATGCTTCTAGTAACACTAGTACTATAGGCATGCTTACAAAAACACTAAATCCTGCATTTACTAATATTTTCCATGTTAGATGTATTTGTCATATTTATCATTTAATTGTCGGTGATGGTAAAATTTAAAAATAGAAATTGAAAAGGTACGAATGGCTCTTAATTGTCTTTTTTATTCTAATCGTAGAACTAGACTTAGAGAGTATTTTAAAAAATGTGATGAATATGGCCTTAGAGAAAGAAATGTTCCTAAACATTGCCCGACTAGATGGAATTGTATGTACGGAAGTTAGTAGTTGCATATGAATATAGAAACCCAATTAATGCAATGTTTAATTATCGGGTAGGTGGTGAGGATGATGATGAAATGATTACTACTCAAGATTGATATTTAGAACATTTTCAAGTTGCTACAAATGCATTTTCTGGGCAATATTATCCTACTATTTCAAACTGTTTAGTTTATATTGCCCACTAGCTGATTTGTTTGTTGAATTTGGCGAGGGTGGAGATATTTATGAACTTGCTATAAATGAAATGAAACAAAAATTTTAAAAATATTTTTTCCATATCCCTCCTATTTTTGGTGTTGATGCAATGTTAAATCCTACAATGAAATTGGGAGGTCCTCATTTTTGGTATTCAAATATTTATAAGACTTTAGATCTTTCAAACGAGGAAGTTTCTACACTTGAACATGCAAAAGCATCAATTAATATTAATGCTCAAACAGTTTATAATGTTTATCAACTTGCCTTAGAGCATGCTAGGCCAAATATTCCAACCCCTACTTCGTCTAGCTCACAATCTTCTAAAAGAGTTGCAGGCTTAACAGCTCTTAAATCTTGGACGGAGTTTCGGGGTTCTCAAGGTGATAATTATGATGAAACTTCACATCTAAATGAGCTTCAAGTTTACTTGTCTCGGGGACTTGAAAAGAAGAGTCCAGACGGCTCTTTTGATGTTTTGGAATGGTGGAAAAAATATTTTCTGGTTCTTGCAGGGATGGCTCGGGATATTTTATCAATTCAAGCTTCAACTATTGCATCGGAGAGTGCTTTCACTCAAGCAAGAGTGCAAATAAGTGGTCATAGAGCGGCGATGAGGGATAGCTTGGAAAAATCGGTACTTTTTAGATATTGGATCCGAGTGGAAAGAAGAAACTTTGGAATTGCAAAATCACAACCGCCGATAGATGAAGCTTATGAAGAAATGATAGCGGAACTTGCGGAGGATTCGTCTTCGCCCGAAAGTGGTGATGAACAAGCTTCTTTTCCACCACCACCAACACAACCTCCTCTCAACCTTGACGGATTTATGAGATTTGTTAGAGATACAATGTAGACTATGATGTAATATGTACTTTGACACATCTTCTTTTAATTTTTTTTCTTTTAATGGTGGTATTAGTACTTTGTTGTGCTCATTCCATTGGGGGAAGGAACACTAAGAAAGATATGCCATTTTGGGTAATAAAAATTATAAGACATACCCTTGAATATCTTTTTTCTCAAAATTTTTTTGTCTTTACTTCGAATATGTTTATATATATATATATATCATACAATATATACTACAAGAAAATATATAAGTAATAACATATATACATAAGATGCAATATATATATAAGAGAATATATATACATTATACATAAGAGATACAATATATATACCACAACAAAATATATAACTATATAAGTTAATATACATATGATACATATATATAACATACAATATATACTACAAGAAAATATATACGAGAATATATATACATAACTTACAACCTAAACTACAAAAAAATATATAAGTAATAACATATATACATAATACAATATATATACGAGAATATATATACATTATACATAAGAGATACAATGTATATAATACAACAAAATATATAACTATATAAGTTAATATGTATACATAAGATACAATAAAAAAGAAAATATATAAGAGAATATATATACATAACATACAAGAAAATATATAAGGGATTCATATAAGGGAATATATATATACATAACATACAATATATACTAATTACTACAATTCAATATACAATGAAATATATATTATATATACTATGCTAATAACTAGTATATTATATAAATATATTCTATGTTATACTAGTAACTGCTATACAAGATATTGCCTTAAAAAAAGCCCGCCAGGCCCACCAAGCTTGCCCCGCTAAGCCCAGGACCACATGGCCTTAGGCCCGTCACGGGCTGGTCTCACCCATTGAGCCCACGAAGATCTGAACCGCTAGAGCCCAGGCCCACGAAATCCGAGACCGCGAAGCCCGGCCCGCGAGGTCCCGTGACAAAATACACCCTTTAGGGAGTCACAGCATTTTATGCTTAAATGTTACATTTAATATATTGTATACGAAATGATAGCATGCTTTTCCTTCTTTTGTTTTTTGATTTCTTTTTGCTTACGAAATTTTGCGAAACATCCTTTTTCCTTTGATATTCGAAAGGAGCTACATGATTCAAAAGGAGTTTAATTGAATATCTTTGTCCGAAAATTATATAGTCTAACTAGGATAATTTTTGAGAAGTGGACTAGTGGTAAATTTGGCTAAAAAGTTATTTTAGGTTTTTTTTTTTGAATTCGAGTATAATTTCTTACTATATTTTAATTAATCCCCTTGCCAGAGTTACTAACTTCGCCCGCTGGTGACCAATTTAGTGTATGCATATACATGCAAGCATATTTTACTATTTTCAGCTCACATCCATATATTATATATATAATAGTACATTTTTCTTCTTCTTCTTTTTGTGCGTAAAAACGGTAACTATGCTTCTGTTCATGTCCATTGACATTGTGGTTTAATCTGCATACACTTGCTTATAATTATGAATTTGCCGCTAATTATTAGGACTTAAGCTTTCAATAGTTTGGTAATGAATATTTCTAATCGAGTGTATTCATTGATGTCAGAACATCCCAGTATCTCGATTCATTTCTCTTGAAGCATTGACATGGTGATTTCCATAATGAGAATTCTTGTAAACATGAAAATCTTGGGTCAATATATTAGAAAGATCATAGCGAATTAAATTAAAAAATGGGCAAAAGAGGAGATTGGTCAAATTCTTAAATTGAAGAATACGCATCAGCACGTGGAAAATGGTAAGATCTAAATCTTGTCTCCACAAGTGTGGACTTTTGGTTCATTCAAAACGCAGCAAAGTATTTGTGTTTGTAAAATCATGCTAATGATGACTTAAGATTTGTTTATTAACGGCTTTAAGTACAGGGTAATCTTCCTCGTTCACACGAATTAATTGTAGGATAAGATTGATTTACCTAAGATTTTCTTAATTTCAATTAATGTAAGAGGTAAAACTTAAATTGGGTTTCTAGTGGCCTTTCTTTTCTAAATTTCATTTCTTTTGTTATACTTTACATGTTACTTTTCATATACTTTCTAGCTATAAAAAAATCTTGAGAACGGATTATAGTGTAAGTTATACTTTGGTTATGTTACAACTCCTAATTTGTCTTGCAAAGTAAATTACTGAACAATATTATTATAAAGATAATGAACCACAAGAGAGTAAAATGATCAAAAGACTTCAAATAATAAACACCATCTAGCCTTACATTTTACTACGAGAAATTCGATCAAAATTGACCAGGCCGATCGACCAACTTCGGTCTGTCAAAAAGCCGAGCAAATGTTGTTCGAAGTCGGTCATTTTTTAATTTCTTTTTATCTTTAATCTATTTTGCGATACAGACCAACTTCAGTTAGTTTTTCTAAGCTCAAAATGCAGAAAACTATTTTTGCATACCGCAAAATTTATTTTTCAGGGACCAATCAAATTGGACGGTTTTTTACTTAAAATAAATTAAGATTAATATTCAAAATATCGACCGGAATTAGTGATAGTAGGTTATAAATATGTATTTTGGCTTCTATTTGCACTCTAAATTGGCTGTACTTTATTGATGTTTGAGCGTTAAATGAAAGTAAATTGCTCAGATTAAGCGTTTTATGCTTTGCACGAGAAATTTCGGGCGACAATGAGGTTAAGAAGCATTTTGAACCAATATGGAGAGTTGAAGACCAAGTAAAAGCTTATGGAGTAAATCGAGAGATCGTTAGAGGATCGAAAGAGGTTAGAGCATTTAAAAAGAAGAACGAAGAAGAGTGCAAGAAAAAGCCCAGGTGCGCGGCCACTCACCGTGCATTGGGTGGTGCAAGTCATGCCAAAATTTCAGTGCGCGGTCAGACTCGCGGTTACACTCCCAGGTGCGCGGCCGCGCACGTCCCTCCGAGGAAAATTATTTCAGAGCTAAACTTGTAATTTCAGAGGCGGCTCTCTTTGGCCTATATAAAGCCCATCCCGCCTAAAAAGAGGGTATCTTGGTTTTAGAAGAATTTTTGAAGGCAATAACAGGCAAAAAATAAGACAGAAGATTCGGCAACGAGTTTTTATCTGTCTTCCTCTTTTTTTATCATTGATAATAAATTCTTTTGTTATGGTTGTGAACACAATTATGCATAGCTAAACTCCTAATTTAGGATTTTGATGTAACCTATTGGAGGATGATTTTCTTGTTAGGTTAATATAGATTTGCCGTAATATTCTCTCTATTTGTTTAACTAAATTATTATTGTTGTTGATTGATGGACCCTCAATTGACTGTTCCTATTTATTATGTATTACTAGGGAGAAAGTGCATATTTAAGTAGTTATTGAACATTATCACTCCTAGCGTATATGAGGGATCAATACGAATGATTTAAAGGTGGGATTAGGGATCACGAAACCTTGGTGCGATCTGAGTGAGTTGTACTTAAGGCTAACTAGCGTAATTCGAGAGAATATGTCTCGTATATTGTTGTAATTACTCGGGAGAGAGTTACAAAAGCTAGAGTGCTCATGATCGGTAGAGAAGACTTAGGCAAATTTATAGAAAACATAGTGAAAAAAATTCCGATAGTAGGGGAAATCATAATCCTAGATCATTTTAATTCTTGTCTACAGACCGTTCGTAGTTAGTTATTAGTTATTGCATTTTCACTGCATATTATTTAGTTAGTAAACATCCAATTTATTACTTAAATATATTTGAACATTGAATATGTGAATTTGTATGAGTCCAATAGCTGTGGTTAATAGGTTAATTCCATGTGGGATTCGACTCCGAAATTATTAACTATAATATATTTGCAACGATCGCTTCGTTCCTTTTATAAGACATAGTTGGGAGTGATCAAATTTTGACGTCGTTACCGGAGATCAAATGATATTATTAATTGCAGCTAAATGAAGTGCTAAAATTCTTAGGGTGGTCAATTTTCTCCAATTCAAACTAAATACATTGTAATTCTAACGCTTGTAGTCTTGGGCGTCATAGGTGCATGCCTAGAAACTCCTCAAGAACTAGTGAATTGTTCAAAGTATTATCATATGCTGAGAAAGTTTTCAAGGCATTGAATCGTGCAACACAAGAAGGGCAAACAACAATAGAACTCAATAGAACAAATCAAACCAGGCATGGGAGACGAAGTAAACAACAGAAACAATGGGAATGACCCGAATAATCAGGGTGTGGTGCTTTTTGTTCTAGAAGCGACATTGTACGATTGGGCACAACCCACCCCCTACAACTTAGCAACCACAATTGCAGTCCCTCGATATAAGCAAAATCATTTCAAATCGCAAATAACATGTTGCATTTGTTGCAAAACTCGGGACTTTTCTCAGGGTCATACATTGAAGATCTTCAGTAGCATATGAAGAATTTCCCGTCGATATGTGTCAGTCAAAGGCAATCTAATGTGACACCAGAAGCAATAAGGTTGTTGTTTCCATTCTCAGTGACAGGAAAGGCTCAGACTTGGCTTAATCACTCCCCATAAACTCCATCACTACTTAGGATGAATTAGTCAAGCAATTTGTAAACAAGTTCTACCCACCCAATAAGATTGGTCAACAAATTGATGAGATATTGAGTTTCAGGCAGAGACCAACAGAAACATTACAAAAAACGTGGGAGAGGTTCAAGGGTATGCTGGTTAGGTGTCCACATCATAGCATTCCAGAGCAAATATGGGGGCAGAGGTTTTACATGGGATTGGCAGATAGGTTAAAGGACAATGTTGATGCTTCAGCAGGCGAAGCATTTTGAGCAAAACATTAAGAGAAAGCAAGATCCTACTTAACAAGATGGCCCAAAACTCAGGATGGATGACAAGAGACTCTCCAATCACTCATGTAGTTCATTTAGTGTCTTTAGACTCAAATAACTCCACAGCTGAAAATATGGCCACATTAGTGACAGAAATGAGTATCCTCACCATAAAGATAGATGAATCAGGCCAGAAGCAACAGGTACACATAGATGATGCAACTAATGGGGGTTTATGTACACCATGCATTAATCAGCCATATGTTTGCTCGTGGAGTGCTGAAGGTGACAACCAGCATTATCAGGAAGATATGAACTATGCGGCCAATTATGAGAGATAGAGGCTAGGTGGTCAGAATTGGGGTCAGCAACATCAACAATACTGACCAACACATCAATAGTACAATAACATCAATAATCTTGGAGCTATGAGGCCACAGGGTCAAGTGATGCCCTATGAAAGGCAACATGGTTATAACCAACACAATCAGCAACATGATTATCAACAACCTTAACAACAACAGATTGTGAGATAAGATGATGGGTTTGCTGAACTTAAGGGAATGATGCAACAAATGATTAGGTCCACTAGAAAAATAAATGAAAGAGTAGGATCACATGAATAAGTGATAAATAGTATTGAGATTCAATTAGGACAGATTTCAATGGCTCTAAATAATCATTCCCAAGGGACGTTACCTGCATACACACAAATCAATCCAAAAGAGCATGGCCCGAAATAACTTATTGTAGTGAGTCTATGAAATGGTAGAGACCTAGATCTGAAAGCAAGAAATGGCTCATGAAAATCGACCTACTGAAACACTTGTGCCAGTACCCATTGAGATAGATGAATCAATAGGGTTAACTGAAGTGACGATACAACATGTACAAGAAAATGCCAGCAAAGAAAAAAGGTTGGGAAAGAGACTAAGGTAGCACAAGAAACAACAGTAGAAGCAGTGCCTGAGCAAGACAAAACTCAGATCACAGGGAAAAAGCAACCTCCGACACCATTCCCACAGAGATTGGCCAAGTATCAGAAAGATGAGCAGTATAGAAATTCTTGGAGATGTAAGCAAATTTTGGTGAACATTCCATTGATTGACGCCTTAAAGGAGATGCCTGGTTATGCAAAAATGATGAAGGACTTGATGTCCCATAAGTTCGGCTTTCAAGACTTGGCCATAGTTACACTGACTCAAACTTGTAGTGTTGTTGTGATGGGACCCATAGTTGACAAGTTGTCTGACTCAAATAGTTTCACAATTTCATGCACAATAGGCAGTTATGAATTTGCTAAGGCACTTTATGATTTGGGGGAAAGTATAAACCTGATGCCCTGGCTATCTACAAAAGGTTAGGCATTGGAAGAGCTAGAACCACGTCAAGGGGTGTTCATAAAAAACCAAAAACCAGAACCAAACCGAACCAAATCAAACCAACTAAAAAATCGATACTTTTTGGTTTGGTTTGGTTTTGGTTTTGAAATTTGAAAACCGATCAAATTTGGTTTAGTTTTGATTTTAATTATAAAAAATGAGCCAAACCAAATATAGCAGTAACTATTTTAAATTTATTATTATACCTATATATTTATATATGTTTTTATACAAAGTTTCGAATTTTTTATAGTAAATGTTTATTGTTTGCACCTTTAGTACAATTATTTATGTTTACATTCTAGCTTAATTGATAGTTTTCTTTTGTTAATTATAAGAATATATTTCATGTTAAAAATAATATATTTTCAATTGAGTCTTTAAATTATTCATCACTATTTGATTCAATTATCATCAATATATCTTGGTAAATGATAGATTTCTCAAAGGGCAATTGATTTGATAGTGTTACACTGAAAATGTGATCGTCGAAATGTGTGTTTGGTAGTGTATGTCTTATATTTTAAAAAATGACAAATAAGCAAAAAGCTGAAATACCGACATAAACTAAATCGAGAAAAAAGCGACTTAATCGGTTTGGTATGGTTATAATATTTAAAAAATTGATTTACTTGGTTTGATTTCTTTTAGGGAAAAATCTATCCAAACTGAACCATGAACACCCTACCTATGTCCATGTTACTACATCTCGCTGACCGAACAGTGAAGAGGCCCTCCGGCATCCTTGATAATGTATTAGTACAGGTTGGAAAGTTTGTGTTCCCTGCAAATTTTGTCATTCTTGACTGTCGGGTTGACTAGGGAATTCCCATAATTTTAGGAAGACCATTCTTGGCCACGGGGAGAGCTTTAACTGACTGTGAAACTGGAAAACTCAAAATGAGATTAAATGATGAAGAGATAACATTCAACGTGCAGAAATCTATGCGGCGACCAAGTGAATTTGCTACTGCTCTCTAATAGATGCCATGGATGTAATTTTGGAGGAGGAAGATGAGAGAATGAACGCTAAAGACCCTTTAGCAGCCTGTCTTATGAACTTAGATGAAGCAAATGGAGAGGACTTGGAGGAGTGGTTACTTGCTTTTGAATGCCAAGGTTTTTGGAGAATGGAGCTCAAATTTTAGCCTTTGCACTTAGAGGAAAGGAAAACTCATCCAGCTAAGCCATCATTAGAAGAGCCGCCAAAGTTGGAACGGAAGCCACTACCACCTCATCTCAGGTATGCTTTCTTGGGACCTAACTCAACTTTACCTGTTATTATCTCATCTAGTTTGTTAGATGTATAGGCAGAATGAATTTTGCAGGTACTGATGGAATGCAAGACTATAGTTAGTTGGACCATTACAGATATTAAGGGTATCAGCCCGACATTTTTTATGCATAAGATTCTACTGGAAGATGGGCACAAACCTTCTAGAGAACATTAAAGAAGGCTGAACCCCAACATGAACTGGTGAAGAAATAAGTGATTAAGTGGTTAGATGCGAGAATCATATTCCCCATCTCTGACAGCACCAGTTCAGGGTGTGCCAAAAAAGGCGGTATGACGATAGTGAAAAATGAGAAGAACGAATTGATCTCAACACGAATAGTCACAGGTTGACAAATATGTATGGATTACATAAAGTTGAAGTTGGCTACCTAGAAAGAACATTTCCCAGTGGCATTCATCCATCAAATGCTAGATAGATTGGCATGGAGGTCCCATTTCTGCTTTTTGGATGGGTACTCAGAGTATAATCATATCTTTATTGCCCCGGAGGATAGAGAAAAGACATCATTCACCTACCCTTAAGGAATCTATACCTTTCAGAAAATATTGTTTGGTCTATACAAAGCACCTACCACATTCCAAAGGTGCATGATGGCCATCTTCACAGATATGGTAGAGAAAATAATGGAGGTTTTTATGGATGAGTTCTCAATGGTAGGGAACTCATTCGATGATTGCCTTATGAACATGAGAAGAGTATTGAAGAGGTGTATCGAGACTAATCTGGTACTCAACTGGGAGAAGTGCCATTTTATGGTAAAGGAAGGTATAGTCTTGGGGCACTTAGTTTCGAGTAAAGGCGTTAAGGTAGCTCATGTAAAGGTTAATGTGATGAAAAAGCTTCCACCGCCCACTTCTGTCAAAACAATCAGAAGTTTCCTTGGGCACGCCGGTTTCTATAGGAGATTTATAAAAGATATTTCTAAAATCACTAACCCCTTATGTAAATTGCTTGAAAAAGATCACCATTTTGTTTTTTCTAATGACTGCAGGGCAGCGTTTGAGGAATTGAAGAAAAGACTGGTAACAATATCTATTATAGTTGCCCTTGATTGGGAGCAACCATTTGAGCTAATGTGTGATGCGAGTGACTGTGTTGTGGGAGTAGTTCTTGGACAGCGAAAAGACAAAGTCATGCACCCAAAATATACAATACAAGTAGAACTCTAAGTGGAGCCCAGCTAAACTACACAGTGATCGAGAAGGAGATGCTAGCAGTGATGTTCGAATTTGAAAATTCAGGTCATACTTGATAGGCTCAAAGGTAATTATTTATACTGACGATGCTGCTCTTGGGTACTTAATCAAGAATAAGGAGTCAAAGCTGCGCATGATTCAATAGGTGCTATTACTACATGAATTTGACTTGGAAATCAGTGACCGAAAGAGAACAGAGATCCAAGTGGTTGATCACTAGTCTAGGCTGGAAGGAGCCGAGAAGAAGGTTGAGGTGAATATTTTGGAAACTTTCCTAGATGAACAACTATTAGCTTGAGGAAGTGCCATGGTATGCTGACATTGCAAACTACCTAGCGAGCGATGTTGTTCATTATGACTTTTCCACTATCCAAAACAAAAAGTTCTTTTGTGATTGTCATATATATTATTGCGATGAGCCTTATCTGTTTAGGATATGATGCATGGGGAATCAACTTCATGGGGCCTTTCATCATCTCATATGGTAACAAGTACATACTCGTAGTTGTTGACTATGTGTCCATATGGGTGGAGGCTGTAGCACTTCCTACAAATGATGCAAAGGGATTAGATGGTTTTTGAGAAAGAATATGTTCACCCGATATGGCACTCCAAGGGCAATAATCAGTGACGAGGGTATTTAATTCTGTATATCGAGCCTTCGCAAAGTTGTTAGAAAAGTATGATGTACGCCACAAGGTTGCCACCCCATATCATCCACAAACAAGTGGTCAAGTGAATGTTTTAAACAGAGAGATAAAGAGAGTGTTGACAAATATTACGGACATTACAAGAAATGATTGGGCGAGAAAGTTAGATGATTCACTCTGGGTCTATCGTACCGCTTTCAAAACTCCAATTGGCATGTTGCTGTATAAATTGGTATTGGGGAAAGTGGAGTTGGAGCATACAACTTTGTGGGCATTGAGGCTGCTTAATCTCGATATAAAAGCTGCGGCTACAAGTAGAATCATAGAGATACACGGGCTTGAGTAGTTTCACTACCACGCTTATGAGCGTACAAGGCTATACAAAAAAAGAATGAAGATGATGCATGGAAAAAAATATTCTTGAGCGGAGTTTTACATCCGGAGATATGGTATTGCTTTAAAATTCAAGATTGAGGTTATTTGTTGGGAAAATTAAAGTCAATATAGTCAGGACCATTTATGTGGTAGAGATTCACCCTACTGATGCCGTAGAGTTTGCTGCAAAAAATGACTCCCACACGTTCAGAGTCAATGGGCACAGGTTAAAGCATTTTGCGGGTATGGATGATGCGAAAGTGGTATCAGTGACTCATTTGCTCGAGCCACCAATGTTGAGCGAGCCTTAAGTGCGTTGACTTACGTCATGCCATGAGGTTAAACCATGCGATTCATGGGAGGCAACCCATTGTAATGTTGTATACATAAATATATATAAATAAATAAATAAAATCTAAACAAAAATTTCAGCATGCACGGTCGCGCACTAACCGCACATATGGATGCACAATCCGTGCATTGACTGTACACCGACCGCGCACTCGGTGACATCGATAGGGTTTTTAATTTGTTGTTTTAGTTTTTATTTTTTTTATTGTTTGTTTTTTTCCCAGCCCCCTGCTAACTTATCTCGTCCCCGCTTCCCCTTCCCCCATAACCTAGAAACCCCGAATTCCCCTCTCCCCCTTTAAACCTAAAAATAAAAAATGCCCCCTTCTCCCTTACAAATTTGACCCCTCACCCTCTCATTTCTTCTCTTGTCCGCTGTCCTTTTCTCCCCAATATACACCCTCACAATTCCATCAGGTAAGTGATGTTGTTTAAGTTTGTTTTGTATGCCATTTCTTAGGTTGTTTTAATTTTTGTGTAGTGTAGTAGATTCCTCTTATACTGTAGTGGATTTCCTCTTGTATTGTATTCTAGTTACACGGGTTGGTTTGTGGGTCCAATAGTAGAATTTCCTTATGATAGGCTAGGTCGACACCGGTATATCTGTGGTTGAATTGGGGTTATCAAATTGTTATTTGGGAGTTTGGGTGAATTATGCACTATAGGTGTTTTTTTAAATGCCACAATGAGTTTGCGAATGTAATGGTGTGACCAAGTGTGCTGGTGAAGCCTGAGTAACTACCCTTGGTTCATATATCTTGTTTTTCACTGATGGTGATATTTGTTTCAGGTAGTATGACGTCATCCAAGAAACGACAAACCATAGGTGCATCTTCTAGTCACAAGCTGAATTATCTAAGCCACGAGCGCTGGCTAATGTTCGCCGGCTAATGTTCGCCAGTATGATAGTACCAAGTTCGTATCTCGTGCAGATCAGGAGCGTTTTGGTCAAACGGAATCCAAGAAAGCCATATTGGAGAGGGAAATTGATCTGGGGTCCGTCCAAAATGACTATCCCAATATGTATTATGAATTGGTCCAGCGAAGGCTGTATATCTTGTTTGAAGAAACGGATGAAGCTAATATAATGATTATGTGAGAATTTTATGCCAGCTGCCTGGAATATGTGAACCGTGTCTGTACAGTGCGGAAAAAGAGTGTAGATTCTTCTAAAGAGGCTACTCGGAGGGCTTACTGATTGCCAATGTTTAGGGAAGATCCTGACGCGGGGGACTACTTTGACACCCATAGCAGAGAACCAATCCCGTGGAAGATGTTCTTTCAAACAACATGTGTGCCCAACAAAGGAGTAGTATGGATTATGCTGCGGAAGAAGTTTCATTCTGCTTCGTACACCTTTGAAGGGAAGTGTTGGCTCTATATTATTAATAGCACATGATGCCTTCTTCCAATACCCCGTACTGCACTGATATGTTGTTTCATCACTGGCCACGATTTTGATGTGGCTAAGGTTATTCATGACGAAATATTCAATTGTTATCTGATGCAAAGGTATGGTTTCTTATTTCCTTCCTTAATACTAGATTGTTCCGTGCGGCACAGATACTAGAAAACACGGACTTGGATGGGAAAGTGACTCGGGCTGAAAAAGTGGTAATTAGGAAGGATCATGTTGCACCTGTTGAGTCAAGCAGATATGGTCTAATTCTCCTTATGAGGGTACTAAAGGGCAAGCCAAGGTAGTGGTTGGTTCACTTTTGCACGAGTAGATTTATGAGGGTACCTCGGTGGTAAGATGGGACACACAAATAATGGCCTTAGACCAGGAATTGGTAGGGATCCTTACTTCTATCACGGATGGGAACTCGAGTGGATGCCCTTGCTACCAAAGTGCCAAATCTGAGAGGAAGGTCATGGCTTGGCTGAGTGCACTTGGTGGGCCTGCCATCTCGATCCCGACACTAGCTCCGACTAGGACTGACTCTACCAAGGAAATTTCCTTTACCTTATGTTCTTCTTTGTGTGACATTGGTACATGCCACTATTTAAAGTGTGGGGTTGGGGGGGGGGGCATATGTTGTATTTATGTTGTATATATAGTAATGTAGATTAGTATCCGTTTCTATGGTCAGTTGAGTAATATTAAAAAATACATAAGTTCGACTTTTCCAGACGATGGATATCATTCGACGGGTTTCTTGAGGGATTCAAGTCGAACGAAAAAAGATACAAAGATTTTATGTTGTTACACATTGTAGCAATTTCCCATTTATTTTTCTTTGGGTCGCGGTTTTTCTAAGGGTTTTGTTTGGACCGGGTATAGTTAGTTTATTTTTAGAAGTAGGAACCCTTGGGCTATGAGTGGAAATGAAAACAAGTTCTCTTAAATTCATTATGCCTTGAGAATAGCGAGTGCTTCAGTGTGACGCTTAGGCTCAGTTATTGACTTTTATATAAGTACCTTAAATTGTATGCTCTTAACTTGGCTTAAGTGATTTGAGTAGAGTGTTATTGATGATCCAATATTGAGTGAGTCATGTGTCATGTGCGTGTGAGTTTTGTTGTAGTCTATGAATTACATTTGATGCCTAGAACTTTCCCCATGTGTTTGCAAAGTGAAATTGTAGCTTTGTTCAATTTTGGAAGTGATATAGACATTTCTTTGTTGAGCCAGGTATGTATTTTTTACCCACCTAATTGTTATGTATCGTAGTTAACCCTTTTGAGCATGTATCCTATTTATTTTTCAACCACATTACAAGCCTTACCCATTTGATTTAATTAACCATCTATTTGAACCTTTTAATCTCTCATGAACACTTGAATTATTATGAACTTTATAAAAGTTGAAGTGTGGGGCAGTTGGTTTGGCTTTTAACTGGAACTAATGGAATAAGGAGAAAGGTGCATTGTTTTAAAAATGTAAGTTCCACTTGAATTGAAAAAGAAGAAAAGAAAAAATAGTTGTATTTTGTAAAAAATATATATATTCCTTGATAAGTGATGACTCTTGATGAAAATGTGCTTAAACAATTGGGAATTAATGTTCATTGATTTGAAGGTGGAGTACTGTTTGACATAAGTGTGGGATTCCAACTACTAAAAGTGTATATATTGAAATTCTTAGGGAGGTGTAGTCACTTTTATATCTAAGTATATCTTACCCGTCCCGCAGCCAGTTAAAAGTCCTACTTGATCCTTGAGTGAATAAACTCAATTAGTAGAGTAGTACATTACGGGCAAGCCCATGGTACATTTCTTGTGGCACATGAATGTCGTTTCTGGGAGTGAGTAAATTCTTTTCTATTTTGAGTTCCTAAATTTTCTTAAATTGTATTGTGTGTGGAACTACTCTCTTTTGTTATGTAAGGGCACTTGATTCATGAAGCAATGGTGATTCTGGACCTCAGTATAAAATAAGTGAGTAAGTTGTGAATAATTTATGGTGCTTGTGAGTCAATGCTTGAGGTGAAGATGTTACACTACTGTACGTAGACTATTTGAAATATTCTTGGTGTGTTGAGTTAGGAAAGTCGCTTAGTGAGTTGGTGTCTATTGAAGTGTGGTTTGATTGCTCAAGGACAAGTAAAGGTTTAAGTGTGGGCTATTGATAGTAGGCTATAAATATGTGTTTGGCTACTATTTGCACTATAAATTTGCTGCACTTTATTGATGTTTGAGCTTTAAATGAGAGTAAATTACTCTGGTTGAGTGTTTTATGCTTTGCAGGAGAAAATTTCGGGAGACTATGATGTTAAGAAGTGGTTTGAGCCCATATGAAGAGTTGAAGACCAAGTAAAAGCTTATGGAGTAAATCGAGAGGTCGTTAGAGAATTGAAAGAGGTTAGCGCATTTAAAAAGAAGAATGAAGAAGCGGGGCCCCGCAAGTCAGGTAGAAATTTCACAAAGTGCATGGCCAGATGTGCAGTCACCCTCCTAGGTGCGCGGTCGCGCACATATCTCCGATAAAATTTATTTCAGGGCTAAACTTGTAATTTCATAGGCGACTCTCCTTGACCCCAAAAAGAGGGTATCTTGGTTTTTAGAAGAATTTTTAAAGGCAAGAACATGAAAGAAACAAGATGGAAGATTTGGCAACGAGTTTTTATCTTTCTTCCTTTCAGTTTTATCATTGATGATGAATTTTATTTTTGTGATTGTGTAAATAATTATGTATAGGTAAACTCCTAATCTAAGATTTTGATGGAACCTTTTGGAGGATAATTTTCTTGTTACATTAATATAGTTTTGCCATAGTATTCTCTCTATTTGTTCAACTATATTATTATTCCTGTTGATTGAAGGGTCCTCAATCGACTGTGCCTATTTAGTATGTATTACTTGGGAGAGAGTGCATATTTAGGTAGTTGTTGAACAACATCACTCCTAACGTATATGAAGGATCAATACGAAGGGTTTAATGGTGGGAATAGGGATACCGAAACCTTGGTGCGATCTGAGTGAGCTGTACTTAAGGCCCGCTAGCGTAATTAAGGAGAATATGTCTAATATATTATTTTAATTACTCCGAAAAAAGTTACAACAACCAGAATGCTCATGATCAGTAGAGACAACTTAGGCAAATTTATAGAAAATATAGCGGCAATGATTCCGATAATAAGGAAAATTATAATCCTAGATCATTCCAATTCTTGTCTACAAATCGTTCGTAGTTAGTTATTTGTTATTGCATTTTCATATCTATATACTCGGGAGAGAGTGCATATTTAGGTAGTTGTTGAACAACATCACTCCTAACGTATATGAAGGATCAATACGAAGGGTTTAATGGTGGGAATAGGGATACCGAAACCTTGGTGCGATCTGAGTGAGCTGTACTTATGGCCCGCTAGCGTAATTAAGGAGAATATGTCTAATATATTATTTTAATTACTCCGAAAAAAGTTACAACAACCAGAATGCTCATGATCAGTAGAGACAACTTAGGCAAATTTATAGAAAATATAGCGGCAATGATTCCGATAATAAGGAAAATTATAATCCTAGATCATTCCAATTCTTGTCTACAAATCGTTCGTAGTTAGTTATTTGTTATTGCATTTTCATATGTATAATTTAGATATTAAACAACCAATTTATTACTTGAATAATTCTGAAGATTGAATATATGAATTTGTTAGAGTCCAATAGTTGTGGTTAATAGGTTAATACCTTGTGAGATTCGAGAGTCTTATACCAAGATACAACAATGGTCTAGTGATAGAATAGTATCCTTCCATAGTATAGAACCCGGTTCAATTCCTTGATGGTGCATTTAAATTACATGTTTAAAAATATTGACCGACTTTGGTCGTTATTCTTGGTAGATTTTTTCTTTTTTAGTTATTTGTGAAATTCAATTGACCGACTGACTGTATCGATAACACGATTATCAATCGCTACAAATTGATCGATTTTTGCCAATTATAAACCGCGAAACTCTATTCATATTTGATTCTTACTGAATTGTTACTATTATGGAATTCTGTACAAAAAATTTCCAGCCAATAAAGTTGATCGAAGTGGTGATGAGAAAGTTTATTGGCCAAATTTCTTGCTAAATCGACAAAGTTAAGATGCCTTGATTTTAGTCTATAACAAAGGTCACTTGAACTGAAATATCCAAAAGTAAGTGTAACTTGTTATGAAATAATATAAGAACAAGAACAATAATACAAGAATATAGAGAAAAGTAGAGAGAGGAGTATTCTTATTGATACTTTGGGATGATTTACAATGGGAGAGAACCCCTTTATTTATAGGAAGAGAAATGAGTTAGCCTCAAAGTAAAACTCTTCTATAAGATAGACATTCACTATAATTAGAGTTCTATTTATAAAACTCCCCATTGAATGTCTATTCAATAATGTGCCTCGTTAAAACCTTAACTAAAACAAAACCCAATGAGAAAAAATTATAGAAAAGGAAAAAGAGTACACATGTTTGAATATGCGCCTATTGGTTGCCTCGTTAAAAACTTTGGAAGGAAAACCCAGTGGGACAAAACCTTGTAAGGGAAAAAGAATGCAACGCGCATTAACTCCCCCTGAAAAGCGCATCAATTCACATCCTTGAGCATTTGCATTCCAATCTTGTGCACCATCTTCAAAACGATCTTTTGTAGAGATTTGATAAATAAATCAGCCATATTGATTTGAATAAATATTCCGCACCTTGAAATTATCATTCTTGATAGATATGAACATCTTCATATAATTTCGTGGAATGACTTTTCAATATCTCCATAGAGGTATTCTCGATGCCATCATGCTTATAGTTATAGCAAGATACATATGTACACAAGTTGCACTTAGGATGTGGTACTTCAGGACCAAGAATTGTATATGCTTCAAGCAACTTCAATCTTTCATGGATTGACATATAAGTTAAGTCATATAAGCCATATAATAGACTTTAGATGCATATCAAGTTTTCATGTCATGCTAAACAAATAAGATATCAAAAACTGATTACACATACCATTGACTTTATACTTTCAAGTATTTGAACTACATGTCCAAAACTACATGTCTTTCATATGGAATCAATTCTTCTTGAATTGTATCTCTTCCATTTAGCCAATATTTTTGTTTGTATTCGACAAACATAAGATCCTCATCGATATTTAGCGCTATCATAGATGTCGTCGACGAACATTTTATATCGGTTCCAGTAAATTTTCATAAAGACATAACATGGAGATCTCTTTATTCATATATTCAGGTACCTGAATCTCTCATGAGATTTTATGAAGTGTTATGCCATGTGATCTTCTAGATCACTTGCCTCCCCATTATGATCATTTGCTCATCTTCTTTATTAAGAAGTTATTTTGAAACCGATTTTTCTATACGCTTTAAGCGTATCAAAGACTTTATCCTTCTGGGACTTAATATGAGCATTTGCAGTGAGAATATAGTTACTTTCTTTGGGTCAGGAAATGCGTATAGCATGCTTTGCAATATGTTGCAATTGAATTATCCTTTTATGAACTTCAGGTTCATATTATGATATTCGAGGATCTATATATACAAATGATAATTCATCCCATGTAACTTTTTCTCAAGTGTTTATCATGTCTCCCCCTCATGTTAGAAAAGCTAACTTGTTTCCTCAACTTTGAGAGTCCATCTTTGTGCATTATGGTGTTAATGAAAATATACACCGCACATCAATAATAATAAGATGAAATTATTTGGTTCCTGACCCTCAACCACTTGTGAGGGGAGAATATAATATACTCTCATATACAACGTATATCAAACTGATATATATAACTTTGTTCTCATAAGAAACAGTTTAGCTATTAAGTGGAGGCACTCAATAATTATCTTGCTAAACCAACTATGATATAAACCAACTTATCAAGATGAACTATCTTGAATAGAAAATCTGGAAATTATGCTCGAAGTTATATTACTGAGCAATTTACCTCGCAAGCACCGGCCAGGCTGCGGGTTAATAACAATCGCACATGTAACCATATCATAGATGCATCATATGTGGTATACATGGCAGGTGAATGGGCCCATATTCACCTTTGATATTTCCAGAATTTATGGGATTCAACCCGAACTCTTTAGTTGGTCAATTAATTAATGAGAACAAGTAATACAAGAGAATTCGTAAAGAACTTTCTAGTTCTTTAATATTTACCCATGTGAATTCTCTATTACTGCACATCATACTTAAAATGATATGGCTAACCCGAATGCCAACTGAATAAATTATCAATATTGATAAACTTCAAATTTACACCATGACATGTGCAATTATCAATAAAATTCAAGTTTATTATGATATGAGTTTTTATATCAATAAACGTCCACTTTATTGTGGTATTCTTGTGTAGTACAAACTGGAGAATGAAGCGGGTAGTTTTTCACATACAGATTATCCCGCTACAAGTTGTAGTAATAGAAGATATTAAATCTTTCCTTTATTTATAATCTCAATATAATCAATCACTTTCGCATATACTTTGGAAACTGAATAAGTTTCTTTGAGACTTACTACAACACAATACCTTATTGGTAATCAATTGTGTTTCTCCAACATAGTAATAATTGGCTCTTCTAGAGCTCTCAATTAGTTTTGTACTACCACAAATTCATCAACATCCATGTGGTGCATATCTCTTTTAAAGAGAAAGTTATACCATTATGGTCATGTCAAAATTATATGCAAGATATGTTTCTTGCATTATTATTGTCCTTTGATAATCACATTGACAAATTATTTTGGCGTAAAATAGGTACGTGACCAATGACTATTCATATATCATCTCAGACCTCCTTCTAGAGGTGAGTGTGGTATATCCAATACCAATTTCATGTTCATATTCTTTCAATAATGAATATGTATTCGTTAATCAGATGTTGTCACATTCACTGCGAGGATATGTGATTTTGTTATCCTTTTCAAATCTGTAAATGCGTCTGGCATTCGATTTGCTATTCTTTGCAAATGGATAATATTTTGCACCTCTTTTTCACAAATAGAGGTATGTGGATCAAGATGAGATAATGATGCATTTTTCCACAAAATTTCCCGTTTGGTTTCACCAACTTCTCCCCCTAATTTTGGGAAAAATGTCTCATCGAATTGACAGTCTGCAAATCGTGCAGTGAACAAATCCCCTGTCAATGTTTCGAGGTAGCGAATAATGGAGGGCGATTCAAACTCAACATATATTCCTAACCTTCTTTGCAGACCCATTTTGGTGTAATATAGCGGTGCTACAGGCACATATACTGCATATCCAAAAATTCTTAAGTGGGATATATTAGGTTCATGACCCAAAACTCATTGCAACGGGGAATATTTGTGATAATTCGTCGTTATGAGACGAACTAGCATTGCTGCATGCAAAATGGCATGACCCCAAACCGAAGTGGGCAGCCTCGTTTTCATGAGTAAATGAGGAATTCAAGATTATTCTCATCTATTGTCTCAATATGATATCCATTTTGAATGATATCTTTAAAACTCAACAAGTTCCTTTTAGACTTGGAGGAGAACATTGCATTCTCTAAAATGTTGTTCCTTTAGGCAGAGTTATAGTTGCTCTTCCGGAGCCTTTAATCAATTTACTACTACCAGAAATTGTAGTAACATCTGCCTTACACATACTTAAATGAGAGTAATATTTCTTCTCTTTGAATATCGTATGTGTGGTGCATGAATCAATTAATCAAAAGAGATATACGAACATGAGAATAAACAAATTTAATCCTTTGCTTCATAATTAAACAATATTTTCAAAATCTGCTGAGGTTAGTCGATTAAATTAGTTAATAGTCGACTAACTTGGGAAGCAGTCATCAGGTTAGTCGACTATCTAAATCAGATAGTCGACTATCTTGCCTTGCGGAAAAATCCAGTTTTAATGCGAAATATTAGATAATCGACTAACTGTTAGGTTAGTCGATTAACTCTACTGGAAAATAAAAATATCTTTGAAATTTAAGCATATTGAAACATTCTAAAGAACTAATACTAACATTATATGATAAGCTAACTAATACGAGCTGATACTAATGACTATTAGTTTATTCACTAACTCATACAAATAAGTAAAATAAAATCAAACAATTCCATCTTCCTTCATCACAGATCCATCACCAATTAAGTGGTCTATTTTCCCCTCAGGGTGCTCAAAGAAGTCTGCCACATCCAAGTGGGTGATGTCAAAATTGTCGTCAGAGACAAAATTGGTTTCAGGCCATTTACCTTTTAGAGATGCTTGATAAAGCTCAACCAAATGTCTTGGTACACGGCAAAGTTTCGCCCAGTGCCCTTTTCCACGGCAACGATAATATATAGTTTATGAACTATTTGCTTTTGGATTCTCATCGCATCGTGCTTGTGGCAGAGTGACCAACTTCAGGTTGTCATATCTCTCCTTTAAGCCATTCCTCAAGATAGGTGGATCTTTGACTATGATATATTCAATTTTCAAACCTTCATCAAGGTGATGGCGCAAGAAAATCAAGGCCTTAGCATAGTCTTGGGTGGATGCATTATTTCTGTCTTTAATGGCGTCTCCAAGACCCATTGCATCCAAATGGATTTCAGCATCCAACACCCATGTCATATAGTTCTTGCCCGAAATTTTAAGGGCAACGAACTTTCTTTTCATTATGTCAGACATAAAACAAAATTACATCAAGAGCGTGTCCAAACTTACGGGCTTTATTACAATTATCACATTCACTTCAGGGAATGGATCATAATCATCTGTATGTGCTATATACAATCTCATGTCAAATATTACTTTCATAAAGTGAAAGATTATTTTGAGAATCTTTATTATTCTCATTATCACAATGATGACGATTATAATCCCGTCTATTGCCACGTCCACATCCATTGATACCTTCACGGTAATAATTTTGTCTTCTTTCAGACTTATCACATACTGCTATCACATTCTCTAAAAGGAATGAGAATGAAGCAAATTCAATCGGACGGATTTTCAATTCTTTGCCCACAATCATACATGAATTTAATCATGGCAAGACATAGAAATTTTACCACTTCACGTGTTTATAATTTCTTACAAACTCCATTAGAGTTATAATCAAACTTTGTTGTCTATGTTTGTATATGAAATCAAATCGTAGAATTTCAAGAATTTGAAAGGGAAAAGTAAATTACTTACCTTTAAGGTATACCAATAAATGTTGTGATATCAAATATACCTCTTGAGCTTCCATCCCGTTGCATTACTTTATGATGATACCATCTTTCTATTTTTCCGTATAGAAATTCTCATATGGAGCAGTAGCAATCGTTATTACACTCTTTTGCTTGGAAATTCACCTTCAAAAAGAAAACAAAAGTAAACAATGAGAAAGAAAAAAATTTGAAGAATTTCAGAAACCAAAATATCACAAATCTCGTTTCACTCGAATAGAAAAACTCAAACGACGGAACACGAATTAGAGTGGGTGAATCTGATTGCAACTCGAGATTCTGAGAGCGATAATTGCTGAATATTAAATTCAATTGGTTAGAGACTCGTGCTGATAACGTGTTATGAAATAATATAAGAACAAGAACAATAATACAAGAACAAGAACAATATAGAGAAAAGTAGAGAGAGGAGTATTCTTATTGATACTTTGGGATGACTTACAATGGGAGAGAACCCCTTTATTTATAGGAAGAGAAATGAGTTAGCCTCAAAGTAAAACTTTTCTATAAGATAGATATTCACTCTAATTAGAGTTCTATTTATAACATAACTTGAATATTTAAGAAAAAATGATATTGTATAGCCGCCCTAAACATAATATGTACTTTTTATATATATTATATTCTGTATATTATATATAAATTTTATATACTTTTTTGACTATCAAATATAAATAATTTCTATTACGGAAAGTAAAAAAGCCATCGTTCCATTCAAAGATGAATCTGTTTCATCACAGTAGAGCGACCAAAATAGCCTGAAACTTGACATGCATCAACAGGCCACTGGAGAAATGGCAATGGGCTCTACGGAAGGTTAAATAGTGGACACGTATCGAAAACCAGCGTGATCCACAGTCTCGGAGCTCCTTCTTAATAGGTTTATTAAAGCCCAAAATATAATCTTATACGTGGGCTAGAAGGACTTGGATCAAGAATTTGACACTATGATAACATAGCCCAATAAATCGCATAAAAAGGTAAAAATTAATAGGGCGATCCTATTTAACTTATACTTATTTTTTTAATTTGTATTAACTTTTTAAATAATTTCAGCTCCTTTTTCCTTCTCTTTCTGCTCCTTCGTTTTCTTCTTCTTCTTTCTTTCTTCGTTCTCATCGTCAATTCATAATCTTATAGGGAATCAAAGAAATCACCTAAACTTATTCTTTTTTACTTTCCCATGTACATAATAATAATGTGAATGCTTGAATTAGTCCAAAAATAAATTAAGTTAACAATGTTGAACATATGCCATGCTACAAATATCATCATTGCTGTTGTGTTTCCTCACCAAGAAATCCAAAAGGAAAAGAAGCTAGGTATGGCTAAATACACAACATTTTTTGCCCTTTTCTTATGTTTTCTCCTTGTCGCCGCTAATGGTGAGTCAAATAAGGTAGCTTATTTTCTTAAAAATTAAATTAAAGGATTGGGATGTTTAGGATTGTCCAAGATACAAAATAAAAACGACTTCGATAATAACTTCAGCTCTAGAGTTGAAGTTCGCCAATTACAAATAAAAACTTCAGCTCTAGAGCTGAAGTTCCTTAGTTACAAAATAAAAACTTCAGGCCGTGCTACTAAAATGCTGAAGTTTTGCGTGATTGCTTTTACTACTTCAACCCCGTATGCTAAAGTTATGCGAAAAAGCGAGTACACTTATAATTTTTTTTGCAATGCGAGCACAAGTTAAAACGTGACACAAAAAACGAGTATAAATGCAAATATCCCCATAAAAAATCTAACTTTTGGTGTACACCTTATAACCCACATTTGTATTTTGATTGAATAAATTAGTTTTATAGATAAACTAGGTCATCTCACAGTTATTAAAAAAATTGGTATCCTATAACAAGACATAATAGAAATTAGCAATTTTTTAGCCTTATATTAGGTTTAGCAAAGATAGTCCCAAACAATTGGCATTATATAGCCAGATCTTAAAAAAAAAAAAAACTATTCTCCTTTATATTCTCTCTCAAAAAAATTACATGCTTATTTTGGTATCCCTCCCCTTTCACTCCTTGTATTTCTTCTTCTATCTCACTCGCATAGTTTAGCAAAAATTCTTGCAAAGTATGCAAAAAAAATTTAGTGGGATGAAAAGGTAAGATTGATCTCATATCAGAGAAAATCAGAAGCAAACACTAATAGAGAAAAAATATATTTTAACTTTTTTTGTTCTTTTTTTTTTTGGTTGGATTGAATGAGTAGGTGTGATTGAAATTGGTTGAAAAATACCTAAACGAGGCTATATATAAAATTTGAGCAAGATTAGAAGTGATTTAGATTGATTTCAGGAAAAATATCCGACCTAAAAATCTAAGTAAAAATTGCGTGGGGCGCCCTCTTTGGTCACCCCCAATTAATATATACCCATATTTTAAATATTATTTAATATATATCCTAATTTTGATAACTTCATATCGTGCGACTTATGAGCTTCTTTCTTCATCCTCTTCTTTTCCTCTTCTTCTTCTTTTCTCTCTCAAACATGTTATCGTGTAAGTTACACATGTTATCATTTTTGTAAATTGGATAAAACAACAAATCAAGAAGAAATAAAGATTTGTCACTGCCTCTAAAACATTAAAACATCTCAACACAAAGTACGTAAATAATAAAACAAGAGTTTATTGTCAAAACTCAAAGAAGCATCAACTGAAGTTTGGGACTGTAGGGCCAAACTTCAGACATTACCATGTTAAATTTTTTTTGAAGTTTGCAATTATCATGCCAGAAAAAATTATCTAAAATCTAAATATAAATTTTGTCTAAAGGTTGCACTGCAAACTAAAGAACTTCAAACTAATTTGTTTAAAGTTTAAATTACAACCTAAAGAACTTCAGACTAATTTTTTTGAAGTTTGCACTATGAACTAAAGTTTTTGATTACTTTTGCAAGTCAGGCCAAACTTTAGATGAAAATATCTAAAGTTTTACTTTGATAAGGTCACACTTCAAGCAAAAAATTCCGAAGTTCAAACTTCAGCCATAAATTCTTGCTACTTCATGCCTCGTATGTCTGAAGTTACTCGAAAAGTGGGTACACTTGTAAATCTTTTTGTAAAGCGGGTATAAGTTAAATTGTAGCAGAAAAATTGGGTATAGATACAAATCCCTAAAAATCCAACTACGACATGTGTATATCATGTTGTATATTCTATCAATCAGTGTATAACACACACAAGTTTTTAAGGACGTTTGTGTATATCACTTTGTATATCGTATATACAACACAATTTATTTTGCGGACGCCAGTGTATATCACATTTTATATCATGTATATAACATAAATTTTCATGGACATACACATATACACATAATATACATGAATATCACTGATGTACATAGAGATATCCATGGGTTACAATATGGGATACACATGTGGAGTTATCTTGAACTTGAGTTTTCAATCTGAAATGTGTTATACAAAAAAGGAAAATAAAAATTTAATAAATATTTTTGATATACACATTATTATTAATATGTTATACATTATGATATGCAAATAATATAATTAGTAATTATTGATCAAAAAAAGAAAATAAATTTTTGATATTGTATGTTTAGGCAAGTTCTAAAATATAAAAAAATAGATATAGTTGTGGGAGTAAATAATATTTTGGTATACAAAGAAAATTAATTTTTGATATGCACAAAGAAGAAAAATAAATTTATGATATCTATTTTGGTATATACATTTCCGATGTGCTATACACTGTGATATACAAATAATGTAATATTTTTTATTCTGATATTATAACGACTCAACTGGTCATTTTGAGCAATTGCACCTGGTTCGAAAGTTTTAGGTCACGAGCAAGTTCATATTATGTGTATCAACTTGCGTGCACAGCCCGAGCATAAAACCAGAAAGCTTTCATGTGGAAATATGTAAAATATAGTAATTTCTAGAGTTAAAATTTTATTTTTAGTTGACTTTGGTCAAAATTTTTGGTAATTGGATTGTATTTGTATCCCGACGATCTGGGGAGGTCCGTGATAAAATATGAACTTGGGCGTATGCCCAGAATTGAATTCCGAGGTCCCTAGCCTTAGAAAATAAATTTTCAAGAAAGTTGTTGTTATGGTTTTTAAAGGAAATAAAGAAATAATTTAATATTTGAACTCTTTGGTATCGAGCCCGTATTTTGATTTTGGAGCCAGACAGAAGTTGTTTATGATATTTATGTGTATATGTAAAATTTGGTGAGAACCAGAATTAATTTGGCGTGATTTGGACGTCCCGTTGAAAAGTTAGAAAATCATGAATTTTGAGGTTAAATTCATAGTTTTTGTTGTTATTTTGATGATTTGATGAGTAACTACATAGATGTTATTAGACTTGCGTGCATGTTTGGTTTGAAGCCCCAAGGGCTTGGGTGAGTATCAGATAGGTTTAGGATATGTTGCGCTTATTTTTGGATGCTTCATCGTCGTTTTTTTCAAGCAAAAATTATATCACATTGAGAATATGAGATCCAAATTCAGTTTTGTTTGAATCATTAGTTTTTTATAAAAATTACATAGCAATAGGAAAAAGAATCATCGAGTTTGGACATTGTATAAGAAAGTTATGCTCATTTTCGTTTCGGTAAAAGTTGCTGGTTTCTGGTGTGTTCGCAAATGCAAACGTTTTCATCGCATTTGCGATGCCCATTTCGCAAATGTGAACTTTTTGTCACATGCGACTTTTTCCAGCCCTGCTTTTGTTCTCAATTTGCGAGTTTTCGCAATTACGAACCCTGAGTCACAAATGCGACATCCGGGGCCTGTTAAGTGAGATTTTAGACAGGATTTTCACCCATTTTTAAACTTTCTCAAACCCTACACCTCCATAGGCAAATTTTCAATGTCCCAAATTTCTCCAAATCATTGGGTAAGTATCTCTAATCAATTTACAACTATATTTTTGTGATTGTATCTAAGATTTAACATCAAATTCATGAGAATCTAAAGGAAAATTTGGGAAAAACTATGAAATTTTTAAAAAATATAAAATGATGATTTGAATGAACAAATGGTTTCGGAATTAGATAATTTTTTATGGATGAACTTGTAACGGAATATATGTATGATTTTTGTAAATTTTTTCGTGTTCCGAGGTGCAGGCCCGGGGAGTTGACTTTTTACAAATTGTATAATAATGATTGTTTTGTCAATTCAAATTATTTTCTCTTTCATTGTTTGATGTATTCAAGTCATTTTTGGCTAGATTGAGCCGAGTGTTGATGAATCGTTAAAGAAAAATCTAAATTGAGTATTGAATTGGCTAGATTGAGGTAAGTATTTTGCCTAACCTTGTGTAGGGGACTTCTCCTTGGGATTTGTCTTCTATGCTATTTGTAGTCCGTGCACGCGAGGTGACGATTATGTGATCGAACTTATTTGTGAAAAATTTTCCTTTAGGGTTCTTAGGTCCTTATTTTCATTATAAGGGAAGTATTTCCGTTATGATTGAGTTTCTTAATTGCTTAATTTACCTCTATATGCTCCATACGATGTTGTTAGCTTCCCTCTAACTCTTACTTGTTACTTGGCCTTATTTGCCTTAATTGAAGCGATTGTTCTCCTTATGTTTTGTCATCTCTAAATTGTGAGTTCCTCTATGACCCTGTGTATTTATGCTATGTGTCCAAATTATAGTGGTTGATAGTGTAGTTATCACGTGCCTGTTAAGTCTTGTTGTTTTGGTAAGGTTGATGCGCTTCTTGGTTAATTCGTGATTCTCTTGTTGCCGTGTATTCATACTCTTGGTGGTGGAATTCCTTGTGATTAGATTGTTGGATTGTTGTTGATTATCCTTCGTGTTGCCGATGTATGTTTACTTTGGGACTACGATACAGTATCCCGAGAGATCCCCATATATGTTTGCTTTGGGACTACGGATCAGTATTCCGGGAGATCCCCCTACATTGTTATATTGGAACTCGGGACTGTCCCCGGTAGATTTCCCCTAGTACTGGGTATTTATATTTCGGACTATGGATCAGTACGCTGGGAGATCCCCGTGCACTGTGAGTTGGACTATCGGACGACTCCTGGGAGATCCATTGGATATTTATATTTGGAGACTACAGGAAGGTATCCTGGTAGATTCACAGTTGCTATATCTGTGTGGAGTTACGTTCTTTTCTGTAACTTTGTCTTCATTGTATTTGTTGTTATCAATGCAAGTTTTTTAACTATTTAGATTCTTTTACTGATGTGATCCTTTGTGTTGGAATCAATAGTTTTTATAATACCTCGCCATATATATATATATATATATATATATATATATATATATATATATATATATATATATATATATATATATATATATATATATATATATATATATATATATATATATATATATATATATATATATATATATATATATATATATATATATATATATATATATATATATATTTAATACATCTAAATTTCAATCATAGTTATATTTTTAGCTCAATTAGTTTCTCAATTAAACCCCTTAAACCGTTTGAGGTTGCATTTTACTTAAAAAGAAATTTCTACTAAGTTAATTTATTAAATCTCATGTTAAAGGTAATAAATCATTTGATATTGCATTTTTATTTGAAAATGGTATTTTTTTATTGTAATAATTTCTAATAATAACTTCATGTGATTTCCTAATTGATTTAGAAACTGTGCTCTAATTTATGTTATGTAATTGATATTTCTTGAACATCTTAGTTGCATTGGTTATGGACCCTATGTACTGAGTAACATGAGAACGTCTTTGTGCAAAGTGACATAGAAATATGTGGGCATAAGGTGCCAGGTGTGCTAAAGGTTTGGTAATTGAGGTTATGCTATGAGACACCGAGTTTGAGATGGTTGTAATTGTGCATCAGAAATGATATGATTTATTATTTTGGAATCGCCTTCCTTATTTGAGTACATTTTTACTTGTCTGTGTTCCAGCTATGTTGGTATTAATTTACTTGTTTATCTTTCGTTTCCATCAGTGATTCCCTTTATTGTTTCTACTGTTTTTATTTTTGATTTCTCTCTGGTGTTGATATTATCTCGTTATCTTTATCTCGATATTTCACTATCATATTTTGTTCATTTCATTTGACCAGTAAGTGTCTGGATTGTTCCTCGGCACTACCCGAGGTTAGTCTTGATACTTACTGGGCACTGTCGTGGTATGCTCATAATACACTTCTGTACATTTTTGTGTACAGATCTAGGTATTGATCCATAGTAGATGTGCGAACAGTCGCGGTAGAGACTCACGGTAACCTGTTGCTGCGTTCGCAGGCATCAGAGTCACATTCATTTGTATTTACATTCCAAAGATTCCTTCTCGTTCTGGAAGTGTTGTATTTATTTTATATAACTACTCTTAGAAATGATTATGACTTGTACCACCAGTTTTGGGTATTAGAAAATGTTAAGAGTTATTGAATTTAAAGTTGGCACATATCAATGTTATTTAAGTTAATGGTAGGCGTATCTTGTTTAGAGACTAGATGCAATCATGACTCCTTCAGGGGGATTTTTGGATCGTGACAAGTTGGTATCATAGCTCTAGGTTCATAGGTGCTACGAGTCATAAGCAAGTTTTGTGGACTTTTGTGGATTGGGAGTCGGGGATGCTCAAACATTTTCTCAGCGTGTTGTCTTGACTAGATACAGAGGTATTGTGATGATCCAAAGGGTCATCACCTGTGTTTTTACTCATTCTGTGTTTTCGAGGCCTTGAAAACCATATTTAGGGCCACCTAGATCTGTGTGCGCAGTTCGGGCGCGTAACCGAAAAGCTTAAATAAGAATTCCGTGTGAAAATTGATGAATTATGATATTAATATGATTAAAGTTGACTCTAGTCAATATTTTGGGTAAACGGACCCGGACCCGTGATATGGTGGTCCCTGAGGGTCCGTAGGAAAACATGGGACTTGGGCGTATGTCGGGAATCGAATTCCGAGGCCCCAAATCCGAGAAAGGAATCTCATATGTGATCTAAGCACTTTCTATATAGTTTGGTTGAAAAAGGATGTCATGTGACATATTTCAGATTTAAGATGGAAAAGTTGTGTTTCATGGAAGAATTGAAAGAAATCTTAAGCCTTGAAGCTTGATTCTATGTATATAATGTTATTTTGGCGATTTGATGGCACGAGTTAGTATGTATTGTATGTTTGGTTTGGATCCACGAGGGCTCGGGTGAGTTTCGAATTGGTTCCAGGAGGTCTTAGGCTTAAAAACACCAGATGTTTTCAGGTCAGGGAAGAGGCTGCAGGCTCCAGCGCGGCCCACGGTGGAAGCAGCGCGGCTACGGTCGTCCTCGCGCGGCCGGCGTAGAAAGCTTCAGAGGACCAGCAATCTTCAGTCCCACCAACGCGGCCACGGTCGTCTTTGTGCGGTCCGCGCTGGGCCCGTCTGAGAGTATAAATATACGGGGTTTTTTCAGTTATTTATCACTTTTCAAAAACCCAAAACATAAGAGGCGATTTTCTAAGCAATTCTTCTTCTTCAAAGCGATTGGTAAGTGGCTTCTAAACTATTTTCTTCACTCCTTGATATCTTTTAAAATTTTTTCAACTTCAATCAAAGTTTTGGTGGGGAAATTTGGGAATTTCAGGTAGAACATAGGTTTTCTAAAATTGGGAGTTTTGGGCCTCAATTCGAGGTCCGATTTCAGAAAAAAGGATATATTTGAGTTTATGGGGGAATCGGTAAACAGAGTTTTGGTTCGAACCTCGGGTTTGACCACGTGGGCCCGCAGGCATTTTTGTACTTTTTGGGAAAAACTTTTGGAAACCTATTTTTATGCTTTCAAATTGATTTCAATAATATTTATTAATGTAATAAAGTGATTTGTGAGCAGTTAGCTGGTGGAAGCAAGGGGTAAAGCCTTACTCGAGATTTGCATTAAGTTTGACACATCGAAGTAAGTGTTCAGTTTAACCCTAGCTTGAGGAATTAGGAGTGGTGTTGAAATTGTTACATGTTTGTGTTGTGTACGATGCATGGGTATGGTGACGAGTATCCATATGTTGGTGTCGAGCATGACCGTGGGTCTTAAATTGATAGCTGTGAATCCTAATTGATCCTATAAAATCCTTGGTTGATAAATCCTTGATACTGAGCATTAGTTTTAGCTGTGCCGAGTTGACCGGTTATAGCTGACTCTCCCTTGCCAGGACATTTGAATTATTGATATTGTATTCTCTTGCCGGGAAGTTATTACTTGTCTTGTTCCTTGCCGGGATTTATTTTGTATAAGGGACGGAAGAAATGGTATCGGGTGGTAGGCCTACCACAAGATATTGATGAAATGGGATCGGGTGGTAGGCCTTCCACAAGATATTGATGAAATGGGATCGGGTAGTATGCCTACCACATGATATTGATTAAATAGGATCGGGTGGTACACCTACCATAAGATATTGATGAAATGGGATCGGGTGGTACACCTACGACAAGATATTGATGAAATGGGATCGGGTGGTACGGTTACGGTAAGATATTGATGAAATGGGATCGGGTGGTACGCCTACCACATGATATTGATGAAATGGGATCGGGTGGTACGTCTACCACAAGATATAGATGAAATAGGATTGGGTGGAACGCCTACCACAAGATATTGATGAAATGGAATCGGGTGGTACGCCTACCACAAGCCATTGATGAAATGGGATCGGGTGGTATGCCTACCACAAGATATTGATGAAATGGGATCGGGTGGTACACCTACCACGAGTTATTGAGAAATGGGATCAGGTTGCACACCTACAAATAGCTTTATAGTGGGTTCTTTGTCAGTTCTGAGAATTTTGTTCATTTTGCTATCCCCAGAGCATGTTTCCCCTCCCCAGTTTTACTTGTTATTTGCTGATGTTTCCTTCGCTATATATTATGTACTTGTACGGGTTTATCTGGAGTCTGGTTCTAGCCTCGTCACTACTTCGCCAAGGTTAGGCCAGACACTTACCAGCATATAGGGTCGGTTGTGCTGATGCTACACTCTGCACTCATGTGCAGATATTAGAGCAGAAACAGTAGATTGTGAGTAGACCTCTAGACCAGCGACACCGAGGTAGTCTTGCTGACGTCCGCCGGCCCAGAGTCTCCTCTATATTTATTTCAGTTTGTTATCTTTGTACCGAAACAAACAGATTATGACTTCTTTCAGCCTATTGTATAAAGTAAATCTTAGAAGTTCGTGAGTATTGTGACTCCAAATCTTGGGTAGAGTTTTGTATTGGGACTCCATATTTTCCTTTTGGTTATTTCCATTTGAGACTTCCGTTTTTATCATTAAATGCTTCATTTTTATAAAATTTATTTATGTTTTCTAAAAGAGGTAATTTATAAATGGCTTGCATCGCTCCTGATAGTAGGCGCCATCACGACTCCTGAGGGTTGAAAATTCGGGTCGTGACAAGTTGGTATCAGATCCCTATGTTACATAGGTCTCACAACTCATGGACAAACTTAGCAGAATTTGAGGAATCGGTACGGAGACGTCTGTATTTTTCCCATAAAGGCTACCGAGTTAGGAAAATTCCACATTTGTTCTTTCTTGTCGTGTGGTTTTGTTACTCAAATACTGATTATCTTTCTACTCTATTCTTCACAGATAGCGAGAACACGCACTTTCTCATCTTCCTCTCACCAGTCTGAGCCCTAGGTAGCCCCCGCTAGGGGCAGAGGGCGAGCCCGAGGCCGTGCAAGAGGCCGAGGTAGGGGCAGAGCACAACCCCGAGCAGCAACACTTGTGGCGGAGCCTCAGGTTGATTTCGATGAGGAGGTTCCGACCCTAGCTCCAGCAGTTCCGGTAGGCCCAGCTCAGGTCCCAGAGGGGTTCATAGCCATCCCAGTTCTTCAGGACGCTTTGGTTAGATTTGTAGGCCTTATGGAGAGAGTCACTTGAGCCGGTTTACTTCCGACAGCACTAGCCACCTCTCGGGCTGGGGGAGGAGTTCCGACTCCTTCTACACTTACTCAGGAGTAGGTATCTCCCTAGGTTCATATTCTAGTGGTTTAGCCAGCTTTGGAGGTTCAGCCGGGATTGGTTGTTCAGACCTGCGGGGGAGCGGCTGTCCGCCGATGCTTGGTGGAGGTTGGATAGGTTCACCAAGCTCTTCGCTACTAGCTTCAGTGGTGCAGCCACCAAGGACCCTCAAGATTATTTGGATAGCTTCACGAGGTTCTTCAGAACATGGGTATTGTTGAGTACAATGGAGTGGATTTTGCTGCATTTCACCTATCTAGATCCTTCAAGACTTGGTGGAGGGATTTCTGTTTGGCTAGACCAGCAGGGTCTCCAGCCTTGACCTGGGAGCAGTTCACACACACGTTTATGGAGAAGTTTCTCCCTGTCACACAATATGAGGCCTATCGGAGGGAGTTCGAGCGTCTCCATCAGGGATCCATGTCAGTCACCCAATACGAGACTAGGTTTATTGAGTTGGCTCGCCATGCTATTGTTATACTCCCCACTGAGAGGGAGAGAGTGAGATGGGTTATTGATGAACTCATCCAGCCTATTCTACTCCAGATGGCCAGGGAGGGGGGAGTGATATCACTTTTCAGGAGGCGACCAACGTGGCTCGGAGGATTGAGATGGTATTACCACGGAGGGGTGGTCATAGAGTAGACAAGAGACCCCGTCAGTCATGCCGGTTTAGTGGTACCTCATCCGGAGGTAGAGATTCATACGATAAGGGTCATCCTCCTAGACCCTTCCAGTTAGCACTCCAGGTTTCTCAGGCCACTTCAGGCGGTCGTGGTTCTCAGGCGCATTATTATGATCAGCAGCCTTATAGTGCACCATCAACATCTATCAGTGCAGCACCGCTTTAGAGTTTCCAGGGTCGCTAGTCCCAGCAACCGAGAGCTTGTTTCACTTGCGGCGAAACGGGGCACATTGCTAGGTATTATCCTCGAGCTTCGAGCAATTCTTCATAGCAGGATTTCCGCACCATGGTACAGGCACCAGATGCCCCACAACATTCCCAGCCGGCTAGGGGCGGGGGTATGGGTGTTAGAGGCGGAGGTAGAGGTCATAGAGGTGGAGCTCAGGCCGCCAAGGGTGGAGGTCCGCCAGCAGTCGGCCGCCCTAGAGATGTGGTTCATGGAAGTGGGGCCTAGCCCCGATGTTATGCTTTTCCGTCTAGGCTAGAGGCCGAGTCTTCGGATGCAGTTATTACAGGTACTATTCTAGTCTGTGATAGAGATGCCTCAGTGCTATTTGACCCTGGGTCTACGTATCCGCATGTGTCGTCCTATTTTGCACCTTACTTGGTCATGCCTAGCGATTATTTAAGTATTCTTGTTTATGTATCTACACCGGTGGATGATTCTAAAGTGGTCAACCGAGTTCATCATTCCTATGTTGTAGTGTTTGAAGTTATTAAGACCCGTGTCGATTTGTTGCTTTTAGACATGGTCGATTTTGATGTCATATTAGGGATGGATTGGTTGTCCATGTATCATGCTATCTTGGATTTCCATGCCAAGACCATGACCTTAGCGTTATCAGACTTGCCCCGTCTAGAGTGGAGAGGGACTCTTGGTCATTCCACTGGCAGTTTTTTCTTATATGTAAAGGCTCGACGTATGGTCAAGAAGAGGTGTTTGGCTTATTTGGCTTATATCCTTGATTCTAGTGTGGAGATCCCCTCTATTGATTATGTTCCCATTGTACAGGAGTTTCCCGAGGTTTTCCCTTCAGACTTGCTAGGTATGCCACCCGACAATTATATCAACTTTTGTATCGATCTAGCTCGGGGCACTCAGCCCATTTCCATTCTGCCGTACCGCATGGCCCTGCCAGAGCTGAAGGAGTTAAAGGACTAGTTGTGGGATTTTCTGGAAAAGGGTTTCATTAGATCAAGTATTTTGCCGTGGGCGTGCAGGTATTATTCGTCATGAAGAAAAAAGGATCGATGAGGATGTGCATAGATTACCGGCAATTGAACAAGGTAACAATAAATAATAAGTATCCATCGCTGAGGATTAATGATTTGTTCGACTAGCTTCAGGGCTAAAGGATGTTTTCAAAGATATACTTGAGATCAGGCTACCACTAGTTGAGGATTAGGGCCTCCGATGTCCCTAAGACAGCTTTCCGTACTCGGTACGGGCATTATGAGTTCCTAGTCATGTCATTTGGCTTGACCAATGCCCTAACTACTTTCATAGAGTTAATGAACCGAGTGTTCAGACCATATTTGGACATATTCGTGGCAGTCTTTATTGACGATATTCTGGTGTACTCCCGCACCCATGAGGAGCACGAGCAACTCTGAAAGATAGCTAGTTATATGCTAAGTTCTCGAAGTGTGAGTTCTAGTTGAGTTGGGTTGCATTTCTGGGTCACGTTGTTTCGGCAGATGGTATTTAGATGGACCTGAAGAAGATTGAGGAAGTCAAGAACTGGCCTCACCAGCTTCAGCTATAGAGATTCATAGTTTCTTGGGGTTACCAGGCTATTATCGTCGATTTGTGGAGGGGTTTTCATCAATTGCAGCCCCTATGACCAGGTTGACCTAGAAGGGTGCTCAGTTCAGATGGTCGGATGAGTGTGAGGCGAGCTTTCAGAAGCTCAAGACAACTCTGACTACGGTACCGGTATTGGTTTTGCCCACAAGCTCAGGGCCTTATGCAGTCTATTGTGATGCTTCTCGTTTTGGGCTTGGTGCAGTATTGATGCAGGATGGCAGAGTCGTTGCCTATGCTTAGAAGCAGTTAAAGATCCAGAGAAGGATTATCCAGTTCATGATTTAGAGTTAGCAGCCATTGTTCATGCTTTGATGATTTGGAGGCATTATCTATATGGTGTGGCGTGTGAGGTGTACATGGATCACAAGATTCTTCAGTATCTATTCAGGTTCAGGGCCTTATGCAGTCTATTGTGATGCTTCCCGTTTTGGGTTTGGTGCAGTAATGATGCAGGATGGCAGAGTTATTGCCTATGCTTCGAGGCAGTTAAAGATCCACGAGAAGGATTATCCAATTCATGATTTAGAGTTGGCAGCCATTGTTCACGCTTTGAAGATTTGGAGGCATTATCTGTATGGTGTGTCGTGTGAGGTGTACACGGATCACAAGAGTCTTCAGTATCTATTCAAGTAGAAGGAGTTGCATCGGAGGCAGAGAAGGTGGCTGGAGTTGCTGAAAGATTATGATGTTACTATCTTGTATCACCCGGGAAAGGACAACATAGTGACTGACGCGTTGAGTAGGAAGTCGGCCAATATGGGTAGTCTTGCATATATTCTAGTCAGCCAGAGACCGTTTGCTTTGGATGTTCAGGCCTTGGCCAATTGATTCATGAGATTGGATATTTCTAAGCCTAGACGAGTGTTTTCTTGCACGGTCGCTCGTTCTTTATTGTTGGAGTGCATCCATGAGCGGCAGTTTGATGATCCCCATTTGTGTGTCCTGAGAGACACGGTACATTGTGGAGGTGCCAAGCAGGTGTCCTTAGGAGATGATGGTGTCTTGAGATTGCATGGGCGAGTTTGTGTGCCCAATGTTGATGGTATTCGAGAGTTGATATTAGCGGAGGCCCACAACTCTCAAGTATTCTATTTACCCAGGCGCCGCAAAGATGTATCAGGATCTGAGGCAGCACTAGTGATGGTGCAGAATGAAGAAAAATATTGTTGCATATGTGGCTCGATGTTTGAAGTGTCAGCAGGTTAAGTATGAGCATCAAAGGCCGGGTGGACTATTTCAGAGGATTGAGCTTCCCAAGTGGAAATGGGAGAGGATTACTATGGATTTTGTTACTAGACTACCGTTGAGTCAGAAGAAGTTTGATGCTATTTGGGTCATTGTTGATAGGCTGACCAAGTCAGCACATTTTGTTCCTATTGCAGCCACTTATTCATCCGAAAGGTTAGCTGAAGTCTATATCAGAGAGATTGTTCGCCTTCTTGGGGTGCTGGTATCTATCATTTTGGACCGGATTACGTAATGTACCTCGCGCTTTTGGATAGCCGTTCAGCGAGAGTTGGGCACCCAGGTTGAGCTGAGCACAATATTTCATCCTCAGACGAACGGGAAGTCCGAGCAGACCATTCAGAAAATTGGAGGATATGCTCTAAGCTTGTGTGATTGATTTTGGAGGCTCGTGGGAGTAATTTTTGCCGTTAGCGGAGTTCGCCTACAACAACAGCTACTAGTCCAACATTTAGATGGCTACTTATGAGGCGTTGTATGGTAGGCATTGTCGGTCCCCGGTCGGATGGTTTGAGGCAGGAGAGTCTCGGTATTGGGTACAGATGTAGTTCAGGAGGCTTTTGACAAGGTCAAGACCATTCAGGATAGGCTTCAAACAGCTTAGTCCCGACAAAACAGTTATGCAGATCACAAGGTTTGAGATGTGGCTTACATGGTTGGTGAGCGAGTATTGCTCCGACTGTCACCTATGAAGGGCGTGATGAGATTTGGGAAGAAGGGAAAGCTTAGCCCTAGAATTATTAGCCCATTTGAGATTCTCGATCGTGTGATATAGGTAGCTTATAGACTTTCCCTTCCGCCTAGCTTGTCAGTCGTGCATCCAGTGTTTTATATTACTATGCTCCGGAAGTATCACGGCGATCCATACCACGTGTTGGATTTCAGCTCTGTCCAGTTGGACAAGGACCTATCTTCTAAGGAGGAGCCGGTGGATATTTTAGACCGGCAGGTTCGACAGTTAAGGTCAAAAAGTTTTCCTTCTCTGCGTGTTCAGTGGAGAGGTCAGCCTCCTGAGGCACCGACATGGGAGTCCGAGTCTGATATGTTAGAATATACGCTTAACGCTAGAAGGGGGGTGAATAGCGTTATAATAAAAAACAATGTAAATTTGCGGAATTAAAAATTGCAGGAATAACGTAAGTGCAGTAATTAAAGAGATAAGGAGAGAACACACCGAATTTTATCCTGGTTCACCACAACACGTGGTTAGTCCAGTCCCCGAGAGACTCTCTCGAGTTTTACACTAACTTCGTTAAGCTTACGGGTGCTTAACAAATCGTTACACTTACTCGTAGATATACACTCTACAAGACTTCAACCTGCTCGAGGATACCGCACCTCAAGACTTCAAACCAAGGAACTACTTTTCCTTCTTACAACAAGGGATTAGACTATCCCTTCAAGTGTGTACAAACACTTAGCACTCACTTAAACAGAACTCTCTTGAAGAGTAGATATGAGTAAATAAATACGCTCAAGAACACAACAACTTAGTCAAGAGTTTGGATCTCAAAAACTTATGAAATGGATATAAAATGATTGCAAAGAGAGTATGTAAGCTTTAGCAAGAATGTAATCAGTTGTTGTGCTTAGAAGAGTGATTTTGAGTTGTATTTATAGTGCTCAAAACACCCAAGATCGTTGCTTAATTGCCAATCACAAATTGCTGATTTTGTGCTAGGATAATCGATTATCTGATTCTGCATAATCGATTATCTGCCAACGTTCAAAAATCAATCCCAGATTTTAAGCAGAATAATCGATTATCCAAATCGTATAATCGATTACCTGACAACGTTCAAAAATCAATTCCCGATTTTAAGCATAATAATCGATTATCCAAATCGTATAACCGATTACCTGACAACGTTCAAAAATCAATTCCCGATTTTATACTTAACATAATCGATTGTCTGATTATACATAATCGATTATTTTTCAGCGTTTGAAAATATTATGGCAACGGTCTTTAATATAATCGATTGTCAGAAAAGCCATAATCGATTATTTTACTACTTTGAAAAATCTGATGCTCACTGCCTCAATATAATCGATTATCATAAGGTACATAATCGATTATTTTGTAGCCTTGAAAAATCTGGTGAACACTGCCTTAACATAATGATTATCATAAGGTACATAATCGATTATCTTTCAGCTTTGTAAACTCTGGTGTACACTGCCTTAACATAATCGATTATCATAAAGTACATAATCGATTATCTTTCAGCTTTGTAAAATCTGGTGTACACTGCCTTAACATAATCGATTATCATAAAGTACATAATCGATTATCTTTGTCCAGATTTGAAAGACATGTTTAAAATTCATTTTGGTAAAAGATGAAATGTTTGAAAATCATTTTGCTTTAAATTAAAGATGCATGGTTTGATAAAAATGATTTTACGAGAGAAGCCAAGTCTTGAATCAATTGTCGGATCAAGATCACAATTATAGAACGACTCATGTATAACTTTGTTGCTTTACTAAATCTTGATCTTTGTTTCTCTTGTGCTTGGACTTCGGCATATGTCAATGTTCCGTTCACGTCGGTTTGTCATTCATCGAAACCTACAAATATGAACACGCGTTTAGTTTAGCGACTAGAGAAAGTGTTTCAACAATTTCCCCCTTTTTGATAATGGCAAACCAATATCGGGATATGCATATTAATTAATTCATAATGACGATCCAAGACAAGTATATAGATATGCAACGAGTTCCCCCTCAAGTTATGAATTCCCCCTCAATTTATGCCAATATATATATATGTGCATAGCCCATATCTTCCCCGTTTTGACATTAGCAAAAATAACTAACTCTTTATTGATTAAACAATATTGCAAATACATAACAATAAAAGACAGAAAATTATGCAAACTAGAATAACAACAAAACAAGACATTATTCATTTTCATCATGGACTTCCGTCTCGACATCCGGTAAATCTTCCCGAAGGACAATTTGGGCATACGGATAATTGACGTGATCAAAATATCCATGGAGCTCGTGAGTCAATCGATTGACATTCATATCAATACGATTTAGGGAAGTGAACATGGCAGCAATTTGCTCGGAAATAGATTGGAGGGATGCATCGGACGGGGCCGGATGACGACGTCTTTGAGGTGCAGGAGGAGGATGCTCACCGATATTGGGAAATGAAGATTCTTGGATTTCCCAATGTTTTGTCGCCTTTTTGAGAGGGCCGACGGAGGTATCAATACCGGAGGCAACAAGAATGGTCATAACGACAAAAGCATAGGGGAGTGGCTTATCTTCCCCAATTGCATCATATAAGTGAGTCATGACGAACTTGCACTAATTGATGCGAGCTCCGGTGATGATGGCATGCATGAGTTTTGAATCCTCATGAGAGATAGTTGTGTGATTGAATTTTCGCGGTTTTAGAACGCGAGTGATGAAATAAAAAATTAGGCGATATTCGGGGAGCATGTTTGTGATGGTTGGACGACGATGGTCCGGAGTTGCAATAAATTCACCGATGCCTATTTGGGTGAAGAGAAGTTGTTCATCAAATAACGCGCCTTCTTCCCTAGTATAGTGAGAAATGTCTTCCCCATTGCGCGGGAGTTTAGTGAGGGCTTGTATATTTGCCTCAGATAGAAGAATTGAAGTTCCATTGACGTTTGAGAAAATTTCACCATCTTCGTCCTTCTTGAGATTTGAATAGAAGGCCCGAATTAGAGGAGGGTGAATGTAAGGAGTGTGAAGATATAGGAACTCAAGGAGTTGGATTTGTATAAGCATATTTGCTGTGGATGGAGGGGCACTTTGATTAAGGAAACGATCCGTGGAAAATCGAGGAAGAATTTCCCGATTTTCAAATTTTTCAATGAAGCGCATAAGTTCGGCTTCATTATTGAATCGTAAATAAGAACCATCTTTATAACAATGAACTAGTGGATGAGTGACGGAAGAGAAGGCAACATTTTTGCCGGAACGAGATCGTTTGGAAGTTTTGCCCGTCATTTTGAATAAATAGTAATAGCCTTTGAAAAGTTTTGAGAGATTTGTGAGAATTTGGGAGCTAATATTGATGTTTGAGTGAAGACATTGAAGATATAATGCACCTATTTATAATGTGAAGAATGGGATAGCATTAAAGTTAAAAAATCTGCAAAAATTTAAGAGGCAAACGGTCAGAAACGGTAACTATTTTGAAATACTGACTGAGGATAATCGATTATGGAATTATGGTAATCGATTATTCTGACACAGTGTGCCCAGTGATTTTCTGACTCAGGGAATAATCGATTGTGCTTTTGAGATAATCGATTATTGCAGGAAATGTAGTAACGGACATCCGAGACGGAATAGGAAAATCGATTACACCGTTTTAAATGATCGAATACTATCACACAATGACTTAACACCTGAAAATAAATGTCAGCATAATTGATTATGGATATGTGATAATCGATTTTTATATTTAACATCTAAAATCCTGCAAAGCCAAAACTGTTAGATAATCGATTGTAGTGTTGTATAATCGATTATGTCAATTTTCCAGCATAATAAACATAAAACGTAAATGGGGAATAATCGATTATTGACTTTAGGGAAATCGATTATTCTGAACCAGTGTTTGATAATTCCCCCTGTCTTTGGGGCGATACCTACAAAAAAGAATTAGGCGCCTCCGACGCTCAAGTTAGTAATCGTTAAAACATAAAAATGCAATGCATTAATTAGATCAACGTGGAGTCAAAAATTCCGAGTTCACTACGAATTCGGAAGAAGGACTCTTTCTCTAAAGGCTTTGTGAGGATGTCGGCCAATTGATTTTTGGTTTCAACAAATTCAATTTCGACATCGCCCTTGAGAACGTGATCTCTTATAAAGTGATGTCTAATTTCTATGTGTTTCGTTCTTGAGTGAAGAATTAGGATTCTTTAAGAAGGTTTCGTGTACTTACCCCTTTCTCGATGTTGCCAATTACCTGGTCAAGTGGATGGTCTTTAGACGTCCTCCAAGCCTTAGGCATCATCGATTCTTCTTCTTGTGGTGGTACTTCTTCCGAAGGTTGTTCCATGACTTCATCTTGAACTTCCTTTGGATCCTCCTTTTGTACCTCGTTAAGATTGATTTTCTTTAAAGCATCTGCAAGATCAACACAAGAATCCTTTCTCGCCAAGCGAGCATCATTTTCACAAAATACTACATGAGGGGATTCCTCAACAGTTTTGGTTCGATTATTAAACACTCTATATGCTTTGCTACGTGATGAGTAACCAAGAAAAATTCCTTCATCAGATTTCGCATCAAATTTTCCCAAGTTATCTTTTCCGTTGTTGTGAATAAAACATTTACAACCGAAGACTCTAAGATGAGAAGATTTGGTTTCCTTCCCTTATAGAGTTCATAGGGAGTTTTTATGAGTATTGGTCTAATGATAGCTCTGTCTAAAACATAGCTTGCGGTACTCACGGCATCCGCCCAAAAATATTTGGGAATCTCGGCCTCTTCGAGCATGGTTCTAGCCATCTCTTCGAGACATCGATTTTTACGTTCTACCACTCCATTTTGTTGTGGTGTACGTGGAGCCGAAAAGGTATGTTCAATACCGAGTTCGTCACAAAAGTCTGCGAAGAGATTGTGATCAAACTCTCCCCCATGATCACTTCTTATGGGAGTGACGGTTGTGTCCTTTTCATTTTGAACACGTTTAAGAAAACTTTTGAAGGCATGAAAGACATCACTTTTATGAGCAAGAAATAACGTCCATGCAAATCTAGAATAGTCATCAACAATAACAAAAGCATAAAGATTTCCACCGAGACTTTTAATTCTAGAAGGTCCGAAAAGATCCATGTGTAGAAGTTGTAAAGGTCTAGTGGTTGAAACAACATTTTTGGATTTAGAAGAAGCTTTTGTTTGCTTCCCTTTTTGACATGAATCACAAGTAGAGTCTTTTTCAAATTTCATGTTTGGAAGACCAAGTACTAAATCTTGTGAAACTAGTTTGTTTAAAAGATTCATATTTATATGAGCTACTCTACGATGCCATAACCACATGTCGTCTTCTTTACTCAAAAGACAATTCACATAACTTGATGAAGAATTTTCAAGATCAACCATATAAATTTTATCCATTCTAAAACCACGAAGAATAATTTTAAAATCACTACGACGGATAACTAAGCATTCTTCGGAGTCAAACAATACAAGATTTCCCTTGTCACATAATTGACTTATGCTCAAGAGATTATGTTTAAGACCTTTAACAAGCAAAATATGCTTAATGGAGGAGGATTCGTCCTTACCGACTGATCCAATGCCGATAATTTTTCCTTTGTTATTGTCTCCAAAAACAACATTTCCTCCTCCTTGGGTTTTAGTTGAAGGAATTTTGATGCATCCCCGGTCATATGTTTGCAGCATCCACTATCAAGGTACCAAATTACACTTGATCCCTTCAAACACACCTACAAAACAAATTAATGAGATTTTGGTACCCAAGCCATTTTGGGTCCTTGTGCGTTAGGTGCAACATATTGGTGTGATTGCCCTGCAGTGAAATGTCTATGTCTAGTGAAGCATGCGGGAGCAATATGTCCAATTTTATTGCAATAATGACAAATGAAATTCGGATTGTGCATTCTTCTAGGATGATAGTAACTTGGGGGCCTAAAATTATTCACTCTATTTTTAGGAACATAGTTTTGATGTAGTTTTCGAAAATCTTGTCTAAGTGGTCTATACATGCCAACGTTTCTTCTAGTGTTCACTACATTTTTAGAAATATAGTTTTGATGTGGTTTTCGAAAATCTTGTCTAGGTGGTCTATACATTCCAATATTTCTCCTAGCATTTGTTCTAGAATGAGATGCAATTCTAGGATTGAAATTTCTAGGTTGAGTGATGACATTTATTTTGTTTGGCCTAAGTTGAGTCTTAGGTGGTTTAGGAATGGACTCAACCTTTTCTTTTGGCTCGTGTTTGAAGCCTATACCGTGCTTAGTGGATTTCAAATTTACAAGCACTTCATTGAGATTTTTGTGTGAAGAATTGAATTTGTGCAAAGTGCTTCTAAGACTTTCTACTTCTTCTTTAGAGATTTGCAAGAAGTACAATCCTTATTTGAGCTTTCGGGTTTATCGGCGCTTCTTTTGCCATAAAACTTGTTTTCCTCTTTTAATTTCTCATTCTCAAGAGTGAGTTTTTCAAAATCCTTTTCTTTTGAAGAAAATTGTTTTCTTAAATTTTTTATAGATTTAGAAGCGCTAATAAACTCTTTATACAATTCATCAAATGCATCTTGCAATTCTTCTAAAGTGAAATAGTTCTTTGAAGAAGTACATACCTCATTTTGATTTTCTTCGTGTGCCATAAGACATAAGTTTGCGGTCTCGTTTCCTTCTCCATCACTTGATTCGTCTCCGGAGTCACCTCCCCAAGAGATGTATGCTCTTTGTTTCTTGAATGGTTTCTTCTCCTTTTTGATGTTTGGACAATTTGATTTGATATGCCCGATTTCTCCGCATCCATAGCACTTCAATTGGTCGCCTTGTTGCTTACCTTTTCGTTCATACTTCTTTTGCATGAACTTGTGAAATTTCTTAATAACGAGTCCAAGCTCGGCATCTTCATCACTTGACTCCTCATCGTTTTGAGGTTGAGTAGTTGATGCCTTGAGCGCAATCTTTCTTTTCCTTTGATCATCCGACAGAGAGTTAAGGATAGTTGATTCATAAGTTTTAAGATTACCTCGTAGTCCGTCGATGGTGACATTTGTGATGCCGATTGATTCTTGGATAGCATCGGCTTTGGAGCGCCATTCCGGAGTGAGGCTTCGTAGAATTTTTCGGACAAGCTCCTTATCCGTGAATGACTTTTTGAGAGCGTGTAGGTCATTGACGATTTTTGAAAATCGTTCGAACATGTCATCTATCTTCTCGTTCTCCTTCATGCGAAACAGTTCATATTCGTGGGTTAGAAAGTCAATTTTAGCTTCCCTTACCCGGTCCGTACCTTCGTAGGTGATTTCTAATTTGTCCCACATTTGCTTGGCAGTGGTGCAACATGATATTTTTCGATAGTCGTTGGGGTTCACTGCACAATACATCTTGTTGATTGCCTTTGCGTTGTTCTCTATTTTTCTGATATCATCGGCGTCGTATTCATCTTCCGTTTTTGGAACGAGTTCTTCTCCAACCTTTTCGGTAGGTTGTAATTCTCCATTTTTGATGATTTTCCACAGTTGGAAGTTGTTTGATTGTATAAAAATCCTCATTCTCTCCTTCCAGTAAGTGTAGTTGGTGCCATCGAAAAGTGGTGGCCTTGTGAAGCATTGCACCTAGTCCTGCATAAACACTACGAGTAGAAGCCATGGAAAGTTTCTCTCAAACTGTTAAGTCTTTCAGAGAGTATGGCTCTGATACCAATTGTTAGAATATACGCTTAACGCTTGAGGGGGGGGTGAATAGCGTTATAATAAAAAATAATGTAAATTTGCGGAATTAAAAATTGCAGGAATAACGTAAGTGCAGTAATTAAAGAGATAAGGAGAGAACACACCGAATTTTATCCTGGTTCACCACAACGCGTGGTTATTCCAGTCCCCGAGAGACTCTCTCGAGTTTTACACTAACTTCGTTAAGCTTACGGGTGCTTAACAAACCGTTACACTTGCTCGTAGATATACACTCTACAAGACTTCAACCTGCTCGAGGATACCGCAACTCAAGACTTCAAACCAAGGAACTACTTTTCCTTCTTACAACAAGGGATTAGACTATCCCTTCAAGTGTGTACAAACACTTAGCACTCACTTAAACAGAACTCTCTTGAAGAGTAGATATGAGTAAATAAATACGCTCAAGAACACAACAACTTAGTCAAGAGTTTGGCTCTCAAAAACTTATGAAATGAATATAAAATGATTGCAAAGAGAGTATGTAAGCTTTAGCAAGAATGTAATCAGTTGTTGTGCTTAGAAGAGTGATTTTGAGTTGTATTTATAGTGCTCAAAACACCCAAGACCGTTGCTTAATTGCCAATCACAAATTGCTGATTTTGTGCTAGGATAATCGATTATCTAATTCTGCATAATCGATTATCTGCCAACGTTCAAAAATCAATCCCAGATTTTAAGCAGAATAATCGATTATCCAAATCGTATAATCGATTACCTGACAACGTTCAAAAATCAATTCCCGATTTTAAGCATAATAATCGATTATCCAAATCGTATAATCGATTACCTGACAACGTTCAAAAATCAATTCCCTATCTTATACATAACATAATCGATTGTCTGATTATACATAATCGATTATTTTTCAGTGTTTGAAAATATTTTGGCAACGGTCTTTAATATAATCGATTGTCAGAAAAGCCATAATCGATTATTTTGCTACTTTGAAAAATCTGATGCTCACTGCCTCAACATAATCGATTATCATAAGGTACATAATCGATTATTTTGTAGCCTTGAAAAATCTGGTGAACACTGCCTTAACATAATCGATTATCATAAGGTACATAATCGATTATCTTTCAGCTTTGTAAAATCTGGTGTACACTGCCTTAACATAATCGATTATCATAAAGTACATAATCGATTATCTTTCAGCTTTGTAAAATCTGGTGTACACTGCCTTAACATAATCGATAATCATAAAGTACATAATCGATTATCTTTGTCCAGATTTGAAAGACATGTTTAAAATTCATTTTGGTAAAAAATGAAATGTTTGAAAATCATTTTGCTTTAAATTAAAGATGCATGGTTTGATAAAAATAATTTTACGAGAGAAGCCAAGTCTTGAATCAATTGTCGGATCAAGATCACAATTATAGAACGACTCATGTATAACTTTGTTGCTTTACTAAATCTTGATCGTTGTTTCTCTTGTGCTTGGACTTCGGCATATGTCAATGTTCCGTTCACGTCGGTTTGTTATTCATCAAAACCTACAAATATGAACACACGTTTAGTTTAGCGACTTGAGAACGTGTTTCAACATGATATGCAGAGCCGATATCCTCATCTTTTTCCCGACTCAGGTACTTCTTTCTTTTGTTTATTTGAGGATGAACAGTTTTTTTAGAGGTGGAGAATGTGACGACCCAAAGGGTCATCACATGTGTTTTTACTCATTTTGTGTTTTCGAGGCTTTGAAAACCTCATTTAGGGCCGCTAAATCTGCGTGCGCAGCCCGGGCGCGTAACTTGAAAGCTTAAATAAGAATTCTGTGTGAAAATGATGAATTTTGATATTAATATGATTCAAGTTGACTTTGGTCAAGATTTTGGATAAACGGACCCGGACCCGTGATTTGGAAGTTCTGGAGGGTCTATAGGAAAATATGGGACTTGGGCGTGTGCTCGAAATCGCATTCCGAGGCCCCAAGTCCGAGAAATGAATTTTTATGTGAAATTGTTTCCTGAAAATAATTAAAGAAACTGGAAAATGGGATTGACTAAAAGACTGTGGTATCGGGCTCGTATTTTGGTTCAGACACCCAGAACAAGTCTCATATGTGATCTAAGCACTTTCTGCAAAGCTTGGTTGAAAACGGACGTCATCTGACGTATATCGGACTTAAGATGGAAAATTTGTGTTTCATGGAAGAATTGAAAGAAATCTTAAGCCTTGGGTCTTGATTCTACGTATATAATATTATTTTGGCGATTTGATTGCACGAGTTAGTCTGTATGATGCTTTCAAAGTGGTGTGTATGTTTGGTTTGGAGCCCCGAGGGCTCGGGTGTGTTTCGAGTGGGTTCCAGGAGGTCTTAGGCTTAAAAACACTAGATGCTTTCAGGTCAGGGAAGAGGCTACAGGCTCCAGCGCGGCCGCGACCGCCTTAGCGCGGCCCACGGTGGAAGCAGCGTGGCCACAGTTGTCCCCGCGCGGCCTGTGTGGAAATCTTTAGAAGACCAGTGATCTTCAGACCCACCAACGTGGCCGCGGTCGTCTTTGTGAGGCCCGCGGTAGAAGTCGTGCGGCTGCGGTCATCCTCGCGCGGCCCGCATGGAAAGCTTCAGAGAGCCAGCAAGTCTTCATTCCACCAGCGCGGCCGCGCTCCTTTTTGCGCGGTCCATGGTAGGCCCGTCTGAGAGTATACATATATGGGATTTTTTCCATATATTTCTCACTTTTCAAAAACCTAAAACATAAGAGGCGATTTTCTAAGCAATTCTTCTTCTTCAAAACGATTGGTGAGTGGTTTCTAAACTATTTTCTTCACTTTTTGATATCTTTTAACATGATTTTAACTTCAATAAAAGGTTTTTAATGGGGAAATTTAGGAATTTTGGGTAGAACCTAGGTTTTCTAAAATTGGGGGTTTTGTATTCCCTTGATGGGAAGTTATTACTTGTCTTGTTCCCTTGCCGGGATTTATTTTGTATAAGGTGACGAAAGAAATGAGATCAGGTGGTACGCCTACCACAAGATATTGATAAAATGGGATCGGGTGGCACGCCTACGACAAGATTTTGATGAAATGGGATTGGATGGTACGCCTACCACAAGATATTGATGAAATAGGATCGGGATGTATACCTACCACAGGATATTGTTGAAATAGGATCGGGTGGTACGCCTACCACAAGATATTGATGAAATGGGATAGGGTGGTACGCCTACCACATGATATTGATGAAATGGGATCTGGTACGCCTACCACAAGATATTGATGAAATGGGATCGAGTGATACGCCTACCATAAGATATTGATTAAATGGGATCGGGTGGTACTCCTACCACAAGACATTGATAAAATGGGACCGGGTGGTACACCTACCACAAGATATTGATGAAATGGGATCGGGTGGTACGCCTACCACGAGATATTGAGAAATGGGATCAGGTTGCATGCCTGCAACGAGATGAGTAATTAAATGAAAGATGTTTTATATATATATATATATATTCTTATTTGTGTTAGTAGCTTTATAGTGGGTTTTTTGTTAGTTCTGAGAATTTTGTTCTTTTTGCTATCCCCAGAGAATGTTTCCTCTCCCCAGTTTTACTTGTTATTTCCTGTTGTTTCCTTCGCCATAAATTATGTACTTGTATGGGTTTATCTGGAGTCTGGTCCTAGCCTCGTCACTACTTCGCTGGGGTTAGGCCAAATACGCACCAGCACATAGGGTCGGTTGTGCTGATGCTACACTCTGCACTCGTATGCAGATATCAGAGCAGCTTTTGAGCAGCAACAGTAGATTGGGAGTAGACCTCCAGACTAGAGACACTGAGGTAGTCTTGTTGACGTCCGCAGGCCCGAAGTCTCCTCTATCTTTATTTCAGTTTGTTATATTTGTACCGAAACAAATAGATTATGACTTCTTTCATCCTATTGTATGTAGTAAATCTTAGAATTTCGTGAGTATTGTGACTCCAAATCTTGGGTAGAATTTTGTATTGGAACTCGGCATTTTCCTTTTGGTTATTTCCAATCGAGACTTTCATTTTTATCATTAAATGCTTCGTTTTTATAAAATTTATTGATGTTTGCTAAAAGAGGTAATTTATAAATGGCTTTCCTAGCTCCTAATAGTAGGCGCCATCACGACTCCTGAGGGTGGAAAATCCGGGTCGTGACTCGTATTAAGAGAATATTCAGTTGTTTATATAGAGGCGCAAGAAAAGTGAGGTGGGTTGATTGAGCATAGTTGGCGGTATTGAAGTACCTTGTGATTTGTGTTGTATGAGCTATGAAGGTTAGCTTTGCGGATCATCAGACATTGTTTTCTATGGCTTCACACCAAGGGGAAGAGTCCATCAGCGACATTGAGATTGCATAGTCAGACTTGCATCAGTTTCGGCCTGAGATATATATAGGTGTGGTATTGGTAGGTTTGCGTAATTTTTATATGACTAAGGTCTCAGATATTGCATAGGACGATGATTACACTTTGATTGTGATTATTGCATATCGACTATCCAAAGAAATGGGTCAGCTCAATGGTGTTAGGATAGCATAGCGATAAAATGATTGGTCCTTTGAATGAGAATTCTCTGCTATATTTTTTGAAGCACCCTTGGATTGGACAGTTTGTGTGACTCGGTTGAGTTTGGGAGGTGAAGTCCTGATGGCTTACTTACGTGTGAGTTGATCTTGGATGGTTCTCGATGGTTTGACTATGACTTGATTTGGGTGTCTACTATGGGCATAAGGAATATATGGTACATTGTGGCTTTCTCCTGAATAGGCATTAGTAATTAATGGGGTGTTGACATTGTTGGCTATCATATGTAATGAGTGTGCATTTTTGAAAGAACCTTGAGGTTAGGTTTGCGGGTGCGTGGATGGTAGCATGGTGATTACTGGGTTTTGAGGGTTTCGAGGTTCATGTTTTGTTACGCCGCCAGAAACTCTATATGAGTGCTCCAGTAGAATGATAGGGTGTCAGTGTTATATCAGCCATTTGATTTGCGCAGTGGAGTTTGATTTTGGAAGGTTTGGTATTTTGAGGTTTTGGGCTAGATGCTCTCATATATGGGGACCATTCCCTACTGGCCGATTGTGAAGAAATGTTGAGGATGAGGTAATTAATAGCATGCATGATTGATAGGTCGCTTTAGATTTTTGGAAAGGATGTTTACCTATTTGAAAATAATCAGGATTTGGGTTGGGGGCTATTTGAAAGCTCAATGAGAATATGTATCTTATATCAGATCAAGTTTGAGCACTCCTATGAGATTGTCATTATGGTTATGTTACCGGGCACAATGTATAGTATTTGTGTCCCTGGCCTATGTTATGTGCTACTATTTTATGATGTGTTAGGTGGTGAGGTCGTATGATTATTCCCCATACATGTTGTAATTCTGTTCAGGCCTTATGGCGATGCAAGCAAGATAGCCCTCGTGTTCTTGATTTTTTCATTGCACCTTAGTTGTGCTTGTTTCTTTCACGTTCTATCACTTTCATTTATTTTCCAACAGTTTTTGTGTATTCTGTTGTACTTGATATCAGTATTCATATGTTCAGTGAGCCCGAGTATTTTTTCTTGATAAGTATTTAGGAGCAGGATGCACGCCACAGTGCATGTTATGTGTGATACCCTTTCCTTGTGTTTATTCGGTGTTGTGTCTTCCCTATGTGAGATGAATTGATGAAAAATCTATTCTTTTATTATCACGCATGTTGAACTTATTAGATAATTCTTCTACTTTATTTTCTTTTATTTGTGTTGCACAATTGAGTTATTGCTCATTTGGTGTGTGGATTGTGTAGTGTAAGATTCTGTGTGGTTTTGTGATGAGTTTTTAGTTGGATTGCTTGTATTCGCTAAGATGAGGTTCTTAGACATGCATTTAGGGCTATAGTATTGAGGGTGGGGAGTGTTTGGAAGTGAGAGGGTGTTTCTGCTAAGATTGGGGTAATGGCCCTTGGCGGGCAGGAGAGCTTCGTGACAAGTTGACTTCACGGGTGGCTATGAGTTTCTGCATGTCTCTTTATCACAGGTAGTGTTGTGGAAGTCCGAAAGAATCTTGTATTCATTTTGAAGTATATTTGCGGCATCCAAGATGTTATTTGAGCATGTATGGTGGTCAGAGGTTATTGCTTCCAGTATGTGGGTGTGTGGAATAGCATGTGATTGTATTCTGGATTGGAATTTTTGCTCAATTCAACTTGTTTGGTGTGTTCAGTGTGATGATTCAAAATTCGGATCCTATGATGAATTTCGGATGTTGAGGTTTGGGTCATGTTCTGAAGTTATGGACTAAGGAAGAGATGAGACCTATAGTTAAGTTGCACTGTCAGTTGTGCATGGGTTGGATGATGGGGAATCACCCTCTGGTGTATGTATGAAGATCTCATGTGGTGGTTCGATGGCTTTGGAACGACTCCGGGTACGTTAGAGAACCTACGTATGTTTAAGTGGAAGAGGATGTAATGACCCAACTGGCCGTTTTGAGCAATTGCATCCGGTTCGGCAGTTTGAGGTCACGAGCAGCTTCATATTATGTGTATCGACTTGCGTATGCAGTCCAGGCATGAAACCAGAAATCTTTTACGTGAAAAATTGAAAAATATAGTAATTTATAGAGTTAACATTTTGTTTTTAGTTGACTTGGTCAATATTAAACGGATCCGACTCTGTGTCCCAACGATCTCGGGAGGTCCATATTAAAATTGGGACTTGGGCGTATGCCCGTAATTGCATTTGGAGGTCCCTAGTCGTAGAAAACATTTTTTAAGAATATTGTTGTGCTGGTTTTTAAAGGAAATAAAGAAATTATTTAATGATTGAACTCGTTGTTATCGGGTCCGTATTTGGGTTCCGGAGTCCGATACAAGTTTGTTCTGATATATAATTCCTATCTGTGGAATTTGGTGAGAACCGGAATTGATTTGACATGATTTGGACGTCCGTTTAAATAGTTAGAAAATCATGAGTTTGAGGTTAAATTCATAGTTTTTGATGATTTGAACATACGACCAAGTCCGTATGATGTTTTTAGACTTGTGTGCATGTTTGGTTTGGAGCCCCGAGCACGTGGGTGAGTTTCAGATAGATTTAGGCTATGTTGCACTTGTTTTTAGATGCTTTATCGTCGTTTCTTCAAGCAAAAATATTACCATATTGAGCATATGAGATCCAAATTCAGTTTAGTTCAAACCATTGATCCGTATCGAAATCATGGAGCCATAGGAAAAAGAATAATCGAGTTTGGGTATCGTATGAGGAAGTTATGCTCATTTTCGTGTCGGAAAATAATTGGTTTCTGGTGAATTCGCAAATGCGAACTTTTTCATCGCATTTGCGATGCCCAGTTCGCAAATATGACTTCTGCCAGCCCTGCTTTGTTCGCAATTTACGAGTTTTTGCAATTGCGAACCCTGGGTCGCAAATGCAACATTTGAGGCCTGTTAAGTGAGATTTTAGACGGGAGTTTCACCCATTCTTCAACTTTCTCAAACCCTACACCTCCATAGACGATTTTCCAAGGTCCCAAACTTCTCCAAATCATTGGGTAAGTTTCTCTAATCAATTTACAACTATATTTTGTGATAAAATCATAGATTTAATATTAAACCCATGAGAATCTAAAGGAAAATTTGGGAAAAATTATGAAATATTTCAAAAATATAAAAAGATGATTTTAATGACCAATGGTATCGGCATTAAATAATTTTTGTACGGGTGAACACGTTGTGGAATGGGTGTTCAATTTCGGGTTCCCAAGTGCAGGCCTGGGGAGTTGACTTTTGTTGACTATTTGCAAATTGTATAGGAATCGTAATTTTGTTAATTGATATTATTTTCTTTTGCATTGTCTGATGTATTCAAGTCGTTTTGGGATAGATTGAGCTGAGCGTTGGTGAATCGGTAAAGGAAAAGCTAAATTGAGTATTGATTTGGCCGGATTGAGGTAAGTATCTTTCCCAACCTTATGTAGAGTACTTCCCCGTAGGATTTGAGTCTTCTATACTATTTGTAGTCTATGCACGCTAGGTGACGAGTGTGTGTTCGGACTTATTTGAGGGAAACTTTTCTTTAGGGTTCTTAAGTCCTTATGTTCATTATGTGGGAAGGATTTCCGTTATGATTGAGTTTCTTAATTGCTTAATTTGCCTCTATATGCTCCATATGATATTGTTTGCTTCCCTCTAACAATAACTTATTACCTCGCCTCATTTTACTTAATTGAAGCGACTGTTCTCCTTATCCTTTTGTCATCTCTAAATTGTGAATTCCTCTATGATCCCATGTTTATATGCTATGTGTCCAAATTGTTGTGGTTGCTGGTATAGTTATCATGTGCCTGTTACGTCTTGTTGTTTTGTTAAGGTTAATGCGCTTCATGGTTTTTCCGTGATTCTTTTATTTTCATGTATTCATACTCTTGGTGGTGGAATTCCTTGTGATTGGATTGTTGGATTGTTGTTGATTATCCTTCGTGTTGCTGGTGTGTGTTTACTTATGGACGGTATCCCAGGAAATCCCCTATATGTTTACTTTGGGACTAAAGATCGGTATTTCGGGAGATCCCCCTGCACTATTATATTGGAACTACGAGACTGCACCTGGTAGATTCCCCCCAGTACTGGGCATTTACATTAGGACTACGGATTGGTATTCTGGGAGATCCCCGCATACTATGAGTTGGATTACGGGACGACACCTAGGATATCCACTAGATATTTATATTTGGGGACTACAAGACGATATCCTGATAGATCCCGGTTGTTATCTCTGTGCGGAGTTACGTTCTTTTCCATGACATTCTCTCTGTTGTATTTGTTTTTATTAATGCAAGTTATTTAACTGTTTAGATTCCTTTGTGTTGGAATCCATATTGTTTACAATACCTTGCTGTATTTTTATATATATTTCAATACTTCAAAATTTTAATAATTATTATATTTTTAACTCAATTACTTTCTCAATTAAATTTTCTTAAACCATTTTAGGTTGTATTTTACTTAAAAAGGAAATTCTGCTAAGTTAATTTATTAAATCCCATGATAAATGTAATAAATCATTTGATGTTGTATTTTTATTTGAAAATGGTAATTTCTTTTTTCAAATTATTTCTAATAATAACTTCATGTTTTCTTGCCGAGTTCCTAATTGGTTTAGAAATTGTACTCTACTTTATGTTATGTAATTTAGATTCCTTGAACACCTTGATTACATTGGTTATGGACACTATGTATTTAGTAATATGAGAACGTCGTTGTGCAAAGTGAGGTAGAAATATGTGGGCAAGGTTCCGGATGTGCTAAAGGTTTGGTAATTGAGGTTATGATATGAGACACCGAGTTTGAGATGGCTAGCATTGTGCATTAGAAATGATATGATTTATTGAGTTGACATCGCCTTCCTTATTCGAGTACATTTTTAATTGTCTGTGTTCCAGCTACATTTGTATTAATTTACTTTGTTATCATTCATTTTCATACGTGATTCCCTTTTTCGTTTCTACTATTTGTATTTTGATTTCTCTCCACTGTTGATATTATCTCGTTATCTTTATCTCGATATTTCACTATCATATCTTGTTTATTTCCTTTGACCAGTAGGTGTCTGGATTGTTCCTCGTCACTACCCCACCGAGGTTAGTATTGATACTTACTGGGCACCGCCGTAGTGTGCTCATAGTACACTTCTATAATTTTTGTGTACAGATCCAAGTATTGATTGATAGTAGCTGTGCGAATGGTCACAGTGGAGACTTATGGTAACCTATTGTTGTGTTCGCAGGCCTCAGAATCACCTTCATTTGTATTTACATTCCAATGATTTCTTCTCGTTCTGGAACAATGTTGTATTTATTTTATATTACTACTCTTAGATAGGCTTATGACTTGTACCACTAGTTTCGAAAATTGTAAATTGTTAAGAGTTATTGAATTTAAAGTTGGCACATATCAATGTTATTTAAGTTAATGGTAGGCTTACCTAGTTTAGAGACTAGGTGCCATCATGACATCTTCAAGGAGATTTTTGGGTCGTGACAAGTTGGTATCAGAGCTCTAGGTTCATAGGTGCTACGAGTCATAAGAAGTTTAGTGGACTTTTGTGGATTGGTACGGAGACGTCTATACTTATCTTCGAGAGGCTACAGAACTATTAGGATAATCTCACATTCGTCATTCCTTATCGTGTTATATTGATTCAACTCGAAGCACATAACTTATGTTCATTTATATCGACTCGTGTGTAATATTATGCTCTTGGTGTCTGCTATTCACCAGTGCTTCCTGATGCTATAGACAGGCTACGAGGGAGTCGGGGATGCTCAGACATTTTCCCAACGTGTTGTCCTAACTAGAGATACGAAGATATTGAGAGACTATTCAGTTGTTTATATTGAGGCGCAACGAAAGTGCGGTGGGTGTTGATTGAGGATAGTTGGCGGTATTAGAGTACCTTATGATTTGTGTTGTATGAGCTTTGAAGGTTAGCTCTACAGATCATCAGACGTTGTTTTCTATGGCTTCATACCAAGTGGAGTAGTCCATCAGCGGCATTGAGATTGCTTAGTCAGACTTGCGTCGGTTTTGGCCTGAGGTATATGTAGGTGTGGTGTTGGTAGGTTCTCAGAATTTGTATATGACTAAGGTCTGCGATCTTGCATGAGACGATGCTGAGACTTTGATTGGGATTATTGCATATCAACTATCCAAATAAATAGGTCAGTTTAGTGGTATTGGGTTAGCATAAAAATGAAATGATTGGTCCTTTAAATAGGAATTATCTACTGTATTTGTGGAAGCACTCTTGGATTAGATGGTTTGTGCGAATCGATTGAGTTGGGAAGGTGCAGTCCTGATGGCTTATTTTTGTGCACGAGGATCTCGGAGGGTTCTCAATGGTTTGACTACGGCTTGATTTGGGTGTCTACTATGGGGGCAAGGAATATATGGTACATTGTGGCTTTCTCCTGAATAGGCATAAGAAATTAATGAGGTGTTGACAATGTTGGCTATCATATATAAGTAGTGTGAATTTTGGAAAGGACCTTGAGGTTTGGTTTGCGGGTGCATGGCTTGTAGCATGGTGATTACTGGGTTATGAGGCTTTGGAGGTTCATGTTTTGCTACGCGGCCAAAAACTTTATATTAGTGCTTTAGCAGAATAATAGGGTGTAAGTGTTATATCAGCCATTTGATTTGCGTAGTGGATTTTGATTATGGAAGTTTATGTTTTGGGCTAGATGCTCTCATATGTGGACCATTTCCTACGTGCATATTGTGAAGAAACATTGAGGATAGGGTAATTAATATCATGCATTATTGATAAGTCACTGTGGATTTTTGGAAAGGATATTTACCTATTTAGAAATAATTAGAATTTGTGTTGGGGGCTATTTGAAAGGTCAAGTTTGAGCGCTCCTGTGAGATTGTCATTATGGTTATATTACCGGGAAAAATGGATATTATTTGAGCCCCTAACCTATGTTATGTGCCACTCTTTTATGCTGTGTTAGGCGGTGAGGTTGTATGATTATTCCCCACCCATGTTGTTGTTCTGTTCAGGCCTTATGGAGATGCGGGCAAGATGACCCTCGTGATGTTGATTTGTTCATTGCAACTTAGTTGTGCTTGTTTCTTTCATGTTCGAGCACTTTCATTTATTTTCCCATAACTTTATTTGTGCACTCTATTGTACTTGATATCAGTATTCATAGGTTCAGTGAGCTCGAGTATTTTGGCTTGATTAGTATTTGGGAGCGGGCTGCACACCGCAGCGGATGTTATATGGGATATCCTTTCCTTGTGTTTATTTGGTGTTGTGCCTTCTCTATGTGGGATGATCTGATGCAAAATCTATTCTTTTGTTTTCATGCATGTTGTACTTGTTAAATAACTCTTCTACTTTGTTTTCCTTTATTTGTGCTGCATAATTGAGTTATTGCTAATTTGGTGTACGAATTGTGTAGTGTAAGAATTTGTGTGGTTTCATGATGAATTGTTAGTTGGATTGCTTGTATTGGCTGAGATGAGGTTTTTAGACCTGAGTTTAGTGCTATGGTATTGGGGGTGGGGAGTGTTTGGAAGTGAAATGGTGTTTTGGCTAAGATTTGGGTAATGGCCCTTGGCGGGAGGGAGAGCTTTGTGACTTGTTGACTTCATGGACGCCTGTGAGTTTCTGCATGTCTTTTTATCACGGGTAGTGTTGTGGAAGTCCGAAACAGGGTTGTATTCAATGTGAAGTATATTACCGGCATCCAAGATGTTATTTGAGCAGCTATGGTGGTCAAAGGTTATTACTTCGAGTATGTGAGTTGTGTGGAACATCATGTGATTATATTCTGGATTGGAATTTTTTGCTCGATTCAGCTTGTTTGGGTGTGTTCAGTGTGATAATGCGGAATTCGGGTCCTATGATGAATTTAAGGTGTTGAGGTTTGGGTCATGTTCTAAGATTATGGACTAAGGAAGAGATAAGACCTTTAGTTAAGTTGCATTGTAAGTTCTGCACGGGTTGGATGATGGGAAATCATCTCCGAGTGTATGTATGAGGAGCTCATGCAGTGGTTTGATGGCTTTGGAACGACTCCGGGCACGTTCGAGGACCGATGTATGTTTAAGTGGAAGAGGATGTGACAACCCAACTGGTCATTTTAAGCAATTGCACCTGGGTCGGTAGTTTGAGGTCACGAGCAACTTCATTATGTGTATCGACTTGCGTGCAGTTCGGGCATGAAATCGGAAAGCTTTTATGTAAAAATATAAAAATATAGAAGTTTCTAGAGTTACAATTTTGTTTTTAGTTGACTTTGGTCAATGTTTTTGGTAAAAGGATCCGAATCTATGTTACGACAATCCCGGGAGGTCTGTGTTAAAATATGGGACTTGGATGTATGCCCGGAATTGAATTCCGAGGTCCCTAGCCGTAGAAAACAATTTTTGAAGAAAATTGTAGTGTTTGTTTTTTAAGGAAATAAGGAAATGATTTAATTTTGAACTCGTTGATATCGGGCCATATTTTAGTATTGGAGCCCGGTGCTAGTTTGTTATGATATTTAGTCCTATCTGTAAAATTTTGTGAGAACTGAAATTGATTTGACATGATTTGAACGTCCGGTTGAAAAGTTAGAAAATTATGAGTTTGGGGTTAAATTCATATTTTTGATGTTATTTTGATGATTTGATTGTACGAGCAACTCTGTCTGATATTTTTAAACTTGCGTGCATGTTTGATTTGGAGCATCGAGGGCTTGGTGAGCTTCATATAGGTTTAGGCTATGTTGCACTTGTTTTTGAATGCTTTATCATTGTTTCTTCAAGAAAAAATAATACCACATTGAGAATATGAGATCCAAATTCAATTTTGTTTAAACTATAAGATCCGTATAGCAATTACGCAGCCATAAAAAAAAGAATCATCGAATTTGGACATCGTATGAGGAAGTTATGCTCATTTTCATATCAGGAAAATTGTTGGTTTCTGGTGTGTTCGCGAATGCGAGTTTTTTGTCGCAAATGCGACTTCTGCCAGCTCTGCTTTGTTCGCAATTTGTGAGTTTTCACAATTGAGAACCCAGGGTCGCAAATGCGACATCTAAGACCTGTTAAGTGAGATTTTAGACGGGATTTTTACCCATTTATCAACTTTCTCAAACCTTACCTATCCATAGACGATTTTTCAAGGTCCCAAACTTCTCCAAATCATTGGGTAATTGTCTCTTATCAATTTATAACTATTTTTTGTAATTAAATCCTATATTTAACATCAAATTCATGAGAATCCATAGGAATATTTGGGAAAAATTGTGAAATCTTTCAAAAATATAAAATGATGATTTGAATGACCAAATGGTATCAGAATTAAATATTTTTTGTATAGATAAACTCGTCGCGGAAGAGGTGTCTGGTTTTTGTGATATTTGTTGGGTTCCAAGGTGGAGGCCCGGTGAGTTGACTTTTATTGACTTTTTGCAAATTGTATAAGAATCATAGTTTTGTCAATTGAAATTGTTTTCTCTTGCGTTGTTTGATGTATTCAAGTCATTTTTAGCTAGATTGAGCCGAACATTTCTGAATTGGTAAGGAAAAGGCTAAATTGAGTATTGAATTGGTCGGATTGAGGTAAGTATCTTGCCTTACATTATGTGGGGGACTTCTCCCTTGAATTTGAGTCTTCTATGCTATTTGTAGTCCGTGCACGTGAGGTGACGAGTGTGTGCCCTGACTTATTTGTGAAAAATTTTCCTTTAGGGTTCTTAGGTCCTTATTTTCATTATATGGGAAGTACTTCCATTATGATTGAGTTTCTTAATTGCTTAATTTACCTCTATATGCTCCATACAATGTTGTTAGCTTTCCTCTAGCTCTTACTTGTTACTTGACCTTATTTTCCTTAATTGAAGCAATTGTTCTCCTTATATTTTTATTATCTCTACATTGTGAATTCCTTTATGACCCCGTGTATATATGCTATGTGTCCAATTTGTTGTGGTTGCCGGTGTAGTTATCACATGCCCGTTACATCTTGTTATTTTGTTAAGGTTAATACGCTTTTTGGTTTTTCCATGATTCTCTTGTTGTCGTGTATTCATACTCTTGGTGGTGGAATTCCTTGTGATTGGGTTGTTGGATTTTTGTTGATTATCTTTCGTATTGCTGGTGTGTGTTTACTTTGGGACTATGGGATGGTATCTCGGGAGATCTCCCTGTATGTTTACTTTGAGAATACGGATCTGTATTTAGGAAGATCCTCCTGCACTATGTATTAGAACTATGAGACTGCACCTAGTAGATTTCTACAGTACTGGGTATTTACATTTGGGACTACAAATTGGTATTCGAGGAGATTTCCGCGCACTATGAGTTAGACTATGGGATTACACCCGAGAGATCAACTGTATATTTATATTTGGGGAATATAGGATGGTATCCTAGTAGATCCCTAGTTGCTACCTCTGTGTGGAGTTACGTTCTTTTCTGTTACTTTCTCTCTATTGTATTTGTTGTTATCAATGCAAGTGTTTTAACTGTTTAGATTCCTTTACTGATATGATCCTTTCTGTTGGAATATATTGTGTTTACAATACCTCGCTGTTTATATATATATATATATATATATATACACTTCCAAATTCAATAATTGTTACATTTTTAAATCACTTAGTTTCTCAATTAAATTTTTAAAACCGTTTGAGGTTTTATTTTACTTAAAAAGGGAATTTCTACTAATTTAATTTATTAAATCCCATGTTAAAGGTAATACATCATTTGATGTTTTATTTTTATTTAAAAATGGTATCTTTTTTATTCAAATGATTTCAAATAATAAATTCATATTTTCTTGTTGAGTTCTTAATTGGTTTAGAAACTATACTTTACTTTATGTTATGTAATTGAGATTCCTTGAACATCTTAATTGCATTGGTTATGGCCCCTATTTACTGAGTAACATGAAAACGTCGTTGTGCAAAGTCAGATAGAAATATGTGGGGACGAGGTGACGGATGTGCTAAAGGTTTGGTAATTGAGGTTATGATATGAGACATCGAGTTTGAGATGGCTGGAATTGTGCATCAGAAATGATATAATTTATTGAGTTGACATCACCTTCCTTATTCGACTACATTTTTACTTGTCTGTGTTCCAGCCATGTTGCTGCTATTTTACTTGGTTATCTTTCGTTTCCATACATGATTCCCTTTTTTGTTTTTACCGTTTGTATTTTGATTTCTCTCCGCTATTGATATTATCTTGTTATCTTTATCTTGATATTTCACTATCATATCTTTTTCATTTTATTTGACCAGTAGGTGTCTGGACTATTCCTCGTCACTACCCCACCGATGTTAGTGTTATACTTACTGGACACTATCGTGGTGTGCTCATACTACACTTCTGTATATTTTTATATACAGATCTAAGTATCGATCAATAGTAGTTGTGCGAATGGTCACAATGGATGGAGACTCACGGTAACCTGTTGCTGTGTTCGCAGGCCTCAGAGTCACCTTCATTTGTATTTACGCTCCAATAATTCCTTCTCGTTCTGGAACAATGTTGTATTTATTTTATATAACTACTTTTAGAAAGGCTTATGACCTATACCACCTGTTTTGAAAATTGTAAATTTATAAGAGTTAATGAATTTAAAGTTGGCACATATCAATGTTATTTCAGTTAATGTTAGTCTTACATAGTTTAGAGCCTAAGTGTCATCACGACTCCTTCGGGGGATTTTTGGGCCATGACAGATATACATTGATACAAAGGCAGTAATAACTATAGTTTTATATTATTGATATACAAAGAATAATATTATTTTTATACAAAATATGAAAATAAAATTTTAATATACATGTTGATATCGAGAAAGAAGAAGAAAAAAAATTGTGATATGCATATTATTATTGTGATATATATATTTATGAGCTATTTGATGCCGGTATTATAACTAAGGCTACTTTCTGCCAATTATATGGGTATGTTGTTATACCACGCTCCCCCTCCCCCCCCCCAAAAAGTAATGTCCCCCCCCCCCCCCTTAATTTTCTTCTAATTTTTCCCAAATCTTTCTCTCAACATTTTCATCTTTCTCCTCAACTCCCCCAACTCCCCATGCTCCGATTATACTCATCCAATAAACAGTCTTTTAGGTTAAAAATTTTCATTTTTTTAAAACAATTTTAGTACTAAAATCGTATATCTTTCGATTAGGCAACATTGAATTTTCTTGAAACGCTTTAAGGAGTTCGAATATCGATTTGGAGGTGCTTCGAGGTGATTTGAGGCGTATTTGTGATTATTTGCATATTAAAAACTTAAGGTTGAAGAAGTCTCTATTCATGTACTGCCCTCTGTATATATATATATATATATATATATATATATATATATATATATATATATATATATATATATTCGTTTGTCTCCTATATATTATGCATATTGATATCCATGTATATGTATATAGCTGGAAATAAAGTGTGATATACACCGAATATCTTGCTTGATATATACTGATATACAATGTGATATACACCATTTAAAACTCGTATTCGATATTTGATGATTGTTTGCTATATTGGTTTAGATGATTTGAATTTTGAAAGGGAACAAAGTTGAAATTATGAGTTAGAACATTTGGATTCTCTTATTTCTTTAGTTCGTTTAGTTGATTTGGTTTTTAGTACCAAATTATACTTTAGTTTCTAAGCTTAATCTTTGGTTAATTATTGTTAGTAGTTATTAGGAGTGATATGTATATATCAATCTCCCTTTAGTAGTTATTAGGAGTGATATGTATATATCAATCTCCCTTTAGATTTATCTACACATAAAATATCAAAGAATCCAATACAAAGTAACCATATTGAGAAAATGGTTCGTCTAAACATAGCTAACCAATGTACCAAACGGAGAGTGCACGATAATCCAAGGCAGGCTATTGTGCACCATTGATGGGTAGGAGACGCAAGCAAGTAGCTCCGACAATCGCTGCTACAACACCGGTGAATTCCACGATGGAGACTTTCACTCCGTTAACATTTGGAAGTTTCTTACCAGCTAGTTTTCAACCAATTGGTGAGGAGAGAAAGCTAAATGGAATGGAAAAGAGGAATTGTAACCAATGGAACACTAAAATTGAAAATTCAGAAAAGGAAGCTCTGAACTCTGAAGTATGAGGATTAATTGCCAACAAGTCCAAAACGACTACAATTCTCTAAGGCTGGATCTTCAAAGCCAACTCCAGATCTAGATCTAGCAGCAACTGCAGAGATAGGAGTGGAGAAGACAATGCATGCAAAGGAACTTCGACAACAGAAGCGAAACTCTCAGATAAAATGAGACTGGAATATGTTCCACCAAGTCACAGGGATGGAAAAATGGTCATTCAAATAGAGGAAGATGATGTGAGTGAATTGAAGGAATATTGGGAAACTGCTCTAATTGGGTATGTATTGGGAGATACTCCGTATGAGAAATCTATGGTGAGTTATGTAGAACGGTTTGGGATTTTGTATCTAAGCCTCAAATTCTATATCACCATGATAGCTATTATGTTTTTCGATTCACAACTATGGAGGATAGAGATACAGTTGTTCAAGTAGGGCCATACACATATCATAACAAGCCATTTATCTTACAGAATTGGGAGAGAGACTTTCATTTTAATCCTAAATGTATCACTACTATTCCGCTATATATTCACTTTCCTAGTTTATCGATTAGGTATTGGACTGCTAATGCTCTAAGCAAGGTTTGCCGTTGCCGTTAGTATGCCAATGTACATAGACAAATACACAGTGGAATTGAACAAGATCTTTTATTCAAGAGTATTAGTAAACGTGAACATAACAAAGCCATTGGTAGAGACTGTTGAAATTATGACTCTCAATGGTATTAAACAACATGAAATACTACATGAGTAGAAGCCATACGAATGTTTGCGTTTTGGGCATGAGTTTTTTTGAATGCTGGAAGCTAATTTAGCAAGAAGAAGATGTTGAATTCAAAGCCCCTAAGAGAAGAAATAGAGGCAGAAGGAGGAAAGTTGTTTAGGAATGGAAGCCGACAGATAAACAGGAACAAGATGAGAGGAATGGTGAGGTGACTGAAATTCAACCTCCAATAGAAAGTGACAAAGGGAAACAAAACTCATAAGCTGATACAGATCAAAGAAGAATGATGATACACAGAGATGATGATACTGAAAGACAAAGACTTCAATAGATCAATAGGGTAAAATTGATGAAGTTAGCAATACTAAAAGATTCAGAGTATTGGAAGAATATGAACAAATATCTGCACAGGGAGGGTGTTTGACTCTGACCCCATACAATACCCACTATGATCATTAGTACTTGGAACATAAGAGGGAAGAATAGGCCCTATAAGCAGAAAGAATTGAAAATCTTTCTGCAAAAGAATAAAATAGATATCTTAGGATGTCTAGAAACTAGATTCAAAGAAAAGAAAGCAAAAAAGATACTATACAAGGTAGAAAAGGATTGGGGTTAGTGCTGCAACTATACAAAGGCTGAGAATGGTAGAATCTAGGTGCTTTAGAAGGCCAATCTTTCAGTGAACATAGTTCAAGTTCATGAACAATTTATTCATTGTATAGTGAGTGATTCAGTGATTGGATACCAAATTATGTTGATAGTAGTGTATGCTAGACACAACTTGCAGGAAAGAGCAAGTTTATGGTGTGACTTACAACTGATAGGGGGTAGGTTCAACTTCCATGGCTCATAAGTGGTGACTTCAACAATGTCCTATGATGATAGGTTAGGACAACCGGTTACTATGAATGAGGTGAAATAATTCTAGGATTGTATTGACTCTATGCAACTGACCCGATTGAAGATAAAAGGTTGCTTCTATACTTAGTGCAATAAGCAACATGGAAATGACAAGGTATACAGTAAGATTGGCTGGGCCTTTAGGAACTTTGAATGGATCAAGGACTATAGGCATGTGGAATCTGATTTCCTAGGACTTAGGGTGTTAGATCAACCACCTATAGTGTTTCAAATATGGAGAAGAAAGAATACACATCCTACGCCATTCAAGTTGTATATGGTAACAATGGAACACAAGGAGTTTCAATCTATGGTGGATAAAGTATGGAAGCAGAAGCTAGGAAATGACCTTATGGATAGCATATGGCAGAAGTTACAATAGTTGAAAACAGTGAATAAAGGATTAAAAAGGGAGATAACAAGCTATGAGAAACGATTAAGTCAAATAAGACAGCAAATGGAGTATACTCAGATTAATTTGAAGCTTGATCCCTTTAATCGGGATTTGATTGAAAAGGAAAACAAGACCTTGTAGGAACTAGAGAAATGGAGTATAACAGAAGAAAGAGTTCTGAGACAGAAGGCAACAGTCAACTGGATAGGCTATAGGGATTCAAACTCCAAATAGTTCTATGCACAACTAAAGATCAGAGCAAGTAAGAACTTAATTACTACCGTGTATAATGATATGAGAGCTAGAGTCATAGAATCTGAAGCTGTAGAAAAACAATTCATCACCTTTTTCAAGCATATTATGGGAACTGACACTAGGATCAAGCCATGCCCTAATACCAAATTCATCAAAGCAGGAGTGCTTATCATTGAAACAACAACAGGATCTAATAAAGGAAGTACATATGAACAGGTTGATGAAGTAGTGAAAGACATGCCAAATGATAAATCCCCTAGAGTTGAGGGCTTTCCAATAGAGTTTTTTAAAATGCATTGGGAAGAAGTGAGACAAGATGTATATAATGATGTATCGTTCTTTTTTCAAACAAGCAAGATGAAGCAAGCATGGAATTGCACAACCATAACATTGATTCCAAAAGTTCCTGCACCTACAACCTTGAAAGACTGTAGACCTATTGCTTGTTGTACTACTGTATACAAAATCATTGCTAAGATTCTGACTAATAGGATCAAAAAGGTAATGTGAGCACATAATTTGTTCCCCATCTGAAATACTCCTACAAATTAAAGAAATAATTTTTTTCAATTATTTGCAATTATAGGATTTTGTAGGAATTTGTGTTAATTATTTGCATCTTCTGTGCATGTTTATTTTTATTAAAATGATGAAAAAATATAAAAATACCATGCATTGCATTTAGTATTTGTTTCAATGATATTAGGATTAATTAGTTAATTAATTGTTCTATTAAACTAAAAATCATAAATATGGCTCACTTTTACATCTTTCATCTTTTAATTCTAAGTCAATCGTGTTTCTTTTTAAATTTAGGATCAATCAATTTTTATAAAGTTTATAATTTGATAATTAGTTTTATTTTACAACTTATATTAAATTACAAATTTATTTTAGGATTTTTAATTAAATAAAAGAAGAAAAAGAAGAAGAAAATTAAATAAATAAATAAATGGGGACTTTTTAAACAAAAATCAAATTTGGGTCAAGTTATAGTTTTGAGTCCAAGCATTTCAATACCCCTCCCAAATATTTCAACCCAAACCCATCCCAAATCTGAGCCCAAAACACCAAATTACACGCCCCAGCCCAGACCCGCCCATATTCCCCATTAATATATAAATCCCATTATAATGTTTTCCTAAAAAACCCTAAATCCAAGAGACCCAGAAACAATGCAAACACTGTTCACCTAAACTCACCCCACGCATTTTTAGCTTCTCTCTTCCTGCCACATATTGTAACGGTTTCTGACACGAAAAAAATTTCCCATCTCACTTGCCCGTTTTCGAGCTATATCACACGATTGGGAGGTTCTGGAGGACGTGGATGAGTGAGAGGCGTAGGATCGATTTCACTCAACCCGAGCCTCATATTCATCATGTGCTCGTTTTCAAAAGGACCTCATCCGATTTTTAAAAGACAAGAGATTTTTTCAAAAATTTAGGGGCAGAGAGGTTAAAAAAAGTTTTGAAATGTTTCTCCAACTCTTCTTATTCTTTTCTATATGTGAATCTATCAATGCTATGTTTTATGTTCTCTTTTCTACCTCACATGTCCTTCTCATGTGTTCTTATGTTTGCCTTATTATGCATATTCTTCTATTGTCCTTTGTTCTTCCTTCTACTGGTTTCTATATCATGTTTTCACATATTTATCTAATGTGTTCGTTTACCCCTGTGTTTCTTTACTATATTTCCTACTAAGCTCTTAGTTCTTTATTTTCCTTCTTCTGGACTTTGTTTGAGTTCTTTCTAGACATGTTTATTTACTATTTCCTTAAGTTTATACTACCTCTTTGTATTCTAAACTTGTTTAAGTTCCAAGTTTATACTACCTCTTTGTATTCTAAACTTGTTTAAGTTCCAAGTTTTTCTTAAAACATGTTCTTTCTCATGAGTCTCTGAAAGAGACCTCTGAGCCTATTTTAGTTATTTGTCTTCTCGTCGCTGCATCTGATTCGAGTTGAAAACCTTAGGAATTGTGGTTTTTGGCGAGTTTGGACTTGTGTTTGGACTAGGGGTTCTATTATGAGACCCTGGATTCTCTCAAACTAAGTCTGAGTCTATGTACTGAATTTGAACCTCCTTATTTGTGACTCTGAACTTTTCGATACTAGATTCTTTCTAATTGTCTTGACAGTTCTTTCTTGTTGGACATGTCTATATGCTTTATATATGAGGAATTCTTCCTTCAAAAAAGGATTTTGCCAATTTGTGATTGAGTTAGAATTTCTTTTAATAAGGTTCGATTGATTGTTACTATTTTTTAATTAAACTTTTCTTCACATTTTCTAGTTGGACTCATTCATAACAAAACTCAATTTCTGATTTTTACTGTCTGTTGATTGTTTGTCTTTCGTTATTTGCACAAACTGTGTTGCTACCAAACTCTTTCCTTAAATAGTTTCTGTGTATTTGCCCTTCTTGTACTACTTTGAAAAAGATTTTTATAAAATTCTTTCCTTATTTATTCTGCACGTTTGAAATAAGAATCCCTTAATAAAAAGGAGACTTTATGTAATTGATTTAAAAACTCTTTTCTTACCTTTTTCTTACTTGCTTTATGTGCTATAAAGGGTACGACCTTTCAGCACTTTAAGACATCTGGAGTCCAATACTCTAACACACAACACTTTCAATTTCAATACTCCTGCACCCTCACTCTCTTCTGAAATCTTCTGGCTGTGTGTTTGCAATTTGGCTTTACTACTGCTATTCTCTCTTTGTTTTCCTGAAACTAGTATGTTCGTTTTCAGCCTCATCCCTATGTGTTTGCTTTACAGTTTCTACACTCTTGTCTATTTTGTTGTTTATGTTCAGTATTAAATATGTTGTTCTCTTTTCATCGCTTGCTATTATGAATTCCCTATACACTTATTTCCTTCTATGTGTTTGAGTTAAAGTCCAGGCCTGACAGCATCCCAATTGTTGCTCATGTTTGGACTTGATCCTTCAATGGATCCTAACTCCCAAACAATGTGGCTAACAGGATGGTTGGGGTGTGCCAGCTAATTTCAAGGTATGACGACCAGCCTATCATGGCTTTTTCCAAAAATCCCCTCTATGCACTTGCACTCTCTCTTAGATTCTAAGTTCTGCCCCCCTCCTACGAGCCATGCTTTGGGACCTTGAGCTCCATCTGAACTTGGACATTTGAGGTCTGGACCTTCTATACTACACTATAATATAATTTTGCAATATATATTTGGGTGTAAGCACTGCCCGGAGTCCACTAGAGACTCTTAGGGAACTCTGACACATCCCAAATAAGAGAAAGGCTTTGGAATCTGATCTTTGGAGTTGGTTTACTTCATGTTTTAGACGGAAGTCTGAATCAAGTTCTCCTTGGCTGGATTTTAGCTTTCTGGTGTATTTTCTTACTTTACTGTATTTATTCTAGGATGTAATAATTTGTAATAACTCATGGATTTTATAGTGAAAAGGGGCGGATTACTTATTCTATGCATAAGTGTCATGATCCTAGTCCACCATCCGTGAACACATCATGACGGCACCCAGTAACGAGGACTAGGTAAGCCTAACACTGCGGAATTAACAACATTCACGATAACAATAACTTAAGAACTAAGTAACTTAAAGAAATATATATAATTTGTCACTAGGCACATACTATTCACACCACAATTATGTAACAGAATCCCAAAACCAGAATCTCAATGAAAAACAGGAACAAACTAGCTAACTACATGATAGAATAGGAAGGAAACTCTTCGGTCTGCGGACGTGGCAGATACATCTCAAGTCTCTGAAACTCTCTCCTGAATCATGGATAGTGCACCTGAGCAGAGGTACCTGGATCTGCACATGAAACATGCGCAGAAGAGGCGTGACTACACCACAGCGGTACTCAGTAAGTGCCAAGCCTAACCTAGGTTGGGTAGTGACGAGGAAGGTCAAGTCCCTACTGAGATAAATATAATATATGATGAGATAAAGAAAAATAACAGTATAGGTAAAATCTACAGCAAGAATCTAAATAGGATAAATAAGTGAAACAACAATAGGAAAAATGGAATGAAACAATACAAGGAACACTACTCACAACAGGAAATAATAACCGGGGATATTTTGATATCCTCATTATATCCGCTAGGGATCTCTTGGTATCCTGAGGATCTCTTGGTATTCTCATTATAGTCACTAGGGATCTCTTGGTATCCCGAGGATCTCATGGTATCCTCATTATATTCACTAGGGATCTCTTGGTATCCCGGGGATCTCTTGGTATCCTCATTCTATTCACTAGGGATCTCTTCATATCCCGAGGATCTCTTGGTATCCCCATTATATTCGCTAGGGATCTCTTCATATCCCGCACCCTCTGTCTAGAACATATCAAGTGCAGGGGGATCTCCAGAGAGGCCAACCCGTAGTCCCAATTTAAAAACACACAATAGCAATCCAAACATTGGGAAAGATACATAACTCAGGACAAGAAATAAGAAATACTAGCAAGCATACTACGGGAAGTACAAATGGGAGAGTTTAACACTTAGGCAAGCAAGTCAACTGGACATGCCTCTCTAACTAGCATAGAATAGACTCACAATTTAAAATGAATAGGTAAGCAAGAAAGTTCAATTTAAATACTCCAAGTAAAAATAGTTTTTCCAACAATGTGCTCAAGTACGCGCTCGTCGCCTCACGTACGAGAAATTTAGTTAACAAACACCAAAGGACCCCACATAAGGTTTGACAAGACACTTACCTCAATTGGCTCCGAAAATCAACTTGAAATCACTCTTTTGCCATGAGTATCCGACTCCAAATGGCCCAAATCTATTCATTTCAATTACATCTTGTAAATAACATCTCAAGTAACTAATTTTACTATTTAATTTAAACCTAAGAAGCAAATTTAGATAAAATAACCAAAATTCCCCTCGAACCAACGTGGTCAAAACCCGAGGTTCGAACTAAAATCTGGTTGCCCCATTCCCCACGAATCCAATTATGTGATTAGTTTTGAAATTTAACCTCGAATTGAGGTCCAACCCCCAATTTAGCAAAACCCTAGGTCCTACCCCGAATTTACCCGTTAAAACCTTCGATTTAATGTTGAAATTATGTTAAAAGGAGTTAAGGAGTGAAGAAAATGAGTTAGAAACCACTTACCAATCGTTTTGAAGAAGAAGTATTGCTTAGAAAATCGCCTCTAAGGTTTTGGGTTTTTGAAAAGCGAGAAATAACTGAAAAATCCCGTGTATTTATACTCCATGAACCTCCAGCGAGGACCGCGCGAGGATGACCGCGGCCGCATTGCTGGAGCTGAAAGTTGCAGGTCCTCTTAGGTCAGCAGCGCGGGCCGTGCAAGGGTGACCGCGGCCGCACAATCATGACCGCGGCCGCACTGGAACCTGCAGCTCGTGCCCAACCTGCAATATCTGGTGACTTAAGTCTAAGACCTCCCGGAACCTACTCGAAACTCACCCGAGCCCTCGGCGCTCCAAACTAAATATGCACACAACCTCAAAACACCCTACGGACTTGTCCGTGCGATCAAATCGCCAAAATATATCATGAACATCATATTGAGCCTCAAACTCATGATCTCTTCCAAATTTTTCATATGACATAAAATTCCAATTTCGGGTCCGAAACACGTCAAACAACGCCCGTTTTCAACCAAACTTTAATAGTTCTCCAATCATATATAAGAATTGTACCGGGCACCAGAACCAAAATACAGGCCCGATACCCCAGTCTTCCAATCAAATTTCTTTTCCATTTCCTTAAAGTATTTCCAAAAAATAATTGCACATAAAAATTCATTTCTCGGATTTGGGACCTCGAAATTCAATTCCTGGCAACGCTCAAGTCCCATATTTTCCTACGGACCCTTCGGGAGTGTCTAATCAAGGGTCCAGGTCCGTTTACCCAGAATGTTTATCGAAGTCAAATTTGTTCAATTTAATATCAAAATTCTTTATTTTCCACACATAGCTTTTCGATTACGTGCCCGGACAGCATACGTAAATCGAGGCAACCCCAGATGAGGTTTTCAAGTCCTCAAAAGTACAGAATAGAGAATAAATAAGTGGTGACCCCATTGGATCGTCACAATAAGGGTAGATACCATGGTCATAGGTATTTACTTCTGCACTTTCATATAGAAATCATGCTTTAAGTTGTGCACTTTCATATAGAAATTCTGCTTTAACTTATGCACTTTCATAAAGAAACCATGCTTTAAGTTATGCACTTTCACATAGAAATCTTGTATTGCGTTATGCATTTTCAAATAGAAATCATGTGTTAAGTTCCGCATTTCTACATTTTCATATAGAAATTCTGTTTTAGGTTCTGCACTTCTATATTTTTTTGAAAGCCATGTCTATGAACTTTTGCACTTCTGCATCTTAGAAATCTTGCCTATAAGTTTTGCATTTCATACATAATATAGCATATTGGTCGCTTATTCATTTTTGCATCCCATATAGAGAACCTATCTATAGGATTTTGCATTTTTGCCAATCATATAGAAAGCATTCCTATAGGGCTTCCTGAATTTTTCATACGTATCTATCACTAGGAAGATGATATATAGGTTTAAATAATAACATCAGTATAGTAGACACCATGTCTATAGGATTATTGTATTTCTATAAAGGTTAAAATTAGTCACGCTTAGAAAGCATGCCTATAGGATTAATCAACCAATCTGAATCCCTCAACTCGTTTATAAGTTTAAAATTGGTAACAACAGTGCTTAAATGCTTGCAAAATTCATGTTCCTGCTGTTAATAAATCTGCTCCTGAAATCAATATCTCTCTCTCGTGTTTAGATACCATGCTTATACGTTTTACCTAGGCAAACTATAAGGTAAATTAGTTAATTGAACCAGACTATATTAATTCCAGCCAGCAGGCCGGTCTGATTCCGGTTTCTTATCTGAAATGTGTAAACCAGTTTGCCTCCTTATAATTTAAGTTTAATTCGACCATATCCGGTATCTGCAAGACATGCTAAACAACATGTCGTTAAGTGGGGAGGCTTATCTGAGCCTTTTAAGTTGTTATGTGTTTCCCATAATTTGCTTTATGTATTTTTGTTTGTCACTTTAGAATTTTATCCTTTTAAACCACACAAAACCCAAATTTCCCTTCTCTTTAGGACTATTAGTCTCAAATGCCTCCAATACTAATAGAATTGGGGCGGGTATTAGCAGGCAATAATAACGAAACCATTCTGAGTTTAATACCTCAACAGGGTGGGAAAGGGTAGATATGGATATGATGACCGGTGCGCCAATATCACGTGTATACCCTTTTTGAGGAATGATTACCATGTATTGCATTGGTGTGATCCATATTATTTGTAAACCTAGGGCCCCTCCCCCTCCTTTTATTTATTTATCACTTTTCAGAATTTTCGAACCATTTCGTCAAAATTTCAGCTTTCTTTGTTTTTCTCCAAACTTATTTGCAGCCATTATGTGACAATCCCTCATATCTGAAATCCTGTTTTCTTGTTTGTTACTTGTACTTGAAATCACAATTTTAGCATGGTCGGGAACCACACTAGTGCATTTTGAGGGGTGCCTAACACCTTCCCCTCGAGATAATTTCTAGCCCTTACCCAAATCTCTGGTTTCTAAATCAAAACCCTCTTAGTGTCCTAATGCACTTAATCATTAGGTAAAGACTCTTAAATTCAAAAAACTAATTCCCAAAAGGGGAACGAGTTGTCTTCCTAAATGTCATAAACCTAATTTCGCGAGAAAAAGGGGGCGTCGACAAAATGGCGGCTCTGCTGGGGATTTCTTTAAGGCTTTTACCATTTCATGCTATTTGTGATTTTATGCTCCCTTAAATATCTTTAATGTCTTGAAATGTTTATTTTCTCCTAACTCAAAAACTGGCTTGGCTCGTCGTTTCTTTTTTTTAATGCTTTCTTTACCGCTTTTCTTTAATACCGTTGTAATTATGAGCAATTATTGTAATTATTACCTATGAACGTACAAATACGTGACAACTTATTTAATTATTGTGAATGCATATTCAACATCATCTTCCACTCGTGCCAAGCAAAATACCATAGCAACGGTTATAATGAGTGGTTTCGTCCTTCCGATATTGTTACCCCCTAAATTTGGCAAAAGCATATTTGTGGTAAAACCAGTTGATCAACGGTGTAGTCGAGGTTATGAGCCTTCCCCTCTTGAGTTCTCTGCTTAAGGGTACCAGTCTAATGCCCCATAGAAACCTTACTCTATTTAATTGTGCATGCATCACTGTCAAAACCTAGCCGAGTCAGTTATGTCATCCGTATAATGACTCTTTAAGAATAGCCTTGTCTAAAGTCCATAAGATTTTCCCAAAAACCCAAACATATGCTACCACGTTTTGTGCATTTATTTGGAGAACTAAATGCTTGCTATGCCAATTATTGATATTTAATAGACGATTCTGGTGGGGGTAAGGTCCTAACCCTTTGTTTTGCAGAAATATAAGGCACAAAGTCTCCAGTTTTGGCATGATTAGCATATGCCCACTCTTGCTAGACTGGTGGAGGAGTCATTCGTCAAATGATCAAATCAATGAACGGAAAGATAGGGCCACCAAAGCTAGCGAAAAGCTGGAATACAATCTGCTGGAATTGGAAGGAAAAGTGAGGAAGAGAGCCACCGATTGCCAAAACGCTGTGGGAAACGAAGGAGAACACTTGGAAAACGCATTTTTACTGGTGAACCTACGTGAACTCGAGGATTTGATCAACGAGAGCATTCAACCTGGGGGAGGTCCTTCTGGGACGAAATAGATAGGAGTTTTTTCCTTTTGCTTTGATAAATGTAATAAGGCCATTGGCCAGTAGTAACATGTTTTTCCTATTATTTAGTATCATTTTGGGGTTCGTCTTATTTTCTATCAATAAAATGAGGCATTAAGCATTATAAGTTCTCTAAATAAATTTGTCGCTAGGCCTATCTCATGCACAACGAGGCTTCCAAATTAGGACACGATTTACATTCCTACACTATGTGTTTATATACCGCAGCATCTTCTCTTATAATCCTTATTAACTTGCTACCTTTTATTCCCCTCCCCAAAGTTTAGTTTTTGCACTTTGGCATTGTCATCATATTTCACAAAATCCAAGGGCCTTCCACCTACTCCTTCTCTGAGTCCCCTTAGAAACAGATACAAGGGAAAAATGGAAGATTTGAGCAACACCAAAAAGGAGAACTCAGCCGAACGAGTAGAGGTTACTCAGGGTATGCAGGTTTCCAACGAAAGTGCCTCCCAAATCAAGCAGAAGTAGTTGAAATTCAAAGAAGAACTGGACCAAGTTCGGAACTTGGCAAGCTAAACGGTTTCCCTCACCACCCCAACTTTCCTAACACTCAAAACCCCACATGTGCGCTAATACCACGTGTAGCCCCTCTTTTGAGGAGTGATTACCGGGTATTAAATTGATGTGATCTATATTATTTGTAAACTTAGCCCCCCTCCCCCTTCCTTTTATTTGTTTATCACTTTTCAGAATTTTCGAATCATTTCCTCAAAATTTCAACTTTCTTTGTTTTTCTCGAAGCTTTAACTTATTTGCAGTCATTATGTGACAATCCCTCATATCAGAAATCCGTGTTTGCCTATTTGTTACTTGTACTTGAAGTCACAATTTTAGCATGGCCAAGAACTACACTAGTGGATCTTGAGAGGTGCCTAATACCTTCCCATCGAGATAATTTCTAGCTTTTACCCAAATCTCTGGTTTTTAAATCAAAGCCCTCTTAGTGTCCTAATGTACTTAATCATTAGGTGGCGACTCTTCAATTTAAAAACCCAATTTCCAAACGGGAACAAGTTGTCTTCCTAAATGTCATAAACTCGATCTCGCGAGAAAAAGGGAACGTCAACGGCAAGAACAAATCGTCCATCACATATGACATCCCATAGCTCAGAATCTTTAGCCATAATGAAGTCATGAATTATAGTTTTCCACCATTAATAATATTTTCCATTGAACCTAGGTGGTCTATAAGTAGACTGGCCTTCTTCGAAGTTTGGAGGAGCATCCATGAGGATCCATTCTAGGTGTTAACCTGGTAGAAAGAACCTGCTCTGATACCAATTGATAGAATATACGGTTCCATCAAACTCTATAGAGAACAAGGTTCTCTATCATGTCCAACAGTACACATACAGATACCAGTAATTAAATAGCAAGAGGAATTTACGTGGAAAATTTTTAGCTCAACGGGATTAAAAAATACGACCTAGCCTTGTAGGATTTAAACTTTACTACTGGCCACCTTTTAGATTACAACCTATCCAACCTAGGAATTAACCTCTTAATCCCTCACTAACTTGTAATATTCTATTACAAGCCACTTTGTAATAACTCTATTACAAAGACTTCACAATATGACTAACTCTAAACAAGACTAAGACACACTGGTTTAAGGTTTACAAATGGGTTCCTATAGAATTCTTCTAAACAACCGAGATAGGAATTACAACTAAAGAACTATTACAAAGTTACAACTCAACTAAGAACATACAATAACTCTATGTGGGAACTGGTCCATAGTTGTTTTGCTCTTTGTTCTTGAAGCACTTTGAAACATGCTGGATGGTCATTTATGAGCTTGTCAAAATGTTCAAGTTGTTGTTTTACCTCCCTTGCATGTATATATACATGTGTGACATCACTTACAATGACGCAAGCAAGGTAAATGAAAAGTATTCCCTGGAAGGTTGACTACAGAACTGTTCTGCACGGTAGCTTGTGCAGGCAGCAACTTTCCAGCTGGAAAATTGACTTCGTGCAGTCTCCTCGGGAACTCGTAGGGACCTAGTCCCTCAGTTGTTCCTTCCACTTCTGAACGGTTGAATCATGTTCCCAGCTTAATCCCATCCTGGGATCTTATGAACTTGAGGTCTTGTGAATGTGTAACAAGTTCCTTATTTGGTTCTAGATAGAAAGTTTGTTAGATCATCAAAACATAAAGTGAAGTACTTATAAACAAAGTTCATGTAACCTCTCAACTTGTACTATCAATCCTTGGGATATTGTATGGCAACTCAAATATTTCATTTATTAGTTACTTATGAACTTTAGTAGGACAGTTTAACTACTGTTTGGTTTACCTAGTGGGTTGGATTAGGTGTCATCACGACTAGGCTTAGAATTTTGATTGTGGCAAGTTGGTATCAAAGCTCTGAGTTTATGGGTTCTATGAGTCATGGGTACGTAGCTATTTGATTCCTTCAGATTGGTATGATAACGTCCATATCCATCCTCGAGAGGCTACATAGTATATAGGAAACTTTCTATTTTTTCTTTTTGTATCATGTGACATTGATTTAGCTTGAAGTGTATATCTTTGATTTCCTTCCATCCACCTGTATGTTATGTTGAGAACTCGGTATCAGTTGTGCATTGATGGATTATAATGTTATGGATGAGCTGTGAGATGTGTTCCCTGTGTTACGGGGATAGGCCAGTCTAGAAGACTTGAGGCCAAGTTCAGAACACAACATGGGCTCGATCTTTTTAGTTGTGTAAGTATATACTTTTAGACTTATCTGTCCGATAGTGTCTCTAGGAGTGTGATTGATGGATCAGTGAGTGTTTGGATAGCTATATGATGAGTACTATGTGACTGAAGGATGTGCTTAGATGGTCTTGATGTGACAAGAAGAGTTTTGCTTGGGATGTGAAAGGACTATGGATGCTTGATTTCTATCTTGATGTGTTGTAGAGACTTGAGTTATTAGTGTGTTAGGAATCTTAAGTGCTTCTTTATGGAATGATGTATATTCTTATATCTTATTAACGAGTTTAGCCTCGGAAAGAGTAAGTAGTTGCATAGTGGTCGTGACCATGATATGGTCGTAGAGAGATGCCAGTTTGAGCTAAGCAGGTGCATTATCTCCTGCGGGGTGGACTAAAGACGTGTAATACTAATGATGTTTCCGTGAAGATTTTTCTTTCTACTAGTGAGTTATATGTGCTGCAATTTGAGTATGGATATCTTGAGTAAGTTAGCACTACTTCCATGAGGATGAGTATGCGCTTAACAGATGATTTGAGGTATTTTATGATTATTGTTATATGAGCTTAAGAAAGATTAAGATAAACTATAGTGTGAGATCATGGCCATGATAGAGCAAGGGTATTATGGATTATCAGATGTCATGCAGCGGAGGAGTCTGTTATCTTCAATCAAATTGTATAATCATGTTTCATATTAATTTTAGTCTACGGCATATTGTGGATCACTTATGAATTTTTAAGGGGGTTGGATTTAAGATGGTGTTGGAAAGGAAATAGCGGGATGCATGATGTACCATAGATTTTTGTCATACAGGAATCATGGAATGATTCGGGTTTGTTATTCTTGGTGGATGTAGTGTACAAGGAGAAAAGATTCACTCGTTTCTTAAAGGTGGGGTGACTTCTTTAGGTGCTTGTGTGCCAATGGAGCACAAGTTGTTTGGCTCATTTTGAGGGTGCATTAAAGACTAAAGAAAAGTGGATGATTCTCGAGAACGTTTTAATGAGTTCCAGATTCATAGGCAGTATTTGAGGGTTCTACTGATTTGTATATGTCTAAGATCTTAAATTTGCATTTAATGGTGTCGATACTTACGGTTTTTCTTTATCATTATTAATTCTACATTTCAGTATCATAGAGATTAGAGAAAAAAACTTCAAACTCACAGAAGTTCTCTTCAGCATGGGTATCTTGGTTGTGGTACAATTGTGTTTCTAAGAGGGAATACAACGACTTATGTTCCTTAAGACGACATGGTTTCATGCTAGGGTCACGTGGCGTGAGCTTTGGGTTAAGTAACTAATGTACTAGCAAGGAGAAGTGCTAACATGAAGGCAAGACAAGAGGAACTCGAAGAAATGGGTTGGCTTGGTAATGGTTTGGAAAGCTTGCGCTGCCTCATAGCCTCGCAAGGGTATATCAGATATTCCATATTTCTATTCTTCGAATGTACCATGGGGATAGATAACATTCTTCAACATGATGTCGCTTGATGAAAATTTGTCCTATAAGGAAGAGTCGGTAGCTATTCTAGACCAGCAGATTCGTAAGTTGAGATTGAAGAGTTTTTCTTCTGTGAAAGTGCAATGGAAAGGTCACCCAATAGAGGAGGCTACACGAGAGCCTAATTCCGATATGCAGAATAGATATCCCCACCTATTTACCCGTTTAGGTTCTTTTCTATGTCTGTTCGAGGGCGAACGTGTCTTTTAGAGTGGAGAATGTGATGACCTGATAGCTCGTTTTGAGTACTAGACTTTATTTATGAATTTCAAGATCACACATAGCTTCATTTGATGTTTCTTCATTTGTGTGCATGGTTCATGTTCTTTTCAAAAAGTTTTTGTGCAAAATTTTGAAGAAAATAAGATGTTTGGCTTAAAAAGTGGCTAGAGTTGACCACGATAAATATTTTTATAAACGATCTCAGATCGGTATTTTGACGATTTTGGTATATTTGTATGATATTTTTAGACTTGTACAAATATTTATTTTGGGTCCGGGGTGACCCGAGCATATTTCGGCGCATTATGTGAAAGATTATAAAATTTGAGTTTTTAAGATGAAAACTTGACTTTTGATGATTGATTCTTGTTATTTGATAATACTTTGATGATTTGAGGTAGCAAGCGAGTTTTTAGGATGCTATTAAACTTGTGTGCATGTCTAGCTTGGAGCCCGAGGACTCGGGTGAGTTTCAAATTTGTTACGGAAAAGTTTGGAACTACTAGTGCAAGGCTTTGCTGGTGCAAGCCTACAAATATCGCGTTTACGATACTAGGATTGCATTTACTGGCCTTGCTTTTGCAGTCACAAAATTGCATTTGCGATAAAGGGGCTGGGTTAGGTGTTTTTACATTTGCGAAGGAAGGCTCATTTTTGCAGATGAGGGTCGTTCGCATTTACGAAGAAAGGTTCACTTTTGTATATGAGGGCTATTCGCATTTGGGATCACTGAGCATCTAGAACATCTTCGCATATGTGAAGTTTATTCCACATTTTTGATTGGTTGGGGGATTGCATTTAGAGAAATTTTTCACATTTGTAATGTTTGACTGTCTGATGCACTAATCGCATTTATGATCAGTGTGTCATATTTGCAGATATCGCATTTGCAAAAAAGTATTTGCAAATGCAACATCTATGGCTGGGTAACAAAGGGAAAAATCGGGAATTAACTCATTTTATATTATTTCTCAACCCCAAACACCATAGATGCAATTTTGAAGAACTTTTTCTTCCCAAATTTATTAGTAAATATCTCTAGTTACTGTTATGATGGCTTTTTTGGTATTTAGTGTTAGGCGCATCACGGTTCTACGGTGGAAATTTGAGATTATGACAAGCTCACGCGGTATCACAAGGATAATTTGTGATTATAATATGTCACACATTGAGGTGATTTTTGTTTTTTATCTTTTGTTAGAACGGTTGATACATTGAACTTTTTATTTTTATTTTTCCTTAATTGATCTTAGCTTGTGTTTTACGTGTTTTGGTAAAGTAGTCGTTATCACCTGTCTATTCTTTGTCGTTAATTAACTAATTATGTTTTTCGTTATTAGTTTTATATTAATATTTTGCTCAAATTATTGTCTAGTGAGTATCTTATTTGAACCTCGTCACTACTTCACTAAGGTTAGTCTTGATATTTATTGAGTACTAATTGTGATATATGCATATTACGCTTCCGCACATTTTTGTGCATATCCAAGTACCACAGAATGAGTTGGACATTAGTGAGCTAATTTGTGAGTTGCTGCAAAGACTTAAAGGTACATTTGTTGTCCGCTCGCAGGCCTTGAAGTCACCTTCTAATGTTCTTTTCTACTGTTTATTGTGTCTCCAAATAGTATTTTATTTAGACATTTCTAGTGTATTCTCATAATAGCTTATGACTCCGTATTATCAGTTTTGGGATGTATGACTGTTGATTATTGTGGCTACTTATGGCAATATTCCAGTTTTGTTATTTAACAATTAAATTGTTTATTTTCATAATTTTTATCATGTGTTAGGCTTATCTAATCTTAGAAATTAGATGCCATCACGATTCTTAATGTGAAATTTTGGATCGTGACAATAAATATTCTAGACTCACGTAGATACTTATCATCTATGTATGTGTGTCGTGCATTTTACACATACATAGGACGTGATAGCAGGTAATTGAATACTTGGAAAGTAATTGATTGATGTAAAGTTTGAGTCTTTACTACTTATTGCATATCTTTTTTATATGCGAAATTTATATATTTATATATGCTTTGACCTTGTTATCCCGAAAAAAATATATATACTTATTATCCTCCTCTTTAACTGTCAACCTTATAATTGATATCCATTATTCCTTGGTTGTTTCTTTGTTATTGTATGTGCATATGATTTGCACAAATTATATAATGTGAGCATCCTTGATTAAAACATCGTTATTATTTCGTTGAGGTTAATCTTGATACTTAATAAGTACATAAAATTGGTGTACTTATACGATGCTTCTGCACCTTAAAGATTTTGGAATTGAGCTATTACTGAGTTCCCGAGCGAGCATTAAGGATCGGTCGATATTTCGATTATTAGCTGTCATTTTATTTATGATAATAGAAGTTGTATTTCTGTTAATGTATATTCAAACATATAGCATATTTTCTTCATACCAGCACTATATCTAGTTTTTTAATGACTCGTGATGTGTCTTTCAATTCTTAGGGTAATTTGTATTAATTAAATTATGCCTTCTTATTTCATTATTATTTGATAATATTTAGTTTGAGTTGTATTTTTATTGATCGGTTTGTCTAATGGATTGAGTTAAGTAACATTACGATCCCGATAAAACTTAGATCGTGGAATTAGGATATCGATATTATGGTATAATTAAGAACTGATTTACTTACTTAAAAATAGAGGATCCGAACTTTGTAACCCTCTAGGGATAAGCCACAGAAGTTACATTCTTACAAGAAGAAGAAAAAAATTGTCTTCTATTTTGGAATTACTTTTCTATTTTCTTGTAAAGAAACTTTGAGAAAAGGAAAGGACAATTTTTCTTCCAACTTCCTAGACATTAGTTCTCCATTGTGCACTGAAAGATGAAGATAGCCATGATGATTAAACTAGTACGTGGACACCCTTATTAAAACATGTATTTTTCTTAATAAAGTACAAGAAGAAGCATCATCAACTAATTAACAAACATTGAATAAGTCAATGAATCTTGTCTTTTACTACTTCCACATTTAAATTATCATTTCTTAATACAACAAGTTGAACTACAAACTTGCCCCAACTGCCGGCTTTGAACTTTTATAAGTTTGAAAATCTACTAATCTTGATTACTTCTTTTCCTTTTTATTCTACTTTCTCAATAAACACTACTACATTGGTATATCCAAGTTTTATTATATGTTTTAGTCACCAAATTACGTTCTTTTGATACAAAAAAAAAATGGCATCAGAAATTACCGAAGAAGAAGAAGATTTAGATTCTTTTCGGAAAATGGAGAAAGAAGATCAGAAAAATAGCATAAGAAGAATAATTGAGTACCAAAAATATTTGTTTAGTTCATCTTCTTCTTCTTGTTCATCTTCTGTATCAACTTCTTCCTCTACTCCAGCTTCAACTTCTTCATTTTCATCCTCAAGAAAAAGTAATTTGTTAAATTTGATGAAAGATGGAAGCACATCATTAAGGAGATTATTTGATATGGAGCATACTAGCTTATCAACACATTTTGAATATTATAGTGGATCACCTATAATTAGGCCTATATTATTATGGGGTAGTGATTCAGATCAATATGGAATTCATGATGATCCATGGAATTCCATAAAGCAACATCGTCAACAACAACAACAACAAAAAGATAACATGGATGAATCTACAAGTCATGGTCAAAGAGGGGTTGTTGCTTCAAAAGACAATTTTTCAAAACAAGATTTTATTGACACCAAGAAAAAAATGAGATTTGGTAGGAAGAAATTGAATAGAACTAGGTCATTTAGGAAGTTACCTAGGTTTAGGTTTAATTTATGGAGATGGGGTGGATTTAGATTAAGAAGAATGAGGTTTCTTTCTTGTGGTCGTATTAATTGTTGACATTTACGTAGCAATTGTATAGAAATTTAAATGATAAACATGCATATGGAAAAGAAAGTTAAATGGAGAAAAACTAATGTCTCCCTTTCTTTCTTGAGATTATTGAAGCAAATCTGAAGCTTAAACGAGTATATCAATCTACTTTTGTTTATAGTAATTTTATATTAGCCATTAACCTCTTGTAACCCTCTTTCTATTCTCTAGATTGAAGTAACATCAAAATGTGCAAATGCTGTAGGCTTGTATTGTAGCATGGTCAGATTGGTCAAATCGTTCAAGAACACAACACTTCTAGATTTGGTCCAAGGCAAATTACGTTTTTCTTCAATAAATGATCAATGTGTTGTATTACGTATTCCATTATACATTGCGAAGCTGATATATTTTGAGTATGAACAAGTTACGTATAACGCTCTATCATATTTATCAACAGTACCCAAGTGGGGTTTCTTCAAGAATTATGACTACCTCTACATATCAAACAATGACAAAAAAAAATAACCATACTCCATCCCTTTTTTAACATATAAAAAATCGATTTTTTACATGTAAAATATCTGTCTTTTGCATATAAAAAAATCTAAAAAAGTTATATTTTAAGTTTTAAATTTTTAAAGGAAGGTATTGTACAATATAATTAGCACCATTTAACAAGAAAGACATAGATTATTCCTTGTCTTGTATCTTGAGCTTGTCCAATCTAATTGTTGCTCCCAAAAGCATACGTAAATATATGTAGTCGACAAGTAATATAATGATAAGTTAAGCGTCGAACCCACAGAGACTTATATGAAATATTCATTAAATCATTAAAATTGTTATTCAATCCGGCTAAAATCAAAGTCCAATAATATGATTATATGATACTACGATTCTAAATAATAACTAAATTATTATGTATACAGTATAGATAAGTATTTCAGGGTTGTGATCGATTCACCATTCGTATTGTGTTCTAATTAACTCTCCCCTTCATATAATTCACTCATGGTTGCTAATAAATTGATAAATGCTCTCATAGCCTTCTCCTGAAATACTACTCACATATTCTCAATAGATTAACCTCTATATTCCTATGAAATCAATCTATTAAGAACGCAAGTATTCCAGAGTTGTGATCGATTCACCATTCGTATTGTGTTCTAATTAACTTTCTCCTTCATATAATTCACTCATGGTTGCTAATAAATTGATAAATGCTCTCATAGCCTTCTCCTGAAATACTACTCACATATTCTCAATAGATTAACCTCTATATTCCTATGAAATCAATCTATTAAGAACGCAAGTATTCCAGAGTTGTGATCGATTCACCATTCGTATTGTGTTCTAATTAACTTTCTCCTTCATATAATTCACTCATGGTTGCTAATAAATTGATAAATGCTCTCATAGCCTTCTCCTGAAATACTACTCACATATTCTCAATAGATTAACCTCTATATTCCTATGAAATCAATCTATTAAGAACGCAAGTATTCCAGAGTTGTGATCGATTCACCATTCGTATTGTGTTCTAATTAACTTTCTCCTTCATATAATTCACTCATGGTTGCTAATAAATTGATAAATACTCTCATAGCCTTCTCCTGAAGTACTATTCACATATTCTAATAGGTTAACGTCTATATTCCTATGAAATCAATCTATTAAGAACGCATTAAGATTAAGATATTTAATGAATCATGGTGACTAGGTATATTCCTATTCTAACCACAAATTCGCTCCCCCTAAGGGTTAAGATCACGCTCTCTTCAATTCTTCTCTAATTTAAACATGGCTTTCCCAAGCATAGCATAAATAGTAAATAGAACCTAACTGATGGCCAGACAATTAAGCCATTAAGCATAGAATTGAAAAAACAACCATATATTGGTAAATAATAATCAAGTTCAAGCTAATATCAAACAACAATATTCATGGCTAAATCACAACCCCGGAAAAATGGGTGTTTAGCCACTCATGACGTAATCAAATAATTGCATAAATGTTGAATAATTGAAATACTAAAAAAGTAGATTCGATAGAGTGGACTGGAATAATCTGCTACTAGTTCAAAATATACTGCCTCGATACAGTTTCACAGCTTGGCTGGCTGCTCAAAGGAGGTTACCTACTGTGGACAGATTAGCAAACTTTGGTATTCAACTCCCTTCAATGTGTGTATTCTGCAAACAACAGGTGGAAACTTTCCAGCATCTCTACTTTGAATGTGCTGTTACCAATAGTCTATGGTCCAGAATTGGCTGCTGGTTGGGATATTCAAGATCAGTACTTGACTGGGACAGAGAACTAGAATGGATCTGCAGTAAAGCTCGCAGTCGTGCATGGAGGAATGCCATCACTGCTGCTGCATTTGTGCATGCTGTAGCATTAATATGGCAGGCTAGGAACAAAGCTCGATTTCAGAACTTGACTTATAATGAAGATAGAACAACTAGGAGATTGCATTACTCCTTCACATTCGTGGGAGACATAGCAAAAGCTGGCAGAATGGTCTACGACAACTCAACTACTTTCCGTAACTAACTATTTTTGTGTTGTTACTTGCTGAACTCAAACATATGAGTCTGCGCTTCTTTTGGTAGTTTCGTAGGAACTGAAATGTAAATAGCACCAGTAGCTGACAGTCCAATCGGCTACGTGTAGGAACACTTGTACATCCTTATTTTTGCTATATATAAATACCAAGCTTTAACCGAAAAAAAAAAAGAAAATACTAAAAAAGATAAAGAATTCTGAGATGTTCTTGCTCCTCAATGTTTTTTGTGTGTATTTTTCCTCCAGCGTGTGTCTCTCATCCCAAAATTAGGCTTAGTCTTCCTTTTATACGTGTTGGATAGGTCTAGGGCCGAATAAACCGTGTCCCCAGCAAAATAGGACGAAATCCGCGTCAACAGCGCCAAGCCCGGCGCCAGGCGCCCACCACGGCGCTGCCCAAATTGAACACACTATTTTCAGTGCCACAGATGGCGCCAGTGGCCTCTTTTTCCGGTTTTATTCGTTTTAGCTCAAATATTGCACGTTTCGCTCTCACTTGCTCCCGAATCATTCCTACAAGTAAAAACACTTTAAATTAATATAAATCATAGCATTTAACATCCAAAATTTATGAAGCAAGAGTAAAATATAGGCGGTATATATATATATATATATATATATATAGATATATATATATATATATATATATATATATATATATATATATATATATATATATATATATACTTTAAGCTAAACATCACCGAGGCTTGGGAATACACTTTCAACGGAATAAAAGCTAAGACCTTCAATGTATTAATTACCAGGGATACCATTCAGGCTTTCTGTTTCTGGCATCTCTGGCTTGCCTGAAACAATAAGTTACTCAATAATAAGAATGATAGCACCTCTGTCAAGAATACAATTGCAAAAGCAATGGAATACCATCATGTTGTTAACAATAGTTGTGATCAGCATAGCACAATCATGTGATTGGCCGGAAAGATCATTATTTGTTTTAGAAATAAATTATGTGTTTCGAGGCCTTAAAACCTCCTGTTTATCTCACCTCGATTTACGTGCGCAGTCCAGAAATGTATCTGGAAAGCCACTATGTGAAAATCTGGGGAAAATGATGTTTTTGCTTTTAAAATGAATTTAGTTTGACTTCGGTTAATATTTTGGGTAAACGGACCTGGACCCGTAATTTGACGGTCCCAGAAAGTCCGTAAGACTAAAGCATATTTCCGGAATTGAATTTCGATGTCCCAAGCCTGAGAAATAAAATTTTAAAAAAAATATTTTCTGGAATATATGTGAGTTTTTGGAAATAAAATATGTTTGAATATGATGATATCGGACCCGTATTTTAGTTTCGGAGCCCGATACATGTCTTATATGTGATTAAGTTGAGCCTCTAAAATTTGGTAAGAAACGGGGGTCATATGATGTGAATCGGACCTTCCGTTGCTAAAAATGGAACTTAAGAGTTCATGAGATTTTTCTTTCATTTTGATGCTAAATTCATAGCTATTGATGTTATTTTAATGATTTGATCGCACGAGCAAGCCCGTATGATATTTTTGGACTTGCGTGTATGTTCGGTTTGGAGCGCCGAGGGCTCGGGTGAGTTTTGAATAGGTCACGGAGTGTTTTGAACTTAGGAAAAAAACCGTTGTGTGTTGCAAGTCAGCAGACTTCGCCATTGTGAAGTCTGGCTCGCAATTGCGAGCTCACATTTGCGAACACCCATCGCATTTGCAAAGATTGGGCTGGGCAGGCAACCTTCGTAATTGTGAAGCTTATGTCGCAATTGCGACCTTAGCAGGCATCACATTTGCAAAGAATGGTTTGCATTTGCGAAGAAGGAAGTTATGCATCCTTCGCAATTGTGAAGTATTTGCCGCAATTGCGGTTCGCATTTGCAAACGTATCATTGCAATTTCGATATTTGCACCTGTGTAAATCATAACTTAACAGAAAATTTCTCATTTTTCAAACCCTCTCAAACCTAAAACATCTTTGGGTGATTTTTCAAAGGCAAGTACTCTTTTAAATCTATTATAAGAACAAATTGGTGGTGGATTCAAGAGGTAAAACAGTAGTTGAGGCTTGATTTGTGTTCGTAGCATCGAGGTAAGTGTTTGGTCTAAACTTAGCTTGAGGGATTAGGAGTTGTGTCCTATTTGCTATGTGCTAATTTTAGAATGCGGCGTATAGGCATGGTGACAAATATTTATACATTGGTGTCAAGCATGCCCGCGAGTCTTATACTATAGTTAATGTGACTCTGTTTGTTATTGTTCATGCCTTATATGATGGTTTTTACGAGCCTTATGCCCACGAGCAAGGCTTGTGGAAGTGATATTGGTACTTGAACATTGAAGAGCGTTGGCTCAAGTTGTGAAATAATTTTGTGGAAGTATAATTGGCAATTGAACCTTATAGAGCATTGGCTCAAATTGTGAATTGAGTTGTGAAGTAAATGTGAAAAGAAAAGAGGATTATGATATTGTCTCCCTTGCTAGGATAATATTTTTCTAATGTTATCTCCATTGCCGGAATATTATTGTTTTGATATTATTTTCCTTATCGAGATATGATTGTTATACTATTTTCCTTTCCGGGATTTTATTGTGAATTTGTTGATTCCCTTACCCTTATTGCTTTGTGATTGTTGTTTGGGTGAGGAAGAGTGTTAAAGCACGAAGAGTGATTCCGTGTATGATTTTGTGAGGAAGAGTGTAAAGAACTAAGGGTGATGTCGTGTATGATTTTGTGAGAGAGTGTTAAAGCACGAAGGGTGATGACGTGTTGCACGATGTACCATTCTATACATTTATATAAGTGATAATGCACGAAGGATCATTTCGTGTCATATTTATGTGAGCTAAAAGAACGAAGGGTGATGCCGTGTGATTTATATTGATTATTATGGTGGAGACAAGAGTAAAAGCACGAAACGTGATACAGTGCACTTGTCTTTCATATTCCTGATTTCTACTGATAGTTGAGTTATGGTGTTCTTTACATTTAAATGTTGGTTTCTGTTGCTACTGTTGTTCCTCGCAGCATAACTCCCCCTTCATATCTTTAATTGTACTGTTTTGCCCTTTATTTTCCGTTGTATATGATTAATTGCATAGTTTTATTTGGGTAGTTTGGTCCTAGCCTCGTCACTACTTCGTCGAGGTTAGGCTAGGAACTTACCAGCACATAGGGTTGGTTGTGCTAATACTACACTCTGCACTGTGTGCAGATCCCGGTACTGGAGCTTAAGGACCTTAGCTTTGGGTTGCTGCCTTCAGTCCATTCGGAGATCCGAGGTAGTCCTGCAGGTGTACGTAGGCGCGTATGTGGAGTTTCGCTAGAGCTGGGTAAGAGGGCAAGTGCGAGGGATGTTCCACATCTGCGAGCTCGCGGATACGGGAAGGCGGCAGAAGCGAAGAATGGTCGGATGCCTAGAACTTTGGAGCACAGAAGCAGTGTCTCATGTGCGGAAGGGTAACTACAGGTGCGCATGGCCGAGATTTAAGTAGTTTCCGCAGATTCGGAGTTTTTACTGCTAAAGCGGCATTGCAAGTGCGACCGAATGAGCCGCATATGCAAGAATCACTTGGTAGAGCATAAAACAAAGGTTTAGTCATTTTTCTCACATATGGAATTTTTTAGCTCGGTTGGAGGCAATCTTTGGGAGGATTTTACTTACAATTGAAGAAGTAAGTAAAGTTTGATCACTTTTAATGATAGATATTAATTACCCATTGATTATTACACCTAGTTTATGTGAATTTAAAGTGAAATTTGGGGATTGTTTTAGGCTATGTTACTGGAGAGTGAGATTTGGTGATTTGAGGGTCGATTTGTGGATGGAACTGGATGAAATTAGTATGATGGGACTCATAATTGAATAGGTGTTCGAAATTTGCAAATTTTATCGGGTTATGGGATATTGGAACAGGGTTAAATTTCGGATTGACCTTGCATATTTAATTCAAGACTTTATCTTTATCATTTGAAATTATTTCCTAGTATTAATGGTATTAAGTTTCTTTGGCTAGATTCGAGTCGTTCAGAGGCCGATTTGCGTGGAAAAGGCTTTTAGAGTATTGATTTGCGTATTTTGAGGTAAATAACATATCTAAACTTGAATTTGAGGGTATTAAACCTTAGGAAATATGTTATATAAAAGGTATGGAGGTGATGTATGCACTAGGTAATGGGCGTGTGTGCTTACACTGATATGTTCATGATTTCAGGTGTATTTTAGGTTATTATGGGAATGTTTTGCTATCATGACTTGTTATATCTGTATTTTATAAACCTATATGATCATTTGAGTTCTGATTCACGTTATAAATCATGTCTAGGTTATGTGCTACTTGTTTAGACTTGATAGGGTTATTCTTGTCGTTTCCAAGCTATTTTGCCGTAATTGAACTTAGAAACTCGGTCATGATATTATTCCCGTGTATGATATATTTTTGTCTCAATAATTTCTTATTTGATTCCTCACATGTTGTTGATGACTAGTGTTAGGGTGCATATTGTGAGATGCGGTTAACTGAGACTTGACCAGATAATGACTAAGCTTGAGCCATAGAGCCGATTTGGTATTGATTTAAGGTGATGCATACGCTAAAGTTCATAATGAGCTATGTGTTATTGATTTTGATCAATGTGCGCGCCAGGCTTTACTATTGGTCTATATGATTACGATTAGCACTTGGGAAGGATTCGCTCCTCCGGAGTCTGACATACCAGCAATGGGCACATGCACAATATTTTATATACATGCTTGATGATGGGCAATTATGTCAGGAACCCGCACAATGCTAAGTGTGATTATTCTTGATGGATCCACTATGATATTATTTATTCATCATGTATAATTAGCATGTAGGCATAGAGATATATTTTCCTCATGCTAGCTGGTAAATGAAATGTTTAATCTGTGTTGAGCTTAACTGTATATATGAAAAGCATGCCTAAATTCCTAAAATATGAAAAATATGAAGATAATATCATTGTGTTACTTGCTTCTATTGTTTCTTTTATATTCTGAATCGTTATTGATTATTGATATCAATCTCTAACTGTTGTTTTTAAGCTCGTCACTACTTTAAGCCCAAGGTTAGTTTTGTTACTTATTAAGTACATGAGGTCAGTTGTACTCATACTACATTGTTCACTTCATGTGCAAATCCAGGTACTCCCCAGCGAGGTGATCTCTATACTACTAACAAATCAAGTTTTAGCGACGGACAAATATTGTAGCTAACTAGAAAAATCTATCATTAATCTCATTTAGCGATGGATTATCAAGAAATTCTATTTGTTACGAGCGTCTTAGTGACGGCGTTCATAGATCATCTCAGTGTTTTTGTTGTAGTGCTAGAGTTATGTTGCTACCGGTTTTTTGGAGATTACGAGGTAGTTGATATACCTTCTGCAAACCTTGAATTTCTCTAACATTATTTTTATTATTACTGTTTCACTATTCAGATAGTCATAAGAGAGGATTTCCCTTGTATTTTGATATTCAGTAATTCTCATATACTCGTTGACACCAGATATTTGGGATGATTGTAGCGATTCTAGTTGTTTTCATAAGATATTTTATGATATTTTCTGTTGTTGAGCTATTAAACCTTGTTAAGTCGAATTTATAGTTATTGTGTGACTATTGGTTTTCCTAGAAAGTGGTGGACTGTCGTGAATTCGATGGGCATGGGTCGTGACACTCATCTAGGGGGAAGAGCAAAAGTGTATGACAGGGTTCAGGCAAACCCAATAATTTTAAAGGACTAAAATCCGAACCGTTTAGCTAGCTTCAAATTTTTCTCCACCTTTGTTCAGAACGACATTCCAATGGCTTTACATGATCATGTCATGGAGATATTTGTGGAAGGTAGAACATATAGGCAGACACGTAAACCATCAAAGAATGTTCATTTGAACACCTCAACTAAGCCATCTTCCACCGAAATACTTTTACTATACTTTTACTGCAGTTTAATATCTCCGACCTGAGATTATAAAAAAATTACGCGTTTGATTACGTGCTTCCAGCATGGATAATCTAACTAATTAAAAATTGACACGTTCTTTACTATGACACATAGATTAGTTTACCAGCTAAAACCAAACTTAATTACCCTATTCCTAATTATAACCCCCTTTACACATTTCTAAAATAAAAAATGACCAAAAAAAGCCCTAAGTCCCAAATTTGATTCGATTAAAATCCTACCAAAGTGATGCATGTCCATTAATTTAGCTTCGTGTTAGATATTGAGTGGTAATTAGTTCCATAGGTAAATATCTGTTCAATTTTTTTGATTATGTCCAAATATGTGCTTGGAGAATGATTATCAGTATATTGTCGATGCTGACTTGTTGAAGTGCTGCTTGATTTCAAAATTGAAGTGTTGAAAAGATAAGTCTTTTTAGTGTTTGTATTGTAGTCACTTAGTGGTGGTCTTCTGTGGGAGTTGGGACTAATTTGGGACGATAATTAGGGTTTTCTTAAAGAAATTTGGGAATATTAAAATAGTGATGTCAGAATTTATTGCTGTTTATGTTTACCATGGTGGTAAATTTACCCTTGACCATGACTCGAAATGTGTGGGGGAACAGGAAGTGTTAATAGTTGATATTGATATAGACCACTTTTCTATTCCAAAACAATTATATTATACTAAAAATGAGATATGCTACAGTGGGTGGCTTCTATTACCAAAACCCGAAAACTAAAAATTTTGTCTATCTGGATTGTGATGACAATTATTGAATATTGTGTCTAACCTTGAAAATGGAGACGAGTTACATTTGTTTATTCAACATATTCTTCTAGACCCTGAGGTAGTAGATGATGTGGCCCCTATTAGACTTATTGGTGGTCTAGAAAAAGGTTTAAGTAAAGTGAATGGTGCATCTGGGGAAACAAACAGAAGAGAGGGAAGGGGTTGCTGCTGAAACTAAAGTTAGGGAAAATGTTGTTGATGAAAGTGAAGTGAGGGAAGATGTTGAAGCTGCAACAGAAAAGAGGGAAGAGGTTTCTTCTAAAAGTGAAGTGAGGGAAAATGTTATTGATGAAAGTGAAGTGAGGGAAGATGTTGCTGCTGAAACTAATTAAGGGAAAAGGTTGATGCTGAAATTGAAGTAAGGGAAGATTTATTAAACCGATCTATGTGCTTTTTATGTCAATTTCAGCCTGGTAGTTCGGGTGAAAGAGTTATATGATATGGGACTAAGGTTGTAAAGAATACCAGTGCAGTCAATATTTATCTTGGATTTAAACCTCAAAGGCTTAATTTTAAAGGGAGAAATGCTATAACTACATCCCAGTTACAACAACTAAGTTCAAACAAGAGAAGCCAAATTGGATCTTCAGCAACTACCTCTTCAATTGCAAGTCCAGCCCCTCCAGCGCCATATTTGTGTTAGGATTGTGCTATTTTGGGTTTCAAATCATGTATTTTGCTAAGTATCCAAACTTGGATTGATTATTGCGTCTTTTTTGGGTCAGTTCATGTATTTTGCTAGTTGTTTGGAATTGTTGTAAACACTTTAGCTGGAATGCAATTTAGATGCATCAGTTGGTAGCATTCTGTTTAAATACAATTTAAATTCATCTGTTCAAACACTTTAGCTGGAATGCAATTTAACTGCCTTTGTTGGTAGCATTCTTTTAAACAAGTACATTCGGTTTTGTATGCATTTAGTTGGTAACATCAAATTGCATAAAAACTAAACTAATACGTCATGACCCAAACCCAAACCCAGTCGTGATAGCGCCTTTTGTGAAAACAAGGCCAGCCAATTAAACCCATTTTACTTTTTAACATAGTTAAACAACATAAAGCAGTCTAAAACATAAATTAATAATGCTAAGTAACACATAATATCAATCAAATACGGAAGTAACACCCAACACATCCCTAACCCGGGTGTCACAAATCACGAGCATCTATCAACACTAAATACTCAAATATAACTACAGAGTTTAACCCTGAACTAAGGACATAAATAAAAGAGATATGGAGGAGCTTCAGCTGCGAGCGTCAGCACCTACCTAAAGGCTCCTAGAAGAACTGCGTGAAGCTGGAATGAATCAGCACTCGGGAGCGGGACCAGCTACGCCTGAATCTACACACAGTGTGCAGGGAGTAAAGTGAGAACTCAACCTAAGTGAATAACAAATGTAAATAACAACTGAAATTAAGAATGCACGAAGGCCATAAGGCATTATATAATGAAGCAGTAAAATCATTTAAAAGCAGTAAACCAGTGATAAATCCAGTAAAATCCTTTTCAAAGATAAACAGGTAATTAATAGACAACTTAGGTAAAGTAAACAAATTGAAGTTCACCCGTCGGGCACAGTATTAACAAATATGCCCCTTGGGAAACAACTCAGAACATTTCTAGCTCCATGGGCATAATCTCACATCACAATAGGTACCCGCGCTTACTAGGGGTGTGAAGACTCCTGTAGGGGCTCCGTACAGCCCAAGCAGAATAATAAGTCATCTCATGGCATCAAACTAGGTCCTCGGCCTCGTATCAATCAAGCCACCTCGTGGCGTACATATCTCAGGAGCTCGGCCTCAAATCAGTATCAGCATTTTTTCACAATACAAGCCATCAGCCTTACTCAGCCAAAAATCATCACAAGCCCCTCGGGTGATAGTAAAACAGTATTTCTCAGCCCAAACATTGTTTAAAATATCATTTAAACCTCAAAACTGAGTAAAAATGGCCGCATAGTGAAACAGTGAAAAATAACATGATAGAGTTGAAGTAATAAGTCAAAACAATGAGGAAATAGCAAATAAAAGCGTCGTTGGGTTCAAATAGTTGGCATGAAGCCCAAATATGGCATTCAGCCCAATAACTGATGATAGAAAATAGTTTTCAATCAAATATGCGATAAAATTATCAATCAGGATGGACCAAGTCACAATCCCAACTAGTGTACGACCACACACTCGTCATCAACCATGTGTCTCTCCTCAACATAGCACTACGATGTGCAACCTTGGGTTTCGAAGCCTTATAACATCATTTACAATCATTACTCACCTCAAACCGACAAATCCCTAGCTCGCGATTTCATAGCCCCTCCAATCGGCCTCCACTCGCGTTGATTCTATCCAAAATCAGAACGAGGGCATCAAAATATGCTAAGGGAATAAAGCCCAAGCAAAAACAATCAATAAATGGCACAAATCCCAAAACTACCAAAACCCGACCCCTGGGCCCACGTCTTGAAATTCAAAAAATTTTACACCAATAGGTTACTTATCTTTCCACGAGTTCATACATATCAAAAGTTCTCAAATCCGACCCCAAATGATCCTTCAAACCCAAAAATCAAAGTCAAATTTTCCAAGCCCTACCTTTTCAATTTTTAGCTTAAATTTCCATAACTTTCTAGGTAAAATTCACATAATAATTAAGTTTTAAGTCCTAAAATCTTACCTCCCAACAATTCCCCTTGAATCCCTCTTCAATATACTTCAAAAATCTCCCAAAATGTCCCACTATGGAGGAAATGAGCCCCAAAATCACGGACAAGACGAGTTAAAAACATTCTGCACAAGCTTGAATTTCCTTTTTCGCGAACGCGGTCAACCCTCACGTTCGTGAAGCACAAACTTAGTTTGACCAAACTTTCTCTTATGCGAACACGACACGACCCACACAAATGCAATGAATTATACAGATAAATCGCGAACGCAATCCCTTAGTCGCGAATGCGATGGGTTAATTCCCACTAAAGCTTGACCTCTCAATTCCTCCACGCGATAGTGAACGCGATGCATCACTTCCCAGCCCTCCGCAAACGCAAAACCGATGGCTAAAATTCTACTGACGACCACTGACTCTTAGTGAATGCGAGGGTCCACTCGCAAACGCGAAGAGTAAAAACCTGCAACAGCTGAACCTGAAATTTCTGCAATTTTCCAATGCAAGAAATGGTCGAATTGAACATCTGAAACTCACCTGAGGCCCAGGGACCTCAACCAAAGGCACAAACATATCCTAATACTTTATTCAAACTTTTTCCAATCATCAAAACACCTCAAACAACATCAAATCACCCAAATAACATTGGATTCAAGCCTACGCTTCTAAAATGTTCTGAAATACGCTTTTGATAAAAAAAACCAACCAAACCACGCCCGAATTACCTGAAATTTTACACACGTAACCCAAATGACACAACAAAGCTACTGCAATGCTCGAAATTCCATTCCAACCCACATATCAACATTTTTCTTGTCAATCGAAAATCGCCAAAATCTCAACTTTGCTAATTCAAGCTTAATTCTACTCCGAACCACCAAAACCCATTTCGATCATAATCTTAAGTCATAAATCACCTCCCTAAGCTAACCGAATCATTGGAACTCATATCTGAGGCCTCTAACACTAAAGTAAATTCATAAAAGAGACTAAGTGTCTCAAACCGTACCAAATCCTTTCCGAACCCAAACCAATTACCCGATCACATATAGGACCACTACACAAAGCAATAAGAAGTATAAATGGGGCAAACGGAGCAGCAACTCATGAGAAGATTGATCGGGTTGTCACATCCTCCCCAACTTAAACAAACGTTCATCCTCGAACGAGTCAAGAAACATGCCTGAGGCCTCAAACAGGTGAGGATATCTGCTCCGCATCTCTAGCTTGATCTCCCGGGTAGCCTCCTCCTCCGGTCGACCTCTCTACTGCACCTTCACTGAAGCTTTATCTTTTGATCTCAACTTCCAAACCTGATGCTCCAAAATGGTTGTTGGCCTATATCATAAGTCAAATGACCCTCCAACTAAACTGTGCTGAAATCCAGAACATGAAACGGATCTCTAATATGATTCTGTAGCATAGAAACGTGAAATACTGGATGCACACTTGACAAGATGGGTGGCAAAGGAAGCTCATAAGCCACCTCCCCAATCCTCTTAAGTACCTTAAAAGGTCCAACGAACGCGGACTGAATTTCCTTTTCTTTCCAAATCTCATAACACCCTTCGTGGGCGAAACCTTCAACGGGACCTTCTCATCAACTATGTAGGACACATCTCGAACCTTCCTATCAGCTTAACTCTTCTGCCTCGACTGCGTTGTACAGAGTCTCTCCTATAACACCTTCACCTTATCCAAAGCATCCTAAACCAAATCTATCCCCAACAGCCTACCTCACCGGGCTCGAACCAACCAACTGGAGATCTACACAGCCTCCCATACAAAGCCTCATATAGAGCCATTTGAATACTCGACTAGTAGTTGTTGTTATAAACCACTCTCCAAGTGGTAGAAACTGATACCATGACCCTCTGAAGTCAATAACACAAGCACATAGCATATCCTCCAATATATAAATAGTGCGCTCGGACTGCCTGTCCGTCTGAGGGTGAAAAGTTGTGCTCAACTCCACTTGAGTACCTAAATCCCGCTGAACAGACTTCCAAAACTGGGAAGTAAACTGAGTGCCCCGATCTGAAATGATAGAAACTGGGACACCATGCAACCGAACAGTCTCCTGGATATAATCTCTACTAACCGCTCTGAAGAATAAGTAGTACATATAGGAATGAAGTGTGCATACTTGGTCAGCCGATCAACAATCACCCAAATAGCATCGAACTTCTTCAAAGTCTATTGAAGCCCAACTACATCCATAGTGATCTGCTCCCATTTCCACTCCGGAATAACCATTCGGTGAAGCAAGCCACCTGATCTTCAATGTTCATATTTCACCTGCTGATAATTGAGACGCCGATCTACAAATCCCACAATATCTTTCTTCATTCTCCTCCACCAATAATGCTACCTCAGATCCTGATACATCTTTGAAACTCCTAAATGAATAGAATACCACGAGCTATGGGCCTCCCGCAGAATCAACTCACGAAGCCTATCTACATTGGCCATACAAATCTTGCCCTGCATCCTGAATACCTCATCATCACCAATGGTCACATCCATAGCCGTATCATACTGAACTCTATCCCTAAGGACAAGAAAATGCGGATCATCATATTGGCGTTCTCTGATGCGTTCATATAAAGAAGATCGAGAAACTACACAAGGCAACACCCGACTGGGTTCCGAAATATCCAACCTCACAAACCGATTGGCCAAGGCCTGAACATCCATTGCAAGAGGTCTATCCCCAAATGGAATATATACCAAAATCCCCATGCTCACTGCCTTTTGGCTCAAGGCATCGGCCACCACATTGGCCTTTCCCCGATGGTACAATATAGTGATATCATATTCCTTATGCAACTCCAGCCATCTTCGCTACCTCAAATTAAGATCATTTTGCTTCAAGAAATGCTGAAGGCTGCGTGATTAGCGAACACCTTACAAGATACGCCATACAAGTAATGCCTCCAAATCTTCAAGGCGTAAACTATGGCAGCCAACTCCAAATCATGAATAGGGTAATTCTTCTCATAGGGCTTCAAGTGACGAGAATCATAAGCAATAACTCGACACTCCTACATCAACACACAACCAATACCTACTTTCGAAGCATCACAATAAATATTTGAGCCTGAAGCTGATGGCAAAACCAACACTAAAAATATGGTCAACGTTGTCTTGGGCTTCTAAAATCTCTCCTCACACTCGCCTGACCAAGCAAATGAAGTACCCTTCTGAGTTAACTTGGTCAAGGGTGATGCGATAGATGAGAATCCCTTAACAAACTAGCGATACTAGCCTGCCAAACAAAGAAAACTACGAATCTCAGTAGCTGAGAACGGTCTGGGCCAACTTTGAACCACCTCTATCTTCTTTGGGTTAACTTGAATACCCTCATTGGACACCACGTGTCCCAAGAATGCCGCTGAACTGAGCCAAAACTCACACTTGGAGAACTTTGCATAAAGCTTCTCCTTCCTCAATATTTGCAACACTACCCTCAAATGCTCTGTGTGATCCTCCTAATTACGTGAATATACCAAATATCATCAATGAAGACTATGAAAACTGAGTCAAGATAAGGCCGAAAAACAATGTTAATTAGATGCATGAATGTTGCTGGGGCATTGGTCAGCCAAAAAGACATAACCAGGAACTCATAATGACCATATCTGGTCTTGAAGTCCATCTTGAGAATATCTGAATCCCTAATCTTCAACTGGTGATAAGTTGAACGGAGATCAATCTTAGAGAATACTCGCGCTCCCTGAAGTTGGTAGAATAAATCATCAATGCGAGGCAAAGGATACTTGTTCTTAATTTTTACCTTGTTCAATTGCTTATAATCAATGCATATTCTTATTGTGTCGTCCTTCTTCTTCACAAACAGAACCGGTGCACCTCAAGGTGACACACTAGGCCGAATGAACCCCTTATCTAAGAGTTCCTGAAGTTGCTCATTTAACTCTTTCAACTCCGCTGGCGCCATACGGTATGGCGGAATAGAAATGGAGTGAGTGCCAGGCACCAAGTCAATACCAAAAAATCAATATCCCTGTCCGGTGGCATACCGGTAGGTCCACCGGAAATACACAAGGGAAATCCCTCACAACTGGGACATAATCAATACTAGAAGTCTCAGCTCCGACATCCCTCATGAAGGCAAGATACGAAATACAAACCTTCCAACCATACGTTGGGCCTTCAAGAAATAGATCACTATACTAGGAACATAATCAGTCACACCTCGCCACTCGATCCGTGGCACACCTGGTATAGCTAATATGACTATCTTAGCATGATAGTATAGAATAGCGCGATATGGAGATAACCAGTCCATGCCTAATGACATCAAAATCTACCATACTCAATGATAACAGATAACCTTGGGTCTCCAGACCCCCAATAGTCATTATACATGACTGGTACATACGTTCTACAACAACAGTATCTCCCACCGAGGTAGATACATGAACGGGTAAAGCAATAAACTTATGAAGAGTACCCAAATAACAAGCAAAGTATGATGACACATAAGAAAATGTGGATCCGGGATCAAATAATACAGAGGCATCTCTTTGGCAGGACTGAAACAATACTTGTAATAAGAGCATCTAAAGCAATAGCATCGGGTTTGCCTAGAAAAGCATAGAAATGGGTCTGACCACACCCTGATAGACCTCCCCCTTTGGGGAGACCCCTGGCTAATTGACCTCCACCCCTAGATAGTTGGGCAGGTGGTGGTGGAGCAACTAGCGCTGAATCCGATTACTGACCCCTCTGCTGGCATGAACTAGCAACACGACAAGGACACTTCTTCCATATGTGACCAACCTCACCACACTCATAATAACTCCCAAGTGCTAGGGAAGACGACTGAAGGGAACCCCTCACAACGAAGTAAGTAGCAGATACAGTCGGCATAGAAGAACTCTAAAATAAGGGAGCACGGGATAAACTTTGAGCTGGAAGGGCACTAAGTGATGACCGGCCCTGATGTGAATTGTGAGAACCATGACCCGATGACGCCCCACAATAACCTGGGCGTGCTAGATGAGTATACCTAAATGGACGGGCCCTGCCATGCTGAAACTGACCCCTCGAAGGAGCACCACTGGAACTACCAGATCCTCGAGGCTTCTTTGCCTCCCTCTCCTCTCGCTCCTAGCAATTAACAAACTCAATCGCTCAGGCAATATCCACGACCTCCTCAAATTTAGCACCAGATACCCTCTCCTTGGTCATAAGAATACGGATCTGATAAGTAAGACCATTAATAAACCTCATGATCCTCTCTCTATTTTTCGAAACCAACCAAATGGTATAACAAGACAACTCAGAAAACCTCAACTAATACTGTGACACAGTCATCTCCCCCTGACGCAACTACTCAAACTGCCTACACAGCTCCTCTATGGGAGACTACGGCACATACTTCTCTAGAAAGAGAACAGAGAACTGCTGCCAGGTAAGGGGTGTTGCACCAACAAGCCTACGCCTCTTAAAATCCTCCCACCAAGTGAAAGCAGGTCCTGAACGCTGATAGGTAGTGAAAGAAACCCCGATGTTCTCCAGAATACCCGCGGTACGAAGCATCCTCTAACACTTTTCCAAAAAGCCCTAGGCATCATTGGCTTCTACACTACTGAAGGTCAGAGGCTGAAGCCTACCAAATCTCTCCAATCTACGTTGTTCATCCTTTGGCATAGCAGGAACTACATAGTCCTGAGCAGCTGCAATCGGATGGGCGGGGTGTGCCCCCGGCATCTGAAGTCCCTACACGACTTACTCAATGTACGAGCGGTGGGAGTCTGGCTGCCTCCCCAAAACTGAGAAGTAGTTGCGGCTGTAGTGGCTGAAACTGCCTGAGCTAGGCCAGTGCAAACTAATAAGATATGAGCCAAGGCCTTTGAAGACCCAGAATCACAATGGCACAGCTTGTGCCTGAGCTGGTGTTGTTGGAGTGTCCACAGTTGGGACATGGTCCTGAACTGGGGCAGGTGGTGGGTATACAGGTGTTGCCCTCGCTGCACTGCCTCTACCACGACCACATCCTCAACCTCTGGTGGCCACAGCTGGTGGCACCGGTGGTCATCCATCCTGTCCGATAGAGCGTGTTCTCACCATCTATGAGAGAATAGTATAGCAGAACTTTAGAACTCAGATTAACAAGTTCGCACGAGAAGAATTTCAAGAACATGAAGTTTTTCCTAAAGGTTCTGCAGCCTCTCGAGGATAAATATAGACGTCTACATACCGATCCGCGTGACTCTACCAAATCTGCTCATGACTCATGAGACCTATGTAGCCTAGGCTCTCAAACCAACTTGTCACGACCCCAAATCGGAACCTGGTTGTGATGGTGCCTCTCATGAAGACGAGGCCACCAATTAAACCCATTTCACTTTTAAACAAAGTTAAAAAAACATAAAGCGGTCTAAAATATAATTTAATAATTCTAAGTAGCGGATAATATCAATCAAATACAGAAGTACAACCCTAACCGGGGTGTCACAAGTCACGAGCATCTATCAACACTGAAAACTCTAGAGTTTAAAACTGAACTAAGGACATAAAGGAAAGAGATACGGAGGAGCTTCGGCTGCGAATGTCAATATCTACCTAAAGACTCCTCGAAGAATCGCCCGAAGCTGGAATGAATCAGCACTCGGGAGCAGGACCAGCTACGCCTGAATCTGCACACAGGGTGTAAGGAGTAAAGTAACTACTCGAACTCAGTGAGTAACAAATGTAAATAACAACTGAAAGTAAGAATACACGAAATGCAAGGCATTTTATAATGAAGCAGTAAAATCATTTAAAAGCAGTAAACTAGTAATAAATCCAGTAAATCCTTTCTAAAAGATATACAGGTAATTAACAGACAATTTAGGTAAAGTAACAAATAGAAGTTCGCCCCTCGGGCACAGTATCAACAAATCCGCCCCTCGAGCAACAACTTAAAACATTTTTCAACTCCATGGGCTCAATCTCACATCACAATGGTTACTCGCACTCACTGGGGTTGTGAAAACTCCTGGAGGGGCCCCACAAGGCCCAAGCGCAATAGTATGTCATCTCATGGCATCAAAGTAGGCCATCGGCCTCATATCAATTAAGCCACCTCATGGCGTACATATTTCAGGGGCTCGGCCTCAAATCAGTATCAGCGTTTTCTCATTATACAGGCCCTCAATCTTGCTCAATAAAAAATCATCACAAGCCCCTCGGGCGATAGTAAAACAGTATTTCTCGGCCCAAACATCGTTTAAAATATCATTTAAGCCTCAAATCTGAGTAAAAATGGCTGAGTAGTGAAATAGTGAAAAATAACATGACTGAGTTCAAGTAATAAGTCAAAACAATGAGGAAATGTCTAAAAAATTTCTCAAAGGGTTCAAATAGTTGGCGCGAAGCCCAAATATGGCATTCAACCCAATAAAGGGTGATAGCATATCGTTTTTAATCAAATACACAGTAAAATAATCAATCAGGACGGACCAAGTCACAATCCCCAATAGTGTATGACCCCACGCTCGTCATCAAGTGTGTGTCTCGCCTCAACATAGCACTATGATGTATAATTCGGGGTTTTGAACCCTCAGAATATCATTTACAATCATTACTCACCTCGAACTGGTTAAATCTCTAGCTCGCGATGACTTTGCCCCTCGAATCAGCCTCCACACACATTGAATCTATCCAAAATCAGAACGAGGGCATCAAAATATGCTAAGGGAACAAAGCCCAAGTGAAAATAATCAATAAAGGGCACAAATCCCGAAATTACCAAAACTCGCCCCCAGGCCACGTCTTGAAATTTAGAAATATTTACATAAATAAATTCCTTATCTTCCCACGAGTTCATACATATCAAAAGTTCTCAAATTCGACCCCAAATGGTCCTTCAAATCCCAAAAACCAAAGTCCAATTTTCCAAGCTCGAGCTCTTCAATTTTAGCTTAAATTTCCTTGACTTTCTAGGTAGAATTCACATAATAATTGAGTTTTAAGTATGAAAATCTTACCTCTCAATAATTCCCCTTGAATCCATCTTCAATCTCATTCAAAAATCTCCCAAAATGGCCAACTATGGAGGAAATGAGCCCCAAAATCGCGGATAAGACGAGTTAAGAACATTCTGTCCAGTCTTGAATTTCCTTCTTCGCGAACGCGATCAACCCCTCGCGTTCGCAAAGCAAAAACTTACTTTGACCAAATTTCCTCTTACGTGAACGCAACACAACCCACGCGAATGCGATGACTTACACAGACAAACCTTCGCGAACGTGATCCCTTAGTCGCGAACGCGATGGGTTAATTCACATTGAAGCTCGACCTCTCAATTCCTCCACACGATCGCAAAGCCCTTCTCGCAAACACGATGCATCACTTCCCATCCCACCGCGAACGCAAAGCCCTTCTCGCAAATCAGATGACCAAAATTCCACTGACGATCGCTGACTCTTCGCGAAGGCGAGGGTCCACTAGCGAACTCGAAGAGTAGAAACCTGCAATTTCTGCAATTTTCCAATGCATGAAATGGTACGATTGACCATCTGAAACTCACTCAAGGCCCTTGGGACCTCAACCAAAGGCACAAATATATCTTAATACCTTATTCAAACTTATTCCAATCATCAAAACACCTCAAACAATATCAAATCATCGAAAACACATCGGATTCAAGCCTAAGTTTCTAAAATCTTCTGAAATATGTTTTTGATCAAAAACCAAACCAAACCACGTCTGAATGACCTGAAATTTTACACACGCATACAAATGACACAAAGAAGCTACTGCAACTCTCGAAATTACATTCCGACCCCTATATCAAAATCTCGCCTATCAAGCCAAAATCTCAACTTCGCCAATTCAAGCCTAATTCTACTCTGAACCTCCAAACCCCATTCCGATCACACTCATAAGTCATAAATCACCTCCTGAAGCTAACTGAACCGTCGGAACTCACATCCGAACCCTCTAACACATAAGTGAATATCCGGTTGACTTTTCCAACTTAAACTTTCTTAAAAAACTAAGTATCTCAAACCTTACTAAATCCTTTCTGAACCCAAACCAATCAACTAAATCACATATAAGACCACTACACAAAGCAAGTAGAAGCAGAAATGGGAAAAACTGAGAGGTAACTCATGAGATAACTAGCCGGATCGTCACAAATACATAACAAACTGCAGAAAACTTTTCACCTAGTCATAACAAACTGCAGAAAAAAATTTCCAATACACATCAAACTGCAGTACTTATTTCATTTCATTGAAGTAAGGCCATAGGCCACAATTATAACCAAACAAACTAGATACACTCAAACTATATCTACCACCACTATAAACTGCCCACAAAATACTCTAACCACCAGTAAAACCACAACAACTTCAATGGTTAACGACACAGTAGCAAACCCAAATAATCAACATAGTTACTGTAATAGAAGCCAATTTTTTCCTCCTTGTTCTTGTTCGAGCCTTTTCTTCTTCAAAAGCTTTGACCATGTCCGGTAAACCCCAAATAACCCTATTTTCTTGGCTAGAAAACTCGTCGTCAACCCACTTAAAATAATTACATCCACTTTTATCCTTCAAAAAAATTATTCAAGCTAATCGAAAAAAACAACAGGAATAAAAATTAATTAATTGTAGTTAATTGTTACTTACCTTTTTAATTTTACATCCATAGAACCTTCATCCAGGATTAGATGGAGACCATCAAGTTTTCAATTGACATTCATGACTATACCGACATGAATCGACTCTTGGTTTGAGAGATATAATTGAAAGCTTATTAAGCCAAGATTCGAACATAATTTGGAGAGAAGAATAGAAATTTTAAACAAAATCAAGAAAAGGGTGAAAAAATAGGCTAAATTTTGAGGGAATTGTGAAGAATTAGGGCAGGTAAGAGGGAGGAGGGTCTAATTATATTATTAGAGAAAGAAGGAATTCTATTGTTTATTGTACCGTTAATAGGCTTTTTGTCAGCATATTTCTGTTGTTCACACGCTCAAATACAGTGATATTCACGTTATTTACCATGTCAGTCGAACCTCTTAAACCGGTACATTAAAAGTACAATAAAAGTACAATAAAAATATTTCAGTGGAAGATAGCTTAATTAAAGTGTTCAAAGTAAATTTTCTTTAATAGTTGAAGTGTGTCTATGTATTCTGCCTTGGAACCATCATTACTCTTGGCAGTGGAAGAACACCTAAGAGATGCTGATTTATTTATTCTGTGAAAACGGCATGTCTTATTTAGATTGAAGCTACAGTACTGTTAGTGTAGCAATCACCTTTCCAATTAAGTCGGAATTGCTAGTTCCATTAATAGGTTTACCACACATGATACATGAAGAATCTTCTAAATATTTTGATGGCGATTCTTTCTAGGCTAATCAAAATTAAGGCAGTCAGCTTCTTTTGGACGGATCACGAGTAAAACCTCTAGTTAATCCTTAGTTTTTAATCTAACTTTTGAGATACTTTTTTAAATTAAAAATTAACATCACTGCAGCTGGATTATCGAATATGGATTCGAAAGGGAAGTACGAGTCTGACCAATCCATGTACTTAGCGAGTAGATGGTTGCTTTCCATACCATCAGTGATTAAAAATCAAGCATGAGTCAGCCAAGGGAATATGAGAAAGGACAGTCGGTACACCGTGCAAGTCAAAGGATTTTTTTTCCTTTTATATACCACTCACACGAGTCCAACTCTTTTATGTAAGTCACTTATAAAAATTTTCCTGCAAAAAACATATATTGTATTACGTACTTAATTATGGTTAGTTATTACATATTTTAATTTCATCAAATCGATAACGGTAAAAAGTTGAATTGTTTTGGAGTAAACATTCAATGCGGCTAAATATATTTACAACCACTTCCTTCTAATGAAAAAAGTCACTTCTTTTTATCCAAAAGGAAGATGCGAGTACCAATGAATGGTTCAGTCCAGTTATAGGTTGAGATGCTTATCGGGCAGATTATTACGCATAAAGGTCCGACTTATTGGTTATCGGATTATAAATGTAGTAATCCGCTAACTATTCAATAAGAAAATAGGCGAATCGGTATCGGATTAACGATTATCGGGCGACTTATCAACTATATTAAATAGAAATCTTTTGAAACCTAGATTTTTTTGGTTGCATAGCTCAGAATATTTTCCCATAAGTTTTGAGAATAAGTACTACTGCTATTTTTAAAAGAATTAAAAGGAAGTGCCTTTTATCCCTCAAAGAATATATATATATATATATATATATATATATATAACATACATCATTTTGATTACATGCTTTTCAATATACCTTAAAATAACATGTTTTGAATGCAAAAGAAAGTGGAAACAATAGTTGGGAATTCAAGAAAGAGTACCTTGAAGCTCCCAAAAGTATCTTAGGATTTTAAAAATAACTTTATATACATATGGTAAAAATATAAATATAAATATAAAAATACTTAACGGGGTAACAATTTATTCAATAAGGAAATTGAGTAATCTACCCCATACTGTTAAGTCGTTAATTATAAAATCTCAATTCATTCACCAACTATTACCCCAATAACTCGATATTGATAAGTCAATAAGTCATTTTTTCGATTCGATTGTTTGATTTTGAACAGCCCTAATTATAGGTCACAAGCTGACCCAAAAACTAACATTACGAGAAAGATGTGGAGGAGCAAAACTCAGGGCCCTTTTAAGCTAAGTTTTACTCTCTCTGGTCTATAATAAGTGGTTTTTTAGGTTTTTTTTTGTGGTCCAAAATAATTAATTTTAAAAAAAAAATTCAAGAATGAATTAATTATTCTTTTCCTGCATTGCCTTTAGATAAATGATATTAGAGTACGTGTTAGGATTATTTATATAAAGTGATAGTAAAAATTAATATGATCTATTTTATTGCTAATTAATATAAAAAGTGAGTTTCTTAATATGTGCGAAAACAAGCAAAAAAATTATTTATTTTAGATCGATCCGAGTTAAAAACAAATGCTGGTAAGAACGTAGACTGTGCGTTACCTACATGTAAACGTTACCTTAATTAATTTGTTGCACTTCCGAGAAAAAGTGGAAAAAAAGACATTTTCTATTTACTCATTTGAGATTCCAATTAACGTTAAAGATTCAATTCCTGGGCATTGAAGCCACCTGGTTCTTGATCCGTGGTATTGCTCTCACTCGACCCCACACCCTGCACTCTTGTAGTATAAAATTATAACCCCACACTCCCCTCCTTAATAGCCACAAATCTTTTTTCCCACAGTTTATACCCAACAGTGTATTTTTGGAACAATCATAATCATCATTCTCATATTTCTCGAACCCCAGTTGGAAAAAAGCTTCAAATTTTTGTAATGGAGTCCTTAACAGGATCTTCTTTAAAAGGGGTTTGTTTGGACAATATTATAGACAAACACAGAGTTCTGTCTCTGTGTACTAAAGATATTGCTCTGAGTAAAAGGCCAGAAATTTGCTTTCTTGGGTTGTCAAGCTGTAAGATTGTTAATGTCAGCTCACTTTCTATTCACCGCAAAACCGTTCAACCAATTTTTTGTGCTCCTGCTCGGCAATCATCTACTGACACTCAGGTCTCTTCTACTTTCAATTATTGAAGAGTGGACTAGTACTATTTAGATCAAAATCATCTGGGATTTTTTTATGTACTAAAACATTTTATGTAAATATAAAATCTTGTCTTATTTTCATGTGTCTAGTTTACACAAATTCATTCCTTTCTTTCTTTTCAGATATAAACATTAGCTGTTAGCTTGCAATATGATGTATAACATGTATGAGTTAAAATTGTTCACCTCAAAGTGAAGTTAGTTATAGCTGAGAGTAACTAATAAATAGCAAAAAATTGGATGCTTTGATTCTGATGAATCTTTATCCAATCCGGATATCATTGTCCATACACTTGTCTGTTCTTCTTTCTGCTAATGTAAATAATTAGTAAGATTAAGATACCATTGTAATGAATCTTATGCATACAAATGACATCTGCACTAATGAATATTTTCTTAAACAAAACTAACCAATCTAGTTGTATGTGCAACTTTTAACTCATGCAGACAGATACTCAGAGTGAAGAAACAGAGACAACTGATAAAAGTGAGTCAATCCTACTGTGTAGTTCTTAGATGTAGGAGTTATTTTTATCGTAATAGCACTTGCTATCACCTTTATTCTGTAGGAATAAATAAAATTAACATAGATACTGTTGTTTTCTTTCTAGATCAATCTGAACCTGTCCGTGTAAAATTTCAATTGAATAAGGAATGCTCCTTTGGTCAGCATTTCCACATAGTGGGTGATGATCCAGTTCTTGGTTCATGGAATCCTTCAAATGCAATGCCCCTTGACTGGTCAGAGGGACATGCTTGGACTGTTGAGTTGGTACGAAGACTGCACTGAAATCAATATAATTATGGTTAATATTTCATTTACTAAACTACGTTCTAATTCTTTGAGACTATTATAGGATATCCCAAGTGGAAAGACCATCAGCTACAAGTTCATTCTGAAAGGAGATGCTGAGACTATCTTGTGGCAACAAGGCTCTGATCGAATTCTTCAAACATGGGAAACCAAGAAGATAATAACAGTTTCTGAAGATTGGGACAATGCTGAGCTGCAGACAATTGTAGAACAGGAACCTGCTGCAGAACAATCCGAAGAATCTGCAGTTAATCCAGAAATTTTAATAGCTGAGAATCTGGTTCCACCAACAGTTGTAGACGTAGAAGATGATATAAATGAGAAAAAAAGCAATGAAGTTTTAGCTATGGTCGCAGAGAATATCACTGAAGTAAAAGAGGATGTGAACACTAATCTAAATGAGGACACAATAATAGAAACAAAAGTTATTGGCAAGAACGGCATGGTATTTAATGATGAAGTGTTAAGCTCAAAAAAGGAGCCAATCCTAGTCGCGCGTGAAACAGTTCCTGTCTTGGTTCCTGGCTTAACCCAAGTTTTGGACATGGACAAAGTTATTGCTGAAATCTCAGTTGGATCAAATGGTGAGGAGTTAAATGTGTTGTTGGATAAAGTTCAGATGAATAAAGTTGTTACTGAGGGCTCACTTGGATTGAAATCTGAAGAGTTCAATGTGCCAGAGGTAACTGCTTAACACCTATTAGAAGTTTCGTTTTAATAGGCTTGGCGAGAGATGATGACTCCCTCATATATCTGTTGCTAACAAAGATCTGTATGGAGAAAGAAGTGTCTTTAGCAAATGTAGTTCTCCCAGTTTTGTCTTCCCAATAAGCAAAGTCTATTGCAATAATAGAGAGCTATTCTAATTTCTACCATTAGATGTTGAGTCACTGGTGCTTGATGCGTTGAATTACCAAGAATAAACTCTATATTCTTTCTTCATCACATTGTAAAACCTTTTTGATCTAAGAAAACATAAGAAAGTATTCAAACAATCAATATCTTAATAAACTATTGACACATAAAAACTAAAACTTGCAATACCATAATGTCCTACTTAAAGGCCTTTTATGTTTTCAGGACACGAGAAAGTTGGCATTCAAACAATCAAAATCAAAATAAGACACAAAAAGTAGAAATTGTAACCCATTTATGTCCTCAAAGGTCTTTAATCTTCCTAAAATGTTGAGTATGGGGCTTTAGCTTGAGTTCTCAAAGGCATTACATAGCTCATGTATAGTTCTAATTGTTGATTGTACTTTCTTTATTTGTCAATTTCTGATGTACTGATACTTTTATACATCCAGTTGAGTTCAAACAATGAGGTAGCTACTGATTTAACACATCCTAGAGAAACCCCAGAGATGATGCTTAATGTCAAGCAAGAAGTAAGAGGGAATGAAGATATAGAAAAGTCTGAATTTGTGGAAGGAGGAGATTGGCCTAGCGGAAAGCCCGTGGAAGAGATATTTGACAGTGATATGAAATGGGGTAAAAGAACACTGCAGAAGTTCTTTGCCAATTTGGGTTTCTTTAAAGTAGAGCTTGAAGGCTGAAAAATAAGCTCATAGACAACAGTATGTGTATAACAATGTCACTGATAATGTATTATGGTCCTCTTTTTCTCTTTTTCCGAGGCTATGTATTATATTTTGTTCCCATACATATTACTATTTCTCAAGAATTAAAACTATCTCACCACGACCAAAGGTGGTAGTGGGATAGATAGGATCATTCCACTCTTAATCAAAGGTTTCGAGTTGACACCTTTAAATAGAAAAAGATCCTGCTAGGGAACGAGCACTTCCTCCTTTAATGGCCTTAATCAGTGTGGATCCGAATTAGTCGATACTCCAATACAAATACAAGTACTGAAAAACAAGGTGGGATACCAATAAAAAAACTAACCCACCCGAAAAAGAATTCCCACATCGTTTTTGGTGCAGGAAAAGCACCATAATTGCACGATCATTACTCTCCTTCGACTCTAGCATAAATAGCTAGATCTGTTCACCATCCCCAATGTTACATGTTATTATAACCAACATTATTTGAGATCTCTTTAGGAATTCTGCTTAACCCGGACGTAACGCCTACGCTGTTCCCTTGTCTTTTGGCCAGTTACCGAAGGGGTGTCTATCATAAAAATATCCAAGTTATGGTTTGTCATTGGCAAGTAAAACTCATACGATGGTAGTGAATAACTTGACAACAAAATTATGATTAATAATCACTGTACTGGCGATATAATTATGTCAACTTGTATCATAATGGTTCAATGCTCGAGTCACGCATCACCAAACGTGATATAGCAACTCAACAGGACTTCAAACTTGCGCACAGATTATGATCCCGTAACTCAACCACTGAGTCATCCGTTAAAAAAAAAAAACCATTGGCAATTCATACTCACACAGGATACCTTGAATTGTAACTGCTAGCAACATTCATTTGCGTGGAATCAATCACTAATGTTTGCATTAAGTAGCCTGTCTACATGACACACTTGGGATACAACCCTTCCACATCCTGAGTGAACCCAACACCAGGCTGCTTTTTTTTTTTGACGTCCAGTGACGATTGTTACTATAAATGATAAAATCATCATGTGTAGACTATGAATACAGATCTGCACCTGGCGTGCAGGAGAATTCGCAAGGAACGTGAACATCAGCGTTAAAAGCAGCCTCTATAACCAATTACTTTGAAATAGAACCATAATTGATTGATTGTGTAGATTTCAAATAAAGGAACAGCGAGTTTCTGTAGAAAAATATCTTGTTATCGTTACTACGAAGCTAACAGAAAACTGCTAGGTAGAAACTATACACTTAACACACACTACAATTGAAACTAGGACACAAAGAACAAACCCTTTCATAAAAGATGTTGGAATCACTTTTCCAAGGAGTAAAAGGGAAAGATAATTCTCTGTAGCATTGCAGGGAAAAAATTATGAAGGCACCAAAATGCCAATTAGATAGTTGTGAAGGTGGTTTCGCTACCAAACTGTCTGTCTGGAGACACCAGTAAAACTTCCTGCTGTAGGACCTCCCATTATAAAATCACTTGGGCAGTACTAGCTCTCTCTCTGGATTTGATTCGGATAGGGTGGTTAAGATCTAACACAATCAAGAGATAACCAAAATTAGTATTCACTAACGGAGAGGAAAACATGAATTCTTTATTCCAAAACTTGCCTAGTTCTTCATCAGTTAAAAATCAAACACGACTTTCAGGTGCAGAGGCTAAAAGCAAGGCAAAATCAACTTGGGAACTAGGGAGAACTGGCTATGGTAAAAACGTATTACTGTGTCCCTTAGGTTACCTGGGTGAATCCTTTGACTCGTTCCACCAGTAGTACCTACACATGCTTGTTCAGCAACTCGGGATACTCTCGACACAGCAAGGTTTGAATCAGGTGCATCTGAGTAAGAATAGGAGATGGTCAAAACTCTCAACCCAGAGCAGAGACAAGAAGAAGCTATTGGAATATGATAGCCTTCCAGTTAGGAATAGCCAAATTCAAGGACCAAAATAGAAAGGAACAGAAGGAAACTCCAGCAAAAATTACAACAGAACAGAACTGTGAGAGGAAAATAGAAGGGGCAGAATTAGGACTAACACCACTGTTTTACCTCAAAAGAAGAAGCATGAAGCATGGCCTACGTCGCAAGATGAACAAGTAGGCCAACAAGCTCACATTTCCCTGTTTTGCTCCCGATTCTGATGCAACAAAATTCAAGGAGGGGTGCATCCCAGAAAATCTCAACCCCTCATCCCCCAGACTTGCATCCATGCACCCGTTAGCCAAAGATCAGTCACGTTCCCAAAAACTGGGTAATCAGTCGTGGGCAGCATTGCCATTAACTCCCACCTCCGGAACATTTACTTGAGGTACTCTATCCTCCACAGACCATTCATCCACATGATTGACAGTCTCCCACAAGAACCCATTTTCATTTTCCACTGAAAGCTTATTGACGTCTTTATCCACTACTCGAGGGTGAGATGTAACGTACGAGACGTATCTATCTGCACATATGCATTATTAGTCTACAAATTAGCTCTCAAAATAAACCTGTATCCAGACAAGTAACTTTAGAAAGGACAGAATGTAAAGAAACTCCTGGGTCTTATCATAAAATGACATTAAATTCAAAAATCGGCGCAACATTCCCTTTTTTACAAGGTTCTGAAGTAGGTGTAACATGTCAGAATTGATAAGAGTAATATATATACTGACATCACGTTAAAGTGATAACTGAGAAACTGAAAGATAATATTGTAAAAACATACAAGAGACTGTTCTCATCAATTTACCGGATATGAGACACAGTTCTTAAGAATTTACTCATTACATCCTCTTTTGAAATAGTTCAAGTGAAGAATGAATTTCCATCACACCATTTCCTCAGGATGATTGTAACAAGTTTCATCAAGAAATTCAGAGGAACATTTTAACAGGATCTTACCAGCCAAGTTACGAAGAGCATTCTCAGCTGCCTGTTGCTGAGCATCCTTCCTAGTCTTACCCAGTCCAACACCAACTCTCTCACCAGTGAAGAAGACCTAAAGATGACTCAGGCTCAGATTTCTGGATACAAAAACCTTACGCTGCTTGTCTAAATTCAGAAGCCAATATGATAATGCACTCTATATGAACAATAATGCCAGGAGCAGGCAAAGAACAAAGAAAATTTTCTTTCCAGTTCAGATGCCACTCTCATATCAAAACGAATATCTTGAAAGAGAGACATTAATAGATAGTTCATAACACACGCCTCACATAGTATTTAAGTGAGGCATATCAAAACGAATATCTTGAAAGCGAGAAATTATGCCTCGCTTGCCGATTTTCCAAGTCATCACAGCACATGCCTCATATAGTAACGCACAGTTCATCATAGCCCGTGCTTCATATAATAATAAATATCAATTGTCTCAACTAGAACATACAGACACATGAATATCACATCGCACACTATTTTCAAGTATCCCATCAACATCAAAAGCATAAACTCCACTAATATTATCACAGCATATTGTTTCACTTATAGCTTTTTTTTCTAAAAGAAATTTGTTTTGATTAATTTGTTAAATGTATAGCAAACAACCATAACTGTCTTAACAAGGATATAAAATCCATGGAGCCATTACCTTGCACACTACTTCCTAGTATCCCATCAGTATATAAGAGGAACAGTACTATCAGTGAAAACTAGAGCTGCATTTAGCAGAATTTTATCTTCAAATTTTGATGATAATAATGCAATAAAAGAGCCCCTGAAAATGGCTTCAGATAAGTAAAACTTTCCACAGTAGAAAATGCTCCAACCTCAACTGAAAATTGCAATTCCTCACTGGTGCTCACCACAGGCCTGAACTCAACCTACATAGCAAGACACAGTGGTGGAGCTCTTACTATGACAACCAAGAAAAATCAACAGGAGCAGAAAATGGTACCATCTTGGTTAAAAGTATGTACCACATACCATTGAGTTGCATCGCCGTCCAATTTCTTGCAGCACCTCAGTAGCTAAAGATGGTAAGAAGTTCATTCTCCCAGCTTCTGGTTGAGATTCTCTGTTGTTAAATGTTGACTGATGTTGAAGGAGCCTGCCCTCTGTCAGGGTCAAATTACAATTAGCCTAGCAAGCATAAGTAATAAACTTGAAGATGAGAGGAAATAAAACAAGGAAAAGGGGAACAACAAGAGACTGTTTGTGTCAACTAACCAGTAAACATTTTAGCTAATCTATTTCTCAACCTTCCCACAATAATCTCTTACTTGTTCTCCCTATACTAACTAAAGACCAACCAATAAAGTCAGCACATCCGAGAATCAACATGTTGCTTCTATTGCTCAAGATTACACAAAAACTTCTTTTGAAGTCCTTCTAAACACTATCTTGACCAAAATAGATACACACACACCATCCTGGCAATCAACAAGTATTAAGTATCCATTACGGCTTTCATTATTTTCTTGGATAAATTTTATCCCTGCCCTAATTGACAAATAAGCACGCAATTAGTTGGATTTATTACTATTTCAATAGCTGGGCTCAAAATCAAAAGCTGACGAACTGAATCCTAGCCTTTAGCCACATCAGTAGCACCAAAGACTGCAGTCATACTTAATAACAGCAACCAACTTAACAGCATTCACACCCCAGAAGAGTCACTCACAAGGCTACTTTATCCAAAGACCAAACTGTATTGTAGTACAACAACAACATACCCGGTAAAATCTCACCCCCGAAAAGGATAGAGAGGTTGTTTTCAGGAGACTGTCAGCTCAACAAGAGAGACAATAACATCAAAAAAGAAAAAAAGAAAAGGCATGTAACAACAAAAAATGCCAGAAAGAAAATAACAACAACGAATAAAGGAAAGGACAATAACACAAAACTATGCAACCAACCATGTGAACACAGCATAGACCGCTAACAAACCTAAACAGAACTCTATCAGTCTACCTAGTACAAAGAGAAAAGAACTCTCGACTACTCCCTAGCCCACCACCCTAATACTCGACCTCCAGATGATCCTATCAAGAGCCATGTCCTCAGAAATCTTAAGCCGCGGCATGTCCTGCCTGATCACCTCGCCCCAATACTTCTTTGGCCGCCCTCTGTCTCTTCTCATACCCGCCAAAGTCAACCGCTCACACCTCCTAACCGGTGCATCTACGCTTCTCCTCCGCAGGTGTCCGAACCATCTAAGTCGCGCTTCCCGCATCTTGTTGTCCCCGGGAGCCACGCTCACCCTCTCCCGAATATCTTCATTCCTAATCTTATCCAGCCTAGTGTACCCATACATCCATCTCAACATCCACATTTCTGCTAGTTTCACCTTCTGGATATGTGAATTCTTGACTGGTCAACACTCAGCTCCATACGACATGGCCGGTCTAACCACCGTTCTATAAAATTTACCTTTGAGTTTCGATAGCACATTCTTGTCACACAGGACTCCAGACACAAGCCTCCATTTCATCCACCCTACCCAATACGGTGCGTAACATCCCCGTCGATCCCCCCATCTCCCTGGATAATTGACCCTAAGTACTTAAAACTTTCTCTCTTGAAGATGACATGTGAGTCAAGCCTGACTTCTACATTGCTTCCCCCCTCATATCACTGAACTTACATTCCACATATTCCGTCTTAGTCCTACTTAACTTGAAACCTTTAAACTCCACAGCCTGCCTCCATACCTCTGGTCTCCCATTATCGCCGTTTTGCATCTCATCAATCAGAACTATATCATCAGCGAACAACATACACCATGGCAACTCTCCTTGAATATGGTGTGTCAGTGCATCCATCGCTAGAACAAATAAGAATGGGCTAAGTGCCGATCCTTAGTGTAACCCGATGACAACCAGGAAAGGTTTTAAGTCACCTCCTACAGTCCTAACCCGAGTAATACCTCCATCATGCATATCCTTCATCACCCTAATGTAAGCCACCGGCACACCTTTCACTTCCAAGCACCTCCAAATGACGTCTCTAAGGACCTTGTCATACGCCTTCCCTAGGTCAATAAACACCATATGCAAAATCCCTCTTCGTATCCCTGTCCTGATAAGGTGGATAGCTTCGTACCCTGTCCTGATAAGGTGGATAGCTTTCATGGTAGAACGACCCAGCATGAACCCGAACTAGTTTTTTGATATACACACCGCCCTTCTTATCCTCTCCTTCCATCACCCTCTCCCAAACTTTCATGGTATGACTTAGTAACTTGATTCCCCTGTAGTTGTTACAATTACGGATATCCCTTGTGTTCTTGTACACAGGAACCATTATACTCCACCACCACTCATCAGGCATCCTCTTTGTCCTGAAGATAACATTGAACAACTCAGCAAGCCACTCCAAGCCTGCTCTACCCGCATATCTCCAAAACTCTACTGGAATCGCATCTGGTCTGGTCGCTTTGCCCCGACTCATCTTACCTATCGCACCCACCACCTCCTCAACCTTAAAGCGATTACAATACCTAAAGTCTAGATGACTCTGACTGCCCCAAATGCCCTAACACGATATTTTCATTCCCCTCCTCGTTCAGAAGTTTATGAAAGTACGATTGCCATCTTTTCCTAATCTGGGCCTCTTCCAACAATATTTGACCACCTTCGTCTTTGATGCACCTCACTTGATCCAGGTAGCGAGCCTTCTTCTCACTCGCTTTGGCCAACCGAAATAACCTCTTGTCTCCACCTTCGCCCCCAAGTTCCTCATAAAGCCGACGAAAAGCAGCAATCTTGGCCTCTGTGACCGCTAATTTCGCCTCCTTTCTAGCCTCCTTATATCTTTCTCTGTTTGTTCTCCTCTGGTCCTCGTTGGTGCTCTCTATTAACTTAATGTAAGCCGCTTTCTTGGCTTCCACTTTACCTTGGACCATGTCATTCCACCACCAGTCACCTTGGTGCCTGCCAAAGTAACCTTTCGAAACTCCCAAACACCTCTCTTGCTACCTCCCTTATACAGTTCGCCATCGCCGTTCACATAGCGCTAGCGTCCCCACCACTCTTCCAGGCACCCATATTCATTAGTCGCCCCTCTAACTCCCGCGCATTATCCTTAGATTAAGCTCCCCACCTGATCCTTGACTGACCTCTTACAAACCTCTTCTTCCTCTTCAACAAGATACCAACGTCCATCACCATGAGCCTATATTGAGTTGCGAGGTTTTCACTCGGGATCACCTTGCAATCCTCGCACAACCTCCTGTCACCCCTCCTAAGGAGGAGATAGTCAATCTGAGTCTTAGCCACCATATTCTGGAAAGTAATCAAATGTTCCTCCCTTTTCGGGAACATAGAGTTCACTATCACCAACTCAAAAGCACTAGCAAAATCCCACAGTGAGGTGCCACCCCCGTTCCTATCACCAACGCCGAAGCCAGCGTGCACCTCACCATAGCCACCAGTAGACGACCCAATATGACCATTGAAATCCTCTCCTATGAATAGCTTCTCCGTAGGCGGGATACCCCGCACCACCTCATCTAGCGCCTCCTAGAAGCGCCTTTTAACCTCCTCGTCCAAGCTTGAATTCCTACCTAGAGGCCTACATTTGTCCTTAATATTTCAAATCCATAACAGCAAATAAGGAATTAAAAAAAACACTAAAACAATCATTAATAATAAAACTCAAACCCACCTGTCTGTTGAATAAGAGAATTTTGTTTATGCATTTCATGCCTGGAATTTGCCTGCAAAGAGTCGAACATTCGAAAGGATTATCCAACAGGAGGCCAGCTAATTATTTCAGAGGGAAGCAGTAGCAAGTACCTCTTCATTCTTCCCTGTAGATGCATATGTTGGCAACACCATGCTTGTTGCACCTTGACTGAGCAAATTCAGATGACCTCTCTGTTTATCAGACCTTGATGCATCAGATTCTTGAAAAATCCCAGGTGATCGACTACCCAAATGTCCTTTATTTAGGTCATCTTCCACCAACCATCCACCCTGCGATGGTATGGGCAGTATGGGTGGTTTCTGAGGCACCCTAGATAATAAAGGAGGTTCTGCTGAACCGCGATACCTCGAATCCTGGCTAGGATTCAACATGGGATACCTTCTCTTCCCATCAGTGTCAACTTCAGAAAAGCTGTTATCTCGTCTAAATGGAGCTCCCAGCAAACTTGGTTCTAAATACACACAGGAACAAAATGACTACTGGGTGGGAAACGAAAAAGATAAAACATCTACTATATAAGTTCAGGTAAAGACAGGCTTCTATACTTTCTGAAGGTTGAATTGGTCTCATTGATGGAGCAGGTACATTTGCAGCAATTCCCACCGTAATCTGTGAGCTTCCAGGCTTCAAATCAGGATTATTACCCATGAAAGGAGGAGCAGAGTTCATATTAACTTTTCCCTCCTGGAAAGAAAATAAATGTTATAAGCAAATGCCAAGCTGAAAATTAAATTACTTGACGTGATGTGTTGCTCTTCCAAGTTATTTTTTGGTCAAGCATGTGATAACAAGTCAAACTACGCAGACAGTTATTACCACCTGCTGATGCAATCTTTGTGCAACTTCAGGCCCATACATCCCTTCAGGAATAGGAGCATTCAGATTTCCGGATGATGAAAAACAAGCATCCTTAGAGTAGGGAAAGAAAACCCTTATCAAGATCAGCCTTCATTTAAAAGTTGAAATTTAAAGAGCTTGAAGATGAATACCTCAGACATTAAGTAGTTGCTCACGTCAGGTGCAGAAGGCAAATTTACGACCTCATCTTCATAGAAGATCTCAGAGATCTTCCGGAGTAGACTTTCATCAAACTCTCTAAGTGACAAAGAAAATGGATCAGATAAAGTACTCAATTGACTCAAACTTAAACATCTCTTCTGAGAATGAACTTACTTGAAAAATCGACCTCTAACATCGCAAGCAACATTTCTTGCCACACATAGGACTGGCACTGCATTGGCCATCTATGCAAAAAAGAAGTTCCCGTTCAGTCTCGACGTGACAAAAGAAAGATATTAAAATAATCTGAAATAGCAAAACACAAACCTCTGCTTGTGGAGCATAATATGGAGTGAAAGCAGGGACAACATGAACGCGAGGTTGATCTTTATCTTCCCACACTTTTAATCGGTCATCAATAACCATCGCCAATTTTGGATGACAATTACCAGTTTGGAAGACAGTAAGTAAGGACTTCTTGGCCCCTATGTGACCAAACAACATAGACAATGTTCTGAGTTAATGAAAAAGATTTTATACATTATACAGTTCAAGAGGAAAAGCTATTAGCCCGCTGATGAGAAGCAACCACAGTTGGCAGCTTCTGGGACATCAATACCATTATAACATTAGAAGCTAAAGAAAATACCACCAAAAGGTTATAACGACATATATCAAACACAAGAAGACAAATCTTCCATTAATTTTGGTGCTTCATTATCCTTTACGACAATGCGGATGGATCATAAGTTCATAAAAAGAGGTTTGAGCTTTTCTCTAGTAATGGTAGGGGGGGTTTACCATGAGTGGAAGAACAAAAGATTATTTTCCGAAGGAGTCACAAGACAGTAAATTATTCCAGGTCCTAACCTGATTTGACACATACAACACGGTCCATCAGTTGTTTGGCATTAATGAGGTGTGACCCAGGGTCAAGTAGCCTCCAGATCTCCAATGCATAATCTCTCTCCGCCATGGTGCAAACATACACTTCGAACCTTCTCCGACCTCTGGCTGTCAAATAAGTTCTCAACTCATCCCAGGCAGGACGCAATCTAACTAGCACACTGGTATCCCGATTCTGCACAGGAAGTTTCCCATGATAAGAAAATGCGTGGAGACAGAAAATTCATTACAGACGACCATGATATTTTATAAATGTTCAACTGAATTCGAGTCCGCATTCCAGTGTTATAACACGCGCAGCTGCATTAAGACAATGAAACTAGATATTCTGATGGCAGTTGAGCTAGAAGGCCAAAAGTCCAGATACCATTTTCTTTTAGCTACATGAAAAAAATATTGATTGAATGCAAGAGCCATAAAAGAATAAAGGCCGGAGGTGATTGTTGACCACTCCTCCAATCCTTTCTTCCACGAACTCGCACGGGTAAGGATGCAGATCTCTAAGCATGGGAAGCCCATAAGGGAATGCAACTTTGCTGGTGGATTAGCAAATGCACATGTGTAAGGACCATCAGCAGCGTGAAGTGCAAATTTCATGAGCAAAAGAAACTCAAATTGCTATTCATTAAACACATCATCACAATACCAAATAGATAACATACAGTATAATACAAACACCTTCGAGTAAGTAAGGGAAACTGAATGAGTCACTTAGCCAACACTATGGTTCAATCCAGTCTTGTCTGCTCTTGACACAGGGTTACAGAAGCATCACCAACCTCAATAATGGACCGAAAAAACTGTATAATGTAAACATAATATACACACGCACACACACAAAGAAAAAGAAAGACCACCAAATCAAAGCACATGCCTTCTCAGAAAGCCCAATTTGAGACTGAAAACATATCAGTTACCTGAATTTCTCAACATAGATGCAAAAAAGGGTCTAAACAAAGCAAATAGGAAGTAATAACGGAACATTAAGTTTAATGCAGAATGGTCTCAAAGTGCCTAAATAGTTGTTTCATCCAAGATTCCAGATAAGCAACATAACTTGGAAGTTCATTAAATTAAAAATCGTGCAACTAAGGAGTAGACCAAACGGTACCTCAAGCTGAGATCATCTATAAACTATAGAGAAAACCTTGTCTACAAGATCTCAAATCGAGCATGTAAGTTTTCAGAAAAGAAAGACATAAATGTTGAGTGATAAAGCATAGTTGCCACCAAAAAGTGAAAGGCTGATAACTAATGAATTGGTAACAGTTTAGCATAAAGACAGGATAACAGCAAATGTTTTAGCACAATACTGTGAAACTATTTAAATCGCTGCAATTAACTACTCAGTCCACTTTCATGCAATGGTACTCCAATTTGTATGAGAAACCATAAAGCATACTGTACTATATGTGTTTTCTATTAAGAAACTTAAAATACTAAAAATTAACAGAATAACAAGCAAATATAAAAAAATTAATGACAACACACTCCTAATAAATCACTAGCCAAAATTTTACTCTGCGAATATATCATGACATGCAACTGATCAACTTCCCCTAGCACCACTAAGGGAATGTTGTAAGCAGGGGGATATTCTCCATGATGCAAAACGGAGAATAATTTGACAAATATGCATGCCATAGACGTATCATGATAAGAATCAATAATTGCAAGGCATAACAGAGAAATGAAAGAAAATCTCCCCGTCTTATTACCTCTGGATTAATCCTTGTAAGAACCACATTCTTTTCCAGCAACCTTATGACTGGCCGAACTACATGCTCTTGCCCTTCAGATAATTGTAGCACCTCCTCTTGCTGAGCTTTATATACTTTCCCGCCGTCAACAACAGAATCACTCTCCAAGTACTGCTTCAACAATGCACGATCCTCTATATATCTCTTCATCTCAGCGGACATCCCAGACAACCGAATTGGATCTGTTTCTCGTGCAACCCAACCCCGCAAAGCCTCAATTCTATCCTCAAACGACTTCATTGTATTAGCAACAATTAAAGTCTCGTCGAGATCAAAAACAATTGATAAACACCTCATATTCAGCATTCCTAAACAAGCACTATACAGACCAAAGGGCACTGAATAGCACCAAAAACAGGGGAACTTCTTCTGCTTACTCGGCATTGCCACCAAATGTATTTCTTCTTCCCCCAGCAAGACTACTGCAGTCTACACAAAAACCAATGAGAAGGAACAATGCATCAGCACATCTTATCCATAACACATTATATCCACGAAATATCATTTGCGCATTACTTAATGTACGTACGTATTCAGGATTTTTCTATACTCTTATCACCAAGTTATGCATATTTCTGAGGACAATAGCTTTAGCACGTGTCTTTATTTCTTAATGCAAAAACATAAGAACGTATTTACATCACATATAAGAAATATCAATTCTTTTCAATAGAAACATAAAAACAAAGGTAGGTAGGGGTAAGGTCCGTGTACATACTACTCTCCCCAAACCCCACTTGGGGGAATACACCAAGGTATGTTGTTGTTGTTGTAGATATATAAAGACAAAAAACATGCAACATATGCAGAGCTGTCAAATTCATAGAGCATTCTCATTATTAAATCATAATATCAAAAAGGAATTTGCAGATACATCCAGATGAAAATGCCACAATTACTTTCATCTCATCAAAATATCATCAACCAAGAAAACCATAGCCACAAGATTTCTTATAGCCAAAAAATTTCACGAATTAACTGTAATCAAGGCACCGCAAAGAAACTTTGCATACATCTACATAAAATGCCACAAGATTTCTCACTTTCAAAAAATTGAGGTAACCAACTAAAAGCACAACTTTCCCATTAATTTCATCAACAAGAGCATTATTTCTCATTATCAGAAAACTCTTTGAACAACTAAACAACAACTGGCCTCTAGTAATTTCATAGTAAATTTAAAGTCGGTATAGTAAATGTAAAAACGTTAATGAGCATTATGAGTCTCATCGTCACAAAATTCCATTAGCAACTAAATTCAACTCGTGCAGTATTTTCACAACAAATTTAACCAGTATATCACAAAAAAAGTTTAAGTTCTATGCACCGGATGGTGTAAAAAATATTTATAAAATTAGGTCATTTATTAGTTAATTACATGTAAATCTCTTGATAAGCATTAAATAATAAACTGATAAAAGTGGTAACTAACCTACTATCATAGGTTAAAATTCGTTGATACTATAAAAAAAAATCTACACAATCACGTCATTAATTAGGTAATTACAGGTAAATCTCTTGATAAGCATTAATTATAAATCTGATAAAAGTGGCACCTAACTACTATTACAGGTTAAAAAATCTTTATACAACTGGTTATCAATTAAATGTAAAATCAGCATTTCGCAGAAGTGGGGTTGCTTACCATCAGAGCAACCCCTCTTGTCATTTGGAAACAGCCTCTCTACCCTAGGTTAGGGGTAAGGTCTGCATACATACTACCCTCCCCAGACCCACTAAAGTGGGATTATACTGGGTTGTTGTTGTTGTTGTTATTCAATTAAAACTTGAATGAGTTCATAAAAGCACGAGGCGTGAAGATTGATCAACATAGGCTGATCAGAACCAAGGCATATAAACAACAATTAGCCTTTTGTAATCATAGTAAACGTAAAGTCAGTATTTCACAATTAACGTAAAATCATCAACAAGCATTTTCTTTTGATGAAGTATTACGAGTCTCATTGTCATAAAATTTTGTAACAACTAAATCAGCTCGTGCAGTAAATTGGCAGTGAATGTACTAAAGCGTTAGACAACTGGTTATAGCTAGTTATTCAATGAAAATTTGCCAATGTATGTAACCTTGAGTTCATAAAAGCAGGAGGCGTGAAGATTAATCAACGGAGACTGATCAGAACCGTTCGTAGCCGAATTCGAGTTGGGTTCAAGCTTGCAACGAACAGGTGATGAAATTGTTTGTAGAACAGAGAGAGGATGACACCGTTCGCTATTTTGAGATATGTGATGGATCCGTATCTCGTTGTTTGGGAACTGAAAATTCTGATCCTTAACCTGAATAGTCTCCAGCTCTCCTAAACACGTTTCTCCATGAAACACAACCGATTTGAACCCTAAAAAACTCATCGTAACAGAGCTTAATCTCGCAAAATCACAAAATGTGATGAATTATTGGAGAAAAATTCACTGGAAAAATAGAAACAAATTAGGAAAAAAAAAGATTTTTCTCTTTGTTCACTCCATTGCTGTATACCTATTTCTCTATGTGTATTTTCTCTCTCTAGAGCTGGCGCGCTCTGCTTATGCTCTTCTTTTCTCGCTCTATGAACAGCGGTTTCGAATGAATGGGGGTGTGTGTAAATATTTATAGAAAAACTGAGTGGGATTGGTTTATAACTGGTCTTAATTTTGTTAGAATTTTACGGAAATACCGGAGGGTTTCGTATGGATTTTATCTGGTTAAAGGTACGCATGCGATGTGTGAGGCTCGTAAGGGTTTATTGTTCTACGCTCTAGCGCACGGTTAGGATGTTTATGTTTAGATGTTGCGTGACCATGACCGTTGGATCAATGACATTTTGATCTTATGGTGGAGACGCGTCTATTTTATATTACTCCCTTATTTAGTACTTAGTAGGAAGTATTTGGTTAGGTTACTCATTACGTAGTGTTGTAATCTGTAAAGTATCAGAAATTATAATTACCAAAAAGAAAGAAAAAAATAATAGAACAGCTATATTTGTGTGTGTGCGTCTATAGATTTATCCTTTTCGCCCTTTTTTGCATAGGGACTTTTAAAAAAAACGTTAAAAAAGAAATTAGGTTATGTATCAGCTAATTTATTTCATTGTCCATGGGCTATGATGCTTAATGTCTTTCGCTTATTTTTAATAAACAAATCGGATTAATATTAACTTAAACTCGATTTCAATTTGAGACTCGATTTAGGGCTAATTTATAGGTTTAAGATCGAAGAGGTGTAAATAAGAAGCCAACACTTAATCGACTTTAGTATTTAATAACGAATGCGACTTTAAAGCAAATCAGATTATGATATCAGCTAATTAATTTTGTTTTCCATCAGGCTATTGATGCCTAATATGTTCCCATTGCTTGTAACATAAATCAAACGAATCTATGTTACATTAGATTCGATTTCAATTTGCGTCTCAATTTTAAAACAATATCCAAGTTTGAGATTAATGAGATACAAATGAAAAGGTCAACACATGGTCAATTCTAGCATTTAATGGCGTATGTATTAGGATTATGATTCCTACTAAAGACAATAACCTTCATATTGAACAATTCGGAATTAAACTACATGAGCGGAAGCTAACCTGAATCCATGTGTGAAAATTGTTGAACCTCCTTTGATGATTGTCTTTGAGTCCTTATGAAGATTGCTCCTTTAACCTTTCTTCAAGAATGTCTTGAAGTTGTATGTTACCACAAGAATGCTTCACAAGACTTTAAACAATACGTGAATTTACTCACAACAATAATATGACAATGATCAAAATTGGTATATGATTTTCCACAATTATTTGCAAGACAACAATGGTGTTTTTGCTCTTGATTCAATGGGAGGAAGAAGAGTCTTGTCTTGCAATAATGTGGGAACCATAACCCCCACTTTATAACTTCAAGAGTTACATAACTCAAGAGTCACAAGTATGTAACCATGGTTACATATATGTAACCTTAGTTAGCCCATCATTAACTAAGGTTACCCTTTTGGGTATCTACACATTAGTCCTACACTTTATATGACAACACATTGGCCCCCTTAACATAATGTCCATAAGACCACAAAATTAGGCCAAACCAAAAGATAGCACATAACATATAATTTATCCATATATTGTTCATATGTATGTAGATATAAGTCCATATATCTAGATATAAATCCATATATCTTACAATCTCCCACTTGGACGAGATACATAAACATATGTACAAACCTTAGCATTATATGTTAGAAAATAAACTTAGGAGCTCAAAAATTGCTATCACAATAAATTGTCATGAACAATCCGGTCCATCAATCATACCAACATAGGACCTAAGATCTCTTAGTTACTCATTCGTAACTAGAACCGGCATAGATCACGTATATCAATATAACCAACGACATGGATCAAGTGTAGGTGTGTAGCATGGAAATAACATAAAGTGTGGTCAATAGAATGTCTATTTCCAACTGGTTCTCTTTATTGAGATCAATCATAAACTGTAAGAGTACAAAACTTTAAAACTGAATATCTGCGCAGATATAGCTGAATTACTGAATGTAATGGACAATACATAATTGTATAATACAAACTCCCACTAATATACATAATCCTTAACTGATTTGACACACATACAAGCAATATGCTCAAGAAATACTTTTGGTGTCAATCCCTTAGTGAGCGGATCCGCAAGCATGGAGTTTGCACTGATGTGCTCAATGCACAACTGTCCATTCTGTACTCTTTCTTTAACAACCCGAAATTTGACGTCCATATGTTTTGCTTTCGTCAAACTACTGTTGTTATTAGCATAAAGGAATCGGAGTCGGTATACCCGATGATCTCAAACTGGTCCGATATCCGATATGTAAGCATGTAATCCTTTGTTCTCTGTAAGATTGCTTAGATATCTGCCTAACATCCCAACAATGTATGCTATATCAGGTCGTGTACATACCTGAGCATACATCAGACTACCTACAGCCGAAGCATAAGGCGTCTTCTGCATTTCCGAAATTTCATAATTATTATTTGGGCACTGTTTGAGACTAAATTTGTCTCCCTTAGAAACAGGGGTGTTGCCTGGTTTACAATCCTGCATGCCAAATATTTTCAGAACCTTATCGATATAGCCCTTTTGTGACAGACCGAAAACACCTTTAGAGCGATCTAGTTGTATCTGAATTCCTAATACAAAAGAAGCTTCACCAAGATCTTTCATTTCAAATTTCTTTGAAAGAAATTTCTTAGTTTCAAGTAATAATGCTATATCGTTACAGGCAAGCAGTATGTCATCGACATATAAAACCAGAAAAATATACTTACTCCCACTGAACTTATGGTATATACAGTCATCAGCAATATTTGGTTCAAAACGAAAAGATGTAATGACTGCATGAAACTTATAATACCATTGACGAGAAGCTTGCTTGAGCCCATAGATGGATTTCTTTAATTTGCAAACCTTCTTTTCTGATTCATCCGAAACAAAGTTTTCAGGTTGCACCATATAAATTGTTTCCTCAATGTCACCATTGAGAAACGCTGTCTTAACATCCATATGATGAAGCTCAAGATCAAAATGTGCTACTAATGCCATTATAGTCCTGAAAGAGTCTTTCGATGAAACTGGAGAGAAAGTCTCTTTATAATCAATGCCTTCCTTCTGAGTATAGCCTTTTGCGACAAGACGAGCTTTGTACTTAATAACATTGCCCTCTGAATCCCTTTTGGTTTTAAAAATCCATTTACAACCAATAGGTTTAATACCTTCGGGCAATGTAACAAGCTCCCAAACGTCATTATCGCTCATAGACTTCATCTCATCATTCATGGCATCAATCCACTTTTGAGAGTTAGAACACTTAATGACTTGACGAAAGTTGATTGGATCATCTTCCTCAAGTCCAATATCACTTTCTTGTTCTTGGAGAAATACAACATAATCATCCGGAATTGCATTTCTCCTCTCTCTAGTGGATCTCCTTAATGGCACTTCAGTTTCTTGAGGTTGTTGAGTTTGATTTTCATTAGTAATTACAGGATCCTGATTGGGGAGATTTTCGAGATTGTCTTGAACTGGAGTTGTATGAGCCGTGTCAGGAATGAGAACTCCCTGACCAAGATCAACAACTTGAGGGAAAGACACATGTTCTTCCTCAAAGACAAAATCTCTAACAACTTTATCTCCCCACCCCTCAAACTCAATATCCTCAAAGAACGTAGCATTACCCGTCTCAAAAATAGTTCTTGAAGTGGGATCATAAAACTTAAAACCCTTGGATTTTTCAGAGTATCCAACAAAATAGCTACTAACCGTCTTAGCATCCAGTTTCTTTTCATTCGGCCTATAAGGCCTTGCCTCAGCTGGACAACCCCAAATGTGTAAATGCCGAATACTGGGTTTATGCCCAGTCCAAAGTTCTTATGGGGTTTTGATTGTAGCTTTAGTTGGAACTTTATTAAGAATATAAGCTGCGGTTTTTAATTCTTCACCCCAGAGTGAGTCTGGCAAAGTAGTACGAGTAATCATACTTCTTACCATATCCTTAAGGGTCCGATTTCGTCTCTCAGCTACACCATTCATCGTAGGACTTCCTGGCATAGTATATTGAGAGACGATCCCACACTCATCTAGAAATTTAGCAAAAGGCCCTGGACGTTGTTCACCGGAACCATCATATCGACCATAGTATTCACCACCACGGTCAGATCTAACGGATTTAATTCTTTTGCTTAGTTGATTTTCAACTTCAGCCTTAAATGATTTGAACACGTCGATGGATTGGGACTTTTCGTGAATAAGATATAGGTACCCATACCAAGAGTAATCGTCTATGATGTGATAAATTATTATTGACCATCCCTACATGGAGTAGGAAATGGCCCACAAATCCAATATCCGTATGTATCAATTCTAAGACGTCCGAAGCTCTCTTAGCACCTAATCTAGTCGTGTTTGTTTGTTTTCCCTTGATACACTCAATACAAATTTCCGAATTTGAGGAATCAAGAGAATCAAGAATTCCATCTAACACGAGTTTCTGAATTCTTTGAATGGATATGTGACCCAAACGTTTATGTCAGAGTGATATAGAATTCTCATTAGTTAATTTTCTTTTGGTACCACTTAAACTTGTATGCAAAGTTTCATAATTTGAAGTTATTTTATCAACCAAATATAAGCTATCAAATGTTGATAAAAGACCAGTACCAATAAGATTTGAATTCTGAAAGAGACTAACTTTATTATCACCAAAAGAACATGTATAACCAGATATGTCCAATTAGGGAACCGAAATTAAATTCCGTCTAAAAGACGGTACAATAAAAGTCTCATCCAAATCTAAATGAAAACCGGTCTTAAACAACAGCCTAAATTTGCCAATAGCCTCAACTGACACCTTCTTGCCGTCACCCACGTAGATGTATCTTTCACCATCATTTGGTTTTCGGCAGTTCAGGCAACCCTGCATAGATATACTTATGTGAGTAGTAGCAATTGAATCTACCCACCAAGTATCCTTAGGTACCGAAATTAAATTAACTTCAGAACAAACAAGAGAAAGAAATGTACCCTTTTTCGCACGCCAGGCATGGTACTTGGTACAATCTTTCTTCACATGATTAGTCCCCTTACAGAAAAAGCAACCTAATTCAGTAATTTCAACCTTAGGTTCCTTATGTTGCTTAATCTTGGGCTTTGCAACCGCAACTTCCTTACCTTTCCTCTTCTTAGTTTCCTTAGAAGAGGATGCCAAATGAGCACTTTCAGTCTTATCTAGCTTTATCCTTTCCTCTTCTTGCACACAATGTGAAATGAGCTCGTTAAGAGTCCATTTCTCCTTCAGGCAGTTGTAACTGACCTTAAACTGATTAAAGTGTGCAGGAAGAGATATCAAAACAAAGTACACAAGCAGTTCCTCAGGTAAATCCAGCTTGAGTGACTTTAGTTTCGAAGCAAGATGAGACATTTCCATAATGTACTCCCTAATGTTTCCCTTGCCCTTATACCTCATGGAAACAAGTTTACTTAATAGTGTACTTGTTTCCGCCTTTTCGTTTTGCATAAAACGCTTTTCAAGGTTTTCAAGGAAAACTTTGGCATTAGCTTCATCATTCATAGTGCCCCTGAATGATTCTGGAATTACACGTTTCATAATCATTAGACTCATGCGATTCGAGCGTTCCCACTTCTCCATCACCCTCCTTTCATCAGGAGAGGATGTATCCTCAAGAGGAGTAGGTTGCTCGGTCCGAAGTGCAAGGTCAAGATCCATGCAACCGAGAACGATCATGACATTCTCTTTCCATTCCTTAAAGTTAGTGCCGTTAAGCACAGGGATGCTATTGATGTTGGCAGATATCGTAGAAGCAGAAGAATTAACTGAAAATAGAACAAAAGGATTACTGAATACATGCTTACAATTACTTGAACTTTAACGTTACTTTATAGATTCAAAATAGGCATATCCCATTACAAGATACCTAGCACAACATTGATCTTAGTCTTTGGACAGAAAAACAACTTGTAAGTGGTACTCTTGGTGTAGTGATCAAACATAGACAATAAACTCCTGTCAAATATCAAACCTTCCTTTGGGCTGATTTAATATTCACATGGAAAACCAAATAATTGTCTCATATTTATCACCACAAGCATGTTCGAATTCCTGCCAAATAACAACCTTCCTTTGGGCCGGTGTTAAACGCATGGAAGACTAACATCCACAGTCATCTTATATTTTAAGATTTATCAATCTACACAATAGAGGTTACTTTGGCAATATAATGCTTCAATTGACTAATTAAAATATTAGATGCTATAAACTTTAGTTCCTTAAGCCATATTATGAATCTTTAACTTAATAAGTTACATGTTTTGACATGTAACACTTGAATATTAAATGTTTTATACTTGAGAGGACAATTCCAAAAATATTAAAATTGATGGACTTTAAACAATTAATATTCATAACTGAATATTATAATTGAACAATAAATAATATGTCAATTAAAATCTGAAACTTAAAAGATTTGAAACGTTTTTAACCTTACTGGACAAAAATAATCAATTATCTGCTTGAGATAATCGATTATCTTTGGCAAAAAAAAAAAATTTCAGCTACTGGACCAAAATAATCGATTATCTAAACCAGATAATCGAATATTCTGGTTTTAGAAAAAAAATTTAAGTTACTGGACCAGGATAATCGATTATCTGAAATAGATAATCGATTATCTGGTATAAAAAACGTTTCAATCTCACTGGACCAGAATAATCGATTATCTGAAACAAATAATCGATTATTCTGGTGTTCCAAAAACTGCCAGAATTCTAAAACTTGAGAGATAATCGATTATCTAAGAAAAATAATCGATTATCTTTAGGCAGTGTCTAAAAAAATAATCGATTAACTTCCAAGATAATCGATTATTTTTTGACACTGTTTTGCGAAAATTTTTCTGAATAAAACATGATTTTCAACAAGAATCATTAAACAAGAAAACATGTTGTTTACCAACTAAAATCATGCTTTATACAATGTTTTAATACAAGTAAAGATAACATGGCATTAAAACATCAAATTGCATCAAAACATAACATTCATAATATCATGCTATTTCATGGTACTAGAATTTCATAAATAAAATTCTAACATTTCTTGAACATGAATCCTAACATAACATGAATCTTATGAACATCCAAATTATCCAAAATGAAGGTGGCTCTGATACCAATTGTTAGGATTATGATTCCTACTAAAGACAATAACCTTCATATTGAACAATTCGGAATTAAACTACATGAGCGGAACCTAACCTGAATCCATGTGTGGAAATTGTTGAACCTCCTTTGATGATTGTCTTTGAGTCCTTATGAAGATTGCTCCTTTAACCTTTCTTCAAGAATGTCTTGAAGTTGTATGTCACCACAAGAATGCTTCACAAGACTTTAAACAATATGTGAATTTACTCACAACAATAATATGACAATGATCAAAATTGGTATATGGTTTTCCACAATTATTTGCAAGACAACAATGGTGTTTTTGCTCTTGATTCAATGGGAGGAAGAAGAGTCTTGTCTTGCAATAATGTGGGAACCATAACCCCCACTTTATAACTTCAAGAGTTACATAACTCAAGAGTCACAAGCATGTAACCATGGTTACATATATGTAACCTTAGTTAGCCCATCATTAACTAAGGTTACCCTTTTGGGTATCTACACATTAGTCCTACACTTTATATGACAACACATTGGCTCCCTTAACATAATGTCCATAAGACCACAAAATTATGCCAAACCAAAAGATAGCACATAACATATAATTTATTCATATATTGTTCATATGTATGTAGATATAAGTCCATATATCTAGATATAAATCCATATATCTTACAGTATGCAATTAAACTTATCAGTATTTACTCACGTTAGAAATATTTATTAAATAAATTATATCCATATATAATAAAGTGCATCACATCGAGTTAATGTTAATCAGGCTTAATTTTTGTTTGAGATTTCGAGTTAATATCCAAATTTTAAAATTGACAAGATACAATGAGACGCCAACACGTAATCTACATCTAAAATTTAATAGTAGATATCAATCTTTAGGTAGGTACATTGCACGTGTATGTCTAATTATTTACAAAATATTAAAAACGACATTAATATTAGTAAAGTCATGCTATAAAATAAAATAAAAAGGTATATATAAAAACTTATTTAGGTTACTAATAAAGTGTTGTGACTTTGTAATATAACAGCAATTATAGAGCTGATATATTTGTGTGGTTGTGTATAGATTCAACTTCTCTTTTTTTTCTTTTCTCTTTTTTTGCAAGGAATTTTTTAAGTAACTTTATTAAAAATTAAATTAGATTATGTATCAGCTAATTAATTTTATTGTCTATCTAGCTATTGATGCTTAATATGTTCAACTTATTTGTTCTGTAAATTTGTCGATATAACGTTAAATCAAATTCCAATACAGTTTGAGTCTCAATTTAAAGTTAATTAAGAATTAACGAGGCATAAGAAATCAAAGCATATTTTACTCTAGCAATTACCGATGATTATAACCATGAATCAAATCAAATTATGATATCAACTAATTAATTTATTGCTTATCCGGCTATTGATGCTAAAGTGTATTATCATTATTTATATTATAAACTAACAATATTAATCTTAAATCAAATGCCATTTCAATGAGTCTCAATTCATAATCAATATATAGGCTTGAGATTGACAAGATGTAAATGAAAGCTCAAGACGTGGCCGCTTTAGTATTTTATAACGCATGCAACGGTAGCTATTAGTATTTTTTCACTTAGAGTAAATATTTGTCACGATCCAAAAACCACTATAGATCGTGATGAGCCCAACTACACTTAAGCAAATCAAGGGTGAACCATCTAAATAACTATTTATTTTATACTTCTGAAATCATAAGTTTTATTAAATAAATAATCTAATGCATTTAAAGCCATGGACAAATATAATTTTAGTAAGATATAAAATAAAAGGTGATAATGTTAATGAAATGTATCTATTAGGAAGTACAATAATAATACAATATATGTCAGAAATGTATAATAGACAGGACAATATAAATGAACATGATGGAGACTATGTATTGCGGATAATATCATGAGATGTAACTCACCTTAAAGTCCCCTCAATAGTTATGCCCATACGCCCAAATGAATATCATAAATATATATGCACAATAAGTGTAGAAGTGTAGCGCGAGTACGTAAAATTAACGCATACCCAATAAGTATTTAGCCTAATCCCAAAGACGTAGTGATGGGGGGTCGATATTGACACTTCCTAGTGGCTAATAAATCAAATATCATAAAGTACACAAGTATGAAACATAGTAAGTAAATAGTGAGAACATATATAGGTAGATAATATGGTCTACGAATAAGCATTGGACACACAGTCCTCAAATATCAGATACCTCTCAACGGATTACATAATGGTCAATACCAAATCAACGGTCACATCTCAAGTCGATTTAACTCATGAGGACGTGAACTCCTTATCAAGTATTTCGCACGATTTTGCCGAAGCGAGCAGTCCGATACCATGAGAATAAAAGCACAATTCGTGCCATGGCATATGCCCGATCCCATTATAGTACAGTTAAGGCCTTCAGCCCGATTCCATAATAGTATCTTTGAGGCCTTCAACTCGATCCCATAACCGTGTACACTATCGAGGGTCGACCGGCATGAACCATAGATGTATCTCATATAGTGAGGTGAATGGCTCGATCCCATAATGGCTTGACGGGTCATTGGTCCCACTCACAAATATATGTGTGAGTTGTGAAATTCAAGAAAACTTTCGGACAAATACATACAACAAGGGAGAAATGCATAATAGGAGGTAAAATCTCTACTCCTAATAAAATATCTCTCCGGATATCACGAATCGTAGTCCGATACTTTATGCAAGTCTAGTCTTAGGCAAAAGGTATATTAAAGCAACAAAACAGGCAAGAGTAACTCAATTATTATAATTAAAACATACGTGAGTCTAAGTCTACCCGAACCTATTCATGAAGTCTAGCATACGCATGGATATTCGTCACCCCATTTGTGTGTAGCTCCCACAACATGTAGCACATAGCTAATATAACACCTACATGATAAATTTCCCCCTCACAAGATTCGATAGGAGACTTACCTCGCTCCAAAGTTTCATAGCTGGCTCCAACGCCTCTATAACACCTCAAAATTGATGCCCATCGATCTTAAACTAGTCAAATAACATGCAAACCAATAAAAATATACCCCAACACTCATAACTAATCAATTTATAGCAACTCCCAATTCTGCTCGAAAAGTCAATAGAGTCAACCCTAGCCCACGTGCCCGAATTTAGAATATAATCAAAAATAAATATTACCCATAACTTATATAGTATATGTCTAGAAAATCATCCAAGTTTGTTTGTGAATTGACCCTCAAATCAAGAATTTATTATTTCTTATTTGAATTTCTACAATTCAAATACGGATGAAAATAATAACAAACCGAAATAATAATGGACAAAAATAAAAATAAAGGTTACATATTTACTCTTTGTTGAGATAAGAACAGCACCGCAAAAATCACCTCAAACTGAGATCTAGAACTTATATGCTTAAAATAATAAAATGCTTGGTCTGCCCATTTAAAATACCGCCCACGTGATTTTTGTTCTTCGCCTTCACGGGACACCTTCGCGTTAATGGAGAGAAATTTTTTGCATTGGCCGGTCAATCCAAAATTTCTTCTTCGCATTCGTGGGACCACTCTCGCGTTCGCGAAGAGCAAAAGTTCGCTCCAGAAACCAGCAATCTTGGCTGACATAAAAATGTGCATAACTCTCTCATACGACCTTGGAACAATGACTCTTGTTGCTATGGTTCCGTAATTATGATACGGGTCTTATTTTCTCAATATGATACCCTTTATTCCCAAAGAAACGACACTGAAACATCAAATATGACTATGATACGACGCAAACCCATCTGAAATACACTGAGGCCCCCGGAACCCCGTTCAACCACACCAAACAGTTGCAAAACATAACAAAAACCTACTTGAGGTCTCAAATTATACCAAACAATATCAAAACTGTGAATCGTATATCAATTCAAGCCTAATGAACTTATGAACTTTTATACTTCTAAAACTCATGTCGGACCATACCAATAAATCCGGAATGACCTCAAATAACATATGCAAGTCCCAAATGCCACAACATACCTATGCCAACCCCCGGAGCCACAATAAAAATTTGATATAAATAAAGTAAATTATCGGTCAAACTTATCAACCTTCCAAGCCTTCAATCTTCTTAATTTTGCCAAAAAATATCAAACCAACTTACGGACTTCCAAATCCAAACTTGGACATACGGCTAAGTCCAAAATCATCATTCGGATCTAAGGGAACCGTTAAAACTTCGATCCGAGATTATTTACTCAAAAGCAAAATCTTGGTCAACTCTTTCTACTTAAAGCTTCTGAATTGAGAATTATTCTTCCAAATTAACTCTGAACTCTCAAAAATCGAATCCAACCATACGTACAAGTTATAATACATGAAGTGAAGCTACTCAAGGTCTCAGGATATACTAGATCTCAAAACAACCGGTAAGGTCATTATAATTTTTTTATTAAAAATGTGTATATACATATACATACATACACACACACACACATACACACACACACACACACACACACACACACATATATATATATATATATATATATGGGGGGTACTATAAATGACATGTGTGAAGTGTCATCACTAGCGTGAAAAGGATAGTAGGAAATATAGAGGAGTTTTCCTATAATAGTGGGTCTACACATGGAATCACCATTGAACCCCTACTTATTTTCCTTAGTTATGGATGAGTTAACCAACACAATACAAGATGAGCATAGTGTGTGTTATTCACTGATGATGTTGTATTAATTGACTCTACTAGCGAGGGTGTCAACCAAAAGTTTGAACTATGGAGAAATACTTTTGAAAGTAAGAGTTTTAAGATAAATAGAAGTAAAACTGAATACATGCACTATATATTGAATCAACACGAGAAGAGCAAAGTTAAGGTGAGACTAGACTGGAAAAGCCAAAAACACAAATAATATAGATATTTAGGCTTTTATTTTATATAATGACGGATGAAGATGTTACTCATTAGAATAAAACATGATAGTTCAAATGAAGAAGTGCTTTTAAGATTTTATGTGATAGAATGATGCCTATCAAAGTGAAAGGTAAATTATATAGAGTAGCAATAAGACTGATAATATTATATGATAGTGAATGCTAGGCAACTAAAGTCCATCATATCCAAAAAATGAACATTATAGAGATGTGGATGCTAAGATGAATGTGCGATCAGACAAGATTTGATAAGATTAAAACTAATCGCATTCGCTAGAAGTTGCACGTAACGCACATTGAGGATAAAATAAAAGAAGATCGGTTTAAACAATTTGATCATGCCGTGCATTAATCGATAGATGTATCGATTTATAGGTGTGAAACTATAGTAAGTGAATGTGTTAAGAAGGTGTGGGATAGAGCAAAAATCACATAAAAGAAAGTTATCTTGAGAGACGTACAAATCCTCTGAATTAATGTAGACTTAGTTAAATATATGATACAATGGAAAAAAAATATCCATATAGGTGATATCTATTGGTTGGGATAAATGTTAGACATATCAGAGAACTTTTATTATAATTTTATTTTATTAGGCATGATGATGACATGAGTTGAATGCATGGTCAATTCTAGCATTTAACTATGGATGCAACTCTAAATATAATCCGATTAGCATATCAACTAATTAATTTTATTTTGTATCTAATTGTTGATGTTAATCGGGGTGGTTGGATTGGTTTCGGAGATGTTTTGGACTGAAATGGGACACTTAGTCCCAAATTTGGAAGCTTAGGTTGTAAGGATTTATGGGAGTTCGACTTTTATGTAGATAACCTCGAAATAATATTTTGATAGTTCCAATAGCTTCATATAGTGATTTTGGAATTAGGCGTACGTACGAATTTGGATTTGGCGGTTCATAGGGTTATTTAGTGCTTTTTGATAAAAGTTGAAAGGTTGATAGGTTTGATCGAGAGTTGACTCTGTTGATATCGGATTTTGATTTGGTTTCGAGTGTAGGAATGGTTCTGTTGTATTATTTGGGACTTGTGTGCAAAGTTTGATGTTATTCCAAGGTGTTTAGGAATTTTTGGCCTAAGTTTTGAATTCGAAAATTTTGATTAGTTACTTAGGCTTAAATTGAGGTATGATTCATGGTTTCGATGTTATTTTATATAATTTGAGGACTCGAGTAAGTTCGTGTTGTGTTTTAGAACTTGTTGATATGTCTAGATGGGGTCCCTGGGGCCTCGGGTATGTTTCAAATGGATTTTGGATCATCGGTGGAGTTGTTGTAGAGCTGGTTTTGCTAAGTCTGATGTTTTTGCATCTGCGATGAAAGGAGGCAGATGCGGAACCGCAGAAGCTACCAAGTAAGCATAAGTGCGGATTTGGTTGGAGAATGCAGAGACTGTATATGAAGTTAGTAGGGCGCATAATTCACCGTCATTGCGAATGCGCAAGTTGACTTCATATGTGGTAAGTCAGCAGATGGAGGGAAATCACAGATGCAATGATTTGATTGCAGAAAAAACATTGTAGATGCAATTAAATCACAATAAATTAGTCACCGGCAGACTTTATATTTCGTAGGGTTTGTTTATTTTCTCAATTTTGAGTTGTGGAGCTCGGTTTGAGGAGATTTTGGGGAGACCTTTTACTAGAATTGAAGAGGTAAGTGAATTTTATTTAGTTTTGACGACAGATATTGATTACCCATGGATTATTATACCTAATTTATGTGAATTTAAGGTGAAATGTGGGGATCTTTTACTATAGTTGTGGAGAGTGAATATTGATGTTTGAGGGTCGATTTGAGGTTGGATTTGGTTGAAACACTTATATTTGGACTCATATCTAAACGGGTGTTCGAAATTTATGAGTGTTATCGGGTTTCGAGATGCGAGCTCGTGGTTGACTTTTTGGGCTGACTTAGGATAATTGATTCAATATCATAGCATTACTAGTATAGCTCATTTCTTATGGATATGATTGATGATATTAAGTTATTTTGGCTAGATTCAAGTCATTCGAAGGTCGAATAGCGTGGGAAATACTTTTTGGAGTATTGATTCCCTACATTTAGAGGTAAGTAACATATCTAAACTTGGATTTGAGGGCATTTATTCCCGAGCGCTGTGGTATTTGAGATGTGTTGGGGTGATGCACATCCTAGGTGGCGTGTGTGTGTGTGCACTGGGGTATTCATGATTAAGGTGGATGTTAGACTATTATGGGACTAGTTTTGCAATAATACCTTGTTATATCCATATTTTCTCTACCTGTATAAGTATTTTAGTTCTGATTTATGTTAGAAATCATGTCTAGGCTATGTGATTATCTTTTGCAGACATGATAGGGTTGTTCTTGCTATTTTGTGTCTTATGCCTCAAGTGTAAACATACTCTCAGCTATGATGCTATATTTGTATGATATCTCTATCTTAATGCAACTTATTTAGATTTTCCACATATTGGCGATGCCCTATATGTGTAACATTGTTGAACTGAGTACTGTGAGACGCGAGAACTGAGACTTGAGCGGTTGATGATTCAGCCGGGCCATATAGCCAATTTGGTATTGATTTTGAGGTGATGCGTACACTGGGCCCACATTGGACTAAATGGTACTAATTAAGGGCGACTTATGCACCAGGCCCACGATTGGGCTATGTGATATTGATTAGCGCTTGGGAAAGGGTCTCTCCCTCCAGAGTCTGATATTCATAGTGAGTTTGGGCACATGGTCATATATGTGCTATGGTGTGGGGCATTTGTGCTAGGCAGCCATACAGTACTAAGTCTAGTTATATGTGTGATGGTGAGGGGCACTTGTGCCAGACACCGCAAGTGTGCTGAGTGTGAATATACCAGATGATTTCACTATGGTGTTTTTGACTTGGCATGTATATTTATCATGTAGGCATAGAGGTGTATTTTCTTCCTGCTAGCCAGTAAATAAAATGTCTTACTTTAACTTGTTATCGTCATAGGTTTCCTTGTATTATTATGGAACCTCAAGTGGGACATCACACTGTCTTTAACTTTTCTTTACTCGCTTAACTAGACCTCTAGGTACCTGGAAACAATGGGGTGGAATATATGCTACTGAACACACTAGTATCATTTTTGGATACTGAATGGTAGTGCTTCTAGCACTCTACCTGAAGTATGGACTATACACAACATTCTGCATTTGAGTATCTCATATCTTCTTCACTTTTACCTTACTTACCATTAAATCTCGCATCGTATCTCTGTCTATTTCATAACCTACCTTCCATATAGGTAGGATTCACATCCATAATATGAAGCTCTACTATAATACTTGCACCCCTGGTGCATACACAATTCGGTGAGAGCTTCGTATTGACTTCTTATGAGGTTGGTGCTCTTCTAACTGGCTTTATTGTAGAGCCTTTATAGAATATAGTTGTTGTACTATCTCTCTTGTGTATGTGATATTAAGGGAAATTCTGCAATATTCTCAATCACGATTTCTATAATTGTCTTGGACTAGTAATCAGACTCCTAATTTACTTATCTGATTAATTATTTAGATTCATCTTCTCTCTCAACCTTTATGGAGGCTTAAGCTATCTTCCAATCTGCGACCTAGGGTATTAATTATTACTTTAGCCTTTCATAGACACTATGAAACATCCATGATATAACTATCTAATAATTCATGCCCTTGTCTGTAACATGGACTCAATTCTTTCTTTTGACCTATACCGAAGTCTCCCATAACTGTATGAATGTCAACATATATTGTACGGATAGTACTCTGAAATATTGAGTGCGGTCATAATGTAACTAACTCCGGGTCTTAGATCAAATAATTACTTTCATGCTTTCTCAGCTTTCTTTAAAAGTAAGCAATTACTTCTCATTGTCGTTATGCTACTTGTTGTATGAATACTTGGCTTATATTAATGCTCACATCTATTGGAATTTTTTGCAACTTATACGATCTTAACTATTACTTTTGATTTTACTTCTAATTCCTTAGTCACTACAGGTGCCACTTTGTTATGGAGTGCATTGAGACTGTTATTACAAGACCATTTCTTTCTTAGGTCACTATGCTTATATTTAAGCTTTCTTTCTTATTCCCTCCGCTAGTCTCTAGTTGTAGCATTTAGGGAAGACCCTCTGACTCTTGTAAAGCTGGGAGCTTTTACATCATATACCCGACGGAATTTTTGATGTACTTACTTGCCAATAATTATCCTTAGTTACTTATCTATGCACCCTTATGCTCGTAGGGTTACTTCTGAATTGAAATTTTTATTATCTCCTAGTGACACTCTCATTTATTTCCATAACACTTACACAACACCTTTTACTACTCCTACTCCTATCTAAATATTTCTCAAGGATTACGATGTCGAATCTGCAAGACTAAATTTCCCATGCTGGGTTTCACTATGTTTATCTTGCATGATCTACTGATTTATCTGAGACCTCTTTTGTAGACATAACTAAGCTCTTCCTAAATTAACTACTAACTACTCGATAGTCCATGCTATTTATATTCTGCATAACCTCTCTTGGGTTGTGTCTTTTGCCTTAACTTACCTTTTGCATTGGCTTCTAATGTATCAAATGCTCGCACTTATTTATCAATAACATCTGGTGCGGGAACCCTTAATGACTATCCCGGCATCATGCTTTCATAATGTTCTGGAGTTGTAGTATATCTGTAAGATCTAAACAAATGCAATATCATTCCTTTTGCTATTTTACCACATTCCTTCTTTACTATTTCATAGTTACCTGAACCACTTATCTCCGACTTAATACGTTATTACACCATCTTCCCCCTTTAGGGGAGTATTAATATTTAACGCTATGAATGTTTACTTTATAAATATTTTACCTCTTCATCTTCTACGTTTTTTACGTCTCTATTGACTCATACTCGCTTTGCGGATAACTGAATATCTTATGCACAAGGGTGACACCTAGTGTAATTGTTATATTTAGTCCCTTAAGTTTCTGCTCATAGTACTTGCTTTAGGGAAGCATCTTCCTGAATGAGCTTTAAGAGTTATTCTTCTGTTGTACATTCTATTATTGCCGAAACGTGATCTCTGAAATTCTCACGATGCCCATTATTATAAATTCCTTCGATACCCTGAATCATGTTCAAATTTTTTCTTATTTACTAGACCATACTAATTTCCATTACTCCGGAGGTTTAACTTAGTCTTCTAGTAATCATATTGGAGTCACCAAATTATTTCTCGAAATAAGGATATGACTTTATGGCTTATACTCTTTATGGTCTCAAGGCATGTCACGTGTACTATTGACTCTGTCATCCTTTCATATTATGAATTACCGTTATCACAAATTTATCACATCTACTCATAATATTTATTCACTATCTTCTTATTTTCCTACTAATATCTATGTCTATTACCTTATTCTGAAAACTTCAACAAGATATTCTTTCACTTTAAGATCCCTTGCTCCATCTACTGGCTCTTCGGGTCACCTAACATTCTCTCTTGACTAGGGACGGGAGCCATACTAGGGTACATATTTATCCTTTCTAGGATTACACTGCATGAAATTTCTGAACATTCTAGTATTCATATCTAACGGTCCTATTTTAGAGTGCACTATCTGGGTGTCTCACAATGAGATCTATTACCACGTTTGCACTACCCTTTGAAAATTTTAGCTAATGATACCCACCATTTTGGGTTACTCTAACCTCAACTGGATCATGATGTCCCATCTTTCTCTTAAACAATACATGTTAGGTCACATAGGCCATAACTGAGATGGGTGTGGCCAATTGTATATATATCTGTTACTGTGAAAAATAACTCAGAATGCTTATATTTCTCTATTGGAATTGTAAATATTGATAATCTTCACTAATTGGGTACTGCATACGCTTCTTCACCCAACTTTTTTTACTTGTTGAGACTTGTGTCTACCTTCTGATTCTCTTATTACTTTTTACCATATAAGTGGATAGATATCCATGCCTTAGGGTTCCTTATCAAGAAGCTTACACGTCTTAGTACACACATGATTTGCTGAAGACCTCACATTTACTCATCGTAAGCATGATACAAAATCGAGTTCTTTATACTCAACTCTTCTACAGCCATATTCAATCTTTTACCAACTGTCTTTCTGGATTTAGGTATCATTGTATTACGAATAAAATAAAATTTAGGAGTTTGAATCTTACAAGTGAGCTCTACCATATGATCTAGAGTTAGAAGAAAGATTGAAAGTCCTAAATGTCTATAGCCTCTTGCTTATAAGTGTGGTGCATAGCACACCCATAAATAAAACTCTACTAGACACGACTTGTAGACTCCCTAGGATAGAATTGTTGTGATACCAAGTTTGTTACGTCCCAAACTTGAAGAGGCGTAGCTGTTGAGTACCCAATTTTTCCCTGTATATTTTTAATATGCAAAATACTTTTAAAATAGTATATAATGTGTGTGTATATATCAACACACACACATGTCCAAGTGTTTTATTATTTTTTTAATTTTTTAAAAGATTTTAAAACCGATTTCTTGCCCTATTTTAGCAATAAAAAAATCAATAGGTGTTCCTCAAATTATCATTTTGGTGATTAATATATTTTTATACTTATATTTATGCTAATATATAGCTAAGGTAATTTTGCACATTTTTATAAATTGATTTGGTATTTTAAAGCTAAAATTGAACGAAATTGTAAATCTAGCCTATTTTAAGATTTAAATAGCGTGTATAATTATAAATTTTATTTCAGTATTTTTAATTTAATGTTATATCCTATTAATTAATTTAGTGCCTTAAATTTGTTTCAAAAATCAATTTTATTATTTTTTATAAAGTAAAGAGGCAAAAGTGGCTATTTTAATGATAACCTTGTTGTATTTCAATTATAGCCAAATCAGCCACCCCATTAATCCAATCTCAGTCTCGAACTTGACCAACCCAAATCCTAATTTAACCCGACCCCTAACTCGTTAATAAAACCTGCCTGCTCTTTCTTTTGATCCAGTTTGTTGATCATTTTGATCAAATGCCACGATTGACCCTTACAATTTTTAATTCACCAAACCCCAAGCCTAATTCATTTCTCTCTAGAGACGCCATCTTGACACCCCTTTGTCTTTTAAACTCTCTCGAACCTCCTCAACCCTAATCATCTCCTACCATTTTCAACCTCAAAACCCACCAGGAAACTATGACTTCTCCGGCCATGGCAACCTTATACTCATCCCATGTTATCCTGTGTGCTCGATGCTTGAAGAGTTGAGTCCAGACCTCAAAGATGTTCATCTAGATCGCTGGTCTTGCTCCGGTGTATCCTGGTCCTATGAGCTTATCTCTGACCTTTCCAACCAAGATCAGACCTTTTCAAAGCCTTTCTCATTCTAGGGTTCTTCTAAAACGCTGACTATTCGAGGTTCTCTCTGATATTTCTTAAATATGTTATATATCTATGCTATAGTTGAGTTTTTGAATGATTTTCTCAACTTTACTTTCAAAAATTACTTTCAAAAATTACTTCTTTCCGACTTAGGGTTTCCTGAAAATGTTTTAATGTTTCTTAGAGTTTTCTTTCCCTTTTCCTTGTGTGTATTTGTCTCCGCTATGTTCTTATGTTTTCTTTTCTACGATGCATGTTCTTCTACTGTGTTCTTATGGTGTTCCTTTTATCACGCATGTTCTTCTGCTGTATTTTCTATGCTTTGCTTTCATATGCTTTCTCACTATGTTCTGTTATTTTCCTTTCACTATAATCTAATATGCTTCGCCTACTGTATCCTTCTACCATGTTCTTAAGTATTTACTGTTTCACTTTTGCTTTACCTTGTTTTATGAGACCCGTTTAAGCATGTTTTCCTCTACTGTTTCTTCTACTCTCATTGTGTTTCAAATTAGTTCTTCACTCTTTTTGCTTTGAACTTTCAACTGTATTTGCTTGTTTTCTCATGAGTTTCTGAAAGAAATCTCTGAGCCTATTTTGACTACTTAGTTCCTCATCTATGTACTTGACTCGAGGTGGAAACCCTAGAATTTGGAGGGTTCTGCCATGGTTTGATCATGTGACTAAACTAGGATTCTGTTTGAGAACCCTTGACTCTTTCAAACTAATCTCTGAGTCTATGAACTAAGTTTGAACTTCTTTCTTTACATACAATTCTAAACTTTTTAAATTCTTCTACGCTAGACTCTTCTACTAATTGGCATGCTATTCTTCGTGTTTAAGCGTGTCTGTGTGCTTTTATTCGCGGGATGAATGTTTCTCCAAAAAGGTTTTCCAACTTATTATTGATTCAGAATCATTTTTAGGTCTAATTGATTGATACTGATTTTCCTTAAGTAAAACCTTTCTTCAACTTTTTCTGACTAGATTCATTCATACCAAATTCAGACCTTATGATTTACTGGCTGTTAATTGATTCTCTTTCCTTAAATTGCACAAGCCATGTACTATCCGAACCATGTCCTTAAATAAACCTTTATGTATTTACCCATATTATACTACCTTACACAAAGTGTTTGATTAATTTAGTTCTTTAATTAGTTTTATTGTTTGAAATCTGAATCCCTTATTAAAGGGAAAACTTGTATAATTGATTGAAAATTGAATCTCAAATTATTCTCTTACCTTATTTACTCATTACTTTCACACTATAAATACATGGCTTTCTTTTACACAAAACACATGGTCAATTCAACGCTTTTGTACTTCATACTTCACACTTACTTTGTACTTCATACATCACACTTACAATCTCACAATTCTCTTCTAAACTCATAGTATTTCTGACTGCTTATTTGCACTGTGGTTTTACAAGACTACTGCCTCCTGCTTACGAGTTTCTTTAAGACTGGTATGTTCTACTTTTCGTTTCAGCATCATCCCAATGTGTTTACTTACAGCCTTTACATGCATGTCTTTTTTATTGTCTATGTGGAGTTAAATGTTTAACTAGCATGTTAATTTCTTTTTACCTTTTTCTATTGAGAATCCCTGCACCCCGGTTTTCCTCTATGTGCTTTGAGTTGTAGTTTAGGACATGTCAATATGCAAGTTATTGTTCATCTTTGGACTTGATCCCTTAGGGGATCCTGACTCCCAAAACAATGTGTTTTTACAGGCTTGTGGGGTGTGCGAACATTTCTCATTGCTAGGTATGCCCACTAGCATGTCCTTGCTTCTTTACCACTTTCCCTTTCCCCTTTTCAAAACTTTATAATTACACCATCTCCTAGTTTCTACATGCTGCCCCCTCTTCTGAGCCTTGCCTTGGGACCTTGAGTTCCCTCTGAACTTGGACATTTAAGGGCTGGCTCTTCCCCACTGCACCATGTCTTGACCCCATAATGCATTTGGGTGTGAGCATTGCTCGAATTCCATGTTAGGCTCTTAGGAAACTCTGACACATCCAAATGAGAGAAAGGCTTTGGAACATTGATCTTTGGAGTTGGTTTACTTCATTAATCAGTCAGGAGTATGGATTGGGCTTTCCTTGGTTGTAACTTTTAGCTTCTGATTGTATTTTTGTACTTTACTTTCTTTTCTTGGTTGTAACAACTATGTAATAAAAACTCTCCGGGATGGTTAGTGAAAAGGGAAGGGAGTAGCTGTATGCAAAAAGGGGTAGATAATTTGTCTATAGGTTTATTAATTTCTGCTTTCTCATAGATAACTTGCCTATTGGTTTATTAATTTCTGCATCCACGCAGATATCCTACATATAGGTTTACTTAGAGAATTCTGCACTTGCATATAAACACCATGGCTATAAGAATTCCTGCATTCATATAAATACCATGTTCATAATGTTTCCTGCACTTCTACATTACATAGATACCATGTTTATAGGTCTATGCATTTATATAAATACCATGTCTATAAGAAAGTTCTACATCTTCTATATAGATACCATGCTCACAGTTACCTAGAAATTCAAATCCTGCATAGCACCTGTCACTAGGCAAACCTGTTTATAGGATTTGAATAACTAATAGCATTTAGATACTATGCCCATAGGATTTTTGATTTCTGCACTCTCATATAGCTACCACGTCCATAGGAGTTCTGCATTCTCATGTAGATAACCTGCCTATAGGATTTCTAATTTCTGTGCTCTCATATATAGATACCATGTCTATAGGATGCACATGCAGGTAGAAAATATGCCTATAGATCTTTTCTGACTTGCAAATCCATTTCTCACTAGGAAAATGCGTTTATAGGTCTTAATAACAAAAATGCAATCAGATGTGATGTTCATATAAAACCCAATATGTAGATGTCATGGCTATAGGATTTTATGCATTTTACTATGTTATGAATGTGTTCTGAAGTTAACAAACATCTAGAAAGCATTCCTATTGGGATCATAATTCAAATCTGAATACCCTCACTCGTTTGTAAGTTAAAACTAGCAGTAATAATGCATTGGCAATTACAGAACTTGTACTCTTTCTATTAAAACAGGCAACCTTTTCTTAAACTAACATGCAATCAGTCCATGCTCTCATTCTTGAAATCTGTAGTTATCATGCCTAGAGGTTTTGTCTATCTTAGACAAGGCTTAGGGTAAATATAAACTGAATCGGTTCCTTCTTTTAAACTACAACCAGCAGGCAGGCAGGCCTCCTCCTATATGAATTATGTAGCAGATTAGTCTGCCTAAAATCCTTAAGTTTAATTAGAACTTAAACAGTATGTGTAAAATATGCTAAACTATGTGTTTTCATTGGTTTTAAAGGAGGTTTATGTGAGCCTTATCATCTGCCTATATGCCCCCCCTCTAAATTTGCTATATGTTTTGTTTGTCACCTTAGTATTTTAACCTTTTGAAACCACAAATAAGCCTATGTTCCATTCCTTTTGTATTAGTGATCCCAAATAACTGTGGGATTGATAGGATCGGGACGGGTAATATCATGCAATAGGTAAACGAGTCCATTCCGCCCTTTAATACCTTAACAGGGTGGGAAAGGGTAGATAGGGATATGATGACCTGTGCGTTAATACCACGTGTATCCCCTCTCTAAGGATTGATTACTGGGTATTTCATTGACATGATCCATATTTTTATTAAACCTAGGACCCCTTTCTTTGATTTTTGTTTGTTAAATATTTTATAATGTTTCTTTTAAATCAACTCTCTTCCATGCTTTCCAACTTCGTTTATTTCTAAACTTTTTTTAAAAAATCCCCTCTTATGTGATACTCTTATTTTCTTACGTGTTACTTGTATTTAAGTCACAACAATAGCTTGATTGGGAACCACACTAGTGGATACTGTGGGGGTGTTTAACACCTTCTCCTCGGGATAATTTCAAGCCCTTATCCAATCTCTGGTTATCCAAACTGAACCATCCTTAGTGTCATTAATGCACTATAATCATTAGGTGGCGACTCTTCAATTCTCTTAAACCCAATTCCCAAAAGGAAGCGAGTTGTCTTCCCAAATGTCAAAAACAAAAAAGGGGGCGCGACAGCATGACGACTTTACTGGGGACTTCTTTTAGGCTTTTACCATTGCAAGCTATTACTGTGACTTCATATTTATCTATATGCCTTTATTTGTTTAATCTTCTAAGATTTTAATTCTTTCCCCTACTATGGAAGTGACTTGTCTTTTGTTTCTTTCATTTACTGCTTTTCTTTACTGCATTTCTTCATTACGATTTTAGAATTTTTGCAATTATTACTCTTGTGAACGTGCAAGTACATGGAAACTTATTTTAATTATTGCAATTACATATCTCCAACATCATATTCCACTCGTGCAAAATAGAATACCATAGCAACGCCTATAATTAGTGGTTGTGCTGTTCGAATATTATCACCCCTAATTCCGGCAAAGGCATATTTGCAGTAAAACCAGTCGATCAATGGTGTAGTTGACGGTTCTGCGTCTTTCCCTCTTCAGTTGTCCGCTCAAGGGCACCCATCTAGCACTCCATAGAATCCTTACACTGTGTAATTATGCGTGCACCATGGTCAAACCTAGCTGAGTCAATTATGTTGTCCGTATATGACTTTTTAAGATAGCCTTGTCCAAAGTCCACTGGGTTTCTCCAAAACCCAAACTGACACTACCATGTTTTGTGCATTTATTAGGAGAACTGAATGCTTCTTGCCAATATTGATATTTAGTAGTCGAGTCTTGTGGGGGGTAAAGGCCTAACCCTTTGTTTTGCAGAAACAAGAGGGACGAGGTCACCAGATTCGGCATGGTCACCAATATCCACCCCAAAATGCTTAGCTGGTGAAAGGATCTTCGCTCTAATGATCAAACGCTCATCCGGAAATATTTAGGGAATCTACCCTCTCTCTTGGAAGTCCAACCCAAGAACAGAATCATAGAAGCTGCTACCCTATTCTGGGATTGTGATAGGTCTATGTTCCACTTCGGAGACATTGAGATGGCACCCCTGCTCGAGGAAACATGAGGACTATGTAGTATACCGTGGGAAACTCTAGGTTTATTAATGTCGGAAAACCGCAAAGGCAGAGATTTCCTTAAAATGATGGGTCTAAAGAAGAATCCAGACTTGACATGCCTGAATGATTCGTACATACCCTTTGACTATTTGTACGAGAGGTACGACCATAGAAAATCTTACTGTACCTACCCTGAGGAAATTCGCCCTTACATTATTCGGGCATATTCATCGAAGGGCATTTGTCTTCATGTTCTGTTACTTGGGGATGATAATGTTTCCAATGAAGAAAATTAGGATCCATACCAGACTAGCCATGGTCACCAAAACTCTAATGGAAGGAATTGACGGACAACCATTCAGTCTTGAACCAATGATCATTGCGGAAATATACCAAGCCTTGGAAAAGTGTCAACAAGGAGCCCGAAAGAGGATTGTAATCTGCTACTTCAACTTTGGCTCGTGGAATATCTCCAAAAGGGCGAGTGCCGACAGGAAATTCATCGAAGGGACTGGGATGATCATATCGCTTTTCATCACCCGAAGCAAATGAATTACATGCCCAGCATGTTCACAAAATCGGAGAATGCTAGAGAATGGGTTGAACTCTTCGAAAGTCTGACTAAGGACCGAGTACAATGGATGTTCGAGTGGTTCCCAACTGAGAAGTTCATTGTCCGATCCAGGGACACCTTTCCTAATACTGATCGTCCTACGAGGAACATACCCGTACACACCTCTTCGGGTCATGAGACAAGCAGAAAGGAAGCAGGTTATACCGAGGGTTGACAAGATATGTCACTTTTGGGCTGACTTCCAGAATGACGATAGCCTTTACAGATGTCAGGCTCAGCACATGTGGAATTGCAAAATCATCATTGGAAGGGACACAACTGAAACAGACAGATACCATGTGGGTTATGATCCCTATTATTCAGGTTGGTTAGAGGATAATCATAATGGTCTGGGTCAACCCGGGTTTGTTCGAGGCAACCGGATCATAGATTAAAAGGTCGAGGCACAAGCCAAGTATAACCATCCGTGCAAGAGAATCCGAGAATGCGAAAGTGAGCACCATGAGATACATGAAACCAATCAAAAACTAATTGATGAACGGAAGGTTATGGGCGTAAGCCCAACAAACGCTTGGTCTATTTGGAGCGAGGATAGTAGAGTTGGAAAAGAAGTTTTTGAAGAGGATCGAAGACTGCTGGACTGCTAAAAGGAATGAAGGAGGGCACCTGGCCAGAGCCTACTTGCTGTTGGGACTGCGTGAAATAGGGAAACTGTTCGATGGAGTAGATAATGCTGAATCTGGGGAAGGTCCCTCTGGGACCAAGTAGACAGGAATTTCCATTTCCTCTTTATTAAATGTAATAAGGCCAACGACCATTAGTGATTTTTATTTTCTTGTTATTTAGTGTCGTTTTGGGAGTCATTTACTTTTATCAATGAAATGAAGCATTTATCATTCAAAGTTCTCCAAATAAACTTGTTTCTAGGCCTACCTTGGGCAAAATGAGGCCCCAAAAATTAGGACACGCTTTATATTTCAGCACTACGTGTTTAAATATTAAGACATTTTTCTAATTATCCTCACTGACTCGTTACCTTTTTTTGTTTTTATTTTTATTTATTCCCCTCCTAACGGTTAGTTTGTGAATTCTGGCAACATCATCATATTTTACGAGATCCAAGAGCCCTCCACCTACTCCTCCTCCCAGTCTTATCAGACACAAAAATAGAAGGAAGATGGAAGATTTGAGCAACTCGACTGAACGGGTAGAGTTCTCTCATGGTGCTACGGTTCCCAAGGAAAATGCATCCCAATTGGAACAAAAGTTGTTGAAGTTTTAGGAAGAATTAGATCAAGTCCAGAATATGGCAAGTCTGTCCTTTTCCCTCACCACTCTAGAGGTTACTTTCCTAACTACTCAGAATCCTATACCTTCACAAAACATCCCAAAGCAACAAAACCACCCTGATCCTCACCACCACTGTAATACTTGCCATACCTCCAATAACACACCGCCAATCATCCCAGAACTCCAGAATTCAAGAACTCCACAAATGACCTTGCCACACCCAACACAATACCCCAATCTACGTGGAAACCGTGCCACACTCCATCCAACTCATCTCAAGCACACCCGAGTCTGATGATAAAGACTCACTCATCAGGAACCTGGCCGTAGAACTTAAGTAATTGAATAGTCGAGTTCAGGGTGTCGAAGGAAGTAAAGGGATTGAAGGATTAAACTATAAAGATCTTTGCATACAATCGGATATCGAACTGCCCGAGGGGTATAAACCTACTAAGTTTGAGATGTTTGATAGTACATGGGATTCGAGAGTTCACCTGAGTACATACTGCAACAAGCTAGTCGGAGTAGGGAAGGACAAAAGGAGATTCTCTGTCTTGGTACATTAGCCAAGACCCGAAGAAATGGTCTAATTGGCTGAGTATGGCGTCAGACTTCATGGACAGGTTCAGGTTCAATACAGAGAATGCAACATAGGTGTTCTACATTTAGAACCTAAAGAAGAACTCCACGAAAACATTCCGCGAGTATGCCACTCGCTGGAGGTCAGAAGCTACTAAAGTCAGGCCTGCTCGAGAGGAAGAAAAAATGAACAAGTTTTTCATTTGGGCTCAGGATCCCCATTACTATGAAAGACTAATGCTGATTGAAGGCCATAAATTTTCCGACATCATCAAGATAGGCGGGAGGATCGAGAAAGGCATTTAAAGTGGTATGGTCACGAACTTTGAAGCTTTGCAAGCCACCAACAAGGCTTTAAAGTCTGGAGGTACGTCCAAGAATAGGGACGTGAGTGCCTTATTAGTTGCACAAAGGACCAAATCCCCTGTCAAGTATCAAACCTACCCAACGCCTCCATTCACATATCAGCCTACTCCAAATTACCAAGCACCCCCACCTCCCACATACCAACCCACTTCACCCAAATACTCCCACCCATCCCATGTTTACCATTACTACAATACTTAATCGCCTCACTATCAGTCACATCCACCACGTCAAAACTTCCCTAGACCTCGACCAAATTTCGACCTCAGACCTTCCAAACAATATACCGCCATTGCTGAACCAATTGACCAGCCATACGAAAGACTCAAAGCTACTGGTTATGCCACCCCTATCCCTACCATAACCCCAGAAAACCCTTCTCAGTGGGTCAATCCAAACAAATCATGTGCACACCATTCAGGCATGAAAGGACATACCATTGATGAATGTCGCTCTCCGAAGGATAAGATTCAGGTTGTGATTGACAATAAGATTATTGTAGTAAAGGAACTCACTACGAATGTCACCAATAACCCTCTTCCAGACCACAAGTGTAGAGGTGTTCATATGATTGAATAGAGGATGACTAGGACCCCAAAGGATTGATCGGTTTGATCATAGAAGGCGACGATTTAGAGAAGCCAATAGTCACCCTTAATCCGATTATAGTCTAGATTCAATCTTATGGAGACACTGAAGTAAATATGTCCATGTCACTCGAGTTTGAAACACCGTCCTCTGCAAAGACGCTAGCGCCGGTTGAGGTTGAGTTTATGTCACCAGCAGACACACCCATACCCTTTGAAGTTGCAGTATTATCGCCTAAGGGGCCTGCTCCGTTTGGAGTAGAGATAGCCACGCCAATTCCAGTGGCAATGTCAACAAATAACACTATTTCGCACCAATGCCATACCATGGGACTACACAACCGAATCCATAAGAAATGGGAAGTTCAAGTTTAGAGAAGCCGTTGCGGCACAGGGTATGATAAAAACTGGCAGGATTTGTACCCTAGAGTATTTGGTTGAGTCAAAGAAAGCAGGCCTCCAATCCACCAACTATCACTGAAACTGGGCCCGATGATCTCTGGAGAAAGATAAAAGCCAAGGAAAACTCTGTCATTGATCAACTAAACAAAACACCAGCATAGATCACCATCCTGGCCTTGTTACAAAGTTTCGATGCACATTAGAATGCTTTTTTGAAGGTGTTGAGAAAGGCATATATACCGAGCAACATCACCGGCGAAGAAATGGAAAATGTGGTAAGGTACGTATTGGAGAGTCACAAGATAACTTTTCATGAAGATGATCTGCCGCTGAAAGGGTTGAGTCACAACAAGGCATTGCATATCACCGTGCAATACGAAGATTATTTTATCACAAAGATCTTGATTGACGGACGGTCCAACCATGACATTTATCCATTGGTAACTCTTAAGACATTAGGAAAGAGGCTACACGAGATCAAGGACGGGTCCATTAATGTCAAAGCTTTTGACGGATCCCAAAGGTCCACTATTAGGGAAATCGGCTTGTGTTTGCAAATGGGGCCCACTTGGTTCGATGTTGACTTTCAATTAATAAATGTGCCAGCCTCTTACAATCTATTGTTGGGACAGCTATGGATTCATACCGCTGGAGCCACATCAGGTGGTGAAGTCTGAGTGGAACCACCAAGAGGTGATCATTCACGGTGACGGTAGCAATCCCATATACAGTCGCCAGACCATTCCAGCAATCGGAGGAAGGAGAAGGATAAGTTGGGAAACTTACCACCATATCGAGCGAGTCAACGCCGTTGATAAATACAAACAGTGGGACAACAAGATTGAAAGCATATTGAATTGGTGCGATTGTGAACCCAACAAGGGACTTGGCAAAAACCTCTAAGGAATCGCTAAACCCATCAAGTTCAAGAAACGTGGCACCACTTTTGGATTCGGATATGAGTATACCTGGGAGGAATTCAACCACTGGTCGCCACCATTGCGTGGTCCTTACTACGCTTTGGAATAGCCAATACCCCGTTCGGAGTAGACTTTCTAGCTGCCCGAGGTTTTCTACGGGTCAGAAGAAGAAGAAGCACTGGCAGGGATGAGGAAATTGTTCATGGAAGACGATAACATGGATTGTTGTGTCATTTTCAAGGAGGAGGGGGAGGAAGGCCCTTTCATACAAGACGTGAGCGAAGGAGCATGCCTCAACATTGGACTATCAAAACTACCAAAGCCTGGCGAGCCTCGGGGTAGCAAGGCTGAACAAGCATCATGCACTATTTTTATTTTTTACTAGCTGACTTTCCTTTCGAATTTTTTAATTTTCGCAATAAAGAGCTCCAATGTTCAAAAAACAATTATGGAATTTATCAAAGAATTTTTCTTATAAATCTTACTCTTATTATTTTCTCTCATTACTTTACTTATACAACGTTAATATTACTTATCTTGATAAACCAATGACTGTGATGTGCAACGAGATAACACAACAAGCGGATATAGACTCGGAGGAAGATGATGTACTGGAAGAGATCCTTAAGGAAGTTGAGAATTTCGTGAACAAACCTAAGTCCAACTTCGACGAGACTGAGATTGTTAACCTGGGAAATGTAGAAAACATTAAAGAAACACGAGTCAGCGTTCACTTGTCACTGTTAGAAAAGGAAGCCTACACAAAATTTCTTTAAGAATATGAAGACATATTCTCCTGGTCGTATGATGATATGACTGGACTGAGCACATCTATTGTGGCTCACGAATTGCCAAACGACCCGACATGCCGACCAGTAAAGCAGAAACTCAGAAAGTTCAAGCCTGACGTGAGTTTGAAAAGCAAGGAAGAAGTCACTAACCAAGTCAAAGCTAAAGTTCTTAGGGTAGTCGAATTTCCGACATGGTTAGCCAACATTGTGCCAGTGCCAAAGAAAGACGGGAATGTTAGAGTCTGTGTCGACTACCGATATCTCAACCGGGCTAGTCTAAAGGATGGCTTTCCTTTGTCGAACATACACATCTTGATTGACAATTGCGCCAAGCATGAGTTGCAGTCATTCATAAATTGTTTCGCCAGTTATCATCAGATTTGGATGGATAAAGAAGATGCTGAGAAAATGACTTTCATTACACCATGGAGGATGTACTACTACAAGATGATGCTGTTTGGGTTAAAAAATGTAGAGGCCACCTACATGAGGGCCATGACTACTATTTTCTGTAATATGATACACAAGGAGATCGAAGTATATGTGGATGATGTCATTATCAAGTCAAAGAAAGCCACTAATCACATGGAAGATTTGAGAAAGTTCTTCAATAGGATAAGAAGTACAACCTGAAGGTGAATCTCGCGAAATGTGCATTCGGGGTTCTAGCTGGAATTTCTCGGGTTTATCGTGAGTCACCAGGGAATAGAATTGGATCCATCGAAGGTTAAATTCATTCAAGAATTGCCACCGCCAATGAAGAAGAAGGATGTAATGAGTTTCTTGGGGAGACTCAACTGCATCAGCCAGTTCATAGCACAATCTACTGTCATGTGCAAACCGATATTCAAGATGTTAAAAAAGGATGCGGCCTCCAAATGGACCGATGAATGCCAGAAAGCATTTGACTAAATCAATGAATACTTGTTAACACCACCGGTCTTAGACTTGCCCGAACTAGGTAGACCCCTACTACTCTACCTTGCACTATCGGATGGAGCGTGCAGCTGCGTCCTGGGATAGCATGATGAGGCGGGAAAGAAAGAACATGCCATTTACTACCTCAGCAAGAAGTTCACTCCATACGAGGCCTGGTATTCCCTGATAGAACGCACCTGCTATGCTCTAACTTGGGTAGCCCCAAAGCTGAGGCACTACTTCTGTGCCTATATTACGTATCTCATATGAAGGATGGATCCGTTGAAGTACATCTTTCAGAAGCCCATGCCCACTAGCAAGCTAGCCAAGTGGCAAATCCTGTTGAGTGAATTTGACATTGTATATGTGACTTAGAAAGTAATCAAAGGACATGCACTAGCAGATCACCTTGCTGAGAATCCCGTGGATGGAGAATACGAACCCCTAAAGACGTATTTTCCTAACAAAGAGGTATCGTTCATAGGAGAAGATATTGCAGAATCCTATGACGGTGGAGAATGTTTTTAGATGGAGCGGCAAATTTTAAAAGATTCGGCATAGGGGCGGTCCTAGTATCAGAAACCGGTCAGCATTACCCGATGTCCACCAAACTCAGGTTCCCTTGCACCAAAAACATGGCCAAATACGAGCCTGCATCTTAGGGCTCAGGATGGCCATTTACATGAACATCCAAGAGTTGCTAGTAATTGGGGATTCATAGTTGCTTATACATCAGGTTCGAGAAGAATGGGCAACAAAAAACTCCAAGATACTCCCTTTTTGGTACCACGTGCAAGAGTTGAGAAAGAGGTTCACACAGACAGAGTTCCAACATGTTCCCAGAGTCCAGAATGAGTTTGTCGATGCATTAGCTACCCTATCGTCCATGATACAACATCCAAATACAAACTTCATTGATCCTATTCTGGTAAGGATTTATCATCAGCCGGCCTACTGTGTTCATGTCGAAGAAGAAGCAAATGGAAAGCCTTGGTTCCATGACAGCAAGGAATATTTGGAAAAAGAAGAATACCCAGAGCTTGAAAATCCTACTCAAAAGCGCACACTTCGAAGGTTGGCCAACAATTTCTTTAACGGCGGAGGAATCGTGTATAGGAGGACTCTTGATTTGGGATTATTAAGGTGTGTCGATGCAAAGGAAGCATCTAAGATGCTAGAATAAATCCATGCTGGGACCTGCGGTACACATATGAATAGTTTTGTCTTGGCCAAGAAAATACTCTGGGCTGGTTATTTTTGGATGACTATGGAAACAGACTGCATCCAGTATGTTCGAAAATGCCACCGCCGTCAAGTATATGCAGACATGATCAAGGTACCCCAAACCTGCTTAATGCAACAAGCTCCCCATGGTCGTTCGCTACATGGGGAATGGATGTTATTTGACAAATCAAACCTGCTGCTTCCAACGGACACAAGTTCATCCTAGTAACAATTGATCATTTTACCAAATGGGTTCAAGTGACATATTACAGGGCAGTAACTAAGAAAGTTGTGGCAGACTTCGTCCGCGACCGTGTTGTTTGTCGGTTTGGAGTTCCGAAAATCCTTACTGACAATGGTTCCAGTCTCAAGAGTGACTTGATGAAATGTATGCGTGAGACCTTCAAGATCAAACACAAGAATTCTATAACCTTCAAATATCAGATGAACGGAGTTGTAGAAGCCGCCAACAAAAACATCAAGAAGATATTGAGGAAAATGATAGAAAGACATAAATAGTGGCATGAAAAACTATCATTTGCTCTGTTGGGGTGTCGCACCATGGTCCGCACATAAATCGGGTAAACCCCGTATATGTTGGTTTACGGTACAGAAACAGTCATTTTCGCCAAAGTAGAAACCCATTCCTTGAGAATCATACAAGAAGCTGAGCTTGACGATGCAGAGTGGATAAAGAGTCGTTACGAGCAACTAGCTTTTATTGATGGAAAGAGATTGAACGCAATTTTTCACGGTCAGCTTTATCAGAACAGAATGTCCAAGGCCTTCAACAAGAGAGTCAAACTAAGATGGTTTACATTGGGGCAGTTGGTTTTAAAGAAACCTTTCCCGCATCAAGATGAAGCCAAAGCGAAATTCTTTCCCAATTGGCAGGGTCCATACATGGTTCATCGTGTTCTGACAGGAGGAGACCTCAGACTTGTAGAAATGGATGGAGAAGTTTGGCCAAAGCCGATCAATTCAGATGCAGTCATGCGATATTATGTTTAAACTTCTGTTTTCCTATATGATTTAATTTGAACTACGTTTGACCTAATTTTTGTTTATGATGGGATATGTAGACAGCCTTATGGGTTCGGTCACGATTCAATAAATTTTAATTTTCCTCGCAATTGGAAACTGGGGTAGAATTTTGAGGAGGACCCTCAAACTTATGAAGTAACTTCAGTCGATCATTGCAATCAACCATCAGAAGCGGCAACCCAAAAAACTGGGGCAGAATTTTGAGGAGGACCCTCAAAATTTTGAAGCGAAAGGGGTTGCAATGTCCTGAACCACGTCATAGTCGTCGGTTCATCCAAAAACTATTTCTTAAGTATATACTCTTATCATATTTTTCTTTACAAACTCATGCATGTCTGCTCTGTTTAGTAACGCTACCCCAATAATACATACCATATCATCAGATCAAAGCCAGACATGGCAAGCAAAGTCGGAGGAGATACGAACTAGCCTCCCCTTTATAAAACTCACGATTTTTCTTTGGATGCAGGAATTCAAGTAGTATATTATGCGATCATGAACGCAACTCTCATAACCATTGCTCCTATTCGGATTCGATATCCGATATACCCAATAACTACAATATCACAATTAGCTATCAACTATCAGCTAAGAAATTTCACTACTATTTTTTCCTTTATTTCCTGCATTGCATAAGGATACCATTCTGCCTTCCAAGACTTATCCCTATCTCCATATGCATTTCCTGCACTGCATAAGGCTACCATTTTGTCTTCTGAGACTAAGTTTTGTCTCCATCTGCATTTCCTGCATTGCATAAGGCTACCATTCTACCTTCCGAGACTAATCCCTGTCTCCATTTGCATTTATTGCATTGCAGAAGGCTACCATTTTGCCTTCCGAGGTTAAGCTCTACCTCCATCTGCATTTCCTACATTGCATAAGGCTACCATTCTTCCTTTCGAGGTTAAGCTCTACATCCATCTGCATTTTCTGCATTGCATAAGGCTGCCATTCTACCTTCCGAGGTTAAGCTCTATCCATCTGCATTTTTTTGCATCGCATAAGGCTACCATTCTATCTTTTGAGACTAAGCTCTGTCTCCATCTACATAGATGAAATACCGCCACTTTATTTTTGCATCTGCATGGCTGAAATACTGCCATTTTTTTTTTGCATCTGCATGGCTGAAATATCGCCACTTTTTTTTGCACTCGCATGGCTGAAATACCACCACTTTATTTTTCGCCTCATTGCATTGGCTGAAAGATCGCCACCTCATTTACTTTTTGCATTTGTTGAAATATCACCACCTCATTTCATCTTGCATTGGCTTAATAATCGCCACTTATTGCATTTTGCATTGGCTGAAAGATCAACACCTTCTGTATCTCATAGGCTGAAAGATCGAACTGTCCAAGGGCGTCATTGTTCGTAGGCACCATCTTCATAGCCCGAGAATTCCATGCCATGGCCTGAGGACCCCTTTTATCTCTTGCATATCATTATTCAATGGCATCATCGCTCGGAGGCATCATCCTCATAGCCCGAGGGCATTATTTCATGGCTTGTGAGTCCTTTATTATCCGTTTCATGGACCAGGACATCATGATCTAAGGACGTCATCCTAACCGTCCAGAGACAACATTTATGGTCCAATGGGAACTTGCATCACGTTTAAATTTATGCACAATCTATGCTTGTGTTGTTCATTTGCAGGTAAACCGGCGAGCGACAACCATCTCATCAGCAGCGATGCCACTCCAATTATTGCAGATCTATTAGACTTTAACTGTCCACCCCATCCTAAACGTTGCGTCCATTCTTGGAAAACCGCCATCGGCATACTCCGGCGACGGATCCTGAACTACATACGGCCTGATTCCTGTAAGACTAGGGATATGTAGGCACCTCAGAAATCATAGCACAATCAACCTTTTTCAAACCACTTCACCTGGTCAAAATTGACCATCATATCTTTACCCGACAACTCTTCTATCCTTCCTGGTTGAAGAGGGACAACTATTGATACCCAATTTTCCCTGTATATTTTTATATGCAAAATACTTTTAAAATAGTATTTTGATGCATATATCAGTATATCCAAGTGTTTTATTATTTTTTCAATTTTAAAAAAAATTTAAACCGATTTATTGCCCTATTTTAGAAATACAAAAAACCAATAGGTGTTCCTCAAATGATAATTTCTATGATTAATCTATTTTTAGATTTATATTTATGCCAATATATAGCTAAGGTAATTTTTAATATTTTTATAAATTGATTTGGTATTTTAAAGCTAAAAATGCACTAAATTACAATTCAAGCATGTTTTAAGATTTAAATAATGTGTACAATTATAAAATTTATTCCAGTATTTTAATTTAATGTTATATACTATTAATTAATTTAGTGCCTTCAATTCTTTCAAAAATCATTTTTACTATTTTTTATATATTAAAAAGGAAAAAGTGGCTATTTAAATGATAGCCTTATTGTATTTTAATTATAGCCAAACTTAACCACCCCAATAATCCAATCTCAGTCTTAACTTGACCAGCCCAAATCCTAATATAACTCGACCCCTAACCCGTTAATAAAACCTGCATGGTCTTTCTTTTGATCCATTGACCCTTACCTTTTTAATTCACCCAAAACCCAACCCTAATTCATTTCCCTCTAGAGACGCCACCTTGAATCTCCTTCGTCTGTCAAACTCTCTTGAACCTTCCTCAACCCTAATCGTCTCCTACCGTTTTCAACCTCATAACCCACCAAAAACCATGGCTTCTCTGGCTATCGCAACCTTATACTCATCCCCTATTACTCATTTGTGTTCGATACTTGAAGAATTGAGTCCAGACCTCGAAGGTCTTCATCCAGACCTTCACCGGTTTGAGGTTTTACGGCCATAGCCGGCCTTGCTCCGGCGTATCCTGGTCATATGAGCCTATCTCTGACCTTTCTAACCAAGATCAGACCTTTTCAAAGCCTTTCTCATTCTAGGGTTCTTCTGAAACCCTAACTATTCGAGGTTTTCTCCAATTTTTCTTAAATCTGTTATATATCTGTGCTATACTTGAGTTTTTGAACAATTTTCTCAACTTTTCTTTCAAAAATTACTTCTTTCCGATTTAAGGTTTCCTGAAAACGTTCAAATGTTTCTCTGACTTTTCTTTCCCTTCTCTTTGTGTGTATTTTTCTCCGCTATGTTCTTATGTTTTCTTTTCTACCATGCATGTTCTTCTACTGTGTTCTTATGTTGTTCCTTTTATCACGCTTGTTCTTCTACATTGTTTTCTATGCTATGTTTTCACATGCTTTCTCACTATGTTCTTTTGTTTTCCTTCCACTATGATTTGATATGCTTCGCCTACTATATCCTTCTACAATGTTCTTAAGTGTTTACTATTTCACGTCTAGTTTACCTTGTTTTTAGAGACCTGTTTAAGCATGTTTTCCTCTACTATTTCTTCTACTCTCATTGTGTTTCAAATTAGTTTTTCACTCTGTTTGCTTTGAACTTTTAACTGCATTTGCTTGTTTTCTCATGGGGTTCTGAAAGAAATCTCTAAGACTATTTTGACTACTTACTTCCTCATCTTTATACTTGACTCGAGGTGGAAACCTTAAAATATGGAGGGTTCTACCGAGGTTTGATCATGTGATTGAACTAGGTTCTGTTTGAGAACCCTTGACGCTTTTCGACTAATCTCTGAGTCAATGAACTAAGTTTGACTTCTTTGTTTGCATACAATTCTGAACTTTTTAAATTCTTCTACGCTAGACTCTTCTACTGATCGACATGCTAGTTCTTCGTGTTTAAGCGTGTCTGTATGCTTTTATATGTGTGATGAATCTTTATCCAAAAAGGTTTTCCAACTTATGATTGATTGAGAATCCCTTTTTAGGTCCGATTGATTGATACTGATTTTCCTTAAGTAAAACCTTTCTTCACCTTTTTCTGACTGGATTCATTCATAACAAATTCAGACCTTGTGATTTACTGGCTGTTAATTGATTCCCTTTCCTTAAACTGCACAAGTCATGTACTGTCCGCACCTTGTCCTTAAATAAACCTCTATGTATTTACCCCTATTATACTACCTTAAACAAAGTGTTTTATTAATATAATTCGTTAATTAGTTTTACCATTTGAAATCTGAATCCCTTTATTAAAGGAAAACTTGTGTAATTGATTGACAATTGATTGTCTTACGTTATTTTCTCATCACTTTCACACTATAAATACATGGCTTTCTTTAACATAAAACACACGGTCATTTCAACACTTTTGTTCTTCAGAATTCACACTTACAATCTAAGAATTCTCTTCTAAACTCATAGTATTCTTACCGCTTATTTGCACTGTGGTTTTACAAGACTAATGCCTCCTGCTTACTTGTTTCTTTAAGACTGGTATGTTCGAGTTTTTGTTTAGCATTATCCCAATGTGTTTACTTACAGCCTTTACATCCATGTCTACTTTACTGTCTATGCGGAGTTAAATGTTTAACTAGCATGTTAGTTTCCTTTTACCTTTTTCTGTTGAGAATCCCCGCACCCCTGTGTTTCCTCTATGTGCTTTGAGTTGTAGTTCAGGACATGGCAATATGCAAGTCATTGTTCATGTTTGGACTTGATCCCTTAGGGGATCCTGACTCCCAAAACAATGTGTTTTAACAGGCTTGTCGGGTGTCCCGACATTTCTCATTGCTAAGTATGCCTACTAGCCTATACTTGCTTCTTTATCACTTCCCCTTTCCCCTTTTTCAATACTCTGCACTTACACTCTCTCCTAGTTTCTACATTCTTCCCCCTTTTCTGAGCCTTGCCTTGAGACCTTGAGTTCCCTCTGAACTTGGACACTTGAGGGTTGGCCCTTCCACACTGCACTATGTCTTGACCCTATAATGCATTTGGGTGTGAGCACTGCCCGGAGTCCATGTGAGGCTCTAAGGGAACTCTGACACATCTAATTGAGAGAAAGGCTTTGGAATATTGATCTTTGGAGTTGGTTTACTTCATAAATCAGACAGGAAATCTGGATCGGGCTTTCCATGGTTGTAACTTTTAGCTTCTGATTGTATTTTTGTACTTTACTTTCTTTTCTGGGTTGTAATAACTATTTAATAAAAACACTCGGAGATGGCTAGTGAAAAGGGAAGGGAGTAGCTGTATGCAAAAATGGGTAGATAATTTGCCTAAAGGTTTATTAATTTCTGCATTCACATAGATAACTTGCCTATATGTTTATTAATTTCTGCATCCACATAGATATCTTGCTTATAGGTTTACTTATAGAATTCTGCACTTCCATATAGACACCATGACTATAATAGTTCCTGCATTCATATAAGTACCATGTTCATAATGTTTCCTGCACTTTTGCATTACATAGATACCATGTCTATAGGTCTATGCATTCATATAAATACTATGTCTATAAGAAATTTCTGCATCTCCCATATAGATTCCATGCTTACAGTTAAATAGAAATTCAAATCCTGCATACGCACCTGTCACTAGGCAAACCTATTTATAGGATTTGAATAACTAATAGTATTTAGATACCACGCCTATAGGATTTTTGATTTTTGCACTCTTATATAGCTACCATGTCCATAGGATTTCTGCATTCTCATGTAGATAACCTGCCTATAGGATTTCTAATTTTTGCACTCTCATATATAGATACCATGTCTATAGGATGTACATGCAGGTAGAAAATATGCCTATAGATACTTTCTGACTGGCAAATCCATTTCTCACTAGGCAAACGCGTTTATAGGTCTTAATAACCAAAATGCAGTCAGATATGCTGTTCATATAAAACCCAATATGTAGATGTCAAGCCTATAGGATTTTCTGCATTTCACTATGTTTATGAATGTGTTCTGAAGTTAAGAAACATCTAATAAGCATACCTATAGGGATCATAATTCAAATCTGAATTGCCTTGCTCATTCGTAAGTTAAAACTACATGTAATAATGCATTGGCATTTATAGAACTTGTACTCTTTCTGTTAAAGCTAGCAAACTTTTCTTAAATTAACATGCAATCAGGCCATGCTCTCATTCCTGAAATCAATAGATATCATGCCTATTGGTTTCGTCTATCTTAGGTAAGGGTTAGGGTAGCTATAAACTGAATCAGTTCCTTTTTTTAGACTACAACCAACAGGCAGCTCTGACACAGGCTTCCTATCTGAACTATGTAGCATATCACTCTGCCTCAAATCTTTAAGTTTAATTAGATCTTAAACAGTACGTGTAAGATATGGTAAACTATGATTTTTCTTTAGTTTTAAAGGAGGTTTATCTGAGCCTTATCATTTGTCTATGTACTCCCCCTCTAAATTTGCTATATATTTTGTTTGTCGCGTTAGTAGTCTAACCTTTTAATACCACAAATAAGCCCATGTTCCCTTCCTTTAGTATTGGTGATTCCAAATAACTTCGAGATTGATAGGATCGGGACGGATAATAGCATGCAATAGGTAAACGCGAACATTCCGCGCTTTAATACCTTAATGGGGTGGGAAAGGGTAGATATGGATCTGATGACCGGTGCGCTAATACCACGTGTATCCCCTCTCTGAGGAGTGATTACTGGGTATTGCATTGACGAGATCTATATTATTATTAAACATAGGACCCCTTCCTTTGCTTTTTGTTTCTTAAATCTTTTAAAATGTTCCTTTTAAATCAACTCTCTTCCATGCTTTCCAATTTTGTTTATTTCTCAACTTCTTTTTTTGAAAATCCCCTCTTATATGATACTTTTATTTTCTACGTGTTATTTGTGTTTAAGTCACAACAATAGTTTGGCTGGGAACCACACTAGTGGATCCTGAGGGGTGCCTAACAACTTCCCCTCGGGATAATTTCAAGCCCTTGCTCAATCTCTGGTTATCCGAACTCAACAATCCTTAATTTCCTAATGCACTGTAATTATTAGATTGCGACTCTTCAATTCTATTAAACCCAATTCCTAAAAGGGAACGAGTTGTCTGCCAAAATGTCAAAAATCTATTTTTGCAAGAAAAAGGGGGCACGTTAGTTGCCGGCACCCGGTGCTATACTCAGCTCGAGTGTACCACTGCGCAACTGTGAACTCTAGAGGGTAACCCTCAACTTACGTCGATGAGGCCATATTCTGAATCATCTGAAATAATATCTACAACTGGTAATGCGAAACTAAACAAATTCATAAGGCTGATAAAGCAACAATACTGATTAAAAAAATATACAAGACTCGTCTACAAGCCTGTAGGGCTAACTAAACTATCATGGTTGGGATAGGTCCTCGACCTACCCATTAAACATTTATATATAAAATGGACTCCAAGGTATTGACCTGGTAACTACGAGGAAGTGGAGCTTACCAACCAAACTGATGTTTGACTTTGTCTACTAGGAAGGTCTATCCAGCTGTCTATCAGGACCTGGAAGCATGAAATACAACGTCCCCAACAAAAGGGATGTCATTACGAAATAGTGTACCGAGTATGTAAGGCAACATAATAACTGAAAGTTGAAACTGAATTTATAATATAATAACTAAAAGTACCTGGCAGTCAAATATAATTGAAGATATGCTTAACTACTGATACTGACTCATCTCTCTCAATATAGTAAGTAAAATAGTTATCCGGGTCTATAAGGCTCGGTGTGTGTAACTATTTTGTCGTAGTAGGCTCGCTTATAGGTGATCAACCATACTAGGCTCTATATCTCGGTAGACTGGGTTCGCTTATAGACGCTTGGCCACAGTAGTCTCGGTATATAACATAACTTCTAATCAAAGGTTGCCCAATAGGGGCATGCCTATCAATTGTAGCTCGATCTCTGCTCTCTTGACTGGAATAAGACAATATTAACTAAACATAAAGTCCCGATAAGGGAGAATACTGTATCTTATGAGATTATGATAATGTACATAAATTCAGGAATAAGAACTTCTCTTTATGCATCATTATCAAGCGCACATTGTTACGGGATAATGCCAAAATGAAAGAAAGGTTTAGCCTTTACATACCTTAACTCCTTTGAGTCCTTAATACCTTACAAGAAATTCTTCAAACAACTTAACTCAATCTACCACAGCATAAGGAGATTCAAAAGTAGTGTTGAGTAAACTAAGTCTGCAACTTAAACTAGTAGCTCATTTACGTAAACTTGGGCAGCATCTCCCTAGTAACAAGGCCCTCCTCGAATAATATATACAAAAATAAATCAAGAAGACAACAATAACAACATGTATGCACTATTTTCCAACTATCTCCATCACAATATACCAGAAAATAGCCTACGCACCTAATCACTTCATACATAAAACGACAACCAAAGTAGTGTCAAACAACCTAAAAATATAACGATGAATGACTATCCCATCATTATTGCATTTTCTACTCCAAAACTCCATAAACATCAAGACAAGAGGTCAACACTAGTGGACTACAAATTAATCCACTAAAAGTGAAATAAATCAAACACAGTTTTCGGTCACCATCCCGTGAGTTCTAACTATTAGGAAACGAATTTATCAACCTTGACATTACAAAATTATGTGTTTTCATAACTATGAAGTACCTTCCAAACCTCAAATTGCAAAGAAAAAGAAAGGCGATATAGCGATACTTACATCATAGAGATCGTTTTAATGTTATCGCTTTTTGGTTTCGTACTCGGGATGTTAATCATCTTTGGAACCCTTTTAGAGAGCTTAAGAGTAAGTTTTGGAGGTTCTATGGTCGTGTTCTATGAAAAATGAAGAGATACTATTTAATATATATATATATATATATATATATATATATATATATATATATATATATATATATATATATATATATATATATATCTGTGTGTGTGTGTGTGTGTGTATTAACTTTTGAAAAGTCAAAGAGGTGCTAGCTTGGCACCCTAGCATTGGCCCCTCTTCCGATGCTTATATCTTTTTATCCGGATGTCGTATGAATGAAAAATTAAGAGCGTTAGAGACTACATTCCGATTCCTTCAATTTGGTATATAATATGTCCAAAAAATATCTCATATAACACACGAAATGTATTGCTAAAAAGCTACAATGAACACCTACTTGTGACATATGCAGTGTACCGCATACCTGCGAAACTGCACATGTCTTTCTACGTCGATGTTGTACCGCCAAATGGTTTAATGTGTTAGAAAAATTCTTAGATCATCAATTTGGATTGTGGATCATTCTGTAATTCCAAGTACATTGGGAGCAATGCACAACTATATTTGACCAAATTTTCAGCATATTTACCAATGTAACTTGCGATTATCTTTGCGAACTTTTGTTTCACAACTCGATTGACTTAAAAATATAGCACATGACTATCATAAGACAAAAATAATTCATAACATATCCTCCTTACCATTTTTAGCACCCTCGTCTTACCCCAAAAGTACATGTATTATAACATTTCCAACTTGTCGACTTTCGATGAAACTTATTTTCTTCAATTAGTTTAGCTTTTAAGCCTTCCAACCCGCTTGGTACTTGTAGTACATGATCTTAAATATTTGTAACCTCCATGTTAACATGATTACTTTATGTAATTTCAAAGATGATCTCGTTTCAGAGCTTACATCAATTAACTTAAGACGTACTCCCACGTACGAAACTATAGGGTGTAACAAGATACAATGTTAAATCTTCCAGCCGTTCATTTGTAGTAGTAGGTGGATTCTTATATTTGTTTGGTAAGCACAGACTTGGGAAGACTGGCTTGTAGCCTAGCTATTGTGATTAAGGTGGGTTCAAGGTAAGGTGTCGATTTGAGTACAACCGGTGAGCCATATCCAACATGATGAGTTTGGATCATGTGTTTTGTATGAGATTTCCATTCAATGGAATGCATATATGATCGTTTCAGAGCATTTGGGGAAGTTTTCTTGACTATTACAAGGATGGGTTAGCGCTTGGCATAGTCTTCGAAGTGTTTTGAGTTTTACTCAGCTAAATAGCCATGCGAAATCAGGGGCTATGAAGATATGGTACTTTAGATTACAGATGATGTGTTCTATGGCTTCAGTCTAAATGGGGGAGTTTGCTAATGACGATCTAATTGTAGGATCATGCATTGTATCAGTTTTCGGGGCGAGATATTGCTTGATTGTTTCTTCAAATAGTCATGTGATGGTGAAACACGGGTGGCTCGACGCGCATTAGTTATGTATTGAAGATCATAGTAAGGTGAGTGGCTATCAAGAAGTTTTTGACGAGTTTCGAGTCTTAATGTAGCATTTAAGGACTTTTGAATTAATGTATGGGTAATGTTGAAACAAGTAACAAATGGTGATTGGAGTAGTGGTATTTCTATGTCAAGAATGAATCTACATAGAAATATTGGAGAGATGCAAGAAACTACTTTGGATTGGTAGAAGGTTCCTTCAAAGTCAGCACATCAGAATGAGTTATTTTTGAGTTGGCAGTTTGTGTGACTCGGTTGAGTTATAGACGATCATTTATGATCACTCGATAATGCGTTAATGAGTTCTGAAAAATTTATCATGGTTATGACTACGACTGGAGTTGGTGTTTGTTACAGGTGTAGAAGTTATATTTTGTGTCATGATGTTCTCTTGGATTGATTAAAATAAAAGGTTCGTTGTTGATGAGTTGTTCAATTTGATCATGGTTCAGAGTTGATTATGAAATTTTCATAGTGTCATGAGTTAGAATGTTATAGGTGAAGCACCGTGTGGGGTTGAACATTTTCATGTACAAGATTAAAGTTTAGTTTTGGAGGGAAGAATATGAGTTCTTGATGACACGAATGATTTCGAGTGCTTAACACTATGCTGGCACTATTTGCTATCGCCGGAGGAGAGTTCGCCTATTGGTAGGTGCATTATGATTTGAATTGTGGATATTTTTCTGTAAGATGATGGATATGGTATACATAAGGTTCAAAGGCTGGATGTTCCCGTTGGTAGAATATTCCTTGATTATGAATTGTGAAGAAATATTGAGGATGGGGTGTGTCACACCTCCTTTTTTCTACACCCCCGGAAGAGTATATAATGGAGTTTTTCCAATTAAAGGACAATCAAAATGAGATTATTTGTTTATTTCAAATTCAGAGTCGCTACTTCGGATAATTTATAGTGTCCCAAGTTACTGGTTCGAATCTCGAATAAAGGAAAATATTGACTCTGTATTACACCGCTAACCAAAAATTCAGGTAAGGAATTCTGTTAATCCGGGAGAAGGTGTTAGGCATTTCTGAGTTTCGTGGTTCTAGCACGGTCGCTCAACTGTTATATTTGGCTTATTATCTGATTTTATTATATGTTTTACCCTATTGTTCAATTTTAACTTTATAATCGATTTTATTTTAATAGTTTTTAGAAAGATTCAACATCATCCAAAATACATCTTGAATCACGTCACATAAATGCACCCGCGATCCACGACCCATTTTATTTAATGTTGTTGAAATTTAAATTTGGGTCACATATATGCAGACCCGAGTTTAGGAAAGTAAGAGAAAATCAATTTACAGAACGCGCCTAAAGCAACTAGCGCATTTGAATTATTTTCCTAATCTTTAAGATTGTTGGAATGCCAAATTTATGAACAAGATATTATTGGGGCAAATGCTAGCAAACATGATCTATTACTTGGCCCAAATTTCTTATGGTTCGAGACCTACTTTATGACCCATTTTTATTCCTTGCCAAGAAAGAAACAACTCTAATTCTTCATCTATCCAATTAAAAGCAATTATTCAAGAACCAAGACTACGTACATCACAATCGAAATAAAAACTAATTAAAATAATTTAACTAAAAAATAAGGCATACCACTCAAACAACGTGGAACAAAAATCACCCAACAAGCGCACCAATCTATCATAGCACAATAAAATGAGAACGAAAATTGAGGAATGGACCTTTTATTGATGAACCGAGCTGAAAATTACAGATCAATCGGCTAAACATGCAATAATCCTCGGACCGAACCACCAAAATTATAAATCGAAACCTCGAATAGACATCCTAAGCATGTGATCCCCACTGACAATCATCTTCACTACTATTGATCCTCACATTCATTACACTGACCATCGGCACCGGGAAAAATTAACGGCACTGACAAACTTAGTCTAAAAGCAGAAGGTGAAAACATGGGAGTATACCGTTTATGTACATAACTTAAATCCGAATTAATTAAGTTACTGGCTAAATAAAACATGAGTTAATCAACTGTGCAATAATCTTAATGTGTATGCTCGCTTTATAAACCATGCTTGTCAGTGACACTTCACAAAATTAAACTCCACATCCAAAGTCCTCTCTAAAAAGGCAGAAACCAACTTCAAACATTCTCATAGCTTTAACTGTTCCTTTACCCAAAAAAATAATGACTAAGCTCCATGTTTGCTTGATTAAGAATAAGATGATTTTGCAAATGGCTTTGCAAATTAGATTGAGAGGGGAAGAACAACATATTTTCTTGGTCTCTTAAGTGAAAGAGATCGGAAAAAGTGGAGAAGGGCTCCCGATTTTCTTCAAGGCGGGAAGGATGGTGGCCATTAGATTGGAAGAAAATAGATGGCTAGTATTAAATCTTGCACTTAAATAGGTTAATGCGTTTGGAAAAATGAGCCAAGGGTAATTGGGTTGGACCATGTCTTTTTGGGTTTTTTTTAATTTCTTTTCTTTATTCCAAAGATGAATTAAAATAGCTCTAAAAAGATACTAGTATATTTAAGATAATGAATATGTTTAGAGAAGATAAATAATTACTAAATTCATATCATTTAAATATTACTCGATATATACTAAAATGTAAAATATTTTTGAATTTTTTCTTTTTATCTCTTTTTATTTTTGGAAAAAAAAGTGCCAAGACTATTTTGGTATCTTTTTCAAATATAAAACTAACTAGACAAAATATCAACTAGCTAGAATAAGGAAAAATATTTTTGTAATTAATTTTTTAATTTTTTTAGATAAATAAGGTAAAGAAAGAGATACTAAACCTAAACTAAATATTTACACTAAAATATAAAAAAAAATCTTGGGGAGGGTAAAAAATCACATGTCTAAAGGTTACTATGGAATTTTGGAAGGTTATTTACCTGTTTGGGAATGATCGGAATTTGGTTTGGGGAGTATTTGTGAGCCTAATGAGAATGTATATTATGTATCAGATCGGATTTGCTTGCTCCTGTGCAGCTATTACCATAGGTATATCATTGGGCAAAATGGATGTTATTCGAGCCTTGGCTATGTTATGTGTTTATCTCTTATGCTATGACGGGTTGCGAGGGTTACATTATTCTTTGCACGCATATTGTAATTCTGTTTAGGCTTTATTGGAGTTATGGGCGAGATGGTCCTCATGATGTTGACTTGCTTATTGCACCGTAGTTGTGCTTGTTTTTCTCAGTGTTGTTTGTGCCTAATCATCTTCTCACAATTATATTTTATGCACTCTATCGTGCTTGATGTTGACGCACATATGATTAGTGAGCCCGCGTATTATGGCTCGAAGGGTTTGCTATGTGGATTGATATGACTGGGTCGGGTTGCATGTCACAACGGTACTCTGATGAGATGTAACTCCTTATGCTTATTTCGTGTATTTTGCTTTTACTTGGTTGTAAATAGTCCATAGGAAAATGTTAAAACTACCCCATCTGCTTAACTTGCTTAGTAGTCTATATACCTAACTTTCTTACGATCATCGATCATGGCTGAATTATAACTTCTTAGGTGTACAGAATCGTGTGTGTGGGGATCCATATGGTTTTTGTTAAGACTTATCGGCTGGGCTGCTTTTATTGGCTGAGATGATATTTCTAGACATGAGATTTTCACTATCGTATTAGGATAAGGAATGTTTGGAAGAATTGTACCATATTTCTATGAAGGATTTGGGCAGTGGCCCTGATCGGACGAGTGAGCTTCTTGGATTATTGATCAGATAAGTGGTTAAGAGATTCTGCGTGTTTCCTTCATCACCGATAGTGTACGAAGGTTTAGAATGAGGTTTTATTTGAAATGAGGTTCATTGCATGTACCAAATTTGCTTTTGGGAAACTATGGTGGTCAACACTTATTGTTTTGAGTATCTGAGTGATGTGGTATATCACATGATTACATCTTGGGTCATGGTTATGGCTTGGTACAACCTTTTCATACTTATACAGTGTGTAGATGTGAGATGGGATCTTGTGGTGAATTCCAGATGCTAGAGACTGGGTTCTCAAGCTTATAGACTAAGGTTGAAGTAAGGATTTTCAATTATGTTGTGTTGTCAGGTTTATATGGATTGGGGTGGTGTGGGGTCACCCCCAAGTATGTGCATAGTAAGGTAACACCGTGACTTGATGACCTTGGAATTACTCTTGGCGCTTTCGAGGATGAATGTATGTTTAAGTGGGGGAGGATGTAATGACCCGACCGATTGTTTTCACAATTTGCATTTCACTTAGCTGTTTGAAGTCTTGTGTCGCTTCATATGATTTATCTCGACTTGTGTGAATCGTTGGTTTTGGTTTTCAGGTGATCCAGAGTTGATTTGGAAGAACGATTCTCAACTAGGAAGCTCTAGGTTGAAAGAGTTGATTACGTTTGACTTTTTATGTATTTGACCCTGAATCATAGTTTTGATGGTTCAGTTAGGTCTAGATGGAGATTTTGGACTTGGGTATATGCATTGATTTGCATTTGGATGTTTCTCGAAGGTTTTGGCATTAATTGGCAATTTAGAGTTTTGGAATATTCCTAAGTTTGACTGGAAGTTGGCTTTGATACTATCTGATTTGGATTTTGATTCCGTGAGTTGGAGTAGCTTATTATGTCATTTGGAACTGGTGTGCAAAATTTGAGGTTATTCCAAGTTGATTTGATATGTTTTGGCACGAGATCTCGAAGTTGAAAGTTTATTAAGTTCTATTTGAGGTGTGATTCGTGGTTTTGATGCTTTTATATGTGATTTGAGGTCTTGAGTTTATCTGTGTTATGTTTTGGGACATGTTGGTATGTTTGGACGGGGTCCCTAGGGGCTTAGAGGAGTTTCAGATTGATTTTGGACACTTTTCCCAATGTTTGGCATAGTTGATTCTGGTGTTTCAGGTATTCTTCGCGATTGCAGAGGAACAAACGTGATCACGTAGGGTTTTGGGAGCTATTTTTTGTTTCTTCATCGCGTTCGCAAGAGGCAAAATTCATTTGCGAAAAATTAAGGGGTTGGTACATCGCGTTCGTAGGTGGAGTTTCACGATCGCGAAGCAGCTAGGAGCTAGGGGCTTCAGCGCGTTCGTGTAGTGTTGGTGCCTATGTTCATCGAGTTTGCGAGGGTAGTGCCGCAAACGGGAAGTGTATTTGTTGGTTGAGCTCATTCTGTGCATCCCGACCGTGTAGAAGACCACTGGACAGAGCCCATAAGAACTATATTTCGGACCTTTGAGTTATTTTAACACATTTTGAGTTGTGGAGCTCAGATTTAGACGATTTTGGAGGCGATTTTCATCACATGGATTGGAGTAAGTGTATTCTACTCGATTCTTATTATATTTAGTGATTCTATCTTCGTTTTTGGTAATTGGATTATGATTTTAAAGAGAAATTTCGGTGGTTTTGCTAAAATTTCATAAAGTGAATTTGTGAGTTTGAACATTCAGATTTGTGTAAAACTAGTATGATTGGACTCATAATTTCATGGGTTATCAGATTTTGTGAGTTTCATTGGATTTTGGGCTTGTGTTTGACTTTTAGTAGTCAAAGATTTGACCTTTATCATTTGGAATTGTTCCCTTAGGTATTATTTGATGCCTTTGAGTTGATATTAGTCAGTTTCGAGCCATTCAGAGGATGATTTGAGTGAGATGGCGCTTCTAGGGTGTATATTTGGCTCATTTGAGGTAAGTGTCTTGCCTAAATTTGGTAAGAGAATTTGTCACGCTCCAATTTCTCCTCCATTGGGTATCGTGATGGCACTTAGTTTTAATGACTATGTAAGCCTAATATATACGGAATAATAATAATAATAATGAATAACATCTAAAAAATTGCAGAAATTAATTCTTATACAATAAACACATTCCCAAAACCCGGTAGTACAAGTCATATGCTCTACAAAGTTAGCTACCATTTTTAAGTAAAGTTGTTTGGAAATGAGTAAAAACAGTTGAATACAAGTAAGAAGGTGACTCTGAAGCTTGCGAATGCAACATCATGTTTATCTTGAGTATGCTCATCAATGATCCACACAGCTACTAACAATCAATACCTAGATCTGCACCAAAATGTGCAGAAGAGTAGCATGGTCACACCACATTGGTGCCTAGTAAGTATCAAGACTAACCGTGGTGGAGTAGTGATGAGGAACAACCAAAACACCTACTGGTCTAATAAATTGTATAAATATAAATATAGGAACAACTGAACATGAAGTAAATATAAAGGCTACACGACATGGATAACAATACAACAATCATAATAAGGGAAGAAAGCAACAAGTAACAACGGAAATACCATAATAATGACATAGAAGAGCAAGCGGAAACACAACGCAAATCCTAAGTCAAACATACAGTAAAGGCAAGTAATAAATTAGAACTACGACATTTTTCACATCAGGTCTTAGTCAAGAACTCCACGAAGTACTGAACCTCGAACAATACAGCTCACGGGTCCCAATACCTGAACGCTAACACTTGGCATCATGTGCCCTCATCACATCTCATGATCATGTTGACAACTCACTTGCTAACTATATCCACTCACATACATGATAAGTATGCGAGGGATTGCATATACACTCAAGACACTAGGAGACTTCTTATCCAATAGGATCATTGAACTAAGTCTATGTCGTGCAAGTGCACTAACATAGATCATACCGTTAAAAGCGTAAAGAAAAGGATAGACAACACGTAAGGTGTTTTCACACAACTTTCACGATATAAAACTCATACAAGTGAGCGTATCACAACACAATATCAACAACAAGAATGCCCTTAGGCCATCCTAAATCACCATAGTCAATCCCTGACATAGTCTACCTTGTCTCGCCATGTGTGCAATAATATATAGTAAGTGCCCGCTTGTTTCGCCGTACATCATAATGTTCCCACCTTGTCTCGCCACATGCGAAACCCTCATATATATATATATATCAGAGCTAGAAAGGTTAGAAAATAAATAGAATTTTTTCAATTTAATTTGGTATTAGAGCTAGAAGATTTTCGGACCTCTGCGTTTATGAAACAACATTATTTTGCTAAATATATAAGCTGTTATCATCATATAATCTATATTACAATAGAAAATATAAAGAATCACATAGAATATAAAAAGACATTAGAACTACAATAAAGTATTTTTAGTAAACCAGAACTAAGTGATTTAAGCACCGATAATTTTAGGAATTTTCTTATTTTTAAAATACAAAGAATTAAATCAGAAATAGAATGAAATAACACCACAAAAAGAAAAATTAAAAATAAGAAATCCATAAAAATGGACTTTTTTCCAAGTGGGTCAAGAAGAACAAATCAAGAAAGATCAAGGATAAGTTTTCAGAAAATAGAATAGGAAACAATATGCTAACCAGAATTCTAACTAGAAAAAGACAAGAGGAAGATAAAAAATTAGATGAAATAATAGATATAGATAAAGTTATACAAAGTTTTCAGCAAAATCAGTTAAGATTATTAGATCCAAAAATACTATATAATACATGATATTTCTCGACCAATTATCAACTATATAGACATTATAGAGAAGAACAATTGTCAGCTATAGGAAATAAAGTTGCGACATTAAACTTAATCAATACAGAATCAATAAAATAAATAAAAAATTATAAAAATATTTAATGCATATGGGATTAATAGTAATTGGATTAAAAGGATTAACAAGAAAAAATTTAGGAACTAAAGTATTAATAGTAGTATATGATGACAGATGGTCAGATCAAAAGAAATCTATAATAGGTCTAATAGAAGTAGACATGACAAATAATGGAGGAATATTTTATATTAGCCTATATTTTATGATAAATCTAGATGAATTTGCAAAAAATATAAAAATAGGAATACGGACTAAAGGATATGAAGAAATGAATAATGAAAATAATCTATTAATATGTGTAGGTTTTATAGGAAAAATGACAACAAACAGCAATACAAAATTAAAAATTAAAGTAGATGATGTAGTTGAAGTAATGGAAAATAAAGGGATAAAGTTATTAAAACATATTAAGATAGATCAAGAAGAATATGCGGGATTAGAATTGAACTTAGAAGATTATTCAAAACCAAAAATATTTAAATCAGAATCTCATTTGATGGATACAAATTCTAAAGGAGAAACATCAATTAGGTTTACTGATTATAATTATTCTACTCATAAAGAAATAGATGATGAAGATGAAAATAAGGTATAAGATGCTAATGACATGGAAGAAAGGCATACATATGAAGAATGGGAGGAAGAAGAGATGTTAATGCAATGTCGTAAAGATGCTGCAAGAAAAGGCGATTTATCACCAATGCACAGTAAAACAAATAAGAAGTGTCGTCAAAGAGATAGAAGCTGGGATGGCAGGGTGATAGAAGAAGCAAACATAAGACGACCCCCAATGAGAATCGCAAAACAAAAACAGTTGACACAAAGAACAAATAACAAAGCATGAATTAGGAAGATATCCGTCGCTTCATCATAAGTTTATTCAACTGTCTTAATTTTCTCAAATGTAACATCATCACAGAGTAAGTTATAAACTCTGGGACGATCATATTTCATCTGGCACGATCATGTTTTTCATATTGTAATTTTAATTTTCTGTTATTAATAAAATCTTAACCCTAGGCTTCGCCTAGCGGTTGCCAAAAAAAAAGGTAGAAGAAACTGAATGTATGAATATTGAAATAATACAAGAAGAATTCAAAGTAGATATAGCATTAGAAGAAGCAAGAAAATTAGTTAAAGAAAACAAAAATAACACTTTCCTATGCAAAGGATGTAAACTAGGAAAATTATCTTTAAGAAATGTAGAAGAGCATTTTAGAAAATGCGAATTAAGAACATATAATTTGGGATATAGAAAATAGGTTATAAGAAAAATCAGATAAATTCGATCAAATTTTTGAAGAAATACAAGATAGCTATGAAACAGAAACAGATTCAGTAATAAGCTTAAAAGAATTAATGAAATCAGTTAGTTATAGCCCAAGCCCATTTCAGAGAACAACGTATCAAAGTACAATAGATACTAGTACAGGAAATGTACCTAGAAGAAGAGTATACATAATAGACCAGGAAACAGAAATAGAAAATGTAAGACCATCAGGAAAAAGGATGCCAATAGAAGAACCTATAACATTACAAGAAGGAGGAAGTAAAGGTAAAATATTAAATATAGCAGCCCATGATCCACAAATGTGGAACTCAGTAATAGACCTATGGAAAGGAATAGTAGTAGCAGACTTCATAAAAAACTATAATGACACAGATGCATAAACAATGTATAAATATATAGAAATCTTCCTAGGAGAATCAACAAATGGCTTATGAGAAGCCTATAAATCATAATTTCCTCAAGATTTTCAGAATTTAATAGCAATGGGAGCAAATCCTTATAATTTTACAAATAAAATACATAGTTCGATCACAGGAGAAGATCCAAATAGCGGATTAGTAGTACTACAAAAGAATGCTTTAATAAATTAGAACAATTAAGTATAAGTAGTTGGTTTCATATAAAAACGTTTTTAAACGATTACTTTTATTATTGTACTATTAGTGAAAATGCTTTTGATCAAGATTTAGGTAAAAAATTATTCAATAAACTACCAGGAGTCTTAGGAAGAGAAATAGAAGAACGATGGTATAAAAGAGAGATGGTGTAATACAAAATCCAAATACAAAATGGTCTATAGGGCACAAAGTACAACATATTATGGAAATATTACAAGAAAAATGTAGAAACTTACAAATACAAAAATAACTAAAACAGAACAATATGGGTTTCTGTAAATCAACGGTATACACAACACAAAGTTATGATAAAAATGAATACAAAAAGAAGAAATATAAAAGATATAAACCCCAATACAATAAAGAATATAATAAGAAAAATTATTATCTTAGAAGTCATCAGCTAGAAAACCCTATTTAGATAGAAATATGCATGTTAGAAAATATAAAGCAGATAGAAACTATAGAAACAAACTAGAATGTTTTACTTGTGGGAGTGTAGAATATTTAGCCAACACCTGCCAAAAAAGAGTTAATAGTAAAACAAGAAATTCACAGTTAATTGAGGATTTTCAAGAAACCCTAATAAATACAGATGAATACATGTCAGACAACGAAAGTATATATTCTATAGTAAGTGTAGGCATAGACGAAGCCCAAATAGAAACCTCAGAGTCAAAAGAGGAAGAGTTAATAAATGAGATAGGACTAGAAAAACTAGACCTAGAAGAAAATAACTTTGTAAATATATTAGAAGAATGTACCCATAAGTTTGAAATACATAAAGGATTAGATAGCAACCAGTGTTTTAAATGTAAATGGTATCCCAGTAGAAATAAAAGAGCTAAATGTAGATTATGCTATCTAGAAGGATGTATTTCATGTATAGAAAAAGATTTTGAAAAATAAATAAATAAAGAAGAAATCTATCAAGAAACAAATAATTCTATTATAAATCTATGAATAATTACATTAGAAAATATAATAAATGAATTAGAAAAAAGAATACAAAAAATGGAAAAAGGAAAAAAATTAGAAGATATAAGAGGAAAAATAGCAACCGAAGAAGATAAAGAACCAATGAGTATAGAAAATTATGATGCCTTAATATGTAATGAAGATAAAAAATCAACTATGATAAATATTTTATCAAGAATTAAAGAAGACTACGAAATAGAAACATTAGCTCTAGTAGACTCAGGATGCACAAGATGTATAATAAATAAGAGGATAGTTCCACCTAATTTAATAAAAACATTAGACAGGCCAGTAGCAGCCATGCAAATGGATGGAACCCATAGCATTTATAAATATTATATAGATAAATCACAAATTAATTTTATAAATACATGCTTAGATTTTTACAAACCTAGCTATAAGGTAGATAAAATTTGGGTAAGAGATTTAAATATAAATATAAATTTTGTATTAGGATTGCGCTTTATATTACACAATAATGGTAGTTGTTTTCTTAGTAGAGACGGGTAATATTCTTTAAAAATATTACACAAACACAGTACAAAAAATAGAAGCCGCAATTAGGATAAGGACAAGATTAAATGAAAACCAAAAAAACCTGCAAGAAAGTGAGAAAGAATGTTGTAAAAAATGTAAAGATAACAAAACATGCTGTAGGACTAAAGAAGAAACTAAAAATTTAATATTAGAAGAAAACGAAGATAGAGATATACTAGAAAAAGACTATACATTAATAGACATCGAAACATAATTATACAATTTCAAAACAGGATTACAAAGAATAAGAATAATAAAGAATGAAAAAGATCTAGAGAATATAATAAAAATTCTAGATGAGATAGAGATAATAGGAGAAAAACCTTTAAAACACTGGAAAAATAATAAAGTGATGTGTAAATTAGACATAATAAACCATGCATATATAATTAAAACGGCTTCAATAGAAGCTACAAATGAAGACCTTGAAGACTTTAAAACGCAAATTAAAGAACTTATGGACTTAGGTGTAATAAGGAGATCTACTTCTAAACGTAGGTCAGCAGCTTTTATGGTTAGAAATCACAGTGAAATAATAAGAGGAAAAGCAAGAGTGGTAATAAACTATAAAAGACTCAATGATAACACAAGAACAGATGGATATAAGCTACCTGATAAAATAGAACAAAATAATATAGAAAGGATAATTTTTGGGAAGCATAATTTAATATTTTTTCCACCATCAAATATGTCATTTAGAGTTTTACCAGAATGTGTTATAGATAGACCCCAGAGATGTTTAATTGATAACCTATGGGTAGCATATAATAAGAAAGACACTAAATATTTTATAGCAGCTCTTAATGCCTTGGGGCAATATTTTACAGACAAAAATCAAGAAAAAGGTTTAAATACTATGTGGTTGTACACGGTAAGACAACTGGTATTTTTCAAACGTGGATAGAAGTATTAGACTCTATTAAAAACATACAAAAACTACTTTTCAAAGGTTTTAATGATTTTACTGAAGCACTAGATTACACAAGAGGAATACTATGACCAAATTACTATATTTCCCCAGCACTCGGACAAAACCCAGAAAAAATCCAATACAACATCCAAAAATACACAGATAAAATAATATTTTGCGACCACCGCTCATCAATGACTGAAGCTTTCTGAAGGTTAAACCAGAAGAATGAAATCTTAGAGAAAGAAAAAAGCAGACTTATGGAGCAGGTGAAGGTTTTAGAACAACGGGTGCATGCTTTAAAATTTGAAATAACGCAATCTCAGACTCAAGTGGTTCAACAACAAGATACAGAGATGAATAATCCGAAGAAGAGTTCTCTATCTCAAGAAAAAATGGATGAGAAGGGTGTGCATTATCCAATGAATGCAGATAAATCCACTGTATCGGGTGATGATACAGCTAGTTCGGTTCAAACGGTGACCGGTAAAGACAAATCAAATCCGTTTATGGCTATCACTTTGCCAAAAAGTGAAGAAGAAGGCTCATCAAGGCGAAGGATACCTAGAACATTAACACACGGAGAAACATTAAAGAAAAAGAGTACAATTATTAAAAAGAAAAAAAATGAGAAAATAGAAGATGTAATTAAACAGACACTAGAGAATTTCTTTCAAGAAAAGGAAAAACAAGACAAACATATGATAAAAAATCCTAGTCGCAGTCCAGAAGGGTCTCAAAGCTCAAGAGGAGACGATAATGAAGACCACCTAAATTATCAGGATGCTCAAGATCCATATGAAGACTACGGTTCATGGATGAGTTTTTATTCAATAGCACTACTTAACTTAGGCGCATGAAAAAAGGGTTATTCATCAGAAACAATGAATCAAGAAAAAACAAATAATAATAATGGTGGATGCAACAGGTACGGACCAGACATGACATAAAGAAAGATGTGATAGAAGGTAAAAATTTAAGTGGAAAGAAAAACATGGGCGACTAAATGGAATCTCTGCACAAGCCATGTGAAGATGGGGCTCAATGAAGTACCCTACAAGGCTAGAAGACAAAGATTTCTAAAAATGTTTGAAGTCCATATTTCAAATCTGCTCCAAAGTTCAACTATAAAAGCAAGACAAAGTAGAAGAAAATATCATAGAGAAAAAGAAGGAAAAGAAAAACACTATGAAAAAAAGCCCACTCAACCAACCTTTCCATAAACCCAAAACAAAATCTTTCCCAAACCACTTTGTAAAATATTTCCCTTATGAATATCCTAGTAGTTCCTCCTCTAAGCTTGTAAAATAAATAAAGATTGTATGCTTATGTGTGATCGTTTTTAAATCTCGAAATTCAGCAAACTCTTTTCGGGTTTCCCGAAAGGAAAATCCCATCTCTTGTAATCATGTAAGTTACTTATGTTTATCTAAGTTATGTTCTAAGATATTACCCCTGTTTTTTTACATGCTTATGATATTATGCATAGTTTTTATCATTCTGTAAATAACTAAATATCACTCTTAGAATATGGTTATATTTCCAATTTCTTAACAATTTTGATGGATTAACCTGTAAATTCCTAGGAAAAAACTAGTTAAGATAAACCAAGTGGTATGCGTGCTTAAATGACCAGGGTGAGGTTAAAGAAAAAAGAGTTAAGAATAGATGATTTAAATCTATAAAGAATTGGAGAGAAGAGATGAACAGAGTAAAGAAAAAGTATGGAAGGGGTAATGTCAGTACATAATTATGATTACAGCATAACATTATAAGTTTACAGAAAAAGAGAGGGATACCGAGTAGGATTTTACAACATAAAAAGTTTAAAATATTTTTACTACACTGTTAATGTCTGGTAACCGTAACAACTACACCCACCCAGAAAGTTTTGCTAGAAGCCTTACCTCAAGTCTAGGAGAATTTATATTAGACGTCTCTTATAAACATGTAAGTTACTTATGTTTATCTAAGTTATGTTCTAAGATATTAACCCTGTTTTTTACATGCTTATGATATTATGCATAGTTTTTATCATTCTGTAGATAATTAAATATCACTCTTAGTATATGGTTATTTTTCCAATTTCTTAACAATTTTGATGGATTAACCTGTAAATTCCTAGAAAAAAATTGATTAAGATAAACCAAGTGGTATGTGTGCTTAACCATGACTAGGGTGAGGTTAGTGAAGAAAGAGTTAAGAATGGATGATTTAAATCTATAAAGAATTGGAAAGAAGAGATGAACAGAGTAAAAAAAAAGTATGGAAGGGGTAATCTCAGTACATAATTATGATTACAGTGTAACGTTATAAGTTTACAGAAAAAGAGAAGGAGAGTACCGAGTAGGATTTTACAATATATATATATATATATATATATATATATATATACACACACACACACACACATATCCCACCTTGTCACGCCGCATGTGCATAAATCAATAGTGACAACAGCACGACAGGAACCTCGTGCAACCCCATAACAATAACTGCACGACAGAAACCTCATGCACCAACACCAAAAGTACAGCAACAACAATGGCAATAATACAAAGTACGGCTAGTAAATCAATTTAAGAACTTTAAATCACAAAGACACGGTAGAACCAGTTCAAAAGAAATAACCACAGTAAAGAATAATAGGCATAAATAAGAACATCTCAACAAGGGAGAAAATAATGCATAACAATAATTTCACAATATACAGTCCAACGACAAGGAAGCTAACACGAGCCAGATAATTACAAACATAGACATGTCAACTAGGATTAGGGCATATAAACTTCTTTTAAGGTTGGGAAATTACTAAAAGTTCACATAATTTCAGTTTAGGATAAGCAGCAGGGAGATAATCCTAACCTAAATTAAGATTAAAAAATTACAAGATGAGATAGTAATAAATTGAGTTAAAGATAAGCAGTTGTGAAAAGATAACATGATGATAGGGGAGGCAAAAACTTCAGTTAAGTCGAATAAAAGTCAAATAGGAAATAAGAGTAAATCCCAAGGAAATTAATTCTAATCAAAGCTTGTAGGAGAGAAGCCAACAATTAGGAACTCAAACGTATTCCGAACACCTTCATACATAGTAATTATAAGGACCTAAGAACATTAAAGGCCAACTTCAATCAACATACAAGACTCAAATGCTAAGGGGAAGTCCCAACACAAGGTTAGGCAAGATACATACTTTGAACCAAGCTCAATCGATCAATAAGAATGCTTCTTCCACAATTTTCGACTACGAGTGGCCCAAATCTAACCATAAACAATTCGATATAAACAACACAAGCTAAAGGAATCAATTCCATAAGAAAATACTGAGCTTTAAGTCAAAAGTCAAAAAGTCAATATAAAAGTTGGGCCTAGGTCCCACGTCTTGAATCCTTACCAAAGTCACAAAATCCGATAACCCATTCGATTATGAGACTAACAATAATAGTTTCGCTCAAATCCGACTCCAAATCGACATTCAAATCTTAAAAATTTGCTTTATGACATTTCCATAATTTTTCCCAAATTTCCAACTCAAAGTACCAATAAAATAATGAAATCAATGATATATTCATGTATATTAACCAAATCTGAGTTAGGATCTCTTACCCCGATGAATTTCTTGAAAAAACCTTCGAAAAATCGCCACAAACCGAGCTCCCTAGGTCCAAAATGTGAAATAATGCCCTAAATCCCATTTATATAGTGCACTCTTTGATCTCCACTACGCGGTCCGTGAAAATCCAAGTGTGGCCGCCAAAATCCAACCACAACGGTCTCGAAAAAGTTGCGCAGTTAATGCTTCTTGTGGATGCACTGACATGCCTTAGTATTTTAGGCATAACTTTCCCTACAGATGTCCAAATAATGATTTCTATACCTTTATGGAAAATAGACACGAAGGGCTACAATTTTTGTTGTTAAATCATCTCACAATTTCTTGTAGATCAAAAGATATAGGCTTTTATTGTCGAACCAACAGATCTGCAAAACTTCCCTGGAGCGCCTCCACGACCAAATGTTTGTTGTCCACGCCCCCTCCTCCACGATCCGCATAATTTCACCCAGGTCCGCATTTTCAAGGCACTAGAATCACACCGGAGTTCTGGAAATGCCCGGAGTCGCTCAAAACTCACCCGGAACACATCTTAGGCCTCCAGAACCTCAACCAAAAGCACCAATAAGTTATATATCAATATACGAACTTAGTCGAACTCTAGGAACTCTCAAAACAGCATAAAAATATCAAATTAACCTCGGATTCAAGCCTAAGAACTTCTAAACTTCCAAGTTTTACAAACAACGCCGAAACATATCAAACCTCGTTCGAATAACCTCAAATTTTGGACACACATCATAAATGACACTACGAACCTACTCCAACTTTCGGGTCCATTCCGACTCTAATATCAGGTTTTCCACTACCGATGGGGAATCACCAAATTTCTAATTTGGCCAGTTCAAGCCTAATTCTACCACAAACCTACAAACTACATTTCGAACATGATCCTAAGTCCACAATCACCTAATGGAGCTGACCATACCGTCGAACTCACATCTAAGATCGAATACTAAAAAGTTAAAACTTGGTCAAGCCTTTCAAATTTAAAGTTTCTAGCTGAGAATCATTCCCCCAAATCAAGCTCTGGATAACCTGAAAAGTCAAAACCGACGATTCACATAAGTCATAATGCATCATACGAATATACTCGTGCCCTCAAGCAAACGAGCAAAGTCCAATTGTTCAAACAACTGGTCGGGTCATCATAAACTGTTTCTACTAATTGACATTATTTACTATATGCGGGAGTGATACATATATATGGTGACGAGCATATACGTATGTGCTAGGGTTAATCATGCTCGGGGGTAAATTATACTAGAAATTGCACCTTATAGAATTTGTATCCTTCTTGCTTCATGTTTTACTCTACTTCTTGATTACTAAGAATATGGAATCAAATATTAGAAACAAAGATTTAATTTATTATAACTTGACTAAAATTTGAGGAAATTTTTGAGAAATATTGATGTGTCTAATTTGGTCATCGCTATGCTTAATCACTAATACATCGCCATGGCCGTTGTTCTTGACATATTAGATTCTATACTTGGGTTGTAGATCATTCTGAGACTTATTGAAATACTTGAACAATAAGGTTCTTGAGGGTTTACTGAACTATTGTTGGCTTGAAAGTTGTGATTGAGTTGTGAAGAAGAGTATAAAACATGAAGGATGATGCCATGCCATTTTATTTGAGAGTAAAATCACGAAGAGTGATGCCGTGCCATTTCATTTATATTACCATGCTTTTATATGATCATGAGGTCATGATACGAAGGGTGTTTCTGTGCAAGCGAGGACGAGGGACATGCATTAGGTTGTGATATCTTTTCCTTGTGTATACATTCATGCCTTTACCTAGTGTTGTTACTGTTGCACCTATGTTATCTACGTGACTTGTAGCTGTTGTTCTGTCTTTGTCCTCTATCGCGATTGTTGTAATGTTGTCTATGCCTTCTTTCTGTTTAATTTGAATAGATTGTACCTTCTTTCCCATTTTTCTACATCCATGTCTTTTCTATTTTATTTCACTTTATTATTAGCCTTATACCATGTTAGCCACTCATGCCTCTACTTGTTAGCTTATAAAGATCATGCTTTCCCCTCTTATTTGTTGTGTCTACATCTATGCCTTCTACCATGCTAGTTAGGTAAAATTATGTTCTTCTTTACTAATTGATTCACCATTCCTATGCTTCCTACCTAGTATATTATTGTTGTCCATATGAACTGCCTTATTCATCATTGTTACTTGTGTATTTCCTACCTTGTTATTACTTTATCGGTAATTCTTTCACCTGGATGGTACTATTATACATATATTTGGTGAGAATGAGATAAATGCACAAAATACATTGACGTGCCATTTGATTTGATGTCTTGAGTACATTTCTCACTCTATGGAAGCTATGAATTTATTACCGTGATTTGCTGGTTATCGCTCTAAGGAAAGGGTTGGCTGTGATATTGAGGAATATTAATCGTGGCTCTTCTAGAAATGATATACTACTTTGCATATTTGTTTCCTTGTACTCTATTCTTTTATGTTCTAATATTGTTCTATTGCTAGTCTTATGTACAAGTTATATCAGTTAGTATCTTTTATCTAAAAAGCTTCTCTCTACTTCACTAAGGTTAATCGACTGACATATACATTTATTCTCAAGTCATTTTAGTTTCTGACTTGATGCATTCTCTCTCTGGACTTTTATTTGAGCAACTTGAAAAATGAACAAATTTCAGCAGAAATCAAAGCTATTCAAATTTGATTTAACGCTTTATAGTATATGTATATTAATCGAAAATTGTTGATCTCTAACTGTCACGACACCAAAATTGACTCGGTCGTGATGGTGTCTATAATAAAACTAGGCCAGCCGACACGTTTCCAAAATAATCTAGAGTTCATTTAAAACTTAAGTAAAACCATTTTTCAACCGAAAATCGATAAAGAATATAAAGTCAAAATCAAACAAAGCGAAAAAATACAAGCCCGACCTCGAGTATCACTAAGTCATGAGCAATACTACATCTGTTCCGAAAACATAACTAGACCAAAATAGTCTGAAATATCCAAAATACAGAGGTAGATAAGGAAGGAGAGAAGTCGGGACTACGAAAGTCAAGCAGCTACCTAGATATCTCCAATGAAATTTGCGTCAGGAATAGTCAATAGCTACTACCATGGCCTGAGATATCTGAATCTGCACACAAAGTGCATGGGTAATGTGAGTACACCAACTCAGTAAGTAACAAGTCCAAACTGTAGACTGACAGGTAGTGACGATCCAAACCTCAACAGGTAACACAATTTAGCTGTACAGTAAAGTAGGCATGCTTGCAGTTCAAGTATTCAACTTAACAGTAAATAAATACAATCATAAAAGTGTAGAGTGTAAAGCTCAGCAGATCCCTATGTATCAAATGCACGGAAAATATGAAAAGTGTACCATGTACCTCCACTCTTAAGTGCTCAACCACTCAATACTGTATATGGCCAACTGGCCCAAGGAAGATCCATCTCGGAATATATATGCACATCACTGACCGCAGTCATCCAGTACCGAGGAAGGCCATTCCAGCCCTATAGAGAAGGTTCATCTCCAGGTATAAATACTTCGGACAAGATCTATGTCCATGGAAGATCCATACCTCAATAATATCAACTGCACTCTCTGAGGATGTATAGACTCCGGAGGGGCTCCTTTTAGCCCAAGCGCTATAACAAGACAACGAAGGCATAATTAATTTCCCACTATGGTGTGCAGCCCGATCCCATACAGTCATTCAATATCAGGCTCTTGGCCTTACTCATTCATCACTCTTCAGTCTCCCACACAATATATCAAACTACCATGATACAGCCCGAAATAATGATATGATGTGCCAAATAATAATAATCGAGACAAAGACACGATACATTATGCATAAACAAGACCGAGTACAAAATATCTATGAAGTTAATGATATGACAGTAAGAAATGACCTCTCAGGTCTCAACAGTATCAGCGTGAATCATTAACATGATAATTAGCATGATTTACAGCTCATTAACTTAATTACATAATCATAACATAGATATCAACAAGAAATAGTCACTAAGCGGTGCCATGAAATGATCCAAGCCGCAATTCTCATGGTGCATGCCCACACGCCCCCCACTTGGCATTTGCATCACCTCAATAGTAATCATAGAACACATATTTGGAAGTGTTACTTACCCTTTATGCTGGGTGCCGTTAATATGGTTATCCTCGACCTCTGCTACCGATACCGAATAACTCCTGGCCAGATAAACCCTTCGTTTTGGTTCATTTTTATCTTGCTTAAATTCTTCGTGAGCAAGGTCGAAGGGATGCCTTTTACCTCGACCACCTCATTAGACTGCATATCCCCTTGTCTTTATCAAGGAAGGTTAGTGAGGCTCCCACGTCGAGCCTTAAAGGTGATGTTCTCGAGCATAGACGAGGACAAGGATTGGTATGGATGGACCGGTTTGTCCGAATGAGGACCTCCGATATAATCCTTGCCGAGAAGATGCCATTCCTTGAGGAATGGAACATGAAGCTTAAGTACAGGCCTATAAACATCTTATATTGATTCCCTTGTTTCTTTTAACTTCCCTCACCCACATCGTTTCTTATGATGTAGCAGTTTCTTAGGTGCCCGATGCAATCTCGAACCTCAAAAGTTGGGTTCGAAAGCTGCTTTAACTTCTACATATGCCGAGAGCTCGTGGCGTGATTTAGGAAAGGGCCGATGGGAGGCCAAGAACCATGGTATGCTTATCTTATACACTTTTGATGCTCTTCTCTAAATTTTCCTTTTCATTTGTTCTTGATTTCCTTTTATGTAGGTCTCATGGATGTTGCCAAAATAAGACGGCCCTGCCTGGGAAAGAGGAGGCCTTAAAATTGGCTAAGGATAAGAAGAGGAAAAGGGTCTCGCCTTCATATACTCCAAATCCTAAGAAGAGAAAGTCTCGTAAGTCGAAGAATGACTCCGCTCTGTCCACCGACGTAGCCTAAAAACTATGAAATTATGAAGAAGATAAAGAAGATGCTGATTATGAGTTGATAGCTCGAAAGAGGGAAACCGCATAAGCTTCAAAAGTAGTTGAGTCGGTGATGGTTGAGGAGGCTTATCTTTGGACCGAGTAGATCTCGTAAGATAGGCCGAGCAAAGTCCCCGAGTTATCGGGGGCTTAAAATTTCTCCTATCATGACAAACATTCGGCGGGTGTGCCTTTCCACTGTGGCGAACAATCGGCGGGTGTGCCTGAAGCGTCCGATTTTGAGTCCCTCCAAAAAGAAGAGAGTGCCCCAAGTGTTTTGCTTGGGGCAATCGATCTTGATGATTCGCCACCCCTCCCCATATTTTCCAAAGGGCAATTTGGGGAGGCAAGTTTATAAAGATCCCCGATGTGGGAATGGCCCACACAGGGGATGACTTATTCTGTGGCTCATTCACAGTGGTTGATGATGTTTCTAACATGGATGCATGGATCATTTTCGATGAGTCTCACTGACTCCTGAACTAGGTAGATTCCTACCCTCGTTAATAGGTTTATGCTTATTTCCTTTTGTATGATTTCCTTCCATTCTCCATTGGCTGTGACGCTTCATGAGGAAACATTTTTTGAATCCCGAGCTGAGCTAAATTGGTGTGAGGCTGATCTCAAAAGGCTCACAGAGGAGATAGACGCCCTCAAACTCCTGTATAAGCAAAACGAAGAGGAGGTCAGGGACATCCGAGTTGAATTGGCAATAACTTATAAAGAGAAGACCGATCTCATTGAGCAGGTAATGTAAAGTTTTGGGAGCGTGACATATCAATTTGATATTGGCGACTAATAATTAAATCCCGCAGGATCACTAGAAGGCCAGAAAGATTGAGCAGCTTCGCGAGGAGTCTGAGAGGAAAGAGATAGAGACTTTGGGGGTGGAAGTAGAACATGGACCGTCTCGCCTCAGAGAATAATACTATTCGAGCCCAAATATCTTCAATAGAGCGTCAACTTCAAAGCGTGAAGGAAGAGATATTGTCCCAAGCCAAGAAAATTGAGGATCTCGAGACTCGATTGGCCGCTAAGCTTGCAAATGATGCATCTGAAGCATAAAGAGTAAAGGCTGACGTGGATGTGGTTGTGGTTTTCTATCGAACCGATGCTAAAGCTGCTACGCTCGAGCAAAGAAAATTTATAATGCTTCTCAGGTTCGATCATCTTGCGTTGCCGAGCATGCCATGTGTCAGTCTGGTAGGGAGTCAAAGAGATTCATGCTCGTGGTTTTGACCTTATTTCTAATATCGAGAACGCGAATGTGCTAGAGGACAAAGCCAAATCTTTGCTCTCGGATGATGATAAATCTGGGAATGTGAGCAGGTCCGAGAGGAAAGAAGATGAATTTAAAGCTCCCGGAGAATATTAGGCACTTAGAATTTTTTTCCTTTTTTTGGGATTCTCTTGTAAGACCCTGTTTGGTCTTTGTAAATACTTTTGCATATATGAAAGATCCTTTTTCTCTCCGATTGTCTTTGTTTCGTGAAAACACTATTTCGCTTTCGCCTTATGGTAATCTGATATTTTTAGGTCTTGTGAGAAATTTTACTCAGTTCGTTGCCTTGTGAAAATTTTGTTGAAATCAGATTGCTATCGTCTCTATAATCGAGTGAGTACTTGCTCGAACTCGGAGTAGGAGAAACCCTCAAGTTTTGGTTAAGAGAGTTTGGGTCCTCGAGCTCAACAGTGTAATGGCCCTTAGGATCTTGAATTAGGCCGATATTGACTTAAAAGAGTGGCTTTTGCCTCTTTTCAGCTTAAAAAGTTTAATCATATTCAAATTTGTTATGCCTTAGCATGATATAAATATGCACCCATTAGGATTCAATTTTATCGAAAACTTTGTTGTCCCTTAGAATAAGATTTTTCGGGAGTTCGAACAATTTGGCACCTTTTATGGTTTTCAAGGGTTGACGTTATCGAAACCTTATGAAAATATGCCAAGGATAGCCTTTTTTAAACTGATTTTATAAAAATATTTGAATGCGTGTTTGATTACGGAATTCGGACGTCTCCAACCCGTGTTAGTTTGGTCATAGCCTTTAACTTGATATTTTCCCATAGATCTTTTTCTCGATTATATTTACACTTGTTCGAAGTATCAGTACCCGAGTGGCATACCCGTGGCCTATAAAATTGAGGGTCACCTTTTTAAGGTCTCAAAGTTTGAAAATTTGAGTATGTCGATTTTTGGACGGCAGTCCCCTAATACGGGGTTAACTGGTCGAGCTTTAGTTGCCATTGGATCATGAGCTAGTTTCTATAAAATATTGTGAGTACAAAATTGAAAAGTAAAAATTCACTAAGGCATGAACATTTGATAAGGAAAATGTACTTCCTTCAATAGATTATTCATGCTTACATGCTTTGTCATTAGGGCTCAGGCAATCTACACGAGCATGGTTCACTTGACCGTTTGGCCCTTTACAAAATTTTTCTATCGAGACCCCGTTAACACGAAGCATCTTCCTTGATAATATAACATCCGAGGGAGAATCCCTCCAGTATTTGAGGTTGATTGTAAAGAAGTCCCGGATATTGTTGAATTGTCCCTAAGTAGCACATATAATTGTTGCCTCGTTAAAAACCTTGCCGGAAAACCCTATTTGGGACAAAAAATGATCTAAGCGAAAAAGAGCGCAACACGTGCTTTAAAACCTGAAGTCTTTGTGTTGAAGAATTTCTCGTTGTTGTCGATCGGACACTTATAATAGGTTAGTGTTGATACCCAATTTTTCCTGTATTTTTAAATATGCAAAATACCTTTAAAATATCTTATATATGCATATATAGGTATATCTGAAGGTTTCATTAATTTTTCTTAAGTTTGCAAAGATATTTAAATCAATTTATTGCTATATTTTCTCAAGAAAAACCCAATAAATGTCCCCAAAATTATTATTTTTTGGTGATTCATTTATTGGATCCTCATATTTATACTAAAATATAGTTAAGATATTTTTTTACATATTTTTACAAATTTATTTAGCATTTTTAAGGATAAAGTTTCATAATGGCAATATTAACCATTTTTAGGTTTAAATTTGTCTCATGTTTATAAAATAGGATCTTATATTTTTAAATTGTTAATTATATATTATAAATTATATTAGTGCTTTTAGTTTGTTTTCAGAAATTTATTTATTATTTCAATAAATTAAACGGGAAAAAGGGTTATTTAACTAATAGCCAAATTTGGCTTTCGAATTTAGCCTAAATCAACTAGACCCCAAACCCAATTAAAGAACCCATCAGACCTAGGCCCAAAACCCAAACCATGCGCGACCTATCTACCCTATTCAATCTGGACCGTTGATAATTTAGATCAATGATCCCAATTTCCCCTTCCTAAATTAAACCAAACGACCCCCCACACTAAGGCTGTAAGTTTCACGGTTCCGGACCGGAACCGCGGTTCTGGCGGTTTTGCCGGTTCCGCGGTTCCGGTTCCGGCGGTTCCCCTGAACCGTGATGTCGCGGTTCTACCCGTTAGAACCGCGGAACCAGAACCGGACCGATTCTGGCGGTTCCAAACGGTTCTGTAATGATAATTTTAAAAAAAAAAATTCAAACGGTTCCAAATGGTTCCAAACGGTTCCAAACGGTTCTAAACGGCTCCAAACGGTTCCAAACGGTTCTGGCGGTTCCAAACGGTTCTTTTTCAAAACTAGCCGTTTGGAAGTTTAAAAAATAGCCATTTGGCTCCCAAACTTTAATTTAACCTCAAACTTTATATAATTACACTATTTCCCATTTCTCAATTATAAATACCCCCTCATTCTTTTATTTTTATTTACCAATTCATCAATATACACTACTTATATACAATATATACTACTTAAATACAATATATACTACTTATATGCAAAATATACACTACTTATACACAATATATACTAATTACCAAACACAATATACACTACTTATATACAATATATACTACTTAAATATAATATATACTACTTATATACAAAATATACACTAATTATACATAATATATACTAATTACCAAACACAATATACACTACTTATATACAATATATACTACTTAAATACAATATATACTACTTATATACAAAATGTACACTACTTATGCACAATATATACTAATTACCAAACATAATATATACTATAATTAATAACATAGTACACCATATAAAAATATATTCTACAATATACTAATCACTACTATACAAGATATTGATTTTTTTTTTTAAAAAAAAAACTCGGAACCGCCGGGAATCGCCTGGAACCGCCAGAACCGCGGTTCCAGAACCGCCAGAACCGCGGTTCCAGAACCGCCAGAACCGGAACCATGCGGTTCCGGAACCGTATGGTAGCGGTTCCGGCTCCGGAACCGCCAGAACCGGAACCGCCAGAACCGCCATAACCGCAGAACCGGAACCGCCAGAACCGGAACCGCAGACCCAAATAGACTCAGAACCGGAACCGGATACAGCCTTACCCCACACCCTCTCATTCCTCACTCAACCGGCTCTCATATCTATGTCTCTTTCTCTCTCTCTCTCTCTCTATATATATATATATCTCTGGTTCTATCTAAAACCTTCCCCCTTCCCTCCGCTCAGATGAACTTCACCCGCCTTCTCCGACCACCTCCTTGCCTGAATCCATGGTGGTCTCACCACCTACCATCCTTCTATGGCTCCTACACGCTTGGTTACTAACTTTCAAGGCCTAACCACAAATAAGCTTGGTCCAAACCTTGTTTGATTCAAGTTTTACGGCCATCACCGGCCTTGCTCCGGCAAGCCATGGCTGTTCGAGCCTGACCTCGACTCCTCCTATTTAGATCAACGACTATCCAAGCCTTTCTCACAATCTGGGTTCCTCTGAAACCCTAGCTTTTGAGGTTCTTCTGATTTCTTTAGATCTGTTCTAGATCCGTTCCTAATCTTTTAAACGATTTCTCGATATTTCTTTCAAAAAAAAATTATGCTGTCAAAACCTTTTTTCTTTTTCGATTTAGGGTTTTTGAGTAATTAGATATTTCTCTGATTTTCTTTTTCTTTTGTACGTTTCTTCTACTATGTTTCTTCTACTATATTTTTTCTACTGTGTTTCTTTGTGTATTTCTTCTACTATGATTCTTATTATTCTCCTCTATTGTGTTTCTTTATATGTTTCTTCTACTTTGTTCTTACTAGTTCTTCTACTGTATCTCCTATACGTTTCTTCTACTATGTTCTTATGAGTTCTTCTACCGTGTTTCACATGTTGTTTCATTTACTATGTTTCTCATGAGTTCTGCTACTGAGAGAGAATGTTAAAGGTCTCAGTTCCTTGCTAAGACCTCTAAACTTGTTTCGTTAGTATCTTATTCCTTATTTGGGTTTTCATCTCTGCACTCGATTGATGGAAGGAACCTTAGTTTGGGGACTCATTCGAGTTTTGAGACCATTGGCTATGTGATTTGTTTGATCTTCACCTCTCAACTTGTTTGATTTCAAAAAAAACCTAACCTCTTTGAACCTATTTTGAGTTTCTAAAATCTACTACTTGATTAGGCTTCAAAAGCTTTGTTTCGACCTTTGTTTCTTTACTTGGTTCTGATTCCTTGCTAAATTTTTCTGAGGTCCTTCTACTGGACCCTTTGTATGCCATTTGATACTATCTCTCTTCTACATTGCTGAGTTACTGAGACTGACCTATGTGACTACCATGTTCCTATAGTCTACTAATTACCGATTTTGCAATTGCATGACGTTTTTCTTTCTCCTAAATTCAGCCTAGCATAATTGTGTGTTCTTTATATGTGCTGGATCGCCCTCTAAAACGGATTTCAATTTTTGATTAATTACATGCTTCCTTCGTGAATGTCTGATCGATTTCTTTCCTTGTTTGATGATTTCCCTGTTACTCGGTTTATGTCAAAAACTTTCCTTAGCTTTTCTGACTTGGTTCATTCATGGACCACTAATTACTAATATCTGACTCCTTTATTTACTGTGAACTAATTGATTTTTTTTACCTTATTTATGTAATCGTTTATTTCAAAATTCTTCCCTTAAGTAAATTCCTATGTATCTACCCTTGATTGCCTACTTTGCACAAGATGATTGCTTGACCCCTTTCCTTAAATAAATTGGTTCATTACCATTTAAGTTTGAACTCCTTAATTAAAGGAAGTCTTGTACTAATTTATTTTAATTGATACCTAGTTCCATAATTATTTTCTTACCTTCTTTCAGCCTGTTTTCACAATATAAATACCCGACTCTTTCATTGACAAAACATACGAATACTCTTAGCTTTCTACAGACACACTCATAGTCTTTTTGAACGTACACTCATACTTAAAAGAATTTTTCTTGTTACTTGCAATGTGGCCTGTTTACAAGTCTTTTTGCCTGCTTTTCTCTATTTGCTTCTTTGAAACTGGCATGTCCTGATTTAAGGTTTTCAACACCACAATAATGTGTTTATTTACTACCTTTGTAAGCATGTTTGCTTATGCTTCTGTATAGTTCAACACTTACTCTAGCGTGCTGAAGTTTCTTTCTGCATGTTCTATTATGAATCCAAAACCCCGACCCCCTATGTGTTCATGCTATGGTTTGAGGCATGAAAATACTTCAAATTATTGTCCATGAATCAAACTTGATCCCCTGGGATCCTAGCCTCTAATAGTATGTGTTACGGCAGGCTTATAGGTATGCTAGCACTCTCAATTGTTGGGCATGCCTAAAGTCTGCCCGTGCATCACTAATAGGCTCTTTTAAATCCCAATATTCCCATGAACCCCTTATGTGTACTTATTTGTAGCTGTTTCCCTCTCATCCTTCCTTTTAGCATTTTGTTTTGCACTTGCACACTTTCTTAGCCTTTAAGTTCTGCCCCCTTCTTGTGAGCCCTGCCTTGGGACCCTTTGAGCTCCCTCTAAACTTAGACACTTGAAGGCTGGCCCTTCCACACAGCACTTGTCCCTATTCTAATAGTATATTTGGGTGTGATCAATGCCCGGAGTCCTATTGGGGCTCTTAGGGAACTTTGACACACTCAAATGGGAGAAAGGCTTTGGATTATGATCTCTTGGAGTTGGTTTACCTCATGTTTCAAACATGAAGTCTGAATCAGGCCCTCCTTGGTTGTACTTTTATTTATATTTTTCCTTATGCTGTATTTTACTCTATTCTGCGCTGTAATAATTTGTAATAAAAATCTTGGGGTTGATTAGTAAAAAGGGGTGGGTAACTATGTAGGCAAAAGGGTAGATACCATGTCTATAGGTATTTTGAATTCTGCACCGTCAAATACATATAGAAATCATGCTTATAGGTATTTTTAAATTTTGCATGCATATAGAAATCATGCATATAAGTCCTTCTGAACTCTGTACATCCATTTCCATATAGAAATAATGAGCATAGGACTACTATATTCATATAGAAATCATGCCTACATGATTGTCCAAATTTGCACATCCAATTACACCTAGAAACCATGCACATAGGTCTTAACAAAATTTAGCATCTGGATATCATGTTCATAGGCTTTAAAGCAAATTCTGCATCTAGATATCATGTTCATAGGTTTGAAATGAGTCTTCTGCATTTTTATACCATGTCCATAAGGTTCAAAATCAACAACGCATAGAAAGCATGCCTATAGGAACTCCTAATCGAATCTAAGCCAGTTCATTCACGTATAGAGCTAAAATCACTAATAATGGGTACTATTAGTTGCAAAACTTATAACCTTCGTTAAAACTTGCCTCTCTTTTAACAATCTTTTTACCCTCACTTAGCGAGTTTAACCATTATGTTTCAGACCTTGTTATTTCATTGCTTTCTGAACTCAATAGATACCATGCACACATGATGTCCAACACATAATCAAGCCTTAGGGTAAAGTTATAAATGAAATCTGTTCAATTAACTACAACTAGCAAGCCAGCCTGATTTGGGCTTCTTGTCTTAATTACGTAATAAATCAGTCTGCCTCAACCTGTAAGCTCTTTCATGTTTAGTATTTAATTAGACCCTAAACAGTCTGTGTAAGCCATGCTAATTACGTTCTTCTTTGTTTATTGGGGGTATATCCGAGCCTTTGCTTGTTATGTGCTTTCCCCAAGTTGTAATATGTGTTTTGTATGCCATCTTAGAGTTTTCCCTTATTTCTTTGTTTCTTTTAACATTTTAAACTATTTCTTTTAAGAAAAGTCAGCTTTCGTCTAGCTCTTTCCAACTTTGTTTATTCACCATTATGTGAAAATACCCTATTATTTGAAGCTTTATTTACCTACATGTTATTTGCACCTAAATTCACAACAATAGTCTTGTCGGGAACCACACTAGTGAATTCCGAGGGGTGCCTAACACCTTCCCCTTAGAATAATTTCAAGATCTCACCCAATCATCAGTTACTCAAATCAAAACCCTCTTGGTGTCTTTATACACCCTAATTCATTAGATGGCGACTATTATAATTAAACCCAATTCCCAAAAGAAATGAATTGTCCTCCCAAATGTCATGAACACGATTCCATGGAGGAAAAAGGGGGCGCGATAGCATGGCGAGTATGACGCGAATTTTAGGCTTTTACCATTTCATACTTTTATTATGAATTTATGCTTTTTCACGTGTAATTATTTGTTTATTTCTTCTAAGCATTCAATTTCCATTTTGATTGCGAAACTGACTTGTTTTTTTTATCTTTCCTTTACTACTGCTTTACCTTATGAAACTGTTGTATTTACTGTTTTCTTAACATGCAAATACATGACTACATGCCATTAGCTGTTGCATAATCATGCTCAACATCACATTCCACTCGTACCAAACAAAATCCTATAGAAATGCCTATAATGAGTGGTTGCGCTCTTCCGCTATTATCACCCCCTAAATCTTGAAAAGTCATATTTTCGGTAAAAAATCAGTCGATCAACGGTGTAGTCGACGGTTCCGTGCGTTTTCCCCTTGAGTTGTCAGCTTAAGGGTACCAGTCTAATACCCCATAGAAATCCTACTCTGTTTAATTTGTGCATGCATCATGATCAAACCTAGCCGAGTCAGTTATGTTGTCTGCATAATGACTCTCTAAGATAGCCTTGTCCAAAGTTCATTGGGTTTCCCTAGAACCCAAACGGACATCGTCACGTTTTGTGCATTTATTTGGAGAACTAAATGATTTTATATCAATTGTTGATATTAAATAGTCGATTCTGGTGGGGGTAAAAGCCTAACCCTTTGTCTTGTAGAATATGAGGCACGAAATGTCCAGATTCGGTATGGTCACCAACATCCATCCAAAACTTCTAAGCAGGTGAAAGGATTTTCACTCCAATGATCAGATCTTGTTCGGAAATATTTGGGGAACCTACCTTCTCTCCTGGAAATCCAACTTAACAACAAGATCATAGAAGCTTCTACTTTGTTTTGGGATTGCGAGAGGTCTGTGTTCCACTTCGTGGATATTGAAATGACAACCTTGGTAGAAGAAATAGGGGGATTGGTTGGTATGCCATGGGAAACTCCAGGTTTATTGATGCTTGAGTACTACAAAATAGGGATTTCCTCAAGATGATGGGTTTGAAGAAAAATCCTGAGCTGACATGTCTGAAAGACTCCTATATCCCTTTGATTATTTGTAAGAAACTTACGGTCACAACAAATCTTGACGTACCTATCCTGACAAATTTTTCATCACATCATTAGGACATATTGACCTAAGGATCTTTGTGTTCATGTTTTGCTTCCTGGAATTGATTGTGTTTCCAACAATGAAGGCAAGAATCCACACCAGACTAGCTATGGTAACTAAAACACTAAATGAGGGAATTGACTGACAATCATTCGACCTCGTACTAATGATCATTGCAGATATATACCGAGCCTAGAAAGGTTTCAACAGGGAGCTAAACACTTCGAAGGCTATAATTTGCTACTTCAACTCTGGCTCGTGGAACATCTCCAATAGGGTGAATACCGGCAAGAAATCCGTCGAAGGGACTGGGATGATCATATCGCTTTTCATCATCCAAAGCGAATGGATTACATGCCCAATATATTCGCCCAACCGGAGAATGCTAAAGAATGGTTCGAGCTCTTCCAAAATTTCACTAAGGACCAGGTACAATGGATGTTCAAGTTGTTTCTGACCGAGGAGTTCATCACTGATGCATATATGCAAACTTTCGAGTTGTTTTTGACCAAGGAGTTCATCACCGATGCATAGATGCAAACTTTCTAATAGTAATGGACTTAAGAGGAACGTACCCTTGCGTACCTCTCCGGGTTATGAGACAAGCGGGTAGGAAGCAGGTTATACCTAGGGTCGACAAAAGGAGTCACATCCGGGCGGACTTCCAGGATGACGATTGTCCACAAAAGTGCCAGGCTCAGCATATATGGCACTATAAGATTATCATGGGGAGAGATACCATCGAGCCAGACAGATACCATGCTGGTTGTACTCCCTACTATTCAGGCTGGTTGGAGGATAATCATAATGGTCTGGGCCAACCTGGGTTTGTTCAAGGTCATGGGATCATAGATGAAAAGGCCGAGGCACAGGTCAAATACAATCAGTTGCGCAAGAGGATTCGAGAATGTGAAAGTGAGCACCGTGAGATACAAAACCAAATCAAAAACTAATTGAAGAGTGGAAGGATATGGCTGTCTGCGCCACCAAGCGACTGGGATATTTGGAGCGAGGTATAGTAGAGTTGGATAGAAATTTCTCAAGGGGGTCGAAGATTACCGGAATGCTGAAGGAAATGAAGGCGGACATCTAGTTAGAGCCTACCTACTACTAGGACTGCGCCAATTAGGGAAGTTGTTCGATGGAGTCAAGGACACTGAATTTGGGGAAGGTCCTTTTGGGACAAAATAGATAGGAGTTTTCATTTCTTCTTTATAAAATGTAATAAGGCCAATGGCCACTAGTGACTTTTATTTCCTATTATTTAGTGTCGGTTTGGGATGCGTATACCTTTTATCAATAAAATGAGGCATTTAGCATTCCAAGTTCTCCAAATCAACTTGTTTCTAGGCCTGCCTCGGGCATAAAGAGGTCCCCAAATTAGGATACGCTTTACATTCCTGCACTGTATTTTTAAATATTGCAACATTTTTATATGATCCTCACTGACTTGTTACCTTTTTGTTTCACTTTTTTATTCCCCCCCCCCCCAAAGGTTAATTTGTGAACTCTGGCAATATCATATTATTTCACGAGATCCAGGGGCACTCCACCTACTCCTCCTCTCAGTCCTGTCAGAAATAAGAACAAAGGGAAGATGGAACATTTGAACAACGCCAGAAAGGATAACTCAACTGAAACGGGTAGAGGTCACTCATGGTCACGATACTTTGGTACCCAAGGAAGATGCATCCCAACTGGAAAAAAAGGTGCTTAAATTTCAAGAGGAACTGGACCAAGTTCGGAATCTGGTAAATCTGTCATTTTCCTCACTACTCTAGAGGTTAATTTCCCAAATGCCCAAATCCTGTGCCTCCACAAAATATCCCAAAGAAACAAAACCATACCACTCCTCATCACCACTGTAAAACTTTCCATATCTTAAATAACACCCCACTGCCTATCACAAAACTCTAGAACTCCACAAATGACCATTGCCACACCAGACATAATACCCCAATCTACATGGAGACTGTGTCGCACTCCACCCAACCTATCTCAACACACCCAAGTCCGATGATAAGGACTTGCTCATCAGAAATTTGGCCGAAGAACTTAAAAAAAGTTGACTAACAGAATTTAAGGCGTTGAAGGTAGTATGGGAATTGGGGGCCTAAACTACGAAGATCTTTGCATACAGCCCAATGCCTCCACTCACAGATCATCCTACCTCTAACTACCAAGCACCCTCACCCTCTTACAAAACTCCACCACTCACCTATCAATCATCTCCCTCATATCAGCCCACTTCACCCAAATATTCACAACCAGCACATGTTTACCAATCCTATAACACTCAACCATCCCACTACCAACCCTTCCTCCATACCAAAACTTCCCGAGACCCCGACCAAGCTTTGACCGAAGACACCCAAAATGGTGTAGAGCTATTGCTGAATCTATCGATCAGTTGTATGAAAGAATAAAACTGCTGGTTACGTCACCTCTATCCATGCTGCTCTTGAGAAACCTTCTTAGTGGGTTAATCCAAATAAGTCCTGTGCATATATCCGGCATGAAATGTAACCACCATTGACGAACGCCTCTCTCTAAAAGATAAGATCCAGATTTTGATTGATAACAAAATTATTGTGGCAAAGGAACCTGCTATGAATGTCCGTAATAACCCTCTACTAGATCACAAGGGTGGAGGCGTTCATATGATTGAAATAGAGGATTATTAGGAACCCAAGTGATCGATCAGTTTGATCACAGAAGGTGACGATCCAAAGAAGCCAATAGTCACCCTTAATCAAATCATAGTCCATATTCATCCCTTTGGGTATGCCGAGGTAAATATGTCCATGCCGCTTGAGTTTGAAGCACCGGCCTCTACAAAGACGCTAGCACCAATTGAGGTCGAATTCATGTCGCTAGCAAATACACCTACACCCTTCAAAGTTGCAATTTTATCGTCCAAGGTGCATGCTCCGTTCGAAGTAAAGATAGCCATGCCAATTCCAATGGCAATGTAAGGCGTAACACCATTCCATACAAATGCCATACCATGGGACTGCACAGCCGAGGCAAGAAGAAAAGGGAAAGTCATGTTCGGAGAAACTGTTGTGGCACAGGGTATGACGAGAACTGGTAGGGTTTATACCCTAGAATATTTGGTTGAGTCAAGAAAGAAGGCCTCTAGTCGGCCAACCATCACTAAAATCGGGCCCGATTATCTTTGGAGAAAGGTACAAGCCAAAGAATACTGAGTCATTGACCAGTTGAACAAAACACCGATGCAAATTTCTATCCTTGCTTTACTATAGAATTTTGATACATTCAAGAATGCCCTGTTAAGGGTACTGAGTGAGGCATATGTAACAAGAAACATCACCGGAGGAGATATGGAAAATATGGTCGGGTAGGTAATGGAAAGTCACAAGATCACTTTTTATAAAGATGAGCTACCACCAGAAGGGTTGAGTGACAACAAGGCATTGCACATGTGAAGATTATTTTATCACTAGAATCCTAATTGATGGAGGATCCAACCACAATATCTGTTCGTTGGTAATCAGGATATTGGGAAAGGGACTATATGAGATTAAGGACGGGGCCATCAATGTCAAAGCTTTCAACAGTTCTCAAAGGTTCACCATTGGGGAAATTAACATGTGTTTGAAAATATGGCCTACTTGGTTTGATATCGATTTTCAAGTGATAGACGTGTCACCTCTTACAATATATTGGTGCAATGACCATGGATTCATGACGTTGGGGTCGTAGCATCTACACTACATCAGGTAGTGAAGTTTGAATGGAATCACCAAGAGTTGAAAATTCACGGCAACGGTAGCAATCCCATATACAGTCGCCATACCGTCCCAACAATAAGAGGAAGAAGAAAGATAGGCGGGGAGACTTATGACCACATTGAGCGAGTTAACGCCGTTGAAAAGGAAAAATGGTGGGATAACAAAATTGAAAACATATTGAACTGGAGCGGATATGGACTTGGAAAGGGACTTGGCAAAAACCTCCAAGGAATTGCTAAGCCTATCAAATTAAAGAAACATGGCACCACTTTCGGTCTGGGATATTAGTATACTTGGGAGGAATTCAACATTTGGACGCCACCATGGCGCAGTCCTTACTACCCATTGGAGCAGCCAATACCATGCTTAGTACAGAATTTCGAACCAGCCGAAGTTATCTATGGGTCAGAAGAATAGGAAGCACTGGCAGCGGTGAGGAACTTGTTCCTAGAAGATGATGATATGGGTTGTAGTGTTGTTTTCAATAAGAAGGGGGAGGAAGGCCTTCCATATAGGCTGTAAGAAGAGGAGCATGCCTCACTAATTGGACCATCAAAACCACCAGATCCCGGCAAGCCTCGGGATATCAAGGCTGAACAAGCATCACACACTATCTTTTATTTTTACTAGTTTACTTTCCTTTCGCATTTTAAATTTTGTAATAAGATCTTCAATGTTCAAAACAGTTATGGAATTTATCAAAGCATTTTGATTTTCATTATAAATCAATACTCTTATTGTTCTCTCTCATTAGTTTACTTATACAACATTACTTTTACTTATCTTGATAAACCAATGACTATGACATGCAATGAGACAACGCAACAAATAGACACTGACTCAGAGGAAGATGACATACCAGAAGAGATTGTCAAGGAAGTTGAGAATTTTAAAAACAGACCGAAGTCCAACCTGGATAAGACTGAGATTGTTAACCTAGGAGATGCAGAAAATGTCAAAAAACATGAATCAGCGTTCACTTATCACTGTCAGAAAAGAAAGAGTACTCAAAAAATCTAAGAGAATTTGAGGACATATTCACCTGGTCGTATGATGACATGACTGGTCTGAGTACATCTATTGTGGCACATAAACTGCCAGTTGATTTGACTTGTCCATCGGTAAAGTAGAAGCTCAGAAAGTTCAAGCCTGATATGAGTTTGAAAATCAAGGAAGAAGTCACCAAGAAGGTCAAAGACAAAGTTCTCAAGGTGGTGGAACACCCAACATGGTTAGCAAATATTGTGCCAGTGCCAAAGAAAGACAGGAAGGTCAGAGTCTGTGTTGACTACCGGTATCTTAACTAGGCCATTCGGAAAGACGACTTACCTTTGGCGAACATAGACATCTTGATCGACCATTGCGCCAAGCATGAATTGCAATCATTTCTGGATTGTTTTGCTGCTTATCATCAAATCTGGATGTATGAAGAAGATGCTTAGAAAACAACTTTCATTATGCCGTAGGGAATTTACTACTACAAGATGATGTCGTTTGGGTCACAAAACGTAGGGGCCACCTACATGAGGGATATGACTACCATTTTTCATGATATGATACACAAGGAGATCGAGGTGTATATAGAAGACATTATCATTAAGTCCAAGAATGCCACTGATCACATGGAAGATTTGAGGAAGTTTTTCAGTAGATTATGAAGGTACAACCTGAAACTGAATCTCGCAAAGTGTGCATTTTTGTGGTTCTTGTGGGAAAATTTCTTGAGTTTATTGTGAGTCACCGGGGAATAGAACTACATCCATCAAATGTCAAGGCTATTCAAGAACTTCCACCGCCAAAGAACAAGAAAGACGTGATGAGTTTCTTGGGAAGGCTTAACTATATCAGCCGGTTCATAGCACAGTCCACGGTCATCTGTGAGCCGATCTTCAAGGTGTTGAAAAAGGATCCCGTCACAAAGTGGACTGATGAATGATAAAAAGCTTCCGACAGGTTCAAGGAATACATGTCAATACCACCAGTCTTAGTCTCACCTGATCCAGGTAGACATCTGTTGCTCTACATCGCAGTGTTAGATGGTGCGTTCTATTGCATTCTGGGGCAACATGATGAAATGGGGAGGAAGAGCAGGCCATTTACTATCTCAGCAAGAAGTTCACTCCGTACAAAGCCCGATATTCCCTGTTTGAACGCACCTGTTGTGCTTTGACTTGGGTAGCCCAGAAGCTGAGACATTAATTCTGTGCCTTACCACCTATCTTGTATGAAGGATGGAACCTTTGAAGTACACTTTTCAAAAGCCCATGCCCACCAGCAAGCTAGCCAAGTGGAAAATTTTGTTGAGAGAATTCGACATTGTCTACATAACTCGGAAGGCAATCAAGGGACAGACACTAGTAGATCACCTTGCCGAAAATCCCGTGGATGGAGAATACAAACCCTGAAGATGTATTTTCCTGATGAAGAGGTAGCATTCATAGGAGAAGACATTGCAGAATCCAATGACGGCGGGATAATTTTTTTTGATGGAGCAGCAAATTTAAAAGAAGTTGTCATAGGAGCAGCCCTAGTACCAGAAACCGGTCAACATTATCCGGTGTCAGCTAAGCTCAGGTTCCCATGTACTAACAACATAGCCGAGTACGAAGCCTATATCTTAGGGCTCAAGATGGCCATTGACATGAACATTCATGAGCTGCTAGTAATCGAGGATCCAGACCAAATCATACATCAGGTCCGAGAACAATGGGCAACCAAGAACTCTAAGATACTCCCGTATCTACATCACGTGCAGGAGCTAAGAAAGAGGTTCACAAAGACAAAATTCTGACATGTTCCCAGAATCCATAATGAATTTGCTGATGCATTGGCTACTCAATCATACATGATACAACATCTGGATAAAAACTTGATTGATCCCATTACAGTAAAGATCCATGATCAGCCAGCTTATTGTGCCCACATTGAAGAAGAATCAGACGGAAAGCCTTGGTTTCATGATCTCAAGGAATACTTAGTGAGAGAAGAATACCCAAAGCTTGCAAATCCTATTCAAAAATGCACACTTCAGAGCTTGTCTAACAATTTCTTTCACAGCAGAGGAATCCTATATGGGAGGACTCCGGATTTGGGATTACTAAGGTGTCGACGCAAAGGAAGTATCTAAACTTCTAGAAGAAATCCATGCTAGGACATTCTGTCCATATATAAATGGTTTTATATTAGACAAGAAGATACTCCGGGCTGGACACTTTTGGATGACTATGGAAACAGGCTGCATCTAGTAAGCCCAAAAATGCCACCACTGTCAGATACATGCAGATATGATAAAGGTACCTCCAAACGAGCTTAATGCAACAAGCTCACCATGGCTGTTCGCCGCTTGGGGAATGAATGTCATTGGACCAATCGAGCTGGCCGCTTCTAACGGGCATAGATTCATCCTAGTAGAAATTGACTATTTCACCAAATGGGTCAAAACAGCATCTACAGACAGTAACCAAGAAAGTCGTGGCAGACCTTTTCTACGACCACATCGTTTTTCGGTTCGGGATTTTGGAGTCAGTCATTATTTATTATGGCTCCAACCTCAATAGTGACATAATGAAATCTATGTGTGAAACCTTCAAGATCAAACACAATAATTCTACAACCTATAGGCCTCAAATGAATGGAGTTGTAGAAGGTGCCAACAAAAACATCAAGAAGATATTGAGAAAAATGATAGAGAAGCATAAGCAATGGCACAAAAAGCTATCATTTGCTCTATTGGGATATCGCACCACTATTCGCACAACAACTGGGGCAAACCCCTACATGCTGGTTTATGGTACAGAAGCCGTCATTCCCACCGAAGTAGAGATTCCTTCTTAAGAATCATACAGGAAGCTGAGCTCGATGATGCAGAATGCATGAAGAGTCATTACGAGTAGCTAGCTCTTATAGATGGAAAAAGAACGAATACAGTTTGCAACGGTCAGCTTTATCAGAACAGAATGTCCAGAGCCTTCATCAAGAGAGTCAAGCCGAGACAGTTCACACTGAGGCAACTGGTGTTAAAGAAAATTTTCCCACACTAAGATGAAGCCAAAGGGAAATTCTCTCCCAACTGGCAAGGTCCATACATGGTTCATCGGGTTCTGACAGGAGGGAAACTTATACTGTCAGAAATGGACAGAGAAGTTTGGCCAGAACCAATCAATTCAGATACAGTCAAGCGCTGCTATGTGTAATCGTATGCTTTCCTATATGATGTAATTTGAACTACGTCTGACCTGATTACCATTTAAGAGGGGATATATAGGCATCCTTATGGGTTCGGTCACAATTCAATAAAATTTTTGTTTTTCCCGCAATTGGAAACTAGGGCAGAATTTTGACGAGGACCCTCAAAATTCGGAAGTAATTTCAGCCAGTCATCGCAAGCAGCCGTCACAAGCATCAACCCATTTAACTGGGGCAGAATTTTGAGGAGGACCCTTTAAATTTTGTAACAAGAGAGGTTGCAATGTCTTGAGCCACATCTCAGTCGTCGGTTCATCTAAACGTTATTTCTTCAATATATACTTATGTCATATTTTTACAAACTCAGGCATGTTTATTATCGAAATCGCTTTGTTCAGCAACGCTACCCCAGTGATAAATATCGTATATATGACGACATACGTTTGTAAAAGGCTATAATTCTGCCTTCCGAGACTAAACCCTCACTTAGCGAGTTTAACCATTATGTTTCAGACCTTGTTATTTCATTGCTTTCTAAGCTCAATAGATACCATGCATACAGGATCCTTGTCCAACACATTAGCAAGCCTTAGGGTAAAGTTATAAATGGAATCTGTTCCATTAACTACAACTAGACGGCAAGCCTGATTTGGGCTTCTTGTCTGAATTATGTAATAAATCAGTCTGCCTCAACCTTTAAGCTCTTTCATGTTTAGTATTTAATTAGACCCTAAACAGTCTGTGTAAGTCATGCTAATTACGTGCTTCTTTGTTTAAAGGGGGTATATCCGAGCCTTTGCTTGTTATGTGCTTTCCCCAATTTGTAATATGTGTTTTGTATGTCACCTTAGAGTTTTCCCTTATTTCTTTGTTTCTTTTAAATTTTTAAACTATTTCTTTTAAGAAAAATCAGCTTTCGTTTAGCTCTTTCCAACTTTGTTTATTCACCATTATGTGAAAATCCCCTATTATTTGAAGCTTTATTTGCCTACATGTTATTTGCACCTAAATTCACAACAATAGTCTTGTCGGGAACCACACTAGTGAATTCTGAGGGGTGCCTAACACCTTCCCCTTAGAATAATTTCAAGACCTCACCCAATCATCAGTTACTCAAATCAAAACCCTCTTGGTGTCCTTATATACCCTAATCATTAAGTGGCGACTATTATAATTAAACCCAATTCCCAAAGGAATGAATTGTCCTCCCCAATGTCATGAACCCGATTCCATGGAGGAAAAAGGGGGCGCGACAGCATGGCGAGTATGCTGCAAATTTTAGGCTTTTACCATTTCATACTTTTATTATGAATTTACGCTTTTTCATGTGTAATTATTTGTTTATTTCTTTTAAGCATTCAATTTCCATTTTGATTGCGAAACTGACTTGTTTTTTTATTTTCTTTAATACTTTCCTTTACTACTGCTTTACCTTATGAAACTATTGTATTTACTGTTTTCTTAACATGCAACTTTAACTGTTGCATAATCATGCTCAACATCACATTCCACTCGTGCCAAACAAAATCCTATAGAAATGCTTATAATGAATGGTTGCGCTCTTTCGTTATTATTACCCCCTAAATCTTGAAAAGTCATATTTTCGGAAAAAAATCAGTCGATCAACGGTGTAGTCGATGATTCCGTGCCTTTTCCCCTTGAGTTGTCCACTTAAGGGTACCACTCTAAAACCCCATAGAAATCCTACCCTGTTTAAATTGTGCATGCATCATGATCAAACCTAGCTGAGTCAGTTATGTTGTCTGCATAATGACTCTCTAAGATAGCCTTGTCCAAAGTTTATTGGGTTTCCCTAGAACCCAAACGGACATCGTCATGTTTTGTGCATTTATTAGGAGAACTAAATGATTTTATATCAATTGTTGATATTAAATAGCCGATTCTGGTGGGGGTAAAAGCCTAAACCTTTGTCTTGCAGAATATGAGGCACGAAATGTCCAGATTCGGTATGGTCACCAACATCCACCCCAAACTTCTAAGCAGGTGAAAGGATTTTCACTCCAATGATCAGATCTTGTTCGGAAATATTTGTGGAACCTACCTTCTCTCCTGGAAATCCAACCCAACAACAAGATCATAGAAGCTTCTACTTTGTTCTGGGATTGCGAGAGATCTGTGTTCCACTTCGTGGATATTGAAATGACACCCTTGCTAGAAGAAATAGGGGGATTGGTTGGTATACCATGGGAAACTCCGGGTTTATTGATGCTTGATTACTACAAAAACAGGGGTTTCCTCAAGATGATGCGTTTGAAGAAAAATCCAGAGCTGACATGTCTGAAAGACTCCTATATTCCTTTGATTATTTGTACGAAACTTACGGTCACAACAAATCTTACCGTACCTATCCTGAAAAATATTTCATCACATCATTAGGACATATTGACCGAAGGATCTTTGTGTTCATGTTTTGCTTCCTGGAATTGATTGTGTTTCCAACAAAGAAGGCAAGAATCCACACCAGACTAGCTATGGTAACTAAAACACTAAATGAGGGAATTGACTGACAATCATTCGGCCTCGTACCAAAGATCATTGCAGATATATACCGAGCCTAGAAAGGTGTCAACAGGGAGCTAAACACTTCAAAGTCTGTAATTTGCTACTTCAATTCTGGCTCGTGGAACATCTCCAAAAGGGTGAATACCGGCAAGAAATCCGTCGAAGGGACTGGGATGATCATATGACTTTTCATCATCCAAACCGAATGAATTACATGCCCAATATATTCGCCCAACCGGAGAATGCTAAAGAATGGTTCGAGCTCTTGGACCAGGTACAATGGATGTTCGAGTGGTTTTTGACCGAGGAGTTCATCACCGATGCATAGATGCAAACTTTAGAGTGGTTTCTGATCGAGGAGTTCATCACTGATGCATATATGCAAACTTTCTAATAGTATTCGACTTAAGAGGAACGTACCCTTGCGTACCTCTCCGGGTTATGAGACAAACGGGTAGGAAGCAGGTTATACCTAGGGTCGACAAAAGGAGTCACATCCGAGCGGACTTCCAGGATGATGATTGTCCTCAGAAGTGCCAGGCTCAGCGTATGTGGCGCTGCAAGATTATCATGGGGAGAGATACCATCGAGCCAGATAGATACCACGCTGGTTGTACTCCCTACTATTCAGGCTGGTTGGAGGATAATCATATTGGTCTGGGCCAACATGGGTTTGTTCAAGGTCATGGGATCATAGATGAAAAGGCCGAGGCACAGGTCAAATACAATCAGTTGCGCAAGAGGATTCGAGAATGTGAATGCGAGCACCGTGAGATACAAAAAGCAAATCAAAAACTAATTGAAGAGTGGAAGGATATGGCTGTCAGCGCCACCAAGCGACTGGGATATTTGGAGCGAGGTATAGTAGAGTTGGAAAGAAATTTCTCAAGGGGGTCGAAGATTACCGGAATGCTGAAGGAAATGAAGGCGGACATCTAGTTAGAGCCTACCTACTACTAGGACTGCGCCAATTAGGGAAGTTGTTCGATGGAGTCAAGGACACTGAATTTGGGGAAGGTCCTTTTGGGACGAAATAGATAGGAGTTTTCATTTCTTCTTTATAAAATGTAATAAGCCAATGGCCACTAGTGACTTTTATTTCCTATTATTTAGTGTCGGTTTTGGATTCATCTACTTTTTATCAATAAAATGAGGCATTTAGCATTGCAAGTTCTCCAAATCAACTTGTTGCTAGGCCTTCCTCGGGCATAAAGAGGTCCCCAAATTAGGACACGCTTTACATTCCTGCACTGTATTTTTAAATATTGCAATATTTTTATATGATCCTCACTGACTTGTTACCTTTTTGTTTCACTTTTTGTTTATTCCCCTCCCCAAATATTAATTTGTGAACTCTGGCAATATCATCCTATTTCACGAGATCCATGGGCCCTCCACCTACTCCTCCTCTCAGTCCTGTCAGACATAAGAACCAAGGGAAGATGGAACATTTGAACAACGCCAAAAAGGAGAACTCAACTGAAACGGGTAGAGGTCACTCATCACGGTACTCTGGTCCCCAAGGAAAATGCATCCCAACTGGAACCAAAGGTGCTTAAATTTCAATAGGAACTGGACCAAGTTTGGAATCTGGTAAATCTGTCATTTTTCCTCACTACTCTAGAGGTTAATTTCCCAAATGCCCAAAATCCTGTGCCTCCACAAAATATGCCAAAGAAACAAAACCATACCACTCCTCATCACCACTATTAAACCTGCCATACCTTAAATAACACCTCACTGCCTGTCACAAAACTCTAACTCCACAATTGACCATTGCCACACCCAACATAATACCCCAATCTACATGGAGACTGTGTCGCACTCCACCCAACCAATTTCAAGCACACCCGAGTCCAATGATAAGGACTTGCTCATCAGAAATTTGGCTGAAGACTTTAGAAATTTTACTAACAGAATTTAAGGCGTTGAAGGTAGTATGAGAATTGGGGGACTAAACTACGAAGATCTTTGCATACAGCCCGATGTCGAACTGCCCGAGGGGTACAAACCTCCTAAGTTTGAAATATTTGATGGTACAGGAGATCCAAGGGCCCATTTGAGAATGTACTGTGACAAATTGGTTGGAGTAGGAAAAGACGAGAAAATTCGCATGAAGCTTTTCATGAGGAGCTTGAAGGGAGATGCTTTATCTTGGAGCATTAGCCAAGATCCAAAAAAGTGGTCGAACTAGGTAAGCATCGCATCTGATTTTATGTACAGATTCAGGTTCAACACGGGAGAATGCGCCAAACGTATTCTATATTCAAAATATGAAGAAGAATCCCACAGAAACCTTCTGCTAGTATGCTACTCATTGGAGGTCCGAAGCTGCTAAGGTTAGGTCCGCCTTAGAAGAAGAACAAATGAACAAATATTTCGTTGGGGCCCAAGACCCAAATTATTATGAGAGGTTGATGATGATCGAGGGCCACAAATTTTCTAATATTATCAAGCTAGGAGAAAGGATCGAAGAGGGCATCAAATGCGGTATGGTTACGAATTTCGAGGTCTTGCAAACTACAAACAAGGCCTTACACTCAGGAGTTTTGTCCAAAAAAGGTACGTAAGAGCTGTAATAGTGGCATAGAGAACCAAATCTCTCATCAAATACCAAACATACCCAATGCCTCCACTCACATATCATCCTAGCTCTAACTACCAAGCACCCTCACCCTCTTACAAAACTCCACCACTCACCTATCAATCATCTCCCACATATCAGCCACTTCACCCAAATATTCCCAACCACAACATGTTTACCAATCCTATAACACTCAACCATATCACTACCAATCCCTTCCTCCATACTAAAACTTCCCTAGACCCCGACCAAACTTTGACCGTAGACCCCCAAAATAGAATACAGCTATTGCTGAATCTATCGATCGGTTGTATGAAAGACTTAAAACTGCTGGTTACGTCACCCCTATCCCTGCTGCTCCTGAGAAACCTTCTCAGTGGGTTAATCCAAATAAGTCCATTGGGTATCATTCCGGCATGAAATGGAACCACAATAGACGAATGCCTCTCTCTAAAACATAAGATCCAGACTTTGATTGACAACAAGATTATTGTGGAAAAGGAACCTGCTCTGAATGTCCGTAATAACCCTCCACCAGATCACAAGGGTGGAGGCGTTCATATGATTGAAATAGAGGATGATTGGGAATCCAAGGGATCGATCAGTTTGATCACAGAAGGTGACGATCCAAAGTAGCCAATAGTCACCCTTAATCGAAGCATAGTCCAGATTCATCCCTCTGGGGATGCCGATGTAAATATGTCCATGTCGTTTGAGTTTGAAGCACCAGCCTCCACAAAGACGCCAGCACCAATTGAGGTCGAATTCATGTCGCCACCAAATACACCTACACCCTTCAAAGTTGCAATTTTATCGTCCAAGGTGCATGCTCCGTTCGAAGTAAAGATAGTCATGCAAATTCCAGTGGCAATGTCAGGCGTAACACCATTCCATACAAATGCCATACCATGTGACTGCACAGGCGAGGCAAGAAGAAAAGGGAAAGTCATGTTCGGAGAAACTGTTGTGGCACAGGGCATGACGAGAACTGGTAGGGTTTATACCTTAGAACATTTTGCTGAGTCAAGAAATCAGGCCTCTAGTCGGCCAACCATCACTAAAATCGGGCCCGATTATCTTTGGAGAAAGGTACAAGTCAAAGAATAATGAGTCATTGACCAGTTGAACAATACACCGATGCAAATTTCTATCCTTGCTTTACTATAGAATTTTGATACATTCAAGAATGCCCTGTTAAGGGCACTGAGTGAGGCATATGTAATAAGAAACATCACTGGAGGAGATATGGAAAATATGGTCGGGCATATGTAACAAGAAGCATCATTTTGGGAGGAATTCAACATTTGGACGCCACCATGGCGCAGTCCTTACTGCCCATTGGAGCAGCCAATACCATGCTTAGAACGGAATTTCCAACGAGCCAAAGTTATCTATGGGTCTAAAGAATAGGAAACACTGGCAGCGGTGAGGAATTTGTTCCTAGAAGACGATGATATGGGTTGTTGTGTTGTTTTCAATAAGAAGGGGGAGGAAGGCCTTCCATATAGGCTGTAAGCAGAGGAGCACGCCTCAGTAATTGAACCATCAGAACCACCAGATCCCGTCAAGCCTCGGGATAGCAAGGCTGAACAAGCATCACGCACTATCTTTTATTTTTACTAGTTTACTTTCCTTTCGCATTTTAAATTCCGTAATAAGATCTTCAATGTTCAAAACAGTTATGGAATTTGTCAAAGTATTTTGATTTTAATTATAAATCAATACTCTTATTGTTCTCTCTCATTAATTTACCTATACAACATTACTTTTACTTATCTTGATAAACCAACGACTGTGACATGCAATGAGACAATGCAACAAATAGACACAGACTCAGAGGAAGATGACATACCAAAAGAGATTGTCAAGGAAGTTGAGAATTTTGAAAATAGACCGAAGTCCAACCTGGACGAGACTGAGATTGTTAACCTAAGAGATGCAGAAAATGTCAAAAAAACATGAATCAACGTTCACTTATCACTGTCAGAAAAGAAAGAGTACACAAAATTTCTAAGAGAATTTGAGGACACATTCACCTGGTCGTATGATGACATGACTGGTCTAAGTATATCTATTGTGGCACATAAAATGCCAACTGATTTGACTTGTCCATCGGCAAAGTAGAAGCTCAGAAAATTCAAGCCTGATATGAGTTTGAAAATCAAGGAAGAAGTCACCAAGAAGGTCAAAGACAAAGTTCTCAGGGTGGTGGAACACCCAACATGGTTAGCTAATATTGTGCCAGTGCCAAAGAAAGACAGGAAGGTCAGAGTCTATGTCGACTACCGGTATCTTAACTAGGTCATTCCGAAAGACGACTTCCCTTTGGCGAACATAGACATCTTGATCGACCATTGCGCCAAGCATGAATTGAAATCATTTCTGGATTGTTTTGCTGCTTATCATCAAATCTAGATGGATGAAGAAGATGCTGAGAAAATAACTTTCATTATGTCGTGGGGAATTTACTACTACAAGATGATGTCATTTGGATTAAAAACGTAGGGGCCACCTACATGAGGCTATGACCACCTTTTTTCATGATATGATACACAAGGAGATCGAGGTGTATGTAGAAGACATTATCATTAAGTCCAAGAACGCCACTGATCACATGGAAGATTTGAGTAAGTTTTCAATAGATTATGAAGGTACAACCTGAAACTGAATCTCGCAAAGTGTGCATTTTTGTGGTTCCAGTGGGAAAATTTCTTGGGTTTATTGTGAGTCACCGGGGAATAGAACTACATCCATCAGGTGTCAAGGCTATTCAAGAACTTCCACCGCCAAAGAACAAGATAGACGTGATGAGTTTCTTGGGAAGGCATAACTATATCAGCCGGTTCATAGCACAGTCCATGGGTCATCTGTGAGCCGATCTTCAAGATGTTGAAAAAGGATGCCCCCACAAAGTGGACTGATAAATGATAAAAAGCTTCCGACATGATCAAGGAATACATGTCAATACCACCAGTCTTTTTCTCACCTGAGCCAGGTAGACATTTTTTGCTCTACATCGCAGTGTTAAATGGTGCGTTCTATTGCATTCTGGGGCAACATGATGAAACAGGGAGGAAAGAGCAGGCCATTTACTATCTCAGCAAGAATTTCACTCCGTACGAAGCCCGGTATTCCCTGTTAGAACGCACCTGTTGTGCTTTGACTTGGGTAGCCCAGAAGCTGAGACATTAATTCTGTGCCTATACCACCTATCTCATATGAAGGGTGGACCCTTTGAAGTAAATTTTTCAAAAGCCCATGCCCACCGGCAAGCTAGGCAAGTGGAAAACTTTGTTGAGAGAATTCGACATTGTCTGCATAACTCGGAAGGCAATCAAGGGACAGACACTAGCAGATCACCTTGCCGAAAATGCCGTGGATGGAGAATACGAACCCCTGAAGATGTATTTTCCTGATGAAGAGGTATCATTCATAGGATAAGACATTGCAGAATCCTATGACGGCGGGATAATGTTTTTTGATGGAGCAGCAAATTTAAAAGAAGTTGTCATAGGAGCAGCCCTAGTACCAGAAACAGGTCAACATTATCCGGTGTCAGCAAAGCTCAGGTTCCCATGTAGTAACAACATGGCCGAGTACGAAGCCTGTATCTTAGGGCTCAAGATGGCCATTGGCATGAACATTCAAGAGCTGCTAGTAATAGAGGATTCAGACCTAATCATACATCAGGTCCGAGAACAATGGGCAACCAAAGAACTCTAAGATACTCCTGTATCTACATCACGTGCAGGAGCTGAGAAAAAGGTTCACAAAGACAAAATTCTGACATGTTCCCAGAATCCATAATGAATTTGCTGATGCATTGGCAACTCAATCATACATGATACAACATCCGGATAAAAACTTGATTGATCCCACTACAGTAAAGATCCATGATCAGCCAGCTTATTGTGCCCACATTGAAGAAGAATCGAGCGGAAAGGCTTGGTTTCATGATATCAAGGAATACTTAGTGAAAGGAGAATACTCAAAGCTTGCAAATCCTATTAAAAAATGCACACTTCAGAGCTTGTCTAACAATTTCTTTCACAGCGGAGGAAACCTATATAGGAGGCTCCGAATTTGGGATTACTAAGGTGTCGACGCAAAGGAAGTATCTAAACTGCTAGAAGAAATCCATGCTGGGACATGCGGTCCATATATGAATGGTTTTATATTAGACAAGAAGATACTCCGGGCTGGTTACTTTTGGATGACTATGGAAACAGGCTGCATCTAGTAAGCCCAAAAATGCCACCACTGTCAGATACATGCAGATATGATAAAGGTACCTCCAAACGAGCTTAATGCAACAAGCTCACCATAGCTGTTCGCCGCTTGGGGAATGAATGTCATTGGACCAATCGAGCTGGCCGCTTCTAACGGGCATAGATTCATCCTAGTAGAAATTGACTATTTCACCAAATGGGTCAAAACAACATCTACAGACAGTAACCAAGAAAGTCATGACAGACTTTGTCTGCGACCGCATCGTTTTTCGGTTCGGGAATTCGGAGTCACTCATTACTGATTATGGCTCCAACCTCAATAGTGACTTAATGAAAGCTATGTGTGAAACCTTCAAGATCAAACACAAGAATTCTACAACCTATAGGCCTCAAATGAATGGAGTTGTAGAATCTGCCAACAAAAACATCAAGAAGATATTGAGAAAAATGATAGAGAAGCACAAGAAATGGCACAAAAAGCTATCATTTGCTCTATTGAGATATCGCACCACTATTCGCACAACAACTGGGGCAAACCCCTACATGCTGGTTTATGGTACAGAAGCCGTCATTCCCACCGAAGTAGAGATTCCTTCTTAAGAATCATACAGGAAGCTGAGCACGATGATGCAGAATGCATGAAGAGTCATTACGAGTAGCTAGCTCTTATAGATGGAAAAAGAACGAATATAGTTTGCAACGGTCAGGTTTATCAGAACAGAATGTCCAGAGCCTTCAGCAACAGAGTCAAGCCGAGATAGTTCACACTGAGGCAGTTGGTGTTAAAGAAAATTTTCCCACATTAAGGTGAAGCCAAAGGGAAATTCTCTCCCAACTGGCAAGGTCCATACATGGTTCATCGGGTTCTGACATGAGGGAAACTTATACTTGCAGAAATGGACAGAGAAGTTTGGCCAGAACCAATCAATTCAGATGCAGTCAAGCGCTGCTATGTGTAATCGTATGCTTTCCTATATGATGTAATTTGAACTACGTCTGACCTGATTACCATTTAAGAGGGGATATATAGGCATCTTATGGGTTCGGTCACAATTCAATAAAATTTTCGTTTTTCCCGCAATTGGAAACTAGGGCAGAATTTTGAGGAGGACCCTCAAAATTCGGAAGTAATTTCACCCAGTCATTGCAAGCAGCTGTCAGAAGCATCAACCCATTTAACTGGGGCAGAATTTTGAGGAGGACCCTTAAAATTTAGTAACAAGAGAGGTTGCAATGTCTTGAGCCACATCTCAGTCGTCGGTTCATCTAAAAGTTATTTCTTAAATATATACTTATGTCATATTTTTACAAACTCAGGTATGTTTATTATCGAAATCGCTTTGTTCAGCAACGCTACCCTAATGATACATATCGTATCACCAGATTAAAGCGAAACAGGTTGAGCAAGGCCAGAAGGGATACGATCTAACCTCCCCTCTACAAAACTCATGAATTTCTTTACGTGCAGACACTTGGATTGCGAAAGCATCTAACATACTACGCACCCACAAGATGAACATTGGCCGTGAATACAACTCTCGGGATTGTTGCACTTACCGGTATTGGCCATCCAAGCACACCAGTGATATCCCCTATATCAAAATATCTCCAACGATCCCGACATCGTAACTTACTATCATCAAAGAAACTTTGTTATCATTCTGCCTTCCGAGACTAAACACTTGCTCCATCTGTATTTTCTGCATTGCATAAGGCTATAATTTTGCCTTCCGAGACTAAACACTGTCACCATCTACATTTTCCGCATTGTATAAGGCTACCTTCTGCCTTTCGAGACTAAACATTGTCTCCATCTACATTTTATGCATTGCATAAGGCTACCATTCTACCTTCCAATACTAAACACTATCTCTATCTGCATCTGCATGGCTGAAAGATTGCCTCTTTATTTTACACTTGCATGGCTGAAAGATTGCCGCTTCATTTATATTTGCATAGCTGAAAGATCGCCACTTCCTTTATATTTTGCATGGCTGAATTATCACCACTTCATTTCCACTAGCATGGCTCAAAGATCGCTGCTTTATGTTACATTGTACATGGCTGAAAAATCGCCACTTCATTTACACTTACATGACTGAAAGATCGCCGCTTCATTTTAACTTGCATGGCTGAAAGATCGTCGTTTCATTTTACACTTGCATGGCTAAAAGATCGCTGCTTCATTTTGCACTTACATCGATGAAAGATCACCGTTTTATTTATATTTGCATGGGTAAAATATTGCCACTTCCTTTATATTTTCATGGCTGATCGCCACTTCAGTTACACTTGCTTGGCTGAAAGATCTCCGCTTTATGTTATATTCTGCATGGCTGAAATGTCGCCGCTTCATTTACACTGCCATGGCTGAAAGATTTTCGCTTATCGCATATCATGGGATGAAATATCGCCAAATACTACATCTCATAGGATGAGAGATTTCCAAATTATCTGAGGGCATCATTGTTCGGAGGCACCATTTACATAGCCCGAGAACGCCATGCCATGGCCTGAAGATATCTTTAATCTTTTGCATATCATTATTCAGAGGTATCATGGTTCAGAGGCATCATTCTCATAGCCCGAGAGCATCATTTAATAGCATGTGAATCCTTTATCATACGTTTTATGGCCCATGACGTCATGGTCTGAGGGCGTCATCCTAATCGTCCAAAGACAACATTCATGGTCCGACATGAACTTGCATCACGTTTAAATTTATGAAATATATGTATTTGCTTGTTTGCAGGTAAATCAGCGAGAAACAGCTATATCGGCAGGAGTGATTTCGCTCCAGTTCCCCGCAGCCTTATCTGGAATATTGCGTCCGTACTTGAAAGTCTCCATTGGCATACTCCGCCGACGGATCCTGAACTATATATGGACTGATTCCTGTAAGACCAGGGATATGTAGGAAACTCAAAAGCGAGAGCACAGTCAAAACCATTCAAACCATTTTGTTCGGTAAAAATTGGCCATCATATCTTTACACAACAACTCTTTCATCCTTCTTGGGTAAAGAGGGGCAGCTGTTGATAACCAATTTTTTTCTGTATTTTTAAATATTCTAAATACCTTAAAAATAGCTTATATATACATATATAGATATATCCCAAGTTTTCATTATTAATTCTTAATTTTTCAAATTTTTTTAAATCAATTTATTACCCTATTTTATCAAGAAAACCCCAATAAATGTCCCCAAAATTATCATTTTTGGTGATCCATTTATTGGATCCTCATATCTATATTAAAATATAGTTAATATATTCTTTTACATATTTTTACAAATTTATTTAGCATTTTTAAGGATAAAGTTGCATAATTGCAATATTAGCCATTTTTAGGTTCAAAATTTTCTCATGTTTATAAAATGGGATCTTATTTTTAAATTGTTAATTATATATTATAAATTATTTTAGTGCTTTCAATTTGTTTTCAGAAATTTATTTACTATTTTCTATAAATTAAACGGTAAAAAGGGTTATTTAACTTATAGCCAAATTTGGCTTTCGAATTTAGCCTAAATCAACCAGATCCCAACCTAATTTTCTTTAAAGAACCATCGAACTCAGGCCAAAATCCAAACCATGCCCGACCCATCTACCCTATTCAATCTGGACCGTTGATCATTTAGATCAACAGTCTCCATTCCCCCTTCCTAAATTAAACCAAATGACCCCTACCCCCCAACCCTCTCATTCCTTACTCAACCGACTCTCGACTATCTCTCTCTCTCTCTCTCTATCTCTGGTTCTCTCTATAACCTTCCCCTTTCACCTCCGCTTAGATGAACTTCACTCGTATTTTCTGACCACCTCCTTGCCTAAATCCATGGTGGTCTTACTACCTACCAGTTTCCTATGGCTCATACATGCTTGGTTACTAACTTTCAAGGCATGGCTACGAATAAGCTTGGCCCAAACCTTATTTGATTCAAGTTCTACGTCCATCTCCAGCATTGCTCCAGCAAACCATGGCTGTTCGAGCCTGACCTCGACTCCTCCTACTTAGATCAACAACTATCCAAGCCTTTCTCACCATCTGGATTCCTCTGAAATCCTAGATTTTGAGGTTCTTCTGATTTCTTTAGATCTGTTCTAGACTCATATTTTCCTTAAACTTTTAAATGCTTTCTCGAGATATTTTTTTTTAAAAAAACTATGCTTTCAAAACCTTCTTTTTTTTATTTAGGGTTTTTGAGTTATTTAAATATTTCTCTAATTTTTTTCTCTCTTGTATGTTTCTTGTATTGTGTTTCTTTGTATGTTTCTTCTACTATATTTCTTCTACTGTGTTTCTTTGTGTGTTTCTTCTACTATGATTCTTATTAGTATCCTCTACTGTGTTTTTTTATGTGTTTCTTCTACTATATTCTTACTAGTTCTTCTACTGTGTTTCCTGTACATTTCTTCTACTATGTTCTTATGAGTTCTTCTACTGTGTTTCACATGTTGTTCTTTTACTATATTTCTCATGAGTTCTGCTACTGAAAGAGCATGTTAAAGGTCTCAGTTCCTTTCTTAGACCTCTGAACTTATTTCGTTAGTATCTTTTTCCTTGATTAGTTGTCCTTTCATCTTTGCACTCGATTGATGGCAAGAACCTAGTTTGGGGACCCATTCGAGTTTTGAGACAATTGATTATGTGATTTGTTTGATCTTCACCTCTGATCTTGTTTGATTTAAAAAAACTAACCTCTTTGAACCTATTTCGAGTTTCTAAAATCTACTACTTGATTAGGCTTCAAAAGCTTTGTTTCGACCTTTATTTCCTTACATGGTTCTGATTCCTTGCTAAACTTTTCTAAGGCCCTTATAGTGGACCCTTTGTATGCCATCTGATGTTATCTCTCTTCTACTTTACCGAGTTACTGAGACTGGCCTATGTGATTACCATGTTCCTATAGTCTACTGCTTAGTGATTTTGCAATTGTATGACATTTTTCTTTTCCTAAATTAAGCCTAGCATACTTGTGCGCTCTTTATATGTGTTGAACCTCCCTCTAAAATGGCTTTCAATTTTTGATTAATTTCAGGCTTCCTTTATGAAAGCTTGATTGTTTTCTTCCCTTATTTGCTTATTTCCCTGTTACTTTCCGTAGCTTTTCTCACTTGGGTCATTCATGGACAAGTCTCTGACTCCTTGATTTACTATGTAATAATTGATTTTTTTACCTTATTTATGTAATCGTGTATTTTAAAATTCTTCCCTTAAGTAAATTCCTATGTATCTACCCATGATTGCATACTTTGCACAAGATGCTTGCTTGACCCATTTCCTTAAATAAAGTGCTTCATTACCGTTTAAGTTTGAACTCCTTAATTAAAGAAGTCTTGTACTAATTGATTTTAATTGATACCCAGTTCCATATTTATTTTCATACCTTCTTTCCACCTATTTTCAGAATATTAAAACCTGACTCTTTGATTGACAAAACATATGAATACTTTTAGTTTTCTACACACCAACACTCATAGTCTTTCTGAACTTATACTCATACTCAAAAGAATTTTCTCTTGTTACCTTTATTGTGGCCTGTTTACAAGTCTTGTTGTCTGCTTTTCTCTATTTGCTTCTCTGAAACTGGTATATCCCGATTTAAGGTTTTCAGAACCACAACAATGTGTTTATTTACTACCATTGTATCCATGCCTGCTTACTGCTTCTGTATAGTTCAATACTTACTCTGGCATGCTGAAGTTTCTTTCTGCATGTTCTACTATGAATCCAAAACCCCTACCCCTATGTGTTCATGCTATGGTTTGAGGCATGACAATATTGCAAATTATTGTCCATGAATCAAACTTGATCACCTGGGATCCTAGCCTTTAATAGTATGTGTTCTGACAGGCTTGTAGGTATGCTACCACTCTCCATTGTTGGGCATGCTTAAAGCCTACCCTTGCCTAAGCAATAGGCTCTTTACACTTCCCATATTCCCCTAAGCCCATTATGTGTGCTTATTTGTAGTTGTTTCCCTCTCCTCCCCCCTTTTAGCATTCTGTTCTGCACTTGCATACTTCTTAGCCTTTATGTTTTTCCCTCCCTCTTATCCCTACTTTGGGACCCTTTTAGCTCCCTCTGAACTTGGACACTTGAGGGTTGGCCCTTCCACAATGCACTTGTCCCTATTCTAATAGTATATTTGGGTGTGTGCAATGTCGGAGTCCTATTGAGGCTGTTGGGGAACTTTGACACGCTCAAATGGGAGAAAGTCTTTGGATCATGATCTCTTGGAGTTGATTTACCTCAGATTTCATACGTGAAGTCTGAATGAGCCTCCTTGGTTGTACTTTTATTTATATATGTCCTTCTGATATATTTTACTTTATTTCGGGCTGTAATAATTTTTAATAAAACTCTTGGGGATGATTAGTGAAAAGGAGTGGGTAACTATGTATGCAAAAGGAGATTCCGTGTCTCTATGTATTTTGAATTATGCACCGTCAAATACATATAGAAATCATGCATATAAGTATTTTTAAAATCTACATGGATATAGAAATCATTCCTATAAGTCTTTCTGAATTCTGAACATCCATTTTCATATAGAAATCATGAGCATAGGACTACTATATTCATACAGAAATCATGCCTATAGGATTGGCCAAATCTGCATATCCAATTACACCTAGAAACCATGCACATAAGTCTTAACAAAATTCAGCATCTAGATATCATGTTCATAGGTTTGAAACGAGTCTTCTGCATTTTTATACCATGTCTACAAGGTTCAAAATCAACAACGCATAGAAAGCATGCCTATAGGAACATCTAATCGAATCTGAGACACTTCATTCACGTATAGAGCAAAAATCAGTAATAATGGGTACTATCAGTTACAAAACTTATAACCTTCATTAAAACTTGCCTCTCTTTTAACAATCTGGTTACCCTAAATTAGCGAGTTTAACCATTATATTTTAGACCTTGTTATTTCGTAGCTTTCTAAATTCAGTAGATACCATGCCTATAGGATCCTTGTCCAATACTTAGGCAAGCCTTAGGGTAAAGTTATAAATGGAATCTGTTCCATTAACTACAACTAGCAGGCAGACCTGATTTGGTCTTCTTATTTGAATTATGTAAAAAATCAGTTCGCATCTACCTTTAAGCTCTTTCATGTTTAGCATTTAATTAGACCCTAACAATATGTGTATGTCATGCTAATTATGTGTTTCTTTGTTTAAAGGGGGTATATATGAGCCTTTACTTATTATGTGCTTTCCCCAACTTGCAATATGTGTTTTATATGTCACCTTAAAGTTTTTACCTTTGAATCTACAAATAAGCCTAATATCTTTCCGCTTTTAGGATTAGTAGTCCAAAGTGCCTCCGGGACTGATAGGATTGGGATAGGTAATAGCATGCAATAAGTAAACGAGACTATTCCGCGCTTTAATACATTAACAAGGTGGGAAGGGGTAGATATGAATATGATGACCACGCGATAATGTTACGTTTAGCCCCTCATTGAGGAGTGATTACCAGGCATTATGTGGGGTGATCTATATTGTTAATAAACCTAGGACCCCATTTCCCTTATTTCTTTGTTTCTTTTAAAATTCAAACTCTTTCTTTTAAGAAAAATCAGCTTTCTTTTAGCTCTTTCCAACTTTGTTTATTCACCATTATGTGAAAATCCCCTCTTATTTGAAGCTTTATTTGCCTACATGTTATTTGCACCTAAATTCACAATAATAATTTGGCGGGGAACCACACTACTGGATTCCAAGAAGTGCCTAACACCTTCCCCTTAGAATAATTTCAAGCCCTTACCCAATCTCTGGTTACTCAAATCAAAACCCTCTTGGTGTCCTAATGCACCCTAATCACTAGGTAGCGACTCTTCAAATCAAACCCAATTCCCAAGAGGAATGAGTTGTCCTCCCAAATGTCATGAACCTGATCCTGTGGAGGAAAAAGGGGTCGTGACAATTAGTGTCAAATATAAATGAAAAAGGGAGATAGTCGTACCTTAGCAATAGTATCATTTGAGGAGTGATAGTTCCAATTATTTGGCAATTGTTCAATGTTCATCGTGCCACGCTTGTAAGATCTCTTTCCAATAACACCGAGGACCTAATATGGTCCTTCTCAATTTAGGCTGAGTTTTCCCTCGTTTGGGTCTCAAGTGTTGAAGGTGAGTTTTCTCAAACCGAAGTCCCCTATTTTGAAGTTTTGAATATTAGCTCTTCGATAATAATATCTTTCAATTCAATATTTCTAAGCAGCCATTCTAACGAGCGAGACTTCCCAATTTTTCGTCTAACAAGTCGAGGCTTGTGTTCATAGCCTCATAATTTGATTCTTCTATTGCGTATTGAAACCTGACACTTGGTTCCCCGACCTTGATTGGTATTAGAGATTCGACACCATACAATAAGGAGAACACCGTTGCCTCCGTACTGGATTTTGTCGTTGTCCGATATGCCTAAGAACTTTGGGATAATGGTTTTGTTCGTTGATTCAGCCTTTCTGTTCCCACTAGGATGATACGACATCAATAATATCCTTTTTATTTTGTGATCTTTGAGAAACTCTGTTATTCTGCTACCGATAAATGTTTTTTCATTGTCACACACTACCTCGGTGAGTATCCCGAATCAGTATATGATATGATCCCAGATGAAGTCTATAACTTATTTCTCTATGACTTTCCTAAAAGCTTGAGATTCAACCCATTTAGAGAAATAGTCAGTCATAAATAAAATGAATTAGCTTAAACTAGGGCCGATGGCAGAGGACCAACGATGTCTATCCCCTATTTCATGAATGGCTACGAGGATAGGACTGAATGAAGTTGCTCTCTGGGTTGGTGGATCATCGGCGCATGCCTTTGGCATTTGTCACATTTTCGAACGAACTCCTTAGTATTTTTTTTCCATACTGTCCCAATAATATCCTACTCTGATGACTTTGTGAACTAGTGATTTAGCACCAGAATGGTTCCCGCAAGTGCTCTCGCAAATTTCTCGTAGGACGTAGTCGATATCTTCTAAACCCAAACATATTTCCAACGTCTCATGGAACATCCTTCCATATAATGTTCCATCCTCGACCGATGTAAGTCATGCAACTTTCATTCGCAGAGTCCTTATTTCCTTATAGTCCGATCGAAGTTTCCCATTCTTCAGATAATTGATATATTTGTTCCTCCAATCCCAAGTTAGGCTTATGGATTTTATTTCGGCGTGGCCTTCCTCGACCACCATTTTTGAAAGTTGTACAATAGTCCCCGAGCTATTTTCATCATCATCGACTGATGACCTTAAGTTTGCAAGGGCATCGGCCTCACCATTTGTTCTCGAGGTACATGCTGTTGTTAGAAACACGTTCTCAATGCAATATACTAAACGTGTACTCTTTTGTAGGTTTTGATGAATGACAAACGAAGCAAAAATTGATATATGACGGAATTCAAGTACAAGCGCACAATGGTTGCGAATAAGATTGAAGTTCAAGATATAGCTTTTAATTGTTATTGAGTTGTTCTAAATTGTAATATCGATCCTATAACTTGACTCATAGTATGGCCTCTCTCATAAAACTATTTTCCAAAACCATGCATATTTAATTCTGTGTTAAAAAGATTTTAAATCATGCATATTTACATTAGACAAAATGTTTTCTAAACATGCCTCAAAAATCTGGGCTAAAATAATCGATTATGTACTTATGATAATCGATTGTTTTTTAGCCAAGACTGCATGACAATCGATTATGAATTAATGGTAATCGATTGTGAGTAAGACAGTGAACATCAGGTTTTTCCAAATCTGCATGATAATCGATTGTGAACAAATGACAATCGATTGTTGTTGAGGTAAAGTTTTTCAATACTCAAAATAATCGATTATGAACTAATGGTGATCGATTGTGTTGAGTTGATGTCTTCCAGTGATTTTAAATTTAATTAAGTAATCGATTATGTCTTTAGATAATCGATTATCACTGAGACAGTAAGTTTTATGATTTTCAGAAAATAACAAGTAATCGATTGTTGCAAAGGACAATCGATTGTTGAAGCTGGCCGTTGTCAAATGATTTTCAAATACCATAAGGTAATCGATTATTGATTTTATATAATCGATGTTTTGCTTAAAATCTGGAAATGATTTTTAGAACGTTGCTGAAGTAATCGATTATTGATTTTATATAATCGATGTTTTGCTTAAAATCTGGAAATGATTTTTAGAACGTTGCTAAAGTTATCGATTATGAACTTAGTTTAATCAATTATCTGATTTTGAATATTGCCAGTAATCGATTATAGATTATGTATAATCGATTGTGAAGCGTTAAATCTGGGATTGATTTTTAAACTGACTGGCAGATAATCGATTGTTTGGTCTTAATAATCGATTATCACTGAGTAATTTCAGCAACTCTTAATTGGCAATTAGACAACGGTTGAACCAACTTTTTCAACTATAAATACAGCTTCATTTCAGTGTTTTAAAAACAACAACATACACAAACTGATCATTACATTGCTATAAGCTTTCATTCAATTGTTCTTCATTTTCTACTCATTTCATAAAGCTTTTGAGAGCCATATTATTGCTTAAAGTTGTTGTGATCTTGAACATATCCTTTTACTCATATCTACTCAATAAGGAGTACTTTAGTTAAGTGAGTGTCCAAGTATTTGATATACTTGTAAGAGAATTGCGATTCTCTTGTTTCAAGGAACTTGCGTTTCCTTGGGTGAAGTCTTTGAGATTGCGATCTCCGAGCAACTGTTTGAGGCTTGTGTCCTCAAGTGTGTAACGGTTTGTTGAGCACCCTTAAGCTTAACAAGATAGTGAAAAATCTCGAGAGAGTCTCTCGGGGACTGGACTAACCACGTTGGTGGCCAACCAGTATACATCTTTGTGTAAGTTTATTTTTCTGCATTTATTTTACTTCCTGCAAAGTTTAAATTCCGCAAGAAAACGCTAAATTCTATTAATACGCTATTCACCCCCCCTCTAGCGTAAAGCGTAGTTTCTAACAATTGGTATCAGAGCCCAACTCTCTGAAAACTTAACCGTTTGAGAGAACCATCCATGGCTTCTACTCTTGACTCTTTTGCAGGAATTGAAGAAGGAGAATGCTCTACACGACCTCCTCTATTCAACGGCACAAACTACTCATACTGGAAGGAGAGGATGCAAATCTTTGTGCAATCAAATAGCTTTCATTTGTGGAAAGTATTCACCAATGGAAACCAAATTCCAACCAAGAAGGTGGAAGACGAATGGGTTCCAAAGACCGAAGAGGAATATACCGCGAAGGATATTCGTAAGGTTCAAAATAATGTCAAAGCTATAAATTTATTATATTGTGCTGTTAATGCTAACGACTACAGGAAGATATCATGTTGCAAAACAGCAAAAGAATGTGGGATAAGCTTGAAGTGACATACGAAGGAACCGACCAGGTACGAGAAGCTAAAATTGATTTCTTAACTCACTCTTATGAACTATTCCACATGAAGGAAGGAGAGAAAGTAGACGAAATGTTTGAGCGATTCTCAATGATCGTGAATGATCTACACGCCCTCAAAAAGACGTTTACGGATAGAGAACTTGTCCGGAAGATCCTCAGAAGTCTCACTCCGGCATGGCGATCAAAGGCCGATGCAATCCAAGAATCCATTGGCATCACAAATGTCACAATTGACGCATTAAGAGGTAATCTCAAAACCTATGAATCAACTATACTTAACCCGTTTGTTGATGATCAAAGAAGGCAAAGGATTGCTCTAAAGGCTAGCCAACCACAAATTGATGAGGAAGGTGACAACGAGTTTGGACTCGTTATCAAAAGGTTTCAAAAATTCATGCGCAAAGAGTATGAACGCAAGAACAAAAAGCAAGGCGATCAACTAAAATGCTATGAATGCGGAGAAACCGGGCACATAAAATCAAATTGCCCTAACATCAAAAAGGAGAAGAAACCCTTCAAAAAGCAACGTGCATACATCTCTTGGGGAGGAGATTCCGGAGATGAAGCAAGCGAAGAAGAAGACGATGAAGCAGCAAATTTATGTCTCATGGCTCAAGAAGACGGCAAAGACGAGGTAAGTCAAATCTCTTCTCAAAATTTCTTTACTCTTGATGAAATGAGAAATGCTTTTGATGAACTATATGCTGAACTTATCAAAGCTTCAAAAACTGTCAAAAGTGTTAAAGAAAGCGCTTCTCTAAAAGAAAAAGATTTTCAAACACAGCTTTCATTAAAAGAAAAAGAATTAGAAAAACTGGTTTTCGAAAATGAGAAGCTAAAAGAGGAAAACAAGTTTTATGGAAAAAGAAGTGCTGATAAACCTGAAGGTTCTACTAGAAACTGTTCTTCTTGTGTGCTTCTTAAGAATGAAGTAGCTAGACTTAAAGGCACATTAGATAAGTTTAATTCTTTGCATAAAAACTTGAATGATGTGCTTGTTAATCTAAAATCAACTAAACATGGAATAGGATTCAAGAATGAAGAAAAGGTTGGTGCTAAACCACAACAACCTAGAGCTCAACCTAGGACTAATAACCAAAATGCTTATCCTAGAAGTAGAAATCCTAGAAATAACTTGCATGTTAGACCAATTAGTGAAAATGCTAGAAGACCTAGAAATGATGCATATTTTAGGCCAAACCTTGAACAATTTAGAAGACCAAGAAATGACCCTCCAACTAGAAATAGATATTCTAGAAATGATGCATATTTTAGACAAACTTGTGAACCTCCTAGAGCTCATAATAGGAGAAACAATGGTGTTCAAAGTAGAGTAAGCAACCTTCATTCATCTAGTTACTATGTACCTAGAAAAATGCATAATCCCAACGTGACTTGTCATTATTGTAGACGTATTGGTCATATTGCTCCCGCTTGCTTTACTCGTCATAGACATATAAATCAATTGCATCATTATAACATGCCTAACCCTCAAGGACCCAAGATGGCATGGGTACCTAAAGAACATTAATTTGTTTTGTAGGTGTGCTTGAAGGGATCAAGTGTACTATGGTACCTTGATAGTGGATGCTCCAAACACATGACGGGAGATGAATCCAAATTCCTTCAACTAGAGCACAAAGAAGGAGGAAGTGTCACATTTGGTGATAACAATAAAGGAAAAATCATCGGCATTGGTTCGGTCGGTAAGGACAAAAACTCCTCTATTAAACATATACTACTTGTGAAAGGTTTGAAGCATAATCTCTTGAGCATAAGCCAATTATGTGACAAGGGAAATCTTGCTCTATTTAATTCGGATGAATGTCTTGTATTTAGACGTAGTGATTTCAAGATCATACTTCGTGGTTTTAGAATTGATAATATCTATATGGTTGATCTTGCAAACTCCTCACCCGAATATGTTGATTGTTTAGTAAGCAAAGAGGATAACTCTTGGCTATGGCATCGTAGAGTAGCACACATGAACATGCATCTTTTGAACAAGCTTCTTTCTCAAAACTTAGTAGTTGGTCTTCCCAGTTTAAAGTTTGAAAATGATTCTATTTGCGATTCTTGTCAAAAAGGGAAGCAAACCAAAGCATCTTTTAAATCCAAGAATATTGTTTCAACGTCTAGACCTTTGCAATTACTTCACATGGATTTATTTGGTCCCTCTCGTATTGAAAGTCTTGGTAAAAATAAATATGTTTTTGTAATTGTTGATGACTTTTCTAGATTTACTTGGACTCTATTTCTTGCAAATAAAAGTGATACTTTTCAAAATTTCAAGTATTTCCTTAAGCGTGTTCAAAACGAAAAGGAATCGACCGTCACTTCGATTAGAAGTGATCATGGGGGAGAGTTTGATCACAATCTCTTTGCGGATTTTTGTGACGAACTTGGAATCGAACACACCTTTTCCGCTCCATGGACACCACAACAAAATGGGGTGGTGGAAAGGAAAAATAGGTGTCTCGAAGAGATGGCTAGAACCATGCTCGACGAAGCTAAGATTCCCAAATACTTTTGGGCGGACGCCGTGAGTACCGCTTGCTATGTTTTAAATAGAGTAGCAATTCGGCCGATACTCATGAAAACCCCATATGAACTTTATAAGGGTAGAAAACCCAACATTTCTCATTTACGTGTTTTTGGTTGTAAATGTTTTGTTCATAATAATGGCAAGGACCAATTGGGTAAGTTTGATGCTAAATCGGATGAAGGTATTTTCATTGGTTATTCCTCACGTAGCAAAGCATATAGGATCTTTAACAAAAGAACCCAAATTGTGGAGGAATCCCCTCATGTTGTGTTTTCCGAAGATAATACTCGCTTGCCGAGAAAGGAATCCGGTTTTGATCTTGCAGGTATCTTGGATAGCTTGAAAGATAAAATCCAAGAAGAACCTTCAAAGGAAAACAAAAATGAAATTGGGGAACAACCAACGGAAGAAGCGCCACAATTAGAAAAAGGAATAAATACGCCTAACGAGTGGAGAACGATCAAGGATCATCCTCTCGAACAGGTAATTGGCGATGTTGGAGAAAAGGTAAGTACCCGAAACTCTCTTAAGAACACTCTAGGACACAATTCTTAAGAGTTCACGGCATTACTTGTTAACACTAGTGTAATTTATTAATTTCGCTATAAATTACTAACTTGAGCGTCGGAGACGTTTAAATCTATTTTGCAGGTACCACCCCAAAGGTAGGGGGAATTATGAAGTTTTAGCACAAAATAATCGACTATTTCAAGCCACTAATCGATTATTTTCTGTGTAGTACATCGATTATCAGTATCAATAATCGATTGTTTATGACTGATTATTACTATTATGCATCTGTGTTTAATTTTTTACTTCCTAAATTGCATAATCGATTTCCGCCTCAGTCATTCAGCAATGCTTTCTACAACAATCGATTATTTTTTCATACAATCGATTATTTGACAAATTCTGATATTCTCCAAGTTCACTATATCAAATTAGTTCCCTAAATAATCGATTACCAAGAATTGACAATCGATTACCTCATATTAATTTTTTGTTACCGTTTGGCTCCTCAATCGATTCCTGTCAGGTCTTAAATGCTCCATAATCGATTACCAAAATTTAACAATCGATTATTTCATTCAAATTTTTTACCGTTTGACTCAAGAATCGATTTGTCAGATTCAAAATCTCAATCAAACAGTAAATACAATCGATTATTTCAGTTCAATAATCGATTATCTAACGGTCAGTAATTTTAATTCTTACCGTTTTCTGACTGCTCCTAAACCAAAATCTCAGCAAATGTCTCCATTCAATGCTTGATAATCCTTTCCTCTATAAATAGGCATCATAAGAGCTCACATTCACCCACTCAAGCCCTATCTCTAGTATTCAAAAGCTAAATCTCTTCTATTTTCTTTGCCAAATTCCAGCAGTCTTTCTCCTAACATGTCTGGACGATCTTCAAAACGTTCCCGATCCAAACATGGCGCATCAGCCTCAACCGCCCCTCCTCCTTTAAATTTTCCATACCAAGACGGTTCCGTCTTGTTCTTTGAAACTGAAAATGAACTCACAAGGTTCCTATCAAAATTTGAGAAACGCACCATTCTTCCTCCTCGGTTCTCAAATAGTAAACTCCTTGAGCCTTTCACCCCTGCCGCAAATATGTTAAAGGAGTGTCAACTATATGACTTCTTGCTTCTCACTCATCCTCACATAAACACAACTCTCGTTCAAGCTTTTTACTCAAACCTCCATAAAGATGAAGATGGCGAACTTGTCACCTCCATTAATGGGGTTCAAATTCTTCTCTCTGAAGAGAATCTCCACACCATTGCCCGCCTTCCAAATGAAGGTGAAGACCTTTACCGGTATATTGATAAGGCCGGGGCTCTCTTTGATGAAACCATCCTTCTCCACCAAGCCGGTATAACCTCCTATGATCCATCTATCTCTACCCGTCGTCCTACCATAACGGGAATGGATCCAAACTACCGGTTGATTCTTTACTTCATCACCCGAGTCCTCAAGCCTAGACGGCACAATCACACCACCATCTCCCAGGAGGATACCAAACTTCTGCATGCCATTGTCACCGGAGCCAAAATAAATTGGTGTCGGCTCATCAAAATTCATATGCTCGATGCCATCGGTGATGACATGCCTCTTCCTTATGCCCTCCTCATTATGAACTTCCTTGAAGCATCCGGATTTGTCACGGAAAATGGTCCTCTCAAAAGGAGTACCAAAATTTGGGAAATCTCGGAGTCTTCTTTCCATCATGATGGTGATCATGCTCCAGCTCCTTCTTCAAGTCGTCCACCCCGTCGTGCTCGTTCGTCCCAAGAGCCTACTCTCCAAACCATATCCGACCAGCTTGCTCAACTCACTCATGAGATCCATGGATACTTTGATCATGCCAATTATCCATATGCAGCTCTCGTTCCTTTTGAAGCAGAGCCGGATAACGAGGCGGACAACGACGGAAATGAATAAATTTTTTTTGTGTTTTGTGTGGTTTTTGCTGTTGTTCTCTTTGGTTCCCATTGATGTACCCTCTTTTTTTTTCCAATAAATAAACCTTGTTTATTTCATCTTTTTGCATCTTTCCTTACTATTTTTTTGCTAATGGCAAAAGGGGGAAGAAAACGGGACATCGGGTATGCACCACCTCTTAATTCATTGATTGCTTATAAGCTAAAATTGAGGGGGAACTCTTAAATTGAGGGGGAACAAGAACAAAATTGCATAATTGTTACTTGTCTTGAATTGTCAATATCTTTTGCCTAAATTGCATATCCCGCTTAATGTTTGCCATTATCAAAAAGGGGGAAATTGTTAGAAACACGTTCTCAATGCAATATACTAAACGTGTACTCTTTTGTAGGTTTTGATGAATGACAAACGAAGCAAAAATTGATATATGACGGAATTCAAGTACAAGCGCACAATGGTTGCGAATAAGATTGAAGTTCAAGATATAGCTTTTAATTGTTATTGAGTTGTTCTAAATTGTAATCTCGATCCTATAACTTGACTCATAGTATGGCCTCTCTCATAAAACTATTTTCCAAAACCATGCATATTTAATTCTGTGTTAAAAAGATTTTAAATCATGCATATTTACATTAGACAAAATGTTTTCTAAACATGCCTCAAAAATCTGGGCTAAAATAATCGATTATGTACTTATGATAATCGATTGTTTCTGAGCCAAGACTGCATGACAATCGATTATGAATTAATGGTAATCGATTGTGAGTAAGACAGTGAACATCAGGTTTTTCCAAATCTGCATGATAATCGATTGTGAACAAATGACAATCGATTGTTGTTGAGGTAAAGTTTTTCAATACTCAAAATAATCGATTATGAACTAATGGTGATCAATTGTGTTGAGTTGATGTCTTCCAGTGATTTTAAATTTAATTAAGTAATCGATTATGTCTTTAGATAATCGATTATCACTGAGACAGTAAGTTTTATGATTTTCAGAAAATAACAAGTAATCGATTGTTGCAAAAGGACAATCGATTGTTGAAGCTGGCCGTTGTCAAATGATTTTCAAATACCATAAGGTAATCGATTATTGATTCTAGATAATCGATGTTCTGCTTAAAATCTGGAAATGATTTTTAGAACGTTGCTGAAGTAATCGATTATTGATTTTATATAATCGATGTTTTGCTTAAAATCTGGAAATGATTTTTAGAACGTTGCTGAAGTAATCGATTATTGATTTTATATAATCGATGTTTTGCTTAAAATCTGGAAATGATTTTTAGAACGTTGCTAAAGTTATCGATTATGAACTTAGTTTAATCAATTATCTGATTTTGAATATTGCCAGTAATCGATTATAGATTATGTATAATCGATTGTGAAGCGTTAAATCTGGGATTGATTTTTAAACTGACTGGCAGATAATCGATTGTTTGGTCTTAATAATCGATTATCACTGAGTAATTTCAGCAACTCTTAATTAGCAATTAGACAACGGTTGAACCAACTTTTTCAACTATAAATACAGCTTCATTTCAGTGTTTTAAAAACAACAACATACACAAACTGATCATTACATTGCTATAAGCTTTCATTCAATTGTTCTTCATTTTCTACTCATTTCATAAAGCTTTTGAGAGCCATATTATTGCTTAAAGTTGTTGTGATCTTGAACATATCCTTTTACTCATATCTACTCAATAAGGAGTACTTTAGTTAAGTGAGTGTCCAAGTATTTGATATACTTGTAAGAGAATTACGATTCTCTTGTTTCAAGGAACTTGCGTTTCCTTGGGTGAAGTCTTTGAGATTGCGATTTCCGAGCAACTGTTTGAGGCTTGTGTCCTCAAGTGTGTAACGGTTTGTTGAGCACCCTTAAGCTTAACAAGATAGTGAAAAATCTCGAGAGAGTCTCTCGGGGACTGGACTAACCACGTTGGTGGCCAACCAGTATACATCTTTGTGTAAGTTTATTTTTCTGCATTTATTTTACTTCCTGCAAAGTTTAAATTCCGCAAGAAAACGCTAAATTCTATTAATACGCTATTCACCCCCCCTCTAGCGTAAAGCGTAGTTTCTAACAGCTGTAGCGTCCATTATTCGAACCAGTGTAAGGTTACATGTAATTTATCCAAGTACCTCAGCATTCGATCTTCTCGGACCTTGAAAGTTTTGTTGACCTAGTTAACCACGAGCGGGGAATCACACTTGGCCTCGATGATCTCAGCTCCCAAACTTTTAGCCAGCTTGACACTTGAAATCATAGCCTCATTGTTCGTCTACTTAAGGTTTTGATAGATTGTCTAATCGTATTGCCAGTGGGCTTCAAAATGATGCCTAGCTCGGATTATTTCACATTCGAACCACCATATGTGAAAAGGGTCCACACCCCCGAGGATGTACTTGATTTTAACAATAACTCCATTTCGACTGGGGGCACGAGGGCTGGTGTAAACTTGGCCACGAAGTCTGCTAAGATTTGAGACTTGATGGTTGTTCGGGGTTAATACTCGATGTCGTACCCATAGATTTCGACGGCCTATTTGGCCAGTCGGCTCGAGAGCTCGAGCTTGTGCAAGATGTTGCAAAGGGGATAAATGGTTACAATGCAAGTTGGGTGACATTGAAAATATGGTTTTGATTTCCTAGAGGCGCTTATTAGACCAAGAGTTAATTTTTCTAAGTTTGGGTACCGGGTCTCTGCTTCACCTAAAGTTCGGCTAATATAGTAAATAGGAAATTGTGTACCTTGTTCTTCTCGAACTAAGGCACCACTTAGCAACCTCTGAGACTGCCAAATATAAGTAGAGTTGCTCGTCTGCTTTCGGAGTATGAAGCAATGGTGGGCTCAAAAGGTACCCGCTTTAATTCTTCCAATGCATGTTGGCATTCCAGGGTCCAAGTAAAATTGTTCTTCTTTTCGAGAAGTGAAAGAACTTGTGGCTTTGATAAGAAGACCTCGAGATGAACCGACCTAAAGCAACTATCCATCCTATTAGCCTTCGTATGGATTTAACGTTATCCACGACTGTGATGTCTTTGATTGCCTTGATTTTATCGGGGTTGATCTAGATTTCCCGATTTGATACAATAAAGTCGAGGAAATTGCCTGAACCGACCCCGAATGCGCATTTCTCGGGGTTGAGCTTCATGTTGTACTGTCTCAATATGTCGAAGGTTTCCTACAAATGTGTCAAATGGTCCTCTGCGCGCAGGGACTTAGCTAACATGTTATCAATATAAACCTCCATTGATTCACCTATTTATTCTTCGAACATTCGGTTCACTAGGAATTGATGAGTAGCATCAGCATTTTTTAGCCCGAACGGCTTTACATTATAGCAATAAGTACCATACTTAGTGATAAATGAGGTATTTTCCTAATCCTCCAGATTCATTTGTATTTGGTTGTACCCATAGTAGGCATCGAGAAAGTTGAGGATCACATGACCGGCTTCGGCATCGATCATGAGATCGATATCTGGTAGTGGAAAAGAGTCCTTCGGGCATGAATTGTTTAAGTATTTGTAATTTACACACATTCTAAGTTTATTCCCCTTCTTTGGGGTACAACTACATTTGCTAATCACTCAAGATTTTTTACTTCCTGGATGGATCCTATTTTGAGAAGTTTGGATACCTTGTCCTTGATGAATATATGATTTACCTGGAACTATGGCCTTCTCTTTTGCTTTGCCGGTCTAAACTTCGGGTCCAAACTCAATCGATGAGTGGTGGTCTCTAGTGGGATCCCTGTCATGTCAAGGTGGGACCAAGCAAAACAATTCATATTTTTAATAAGGAGTTTACTAAGTTTTTTCCTGAGCTCGGGTGTTAATCCCGTGCCCAAGTATATCTTCTGATCAGGCAGATGCTCGATCAGTATGACTTGCTCCAGCTCTTTGACCGCCGGCTTTGTGGCGTCGAAATCATTGGGGATTACGAAGGTTCGAGGTACCATACAATCATCATCCTCGATAATTTCCTGCTGTTTCGATCTGGCGAGGCCGGCAACTGTGGTTGCCATTTGACATCCTATTTTTCCTTTGATTTCGGGCCCTTTGTTGATGTTAGTAACGATAACAATATTACTTCATCAATTGCAAACATATCTTTAGCTGTTGGTTGCTCGCCGTACACTATTTTGACTCTTTCTGGTGTTGGAAATTTCAAGACTTGATAAAGTGTTCAAGGTACTGCCTCATATTATAGATAAATAAGGTCTCCAGAGTAGTGCATTGTATCTCATTGTATACGGTCAAAATCGGGCCTACCCAATTTTACTATTTGATCGAGATTAAAGAGTTGCATTAGGAGTATCCTCGTAATGAACTAGACCCGAGCTCGAAGACGAGGCATCGAGTCTAAAGATCAAAGTGTCTGTTGAGACTGAGACCGACAGCGAGACCAAGTATGACCGAATTTGAGTGAAGTGCAATAACGGAAAGGCAAGGTATCCGTAATCGGTCAAAGAACACCGCGAAAATCTCAGAACAAATCAAATCAAAGGCGATTATTTGTACCAATAATGAGATTTACTACCGTAATTAGAATTGTACTAAAATTAGGATATCTCTTATATATAAAGGGGGTCCATATCATCTTTAAATACCTCAGATTCATGAATGTCAAGGCAATATAATATTTCTGTCTTCTGCTCGTGACTTATTATTCTTTAACTTTCTTATTTCACTACTATCAAGGGTTCATTAGCTCGAGGGCATTGTCCAAGCATTTGTTTGTTTTACCTACTTGTCAATTTTCATCATTTATCTCTAAGTTAATTAATTGATATTAAACAAAATCACGTATCTTTAAAATCATATTATAAGGTTAATTGGTAGTTAATCTTTTTTTGGGTAAACATTGTTGGTACCGCAATTGCATATTCTTTTTGTAAACTCACAGAAATCCAAGCCTAAATTTCATTAAGAAAAACTCGGCTGATATTTTACCAGACCACTATGTACAGAACGAGATAAACAATCCAATTTACTTGTAATTGTAGCTAACATTATCCGATACTTAAATTTTAGCAATTAATAATTGTCAGCATACTGAATGCATGAGGGAAAATGTTTTCCTTTTCCTTTATGAAGACATCAACACGCCAAGAGAGCCATATTAAAGTTAATGTGATTCCTTTCTTTGAGTCTTTAAGCTAAATTATCCTACAATTTCTTCTGTTTTATCCTTCTAATGTCCTCTAAATTTGATACAAAATTTAATTATATAGTATGGTATCTCACTTAAGTTTAAAATATTTATTATTTTTATTCTTCTTAATAGATAAAAAGTAAAAGATACCAGAATCCTTCTTATCTCGTATTTACTGTTTTCGATTGTCCGTGTTCAAAGCAACGAGAAACTGGAAACCAGTAAGAAGAAGAGACAAAAAAAAAAAAAAAAATCACAGAAATGAAGAAATCCGAGACCACAGAATTCACTGTGTGTCCTTAAGGAATTTAACCCCCTCACTGTACCCGAGGTTGTGGATTATTTCCTCCCAGGATATAACGGATATACCTGTCGTAGGAGTGGCGGTACCTCAAACGCCTACGACTTCGACGAACTCAAATTCGGGAACGAAATCACAGTATGACTCGATATGTTTCAGTTTGCAGAAAAGAATGCAGAATTTTTAATGCACGAATATTTTTTTTTTTCCGTACTCGAAAATGAGGCATTGCCTCAGTTTATATAGCCTCGAATTGTGACTGTTCGGAAAGGCTTGGTGCCTGTTCGGGAAAGGCCATGCCTTTTTCTGAAAAATAAGAACGTTGGGAAGTTTACAGTTAACAAATTAATATTTTTCCCGCGGGAATTAAAAATAATTTCAGAAAATGAAGATTGAATTTTAAATAAATTTGGTCCAAAAAGATTATCAATCAATCAGATCATTTGACCAAATCCAAATCCAAATCCAAATCCAAAGCCGAAGCCGAGCCGAGCGACGACGACGGCGCGAGGGGAGTCCCTCTTCTTAACCCTTTAAGAGCTAGAAGAAGTGCTTTCTAATATAAGCACATAACTTTCCCTTTCTACCACCAATGTGGTACAAAGCTCCTTTTCGAAGGAACTTTGCTTTGAAACTTCATTTTCCTTCTATTGTCTTCTTCCCTCCATTTCTCATTCACACCAACTTAGCTAGCTTTAATCATTAACTAGCTTTAACAATCCCCCACATGAATGGGGAATGGCTATATGATGAAAAAACATGCATGACAAAAAAAAAAACTGTGTGATTCGTAAGCAAGGATTAATTGCATCTGGATAAGTAGATTTCTCTTTGAACTTTCCGTAGTGAGCATATGTCGGATATACTCGGTCAATCGGTAGATTTGATATCTTTGAACCGTCGAGCTTTAGTGTATACCTAGACAACCACATGTCACACAATTAACCCTTTAACCGTTTTTGGTTCTCATTGTTTTGTTCGTTTCAGCCATGAACACTTCCTGGTTCATAAGTGCGTAGAGAGCTGGCCTTACAGAGTTCTCCTTGAAGCGGCTTACACTTCACACTTACATAGGTGATTCCTAAATGTGTCATCCCGTAGATACACTATTTGATATACCCCGTATCAAACTTAGAAACCATTAAAAAGCCTTAATGCTTTATCCTGGTACTGAACATTGTCTCATCACGAGAATGGACCAAAAAATTATTGTGACAATGTTGAACCGTCATCAATGACTTTGTTTGATCTCTTTGAACCTAGATCTTGGGATCTCATGTCTTCTAGGTAGAGTTACCGCCACGATGACTTGTCCTCGGCCATAGTCCCATTCCCCTCGATGATCTTTCAACCACTTCTCTAGTTAGGCCTTTAGTTAGTGGATCCGACACATTATCTCTTGACTTAACATAGTCAATTGTGATAATTCCACTAGAGAGTAGTTGTCTAACGGTATTATGTCTTCGTCGTATGTGACGAGACTTTCCGTTGTACATAACGCTCCCGGCTCTTCCTATTGCCGCTTGGCTATCGCAATGTATGCATATAGGAGCCAACGGTTTGGGCCAAAATGGAATATCTTCTAAGAAATTCCGGAGCCATTCAGCTTCTTCACCGGCTTTGTCTAGAGCTATGAACTCAGATTCCATTGTAGAGCGGGCGATACATGTCTGTTTGAATGACTTCCAAGACACTGCTCCTCCACCTATAGTAAAAACGTATCCACTTGTGGATTTAGTTTCAGTTGAACCGGTGATCCAATTTGCATCACTGTATCCTTCAATAACTGCAGGATACCTGTTATAATGCAAAACAAAGTTTTGAGTATGTTTCAAATACCCCAAAACTCGTTTCATTGCCAGCCAATGATTTTGGTCGGGATTACTCGTGTAGCGACTTAGTTTACTTATAGCACACGCAATATCAGGTCGCGTACAGTTCATAATATACATCAAACTTCCCAACACTCTGGCATAATCCAATTGAGAATGACTTTCACCTTTATTCTTTGCAAGAGCAAGGTTCATATCAATTGGCGTCTTTGCAACTTTAAAGTCCAAATACTTGAACTTTTCAAGTACTTTTTCAATATAATGAGATTGAGACAATGCTAGACCTTGAGGAGTCTTATGGATTTTAATTCCCAGAATTAAATCGGCAACTCCTAAGTCTTTCATATCAAACTTACTAGCAAGCATGCGCTTAGTAGCATTTATGTTAGCAATGTTGTTACTCATTATTAACATATCATCCACGTATAAACAAACAATGACGACGTGGTTCGGAGTGTTCTTAATGTAGACACATTTATCACATTCATTTATCTTGAATCCATTTGACAGCATCGTATGGTCAAATTTTTCATGCCACTGTTTTGGTGCTTGTTTTAGTCCATAAAGAGACTTAACAAGTCTACATACCTTCTTCTCTTTCCCTGGAACTACAAACCCTTCGGGTTGTTCCATGTAAATTTCTTCCTCCAACTCTCCATTTAAGAAGGCTGTTTTCACATCCATTTGATGGATTTCAAGACCGTACACGGCGGCTAATGCTACTAACACCCGAATAGATGTAATCCTTGTTACCGGCGAGTATGTATCAAAGTAATCAAGACCTTCTCGTTGTCTAAACCCTTTAACAACTAGTCTTGCCTTATATTTTTCAATAGTGCCATCAGCTTTCATTTTCCGCTTGAAAATCCATTTGGAACCTAAAGGTTTATTCCCTGGAGGAAGATCAACCAATTCCCAAGTATGGTTGTTCAATATGGATTCTATCTCACTATTGATTGCCTCTTTCCAAAATTGAGCTTCCGATGAAGACGTAGCTTCGTTGAACGTTCGAGGCTCATTTTCCAACAAAAATGTTAAAAATTCTGGTCCAAAGGAAGTAGTCGTCCTTTGACGTTTGCTACGTCTTGGATTTTCCTCATCAGGAATGTTTTCCTTTATTTCTTCCCGAGGTCATTTAGATTCTTTGCTAGACGACGCACATTCCTTTTTATACGGATATATGGTTTCAAAGAAGTCAGCATTATCTGATTCAATTACCGTATTCACCTGAATGTCGGGATTTTCTGATTTGTGAACCAGAAATCTATATGCCTTACTATTTGTGGCATATCCTATGAAAACACAATCAACGGTTTTAGGTCCTATTTTTACCCTTTTGGGTTTAGGAACTTGCACCTTGGCCAAACACCCCCACACTTTGAAGTATTCCAAATTGGGCTTCCTTCCTTTCCACTTTTCGTATGGAATAGATTTTGTTTTGCTATGGGGCACTCGATTGAGTATTCGGCTAGCTGTTAGAATGGCTTCCCCCCACAAGTTCTGGGGTAAACCAGAACTTATTAACAGGGCATTCATCATTTCTTTCAGTGTTCTATTTTTTCTTTCCGCAATTCCGTTTGATTGTGGCGAGTAAGGAGCAGTTGTTTGATGAATAATTCCATATTCCAAACATATTTGTTCAAAAGGAGATTCATATTCACCGCCCCTATCACTCCTTATCATTTTAATCTTTTTGTTAAGTTGAGTCTCAACTTCAGTTTTGTATTGCCTGAACGCTTCAATTGCTTCATCTTTACTATTAAGTAAATAAACGTAGCAATACCGCGTACTATCGTCAATAAAAGTTATGAAATACTTCTTTCCACCGCGAGATGGAATTGACTTCATGTCACAAATATCTGTATGGATTAAGTCTAAAGGACTTGAATTCCTTTCAACTGACTTATAAGGATGTTTAGCATACTTAGATTCAACACAGATTTGACATTTTGATTGATTGCATTCAAACTTAGGCAATACTTCCAAACTAATCATTTTTCGCAAGGTTCTATAATTGACATGTCCTAAATGTGAATGCCATAAATCATTTGACTCAAGCAAGTAAGACGAAGCAGAAACTTTATTATTATTAGCAACAACCATTACATTCAGTTTGAAAAGGCCCTCTGTGAGGTAGCCTTTTCCTATGTACATTTCGTTCTTACTTATTACAACCTTGTCAGAAACATAAACACATTTAAAACCGTTCTTCACTAGAAGTCCGGTAGATACAAGATTTTTCCTAATTTCAGGAACATGACAGACGTTGTTGAGAGTCACCACCTTGCCAGAGGTCATCTTCAGCAGTATCTTTCCATAACCTTCAATCTTGGCCGTTGCAGAATTTCCCATATATATCGTTTCGTCGGGCCCGGCGGGAGCATATGAAGCAAAGGCTTCTCTAACAGCACAAATGTGGCGAGTGGCGCCAGAGTCAATCCACCACTCTTTCGGACTTCCCACTAGGTTGCACTCGGACAACATAGCGCACAAGTCATCAACCTCCTCGTTTGTTTCAACCATATTAGCCTGACCCTTCTTCTTTTCCTTTTTCGGAGCACGACAGTCTGCAGCTTTGTGTCCGATTTTTCCACAATTATGGCAGTTTCCCTTGAATTTCTTCTTGTTGGGATAGTTCCTTGGTCCCGATGCCTTTTTCCTCTTTTTCATATTAGTTGGGGCAGTTTCAACTATATGTGCTCCCCCTATGGTTGATCTCCCATTTGCCTTTTTCTCCGCTGCCTTGTTATCTTCCTCGATTCTCAATCGGACGATGAGATCTTCCAATGTCATCTCCTTTCGCTTATGTTTCAAGTAATTTTTGAAGTCCTTCCATGAAGGAGGCAACTTCTCTATCACTGCCGCAACTTGAAACGCCCCACTAATCACCAAACCTTCAGCGAGGAGATCATGGATGATAACCTGCAACTCTTGAACTTGAGTGACAACAGACTTGCCATCTACCATTTTGTAGTCCAAAAACTTGGCAGCGCTAAACTTCTTTAAGCCAGCATCTTCTGTTTTATATTTCTTTTCCAACGCATCCCATAGTTCTTTTGATGTTCCCACATTACTATAGACGTTGTAAAGATCATCCTCCAGTCCGCTAAGAATGTAATTCTTGCACAAAAAATCTGAGTGCTTCCACGCCTCAATTACAACAAATCGTTCATTTTCAGGTGTTGATTCCGGCGGAACCGGAATATCCTCCTTAATAAACTTTTGAAGGCTTAAAGTAGTTAGATAGAAGAACATCTTTTGTTGCCATCGTTTGAAATCAATCCCGGTGAATTTTCCGGGCTTCTCTGCCGGAGCCGGTGCTGGTGCAGTACGACTGGAGGATGCAGCATTGCTGGTAGAACCAACCACGGGGGCTGGTGTGGCAGTAACAGTAGCAGTAGCATTCAAATTTGGAGTTTGGTCTCCCATTTCTGTCGTAGGAAATAACAGAACACTTTAATAATCGGTGAAGATTTTATTTCTTCAAACCGAATCAAATTTACACAAACAGAATTAAAACAAACTTCAAATAGAATGTGATAAACTGTATGTAGTATACTTGATGAAGTTTTTATATCTTCAAATCAAGTACCCAAATGAGTAGAAAGTTCTGAAAACTTTAATCTCAACCGGAGTAGAAAATCCGAAGATTTAGTCTCCAAACAACATACAAGTTCGTTACATGCAAACAACAAAATTACAAGTTTCTTTTATTTTCTGGACAGTCACAATTTTATGTTAGGAAAAACTATATGTAGTCACTGTTTTTTTTTTTTCTGTACTGTTGTATCGTTCTGTAACGTTTTAATCAACAGCAGATGAACACGGAAATAATAACATAAATTCCTTAAGCTTGTTTTCGATTGTCCGTGTTCAAAGCAAAGAGAAACTGGAAACCAGTAAGAAGAAGAGACACAAAAAAAAAAAATCACAGAAATGAAGAAATCCGAGACCACAGAATTCACTGTGTGTCCTTAAGGAATTTAACCCCCTCACTGTACCCGAGGTTGTGGATTATTTCCTCCCAGGATATAACGGATATACCTGTCGTAGGAGTGGCGGTACCTCAAACGCCTACGACTTCGACGAACTCAAATTCGGGAACGAAATCACAGTATGACTCGATATGTTTCAGTTTGCAGAAAAGAATGCAGAATTTTTAATGCACAAATATTTTTTTTTTCCGTACTCGAAAATGAGGCATTGCCTCAGTTTATATAGCCTCGAATTGTGACTGTTCGGAAAGGCTTGGTGCCTGTTCGGGAAAGGCCATGCCTTTTTCTGAAAAATAAGAACGTTGGGAAGTTTACAGTTAACAAATTAATATTTTTCCCGCGGGAATTAAAAATAATTTCAGAAAATGAAGAGGCCGAGCCGAGCGACGACGACGGCGCGAGGGGAGTCCCTCTTCTTAACCCTTTAAGAGCTAGAAGAAGTGCTTTCTAATATAAGCACATAACTTTCCCTTTCTACCACCAATGTGGTACAAAGCTCCTTTTCAAAGGAACTTTGCTTTGAAACTTCACTTTCCTTCTATTGTCTTCTTCCCTCCATTTCTCATTCACACCAACTTAGCTAGCTTTAATCATTAACTAGCTTTAACATTTACCACAGCTAAGTCAAACGCAGTTGATTTAAAAAAAAATATTTTGGATGGAATAGAAACAGTTTAAATATAAAATAATTTTATTTGTTCATTTTATAGAAGAAATTTCTCACAAACATTCCAAGCACAACTTTAATCCAAAAGGTTTTCTTAAGAAATTATACAATTTTTTTATTTCAGAAATTAAACCAAAAGTATATCCAGACGCCACCGTAAGTTTTTAACAATTGAAGTGTATTTAGCAGCCAACCTAGCTAAAGTCAATTACGCAGCTAATAATCTACGTAATAGAGGCTGTAGAAGATTTGCTAACTAATAGTAGCAGCCATCTTTGCTTAATTAAAATGAAAAATTAATCACCTTACACGTCACACCTCTTGTCAGTGATTCTAAACTAATTGTAAATCTACGTGGCAGTCAATTAATATTTCTTTGTTCAGCTAATCTGTTTTCACTAATTTATATTTCCTTCCTTTATCATTGATACATTATTTCCATGTAATAGATGATAGAATTTGACATATTATAGTCATAAAGGTTGATTTTCTTTCTCAAACAGAATTTCTTTTTAAAATATATAAATAAAACTACACAAAAGTTGTATTTCCTCCGTCACATTTATGAGACACTTTATTCCTTTTAGTCTGCTACAAAGAATAATATATTCTATAGTAGTAGTAATTTCATGTTAAATTTATGTTTTACCTTTAATATAATAATTTATAACTATAAAATTGCTATGAGTATTTTAGATCACAAGTTTTAAAAAAATTCTTTCTCTTTTAAACTTAGTTCAGAGTTAAACATACTTATATAAAATTAGAATGGGAGGAGTAGAATTTATTATTTCTGTATAACTAGACAAATTTTAAGATATTTGAAAAATAAATTATCACATAATTTGACGTTGCAATTGTAATAGGGTAAACGAGAAATAAAATAGTATAAATTAAATTTTGTTATAAACTAAAGCAAAAGACAAGAACAATAGAACAAGAACAATAGCAATAGAGAGAAGAGTAGAGAGAGTTCTTCTTATTGAGTTGAGAGGGGTCTCAAGGGATGATTTACAATGGTAGAGGGCACCTCTATTTATAGGGGAGAGGAAGACTTAGCTACCACTAATAGAACTCTAATATCTCTCTAATTAGATACATTAAAGACATTCACCTTAAATAGAAGTGTAAGAATCTTCTATTTCATAACACTCCCCCTTGAATGTCTATTCAATGATGTGCCTCATAAAACCTTAAAACCAAAACCCAATGGGAAAAATTAAAGTAAGGAAAAAGAGTACACATGTTTGAATATGCGCCTATTGGTTGCCTCGTTAAAAACCTTGCAAGGAAAACCCAGTGGGACAAAACCTTGTAAGGGAAAAAGAGTGCAACGCGCATTGACTCCCCCTAATGAGTACATCGATTTATATCCTTGAGCATTTGCATTCCAATCTTGTGCATCATCTTGAAATCATCATTCTTGATAGATATGAACATCTTCATATAATGTCGTGGAATAGCTCTTCAATATCTCCATAGATGCATTCTTAAATCCATCATGCTTATAGTTATGGCAAGATTCATATGTACACAAATTGTACTTAGGATGCGGTACTTCAGGACCAAGAATTGCATATGCTTCAAGCAACTTAAATCTTTCAAGTTAAGTCATGTAAGTCACATAATAGACTTTAGCTGCATATCAAAGTTTCATGTCATGCTAAACAAATAAGATATCGAAAATTGACTATACATACCTTTGCCTTTATACTTTCAAGCATATGAACTATAGGTTCAAAGCTACATGTCTTTCATATGGAATCAATTCTTCTTGAATTGTATATCTTCCATTTAGTTGCTTTCTTTGAGTCAGCAAATGCGTATAGCATGCTTTGCAATATGTTGCAATTGCATTTCCTTTTTATGAACTACAGGTTCATATCATGATATTCGGGGATATACATATACAAATGAAAATTCATCCCATGTAACACTTTCTCAAATGTTTATCATGTCTCCCCCTCATGTTAGTAAAGCTAACATGTTTCCTCAACTTTGGGAAATCATCTTTGTGCATTATGTCAATATACACAGCACCTTAGTAATAAGATGAAATTATTTGGTTCCTGACCTTGAACCACTTGTGAGGGGAGAATATACTCTCGTATACAACTTATATCAAACTGATATATACAACTTCGTTCTCATAAGGAACAGTTTAGCTATTAAGTGGAAGCACTCAATAATTATCTTGCTAAACCAACTTTGATCTAAACCAACTTATCAAGATGAACTGTCTTGAGTAGAGAATCTGGAAACTATGCTCGAAGTTAGATTACTGAGCGATTTTACCTCGCAAGCACTGCCAGGCTGCGGGTTAATAACAATGGCGCATGTAACCATATCATAGATGCATCATATGTGGCATACATGGCGGGTGAATGGGCCCATATTCACCTTTGATATTTCCAGAATTTAGGGGCTTCAACCCGAACTCTTTAGTTGGTCAGTTCATTAATGAGAACAAGAACTTCTAGTTCTTTGATATTCACCTATGTGAATTTGCACATCATACTTCAAATGAGATGGCTAACACGAATGTCAACTGACTAAATTATCAATATTGGTAAACTTCAAATTTACACCATGACATGTGCACTTATCAATAAACTTCGGGTTTATTATGACATGGGTTTTATACCAATAGATATCCACTTTATTGTGGCATTCTTTCGTTTGTGTAGTACAAACTGGAGAACAAAGCGGGTAGCTTTTCATATACAAATTACCCCGCTACAAGTTGTAGTAATAGGAGAATCAAAGCCTTCCTTTATTTATAGTCTCAATATCATCAATCGCCTTCGCGTGTACTTTTGGAAACTGAATAAGTTTCTTTGAGACTTACTACAGCACAATACTCAATTGTGTTTCTCCAACATAGTAATAATTGGCTCTTCGAGAGCTCTCAATTAATTTTGTACCACCACAGACTGAGGTTCGAGATTCTCACATTCTTGCATTCCGTATTTTCAAGAGTCTCAGGCTCAATAGATTCTTCGTGAATCTCGGAATTAATCAAATCATGAGCGTCCTCATGTGATTCTTTCATAGTGTCATTTAGATCGTTCTTTTTCCTCTTTCTAGGATTTCGATCTTTGGAACCTAATGGTCTGCCACGCTTCTGGCGTGCATTTGACTCATTGGATATGACACCAGATATTCGTCCAATAGGGACTTTAATACGGATCGGAACATTTTCCGCGTGAATGTGGGATTTCGTTATCCTCTTCAAGTTCGTAAATGCGTCAGGCATTTGATTTGCTATTCTTTGCAAATGGATAATCTTTTGTACCTCTTTCTTTCAAATAGAGGTATGTGGATCAAGATGAGATAATGATGCATTTTTCCACAAAATTTCCCGTTTGGTTTCACCAACTTCTCCCCCTAATTTTGGGAAAAGTGTCTCATCCAATTGACAGTCTGCAAATAGTGCAGTGAACAAATCTCCTGTCAATGTTTCGAGGTAGCGAATAATGGAGGACGCGTCAAACTCAACATATATTCCTAACCTCCTTTGCAAACCCATTTTGGTGCGGGATGGCGGTGCTACGGGCACATATACTGCGCATCCAAGGCTTCTTAAATGGGATATATTGGGTTCATGACCCAAAACCAATTGCAATGGGGAATATTTGTGTCAATTCGTCAGTCAGAGACGAACTAGCATTGCTGCATGCAAAATGGCGTGAACCCAAACCGAAATGGGCAACCTCGTTTTCATGAAGAATTCAAGATTATTCTCATCTATTATCCATTAAGTTTGCAAACGCAAGGTTGCGTGATGGCAACAAGCACACATTAGACCATCTACAGGATGCGTCTATCAAGACCATGAAATACCTAAACTACCCACTAGGTGGGTGAATAGGTCCACAAATGTCCCCTTGTATACGTTCCAGAAACTGGGGTGACTCAGTCCCAACCTTTATTGGGGATGGTCTGATAATCAGCTTGCCTTGATAACACGTAGTGCAAGGATATTCATTACTTGAAAGAATTTTGAAATTCTTTAACGGATGCCCATATGAGCTTTCTATAATCCGTCTCATCATGGTTGATCCTGGGTGACCCAGTCGATCATGCCAAAGTACTAATGTATTGGACTCAGTATTCTTTAGATTTACTGTTGAATGTGCCTTAATTGCACTAATTCTTGTCCAATACATGCCACAAGATAAAGACGGGAATTTCTCAATAACCCTCTTTTGGCCGGAGACATTCTTTAAAGTGAGGACGAGATATTCAAGATTATCTTCATCCATTGTCTCAATATTGTAGCCATTCCGGCGTACATCTTTAAAACTCAACAAGTTTCTTCTTAGACTTGGAGGAGAATATTGCATTCTCTAAGATAAACGTCATGCCTTTGGGCAGAGTTACATTTGCTCTTCCGGAGCCTTTCAATCAATTTACTTTCCATGGTATGACATACAAAAGAAATACACGAACATAAGAATAAACAAGTTCAATTCTTTTGTGTCACATAATATTTTCAAAATCTGCTACTAACAGTTGACTAACAAAATCAGATATGTTGTCCATAATCAATTACTTTGCAGTTTGAAAATTTCAGCGTTTTTCATAAGACAATCGATTATTAAACCAATACAATCGATTGTTGGAACATAGACAATCGATTGTTATACACAGACAATCGATTGTGGATGATTTTTGAAAAATTCCAGATTACACTGCCTAACGACAATCGATTGTTAGATATAGACAATCGATTGTGGGTGATTTTTGAAAAATTCCAGACCTCACTGTTTCAAGACAATCGATTGTTAGACAAAGACAATCGATTGTTGGCTATTTTTGAAAATTTCCAGACCTCACTGTTTCAAGACAATCGATTGTTAGACAAAGACAATCGATTGTTGGCTATTTTTGAAAATTTCCAGACCTCACTGTTTCAAGATAATCGATTGTTAGCCGACGACAATCGATTGTTGATCATCTTTGAAGAATTCCAGGCCACTATTTTTAAAGACAATCGATTGTTGATCATTGACAATCGATTGTTTTGCAGTTTTATGCGAAACGTGAGATAACCGACTAGTTTTTCAGGCTAGTCGATTACCTCTACTGGAAAATAAAGGTTTTATTAATATTTGAGCATATTGAAAACATTCTAATGAACTACTACAAACATCACATCATGAACTAACTAATACGAGCTAATGCTAATGACTATTAATTTATTCATTGACTAATACAAGTAGAATCAAACAGCTCCATCTTCTTTCATCACGGTTCCGTCACCGATTAGGTGGTCTATCTTTCCATCGGGTTGCTCAAAGAAGTCTGCCACATTCAAGTTGTCGTCAGAGACAAAATTCGTTATGGGGCGTTTACTCTTTCGAGATGCTTAATAAAGGTCAACCAAATGTCTTGGTATACGGCAAGACTTAGACCAGTGCCCGTTTTCACCGCAACGATAATATATAGTTTATAAACTATTTGCTTTTGGATTCTTATCGTATCGTGCTTGTGGCAGAGTGACCAACTTCAGGTTGTCATCTTCTTTAAGCCTTTCCACAAGATGGGTGAATCCTTGATGTTGAGATATTCAATCTTCAAACTTTCATCAAGGTGATGGCGCAAGAAAATCAAGGCCTTCATACAGTTTCAAACCTTCCTCAAGGTGATGGCGCAAGAGAATCAAGGCCTTAGTATAGTTTTGGGTGGATGCACTATTTCTGTTTTTAATGGCGTCTTCGAGACCCATAGCATCAAAGTGGATTTCATCATCCAACACCATAGTTCTTGCCCGAAATTTCGAGGGCAACGAACTTTCTTTTCATATGACACAATTACATCAAGAGCGTGTTCATACTTACGGGCTCTATTACAATTATCACATTCACTTCAGGGAATGGATCAAAATCATGTGCTTTACACAAGCTGCTACCACATTCTCTAAAGGGAATGGAGCAAATTCAATTGGACGGAATTCTTTGTCACGTCCACAATCATACATGAATTTAATCATGGCAGGACATAGAGATTTTACCACTTCGTGTGGTTATAATTTCTCACAAACTCCATTAGAGTTATAATCAAACTTTGTATATAAAATTTATAGAATTCCAAGAATTTGAAAAGGGAAAAGTAAATTACTTACCTTTAAGGTATACCAAATATATTTTCTATGTTTCTTTCTTTCTTCCTTTCCTTTCTTTCTTTCCTTTTTCTTTTCAACTTTTTCGTTCTTTTTTTTTTCTTCTTGCCTTCCAGTGTCTTGCTTTCTGTTTCTTTTCTTTTTTTTTTTTCGTTTGTCCTCTTTTTTTTTTTTTTTTTTCTTTTCCTTCTTTGAAGCAAAACCCTACACAAACAAAAGTTAAGACAATCGAAAATTTCAATTGGTTAGAGACTCGTGCTGATAACGTGTTATAAACTAAAGCAAAAGACAAGAACAATAGAACAAGAACAATAGCAATAGAGAGAAGAGTAGAGAGAGTTCTTCTTATTGAGTTGAGAAGGGTCTCAAGGGATGATTTACAATGGTAGAGGGCACCTCTATTTATAGGGGAGAGGAAGACTTAGCTACCACTAATAGAACTCTAATATCTCTCTAATTAGATACATTAAAGACATTCACGTAAGAATCTTCTATTTCATAACAAATTTAACATTTTAAACTCGTTTTTATAATTCCAAAGTCAAGGTCTTCGCAAAAGTTGACACGTCTTGTAATGGATGAAAGTGCGATATAGGGGATTCCTACCCCTGAATGCTTACAACGGTTGATTTCTTCTGACTTGTTAGGAGAAAGCGAACAAGCGCACACAACTGAAACTGCGGGAAGGGAACAAAAAGGAAGAGTCGTCAGACATGTCATCACAGTCAGCACACGACTCCGCCGCTGACGGTGGCGCTGCGTTGATTCCGCCGTTGGACGACGACGGCTACGAGGCGGTCAAGGGTGCAGGTGAAGACTCGGGGGACCATTATTTTGGTTCGCAGCCGATGATGTCTGATGAAGCTGATCAGTCGTCCACCGGAGAAAATGGACCGATTCTCCCTTCGCCGAAACGTATGGTGCCAGAAGAGGGTTTTGCCCTCAGAGAGTGGCGGCGGTGAGCAAAAATTGTCTGCATGCAACAAAATATATATATATGTAATTAGTATAGTATGATTTAATTGATTCTATTCGTATAACATGATTTTTTACTTCGGCGGTTACTCCCAGAAATCTATTCAGTAAATATGTTTTTAGTTTTGAGTTAGACTTATTATAACACTAGTACTTCCCTTAGCTCGAGCAATTAGTTTCGGTCCTTGGGGATAGTGGGTTGGAATTGATGTTGTCAACCCCTAACATAAATTCGTTGAAGAAGAAAATTCTGCTAATACTTTTTGGAGGCCTTTGATACTGTGATAAATGAAAAGTTAATTACATTTTAGAAGGATCCAAGACTTTAAGCTAGGGGGTGCGGAGTACCAGCTACTTGATTAATAAGTTCGAACTTAGTATAAGTATGTGTTCTTTTGGACGGACTTAGCTTATAAATTATGAGTTCATGTGAACCCACTAGCTTTTGTCCAAACTCTCTATATGTATTAAGAACTCTATTAAATATCTATAAATATTTGATTGTGAATCTAATTTTTATTGTATATTAACTTGAGGTCGCTGTAGGAACCCGTAAATGTTAGTTTCCGATCCGCCTATGAGATCAGTCCATGACGGTAGTTGAATTGAGTTTACCTTCTAAAACCTAAAGGAGATTTTGTAATTCTCTCTATCCGTTGAAATGCTTTGAAGCCGATACATAGTAGAATATTTAGTAATACACTGTTAATATGATGTGTACATGTGTCTGCTTATAGCATGAAGCTTCTTTACTCATGTGTCAATGTGCTCCCTTTTCTTGATAACGTTGTGTGTAGATTGTGTAAATCCTGCAGCTTCCCATAGATTCCTATAGTTGAGAATATCTTAGCGTATACTTATGATGCTTTTTTTGGTCATGTTTAGCTTATAGCTTATGATGCTCTCAAATCTCATTATTTCCAATTTATTTTTGTGTGATGATTGCAGCTTCATTCATGTCCTTTCTCATTCCTTATGTTGTATATTTGAGATGAAATCACATGTTTACAATTATGGATCTCCTTAAGTGAGAGGTGTGATATTTGTTTCATTTTCCAGATTGAATGCAATACGGCTTGAGGAGAAGGAGAAAAGGGAGAAAGAATTTGTAAAGGAAATAATTGAAGAAGCAGAGGAATACAAAGCAGAGTACTATAGGAAATGGAAACTTAGATGTGAAAACAACATAGCTGCTAACCGGGAGAAGGAGAAGGTGAGACCTAGAGATATAAAAATTAGTAGTATTCCTAACGCATTTTGCTTAGGGTTGTTAACTAGTTTTGTATAAGTTTTCTGTTCTTGGTGTTTGTTTTGCTAAGTAGTGGCTTTAGTTGGAAGAAAAGTTATCACTGGTCTAGCGTGTTATGCATCTAGTTACCTTCTCTTCCTAATTGTTGCTTTCAGCTCCTACTTAAGGGTATATGAGCACAGAGAAGGGAGGATTAACCTAGGAAAGTACTATGCAATTTTTAATCGCCGTACCTCCTATTGAGCAAGGGCAGCCACATTGAAATAGCAGCTTCTATTTTATCTGTTTACACTTCACATGATTTAGTATTAGCGTTAGGTTAAATTTTGGAAGTGGATAGTTACCAGTTTAACCATTTGGAAAATTTCCCCCCTGTGATCAAAATATGCTGAATGTGCTTGTGAACGTTGGTACAAATAATCTAGACTGAGTAGTTGTGCTTTAGGTGAGTTTTATTTCCTATAGCAGAACTAATATCTTTGGTCATATGATTGTTAAATCTCTAAAAGTAGTTCCCCAGAACAACAAATTTCTCCATAGTAAATCTACGTATTGCAGTTCATGTGTCATCTTTTCTTGTTCTCTTTTCCCCCAGTTATTCCTGGCAAACCAAGAGAAGTTCCATGCCGAAGCTAATAAGACTTATTGGAGGGCAATTGGAGAGCTTATCCCAAAGGAGATCCCGACGATAGAAAAGAAGGGAAAGAAGGATAAGGAGAAGAAGCCATCCATCCTTGTCATCCAAGGACCAAAGCCTGGGAAGCCAACTGAGCTCTCTAGAATGCGTCAAATACTGGTGAAACTCAAACACAACCCACCTGCACATATGACGCCTTCACCAAAACCATCTTTAGAACCAGGAAAAGATGCAAATACAGGAGCGAAAACTCCTGCTGCCTCTGCCTCTACCTCTGCAAGGCCTCAAGCTACTGCTGCACCTTGAAGAGGACGATACAATTGCTACTGTCTTTATCTTGTAAAGTCGTCTTTACATAAACTTAAATATTATGAGTTTGAGAATAACTCATATCAGGAAGCGTTTACCTTTGTTTCTAGTTGTAGGAGCTAATATGTGCATAAAGGAGAGAGTCTGTACTTTTATACTTTGATCTGTAATTCTGAGTTGCACAGTTGTAGTTCAATATGTTGGATTTTCTTAAATTCCTTTCTAGATCTTTAGTCTATTGAACGTGCCCAAATCCGGCACCTAGAAACTACTATCTACTCCATCTGTTCACTTTTACTTGTCCACCATACTAAAAATATATCTTTACTTTTACTTGTTCACCGTACTAAAAATACATTTTCACTTTTACCTGCCACTCTTAGCAAATCAAGTGAAGACCATATTTTTTTCGTTTTACCCTTATCACACTAAGTACACATTTCACAAATCATTTCCCAAAACTTCTGAAATACTTATTATTATGAGTATGGTAAAATATGCACTTCATCTATTATTTTGTAAGGAACGTGCAAAGTCCACTACGGACAAGTAAAAGTGAACAGAGGAAGTATTATATAAGAAGATATAAGTAGTTTTTTTTTGTACTAAAGATTCTTCCTTGTTTATCAGCTACTGCTAACTTATAATTCATGAGAAGGTTTATAAAATGGGTAGCTTAATGAGAGCCAATACATTAGTCCTTGACACAAGCCCAAGGTGGATTGCCCAGGTTAAGAAAACAGCAATATACAAGTATAAAGAGTATAAACATCAGCAAACATTATCTAGGAAGCATTTGTGTGACACTCTGAAAACTCTCAAACTTTGTTGATGTTGCAAATGGATTAACAGATTGCACTCCTTTCCTGTCCCCGGAGGATGATTTCTGCAAACTATCATAACTTGATCGTTTCGAGCTATGTGGTCTGTAGACGCCTGGCGCAGTTAACAACTTCTCATTGAGGTTGACTTCTTTAGACAACATATCAATCACTTGTTTCATGTTAGGTCTTTGGGTAGGTGCTGCTTGTGTGCAAAAAAGAGCAACTTTGATGAAGCGCAGTAATTCAGCTTCTGGATACTCTGTTAGCTCTGGATCAACGATATCTAGAAGCCGCCCTTCTTCTCTAAGCTTCCATACCTGTAGTGTGTAAACCTTCAGAATTAAAGTACAATTATGATCTTTTTGATTAATGCTAATGATTGGTCCATCTACTTTGTATTGACTTACGGACTTGAGAGGGTGTGACCTAGCAGTCAATAAAGTGGATACAAGGTCCAAATTCCAACATGGATAAGAAAATACTATGCGATTTCTTTCCATTTACCAAACCTTGGTTGGCACAGTTTATCTGGTGCCTGTGCTGATGAGAGATAACTAGTATCCCTTAAAATAGTCGAGATGCATACAAGCAGGCGGAGACGCCACCTTTATCAAATAAAAAGAGTACACTGTCCTAAGATCCAGAAGACTTATTCAAAGGTTTCGGCTAGTGCATGACCTTCAGAATCCATAACTCTAAGCATCTTTTTTTTCTTTTTTCACATAGTGAGAAATCATGATTTAACATTTGTCATTTTCATATGATCGTTGATTGAATTCAACATGCTTTATATTTAAGTTGGGAAAAGTTAAACCATGTAAAGTACAGTGCAGACGGCCATCAGATGCAGACATCTAAGTATTTTTAACTGACCTCCATCTAAAACATTATTATTACTAATGAATCTTGAAGTACATAAAGCTGAAAGTATAGTCCTACCCATTCCACTAGAATCAAGAGATCCACTCCAAATGCTGCTTTACTACTGCTTCTTCCACTTATGATCTCAAGTAGAAGAACCCCGAAACTGTAGACATCAGCCTTTTTCGTGAGTTGTCCAAACAAGGCGTACTCGGGAGCAAGATAACCTCTGCAACACATGAGAAGATCAGTAAACAACAAGACAAGACAAGAGAGGAAACATGTTACTGAAATGAAGTTAAATGGAACTAACACTGTTCCTGCCACTCGCGTACTAAGATGAGTCACATTTTCAGGGAAAAGCTTTGCAAGACCAAAATCGCCAATTTTAGGTTGAAGGTTTTCATCAATAAGGACATTACTGGCCTTAATATCTCGATGAACAATTTGTGGTTTTGCTTCCTCATGAAGAAATGCTAAACCAGATGCTGTACCTAAACATATAGCAACTCTCTTGGGCCAATCCAGGGCAACGCGTTTACCTTTAGAACCTGCAATGACAATTTACACATTGGTGGTTAGCCATGCACTTGGATTTACATTCCTTGAGAAAGTGAAACACAAAACCATAAATCTTGGAGAACTTTTAAGAACTCTTTTGTAGTGTCTCAGGTCCAACTGTCAAGGAATTCGTGCTGGCCTAAACTTTTAGGCCTAACTGTTTTGACCCCTTGGGTCTTAAACCAAAGGCGCCTCAACAGTTGAAGTTCTGACCACCTTATATGGCTAACTTTCCTCCCATTCCAACATGGGATTTTCCAAAGGCAAGCTTCATAACGAACCCCTTACAAGTACAATCACAAGTGTTGCATGCTATCACATTTTCTGCCTATCAATCATATCTTCAAGAATCGTAATGGGAACCCATAACTTCAACTAGTACATGTTCATTTGCTTCAAAATGAGCTTTCTAACTTGTGAAAATTACCAAGTAAGGCACAAGCGAGGCTGTTATTCTCCAAGTATTCATATATCAACATCCTATTGTCACTCTCAACACAACAACCAATCAACTGAACAAGATTTGGATGTCGAGTATCTGAGATCATATTAATCTCTGTCAAGAATTCCTTGGTCCCTTGTTTTGATTCAGCAGATAGACATTTAATGGCAACAGGAGTTCCATCTCTCAAAACTCCCTACATTTATAGAACAAAGTTGCATAAGTACAGACTTACTCTAATGAAGCAAAAACACGTAAAAGATCTGACTTATATATATGCTATCAATGTATTTTTAGTTGTATCAAGTAATCCGCCTTATTTTCTAACTTACGGCGTTATCTTTTTAGGGTAATTTGATATTGCAAAAATGTTTACCTTATAAACAACTCCAAAACCACCACCTCCTATCCTGTTAGATGGATGGAAGTGTCCTGTTGCTGATCTCAATGAGTTATATGAAAAAAGCCTCACATTGTTGGTGTTAAGCTCTAAACAAATTGAACACAAGAAGAATATGAAAATGTGAAGTTTTTAAACGGGATATAAAAAATACAACATAATCAAAATAATTACTCCTAAGACTCTGTAAGACATTCAAACCATAATATTTTGTTTGCTAAAAAGATATAGAGAAGCATTTCTTTAGTGCTTTATATCCTATAGGAAGCATTCAACATGAGAAATAATTCCAATTTTAGCATAGAAATGAGATAACCATATATTTACAAATTAAAATTCTGTAGCCGTACTAAGGTCTAGACTTAGAATCGCGCTCGAGCATTGAAAATGGAGAAACACATAGTAGGGAGGGCTACTCCTTTATTGGCTTCACACGACTCGAATCTGAAATAGTCGGACCAGTGAGTTTTGGATATCGGATAGGACAAAGGGAAATTCACAAATTTGGAGAGGACAAGTTTTGAATTAGTTACTTAGAAAACAAACAAACAAAAAGCAAAATTGAACAAGTTTCTTTACACTTTGGATTTCCTTTCTCTGAAGCTCACACATAATAACATGAGACATAAAGATGAAAATAGGGAAACACAGGACAGGATCTACCACAATTCTTGCATTTGATGACTATTTAGAGTATTCATTTAATTCTAAATAGCAAAAGTCAGGCTTAAAATTTCTTAATTCAACTCTGGGAAATAAAGAGAAAAGTAGTTACCATGATCTTGTTTCTTTTGTGGCATGTCATGTCACTAAGAGAAATCTTGAAAGACACAAACTAAGAGTTATGACTGTTGTTACCTTGGACTTGAGTCTCCCTATTGTTCTTACATGATTGAAAAGCACCAAAGCAACTCCAACCCATTGCTTAATACTTCAAACTTTTAAATTTTCTAGTTCTTCTATATTATAACCTATCTCTGCAAAATTCACCAAATATAGAAAAAGAAAGAGAAAACATAAAAATCAACAATAGGAGATTCACTCAAATGAGACAATTTCAAAATTTAGAGATTAATACTGTACCTGATGTCTTGGTATGTTTGAAAATCCCAAGCCATTAGTATAAACAAAAGCATGCTGAAGGATATATGTAACTTTATAGTAGTTGTTATTATATAGACAAATTTATGTACTTTGTACCTGGTATTAAATGCTAGCACTAGTTAAATGTATTTATAGTAACTTGTAAGAGAGGGAGTTAATACTAAATGAGAATGAGAGAGGGGGTTGGCTAACAAGAAGGTGAATAAAAAAGAGAAGCTGCTATTGATATTGACTTTGTATTTTCATTTTACATTTTTTTAATAAAAAAGCCGCCCAATGTAAGAAGGGCCGGTATTCATGCAGGTTCAGAGAAATGGCCGTAAGAAGGACCTGTATTCATGCAGGGTCAGAGAAATGGCCGTATTCCTAGAGATATGATGTAGGCAATCTACCCTGATACAAACATTAGTGGCCAGAGGCTATCTAGAATTTAAATTCTATCGGTTCAACTTTTAATGTTTTAGCATTAAATCTATTATATTTTTAAAGTTATAAGTTGATATCTACTATTTTTGTAATATTAATAAATTTCTGCACATATATTTATACTCTGCATCGAAAGTTCTAGGTTCAATTGAATACTTCATTAGAATAACACCCATCCATGTCAACAGTTGATTTTACGTGTCGAACCCATGACCTATACATCACACGAAAATAACATTACCTTTAGGCCCTGTTTGGCCATACATTTTGGCAACATTTTTTCAATTTTTTTTTTGAAAATATTATTTGTTCATAGATTAATGATTTATTTTTGAAAATTTTCTGAAATTATTTTTAAGTTCCCAAAATCTAGTTTAGGGTAGACTTCGGATGAAACTTGTTCTCACACTCACAAAATATCAATTTTTTAAAAAATAGAATGCATGTCCAAATATAATTTCACTTCCAAAAATTATTTTTCAAAACCACTTCAAAAATTATTTTTTTCAAGTTTCAACTAAATCTATGTTCAAACGCTAGCTTAGTATATTTCAATAAGAGAAATATTTTTTTTTTGTTGACAAAGAGCTTAAGCTAGCGTTTGACCATAGATTCCCAAATTTATTTTGAAAAATCTGATTTTGATGAAATTTGGTTTGAAGATGAAAATGCATTTGACATATATTTTCAAAACATATTTTTCAAATTTATTTTGAAAAAAATATATGCATTATTAGAGATTTGTCCCAAAACCAACTATTAAGTTGGTTTTAAAATTTGGAAGTTGAGATTTTGCTTCCATATAAGCAAAATCTATAATGCCAAATAAAATCTAAATTTATTAATTCATGACCAAACGGGTCCTAAATAGTCTACTATATATAGGAGTATGTTGAAATCTTTATTAGGATTCTTTTCTTTGACATATCTACGAGAGAAAAGCAGTAGAAGTGGTCCACCTAAAAAAAGGGTCATTTTCAACTACCAGCTTACTTTCTGTGCCTCTTGTGATGTTCGGTAGAAGGAACACTATTCAAAAGTCTAGCAAATGTCAAAAGCAGAAAACTAAAACATTTGGCATTTATATTTCAGTTTTAGTATAACAGGATTACCTATTTTATGCCAACAATATACCCCATCCGTTTCATATTAAATAAGTTACTTTTCTTTTTAGTCTGTTCTAAAATAAATAATATATTTTTAAATTTGAAACTAATTCAACTTTAAACTCTTTATTTTATCTTTTTTGCCCTTAACGTGAAGCTTTTATAGCCACACAAATTACATAGCCCACGAACCTTTTACCCCTAAAGTTTTTAAGATTACAAATTACAAAAATCTTCTTCTTTTTTTCTTAAACTTCGTGTCGAGTCAAACTACGTCAAATAATATGAAACGGAGGGAGTAGGTAATAAATCAGTCAAATTAATATTTTAGACTCAGTATCCGATCAATTAGTATATGATTATACAAGATAAAACGGATTATCCGATCAATTAGTATATGGTAGTATTTATGGTAGTTACTGTCTGATATTATTGCATGCTATTTTATTTATGATTCTTATGTTTAGATAATTTTTTACGCTATTTCTGCTGGAGTTACTAATGCTCTTTTGTCTTTGTTTTTGTTTTTCATTTTCTTCACTGAGCCGAGGGTCGATTGGAAACAACCTCTCTGCCCTTTCGGATAGGGATAAGGCTCGTCTACATATTACCCTCCTCAGACCTACTTTGTAAGACTATACTGAGTAGCAATAGTTGTTGTTGTTATTGTTGTTGTAAGATAATATTAAATAAATAAAAACAAAAGAAGCATTCAAAGCGGAGAACGCGCAGGGGAAGTATTACGTGATTGCTCTAGTTTCAGCCGTAACCTTCTTAAAAGAAAATTAAAAAGAAAACATCATTCTTTTACTGGGTTGGGCGATCACATATCCACATATAATATTCATGCAGTGCAAAATGAGATGTAATATTGGAAAACTTTCATTTTTTATATACCATACTCTTAACTTTTTTATCAAAGTCTCTCACGAAATCAAATCTTGACTTGTGAGTGATTAAACCAAAAAAGTCAATACGCGCTATAATCTTTTTTTCTTGTAAGGCTAAAATCTTTAGGTTATAAACAAAGTTGTTAAATTAAGTAAAAAAGCTAGGTTCTAGCTTAAATGCGGTATTATTTTGTTTTTATGACGAAGGTACGCACGGGGTAAAATTGGTTAATGACAGCTGGGCGAATGACGGAGTGACACATGGAACTAAAGACAGATAGTGTGTGGGTCAGCAAATAGCTCCCACCAGATGCAAGCATGCAATCAGCGCTGAACGAATCCCAAAGACAGAGCAACCTGTAATAAAGATTCAAAGCATTGTCATCAGATAACATTCAATAGGCCGCTGTTATAAAGAATATATGTATTTTTAGCCAACTATTATGCAGCCATCAATAATGATTTTATTATCATTTAAGAGAAGTTTGATTTGAGGATTTTGTCTCCCTCAATCAAACTATAAATAGGATGATTAACATCTACTATAGAGATGACATATTCTGCACAGAAAAAGCGATAATCTACTTTCATACACTCACTTTTAGTTCTCGGAGATTGCTCACTCTTGCCATTGAAAATGCTAAGTTCTTAGTCAGGCTTGTAATCTTCCCTAATCTCATATAATAATCTTACTATTGTTCTTAGCTGTTTATTATTTTTGGGTTAATTTGTTTGCCTATAAACTACTCTATAAATTTAACTATACCATTTTGGGGGTAAAGTGTTTGGCGCCCACCGTAGGGCATAGACAGCTACATAGTTGCTTTGATCCATTGGTTTGTTACTACCGAGTTTTGATTCTTTTTTAGTAAAAGAAAATCAGGTATGGCAGCTAGTGATGTCAATAACGCTTAGAACGTTGGAGCACGCGATGAACGTAAATATGTGTTCAAGTGTGATAATTCAACCACGAAACTTGCAACGAAGGGGACGAAGCAACCCCGGCCTGCGAAGGACAATATCCTCGGCATGTAGGGGCACCGACTCTTGATGATGCGGAGGATGAGAACATTGTAGAAACAGTCAGAACCTTGAGAGAAAAAAAGCAATTATGGATTACCTCTCGAGGAAAGATCGGGTGATAGCGATTGAAGTAGATATTATCGGGTGCTTCCAATAATGCTAATGGAAGGGATCTGGTTCCCTCCGTGCACTAGCAAATCAGACGGCTCAAAGAACCAATAACAACACTCCAGGGGATGAGATCGATTTCGACGAGCTTGGAGGGACTGGTAGTGGATCTTGGAACACGAGCTTAAATGACCCTTTCAAAATCGAGCTCATGAGATTTATTTGAGAAATAAATGATAAAATGGATCATAACGCGGATGAATTTCATGCTCAGATAGATCAGATTCCGGTAGTGCCACCGGTGATAAAGGGACCAGATTCAAAGAAGTATATGTAGTTACCATTTAAGCCAAGTGCGGCACTAGAATTAATCCCAAAGAGATTTAAGATGCCAGATATACCAAAATATGACGGGACTTTGGATCCACAGGAGCATATCATGACCTACACAATGGAAGTAAAAGGAAACGACTTGGCCCAACATGATATCGAGTCGATTTTGTTGAAAAAGTTTGGCGAAACCTTTACAAAGGGTGCCCTAATGTGTTATTCTTTGAGCATTCAATCAATTCTTTTGAAATGCTTGCAGATTCGTTCATCAAAGATCATGCTGGAGCAAGAAAGGTCCATGCCAGAAAGGCAGATATATTTATAAGTTCGCAAGGAGAATCCGAGCTACGGCGAGAATTCGTGATCCGGTTCTAGAAAGAAAGGATGTTATTACAATTTGTTCCAGACGAGTGACGATGGAGGCATTTACAAAGGGTCTCAATCTTTTGAGTTCTGATGTCTCAAGGAAATTAAATGAGAGCTTCTTCGAGTTTCAGGCAACCACATGGGGAGATGTTCACAATCACTATGAATCGAAGATAAGGATAGAAGATGATCAACTTGGCTCCTCAACATCCTCTAAAGGACAAAATCGTGATCGAAATCAGAATAAATTCAAAAGTGATTTTGATCAGAGACCCTCTAGAGGTCATTTTCAACCTTACGAGAAGAGTTGATGGGCATGGTAATAAGGATTTCAGTCGTCAGACAAGTTCACTTATAGAAGGATGGACTGTGGTCGGAGTAGCAAATCATTATAGGAGAAAGAGGCACCAGGGTCCCGCGATTCATCGTCCCCCAAGCTATCTGATTACAACTTCAATATCAACCCAATATAATTGGGGTAGGCAATGAGGAATATTAAAGAAGCTCAATTTTCGAAGCCAATCCGTTTAGATCTAGGCAAAGGGATCCTAATATATGGTGTGAATTCCATGGGACTCACGGCCATAGGACTGGGGACTCCCTACATCTTCGTGAAGAGATGGAAATGATTATGGTAGAAACTGGGACAATGTGTAGCCGTCAAAGCCGGTAACAAGGCCATCTCAGATGGTAATCAACATGATCTTCGGAGGGGATGAGGTCAACAGGGTGACATTTTGGCAGTAAGGAAGATGAATATATCAGTGAATCATGGCAAGAGAATCCGAAAAGTGTTAAAAGATGACATCACCTTCACAGAGGAGGATACTGATGGACTTCTCTTGCCGCACAATAATTCTTTGGTAATTTCTCTCAATGTTTTACATTTCAAAATTAAGTGTATTTTGGTTAATCTAGGAAGTTTGTCCAACATCGTTCAATGGAAAGTTTTGGAGCAAGCAAAGTTAACCGGGAACATCATTCCGATAGTACAACTTTTAGCTGGCTTCAACCTACAAGTGTAACGATCCGAGGAGAAATTTTGCTGCTCACCCATGCCGAAGGCATAACAAAGACCACCATGTTCTAAGTGGTAGATGGCGACATGGGCTATAAAGTAATCCTCGGAAGATAGTGGATGCCTGAAATGAAAGTCGTGCCTTCAACCTACCATCAACTGTTAAAGTTTCCAACACCAGAAGGGATCAAGCAGATCAAAAGAGATCAACCGGCTGCAAGAGAGATGAATGCACTTACCATTTCTAGCAGCAAGAGTAAAAAGCCCAGCACATAGCAATTACAGGAACCGATGCCTTCTCCCATCCCAATTGAAGATGATAAAAGTGAGAAGTCATCATAATTATATCATATTACCAGGTAGCGTAGTCTTTTCAAACACCGAAGGAGACGAATGCGACCAAATCAACCGCAGAAGAGCTCGAACGAGTGGCTTTATTAGAAGATTTTTACAAAGGAAGTTCTATTTAAGGATGGGTTTGAGTCCCAAACTCAGGTTAATACTTATAGATTTTCTTAAATTTAACGTTGATTGCTTTGCTTGGTAGAATTCAGCTATGACATGTATTCTTTTGGAGATGGCAGTCCAAAAACCGAGTTTGGTAAGGCAGAAGAAAAGAATGATAGTAGAGGTCTGAATCAAGATTGTTAAAGAAGAGATAACCCAATTGTCGTTCGATTCGAGAGGTAGAAGTACCAGGAGTGGCTAGCTAACATAATAGTAGTTCCTTAAAAGAACAACAAAGTAGGAAAATGAAGTTTATATTGACGACGTGTTAGTTACATCTCTTAATGTAGGAGATCATCTGAAACATCTCCAAGAGACATTTGACACTCTGAGAAAGTACAACATGAAGCTCAACCCGCAGAAGTATGCCTTCGGGGTCTACTCCAGTAAATTCTTGGGGTTTCTGGTCTCACAAAGAGGGATCGAAGTAAATCCAACAAAATCAAAGTCGTCGAGGATATCTTGGACTAGCTAATAAGTGTGAAGGTATTATAGAGGTTGATCGGTAGGTTGGCAGCTCTAAGAAGATTCATCTCAAAGTCATCTAAGAAGTGTTACCACTTATTTCACTTTTAAAAAAGAAGAGTAACTTCGTTCTTACTCTCAAATGCCAACATGCACTAAACGACCTAAAAAGGTACATATCTAGCTCTCCTTTGTTGTCAAAACTGGTGAGTAATTGCTGATTTATGTAGCGCTCGCAGAAGTAACGATAAGTGCTATTTTGGTGTGGGAAGAAGAAGGCACGCAATTTCCCAGTTATTATGGTGGTAAAATACTATCAAGAGCAGAGACACAATATCTGCACCTAGAAAAGCTAGACTTAGCTTTCGTAGTTGCCTCTCGAAAGCTAAGGTCTTATTTTAAATGTCATCCAATAGTCATCGTGAATACCTTCCCTTAAAGAATATCCTTCATAAGCCCAAGTCATCATGTCGTTTAGCTAAATGGGTGGTGTAAGTTAGTGAATTCGATACTGAATACAAGCCCAGGAGTGCAATTAAGTCACAAGTTTTGACTGACTTCATGGCTGATTTCATCTTGAGAGTAATCCTTTAGCTGCTAAAGAAGTAGTGTTGGTATCGGGAGCATTATTGGGAGTTTGGACCTTGTTTACTGATGGAGGGTCTCGCGGTAGTTTTAATCACTCTTTCGGGGGAAACTGTCATGACCCCAAAACCAATCCGGACGTGACGGCGTCTATCATGGAACTAGGCTAGCCGACACATTCCCAAAATAGTTCAACATTTCATTAAAAATTAAATAACAACCTTTTTTAAATTGAAATTTCCAAAAAAGATATAAAGTTAAAAACCAAAATGCGAAAATAAAAGGCCGACCTCGGGTGTCACTAAGTCATGAGCAAATGCTACAACTGATATAAAATGTAACAAAACCAAAATAGTCCAAAAGTAGTCAACGTATACTAAAAGGAAGACAAAGAACGAGAAAGGCGATACTATGATCGCCAGGCAGCTACCTCGCTATCTCCACTGAAAATTCGCGACTATAATAATCAACAACCGCTACTGTGGCCTGAGATACCTAGATCTGCACATAAGGTGCAGCGGGTAACGTGATTATACTAACTCAGTAAGTAACAAGTCTAAACTGTGGACTGATAGGTAGTGACGAACTAAACCTCAGAAATTGTAACACTATTAAATTGTACAGTAAAGTAGGCATGCTGGCAATTCTATTATTCAACTCAATATTAAAGTAAATACCAATCTGAACAATGTGAAGTATAAAGCTCAACAAAACTTTACATGTCAATGCCAAAAATGCACAAAAATGCTCTGTATGCTCTTACTCTCAAGTTCTCAACCGCTTGGTACTGCATATGGCCTTGTGACCCAGCTAAATCCATCCCGAAACATATACAACACTGACTGCAAGTCAACCAGTACCGATGAAATAAAGGCCAGGAGAAATCCATCTCCAGGTGTGTGTATATATATGAACACACTCAACCATTCGGTACCACATATGGCCCAGGGAAATTCATCCTGAAACATACTTATCTAACTATAAGTCACTAAGTACCGAGGTAATGGAATTCCAACCCTCAGGAGAAATTAATCTCCAGATAACAATACTTCGAACAAATGCATGTCCAGGGAAATACATCCCTCAAATATCATTTGCGTTCACTAGGGGTGTATTACAGACTCTGGAGGAGCTCCTACAGCCAAAGCACTATTATAATCATCAACATAACTGCCGCGGCGTGCAACCCGATCCCATAACTGTCACTCATAATCAGGCTCTCGATCCCACTCAGTCATTACTCTCAAGTCTCTCATACACGAGCTCACAATTCCATGAAACTAGCCCGAAACAATGATATGAAGTGCCAAATAATAATAACTGAGACTGAGACATAATATGATATGCATGAACAAGACTAAGTACAGAATATCAATAAAACTTACGAGATGATAGCAAGAAACGACCACTCTAGTCTACACAGTATTGGCTTTAAGACTTAACATGATAATTAGGATGTTTATAGTTTATTTCCTTAATCATATAATCACAAGACGTATGTCAACAAGAAATAATCACCAAGCGGTGACATGGAATGAACGAGGCCACAATTCTCATGGTGCACGCTCACACGCCCTTCACTTGGCATATGCGTCTCCTCAATATAAATCACATAACACGTAGTTTGGGGTTTTGATCCCTCAAAAACCAAGTTTGGAAGCGTTACTTACCTCAAACGAGTTAAAATCCTACTCGGTGATGCCTTTGACCCTCAAATCAACCTCTGGACGCTCCCAATCTAGCTATAAATAATTCGATACAATCAACACGAGCTAACAAAATCAATCCCATAAGAAAATGCTAGGCCTAAGGCCAAAAGTTGAAAGTCAACTCAAAAAAGGACCCCGGGCCCACATCTCAAAATCCGACCACAGTCACAAAATCTGACAATTCACTCGCTTACAAGACTAACCATATTAGTTTTACTCAATTCTGACTTCAAATTGGCTTCCAAATCCCAAAAGTTCATTTTATGATGTTCCAAAAATTTTCCTCAAGTTTCACCCCAAAAAACTGATCAAAAGATCAAACCAATGATATATTCATCCCAAAAATTTGCCTCAAACTGAGCTCTCTAGGTCAAAACATGAAAATAAAACCATGAATCTCATATTTATAGTGCACCTCTCGGATCCAAATCTCGTTGACTGCCAAAAACTATCGCCGCCATGCTTGCCGCTCCGTTGCCCGTGGAATTTCCACCGCGGCCACGAATGCCTCCAGTTCCTACAGTCGCATCCCTCCTTCCGCTGTCTATGCCAGCCTTCACCACTTATCGCAATACTGCCACCACCACGATGTCCCTCTGCCAACCGCAAAATTCTATCGCGATCTGCACCCCCAACTGCAAAGACCAACATCAGCAACAGCAGTAGCTGGTTTCAACAAGTATACCCACATGATAACTACTTGAAACACACCTGAGGCCCTAGATGTCTCGCCCCCTTTTTTCCCCCGCGGAATCGGATTTATGATATTTTGGTATGGGACAACTCTTTCCTTTTGGAAAGAGGGTTTGCATTTTTGAAGAGTCACCACCTAACGATTTAAGGTGTATTAGGGCACCTATAGGGTTCATTTGTAACTACATTTGGTAACCAGAGACAGGGTAAGGGCTTAAAATTATCCTAAGGGGAAGGTGTTAGGCACCCCTCAGGATCCACTAGTATGGTTTTCGGCCAAACAGTGTTTGTGAATTTGTACCAATAGAAAATTAGACAAGTAGCACTCAAATAGTAGGGGATTATGTTTAAATACACAAGTGTAAGGAAAACAACTAAGGAAAAAGCTAGATTTTGAAAATGACTTACACTATAGGCATATTTGTAAATGTAAAAGGGGGTGTCCTAGGTTTTTTTATAATATGGATCACATCAATGCAAAACTCGGCATGACACTCCTCAAGAAGGGGATACACGTGGAAATAATGCACCAGTCATCATATCCATATCTACCATTTCCTGCCCCGTGAAGGTAATTAAAGCGGGGGTTGATCTCGACCTAATTGCATGCTGTTAACAGTCCATTCCTATCAGTCCTAGTGGAATTTAGGACTCTTATCCTATAAGAAGGGGGTTCTAGGAAGACCCTCAAGTTTAAAGGTAAAATACTAAGCGACATATAATAGATAAGTAGGACGTGCAATTAAGGGGAGTATGAAGGATAAAGGAAAGGCTTAGATATACCTCCACACATAGTACACATAAACATCATGACTTATACACATTAAGGTCTAAATTTAGATCATATGCATGCTATCTAAGTGATAACAGCCGAATCCGATTTATTACATGACTCAGAAAAGAAGTCTGAATCAAGCTTGACTACTGATTTTAACATGCTGACAAATAAATATTAATCACAAAGACAATTCTTCTTTTATTTCAAAGTTGATTACGTAAGGCTTGCCTAGGAGTGAAATAATATGCAACAGTTACCAGAATTATTTATTTTACCTAATGCATTCTATTCCAAATATTGCAAAGACATGCAGGGACTGTGGCCAGTTTCGCTTAAACAGGACAATCAAATATGAGACTGTTTTATGTCCTTTTTCATGCATGAGTAGTTTAACTAAGTGTGATTGAGTGAGTGTAAATGAGATCCTAAAATGGGGTATCTAATATGCACATATAAAAAATGCAGAATAATTGTAGAATTCCTAAATCATGATTTCATAATGCCAAAAGAGTTACATCATGATGTGCAGGAGCAACAATTTTATGTTGATGTTATTATTTAACCTAAATCATGATTTCTAGGTGGTAAAATGATGCCAAATGAGATGTTGAAATAGTAAACGTAAGAACATGGTATCAACTGCATGACATGCTTTGAATGGGTGAATCTTACACATATATTCTAATGCACATATAGGAAATGTAAACCTAAGACATGGTTTCTACTCTGCAATTAGGAATATAAACCTACTAACATGTTTTCTACCCTTAACAACTATAGCATGCATATTTACCCCATCCCTTTTCAACAGACAACCCCAATACTTGTTTACAACAGATTATTACAAACCGATACTGAAATGAATTACATAAGCAGATAAGAAAAAGTTACACAATAGAGACCCTGAAAATAGGCTCAGAACTTCAACACCTGATTAGGACTTCCTACCTGAATTATGTAATAAATCACCTCAAGTTCCAAGATTGTTCCATTTCCCTTCTCATATCTGGGTGTGTCAGAGTTCCCTAAGGATCTCAAGGGATCCCGGACAGTGCTCACACTCATATTTCATAGCCAATACAGAGTAAGTGTAGTTTGGAAAGGCCAACTTTTGTGAGTCCAAGTTCAGAGGGAGCTCAAGGGTCCCAAGGCAAGGCTCACATAAAAGAGTCAGAACTTATTGTCTAAGAGTATATGTGAGAGTGCTTGACATAGATTTAAAAGAGTTGAGATGGAAACATTTTTGACAATGATTAGTTTGAAATAAGATTTTGGAAAGCAATATAAGAATTTGCCTTTGTGAAAACCAATTTGAAAGAGAAAAGAAACAGGACCATCAGCAACTCAAAACCAAATAAACATACATAGTTCAAACACAAACAGGGAAAGGATCAAGTGGACAAGTAGTTCATATGTGAAAGCATATTTGCACACAGGTTAACACCAAAAAAGTACTACAGAACTTAAATATTCATAGCAATAGTCTATCAGAAAGTATTCATGCCAGGAGCTTAACAACATTAGATTTAAGAGATATTAAACAGAGTTACACATTAGGTTTAGGGGGAATGGTTCAGGATCACATAGTAACTAGGTGGCATGCTTGTAATGTATTGGGGGTAAGGGGTAGGGTAGAATAGTAGTAGAAAATATAATAAGCAGTAGATATGCTGAATTATAGGGAAGGGGTAATCACATGGCAAAATAGGCTTGCTAATTGCAAGAGAGACAACAAAACCACAAGTAGAAGCACAAGAGAAACAAAAGGAAGCGCAATACAAATAGAAACATATTGTTTTGGATGTTACAAGTTAAACTGAAATCATACCAGTAAAAATGAGAGAATAAGTGCAGAGTGAGGAGTGAAGAATAGTACAATAAAGGGAAAGTAGAGGAGTAGTGTGTACAGCAGTAGAACAATAAAGCAGTAGAGCAATGTAATCACTCAATTTTGGCTTGCAGTCGACTGAGTATCAAGTAAGAGAGTGAGTATATATGTAAGTGAGTGTTCAGAAAAGTATAATTGTTCGTGTGTTAAGACTGTAGAAAAGAGTCCTTTATATAGTAGTTTGAAAACTAGTTAAAATAAGGCAAGAATCAATTCTTCAATAAATATGGAACTCAATACAAAAAAATGGTTAGAATCTCCCGTTAATTAAGGGCGTCGTTGTGAATGATAAAGAGCACGTGACAAGTATGGAAAGAAATCATACACGGTTGGAGTATAACAAATAAGGAAAGATTTTAAAATAGTACTAGTATAGAGCAGGTAATGAAGTCTAGGTTCAGAAAGTTTTTAAACTAAGGAAACAATTAGTAAGAATTAAGTAGCAACACAAACAAGGCAAGGGAAAATTAGTTAAGTCAATCAACTAATCAAATTAAGTGGAAAGGTAGGAGTAAGGGGTTCCAAAGGAAAATGTTCAAATCACACCAAGTAATAAGAAATTCATAATCAATCAAAGAGAAACTCATGAAAAAGATTCAGCATGTTTAACATATAAATAAAGTAGGACATGGTAGTCAAGAATTGGCACAAAACTTCAGCAAAACATGAAGATCAAACTATACTAAATCAATGAGAAAGATGCAAGTCTTGATACCAACAGTCAAGATGAACACAAACACATAGAACTGGTGTAAGTCTAGGTTGAGAAACTTAGTAGAAGCATATCATGGCAAGGCAGTCACAAGAACTCAAAAGAAACATGAGAAATAGTAAGTCATGCTAATATACAGAAACCAAATGAAGAACCCTAAAAATTAGGGTTTTTGACATAGTCTAGTTAGGGTCAAGGAAGAACTTAACAAAATTAATCAAAACTATAGACACAGAGGAGTAAGCACTTAAAATCGGAGAGTGTTTCGAAGAAAAGGATTTTCAGAAACCCTAGTTTAGGAAGATGACAAGCCACTCGAAAATTAGGAGATTTTTCATAAAAACAAGTAAAAATATTCGATCCTTCTCAGAACTATATAGATCTAAGAAGTTTAAGAGACGAAATTAGGGTTTTCAACAGAATAACTCAAATAGAGAAGAAATCTTAAACAATAATTTTAAACATAAAGATCGCAGATTAATACAATTATTAGAAGAAAGAAGCGTTTTTGAAAAGGTGTTCAAGGACCCTAGTTCGAAGATGAAGAGTTACTTTAGAAAAATCGGAAAAACCTTTGAGGAAAATAATAAAAGCTTATAATATACGCATGTCTAAGATAGATCTAAAGGAAATCAGAAAACCTTAAGAGTTAGGTTTTCAGAAAACCTAGAGATGATGAGAAAACCTTGAAGTGTTACCGATTTTTGCCGGAAAAGTCATAGATCTTGCTCTAACGGTCTGGGGTTGCTAAAAAATGGAATGAAGGACCATAGGTAGGAGTTGAAAAGTTTTGGTTTCACCTAAGGACCATAGGGTAGTGTCAAACCGGCGCTGGGTCAAGCAGAGGTGAGGAGATGATGAGAGGCCATGGTTTCCGGTGAGGGAAGTGGCCGAAGAAGGTGGACAGGGTCCATCGGAGAGGAGGGGTCAGGAGAAAGTTCTAGAGAGAACTAGAGATAGAGAGAGGATTCAGAGGCGGTGCAAATGAGAGAATGAGATAGAGTTTGGGGGTCGTTGGATTACAAAAGAAAAGAGATAATGTGGACCGATGATCTTAGAGATCAACGGTCACGATTAGAAGAGGTTCTGAGTCGGGGCGGGTTAGATAGAAAATTAGGCTGGGTTTTAAGGATTTGGGTTGAATTAATTAGGCTATAATTAAAATAAAAATGGCTAATTATTAAATACCCATCAGAATAAGATATATAATTAACAAAAATAGCTAATAATTAGATAAAATGAAATTAAAGCTAAATTGGTAAAAATAAGGTAATTAACTAATATTTAAAATATAAAACTACCGATTATTGAATTAAAATAACATAAAAAGCACAATTAGGCTAAAGATGAAAATTTATTTTAATTATAGCCAAACAGTGCCAAGTTAGCTAATTTATGAAATAACTAAATCCTAATAGGATTAAAAATGATTATAGAGCTGAGAAATACTTTGAAATTACTTGTAATATAATTTATGAATAATTAGGATATAAAGTACTGAATAAATTAGAAAACAAATTGATAATAATATGAAAAATTATGAAAAAAATACCAATTATTACAAAAAGTGATTTAGAAGATAGATATGCAAATTTAAATATAGTTTGAGGAAAAATTGGGTATCAACACTAGGGACCTCAACCAAAAATACCAACTAGTCACATACTACAATTCAAACTTATTCAAACTTTCGGTACACTCTAACCAACATCAACATAACAAATCACCCATGGATTCAAGCTTAACAACTTCTAAACTTCCGAATTCCGCAAATGATGTCGAAATCTGTCAAGCCTCATTTGAATGACCTGAAACATTGCAAAGACGTCGCAAATGACACTACAGGTCTACTCTAATTTCTATAATTCATTCCGACCCCAATATCAAAATTTTCACTGCTGACCAAGAAATGCAAAATTTCTAATTTCGCCAATTCAAGCCTAAATCTACCACATACCTTCAAATTACATTCTGAACACACTCCTAAGTGCAAAATCACCTAATGAAGCTAACTGAACCGTTAGAATTCTCATACGAGATCATGTACTTATAAGTCAACATCTTGTTGGCTTTTCCAACCTAACTTCAAAATAGGAGACTAAGTGTCTCATTCCACTCCAAAATCACTCCAGACCCAAACCAAGCAATGTGATACGATGAACTACAGTTGATGAATATATAAAGAAGCAAAAATAGGGGAAACAAGGTTATATCTCATGAAACAATTGGCCGGACCATTATAAAAACCCTAAAAAATACCATTAGAATTGTACCATTAAATAACAATGAAACCGAGTAGGAGGCTTTTATTGTAGGACTTGAACTAGCTCGGAGTTTAGGGTTTGAGGTCATCGTGATAAAATGCGACTCCCTGTTGGTCGTAAACCAAGTGCATGGAATTTTTAACACAAATGAGGAGTGCATGCAACAGTACTTGAACAAGGTTCAAGCATTACTTTCACGATTCAAAGAATGATCAATCGTCTAAATTCCAAGGAAGGAAAATATGGAGGCAAACACGTTGGGTAATTTGGGTTCATCTACAAATATGAAAGGATCTTTTCCGGTACGGTCTTCTAATTGCTTCATTTGCTATTGGATGTGGATGACTACTATGAAGTTAATTCAACTAACTTAATCAAGGTATTACGGGCCAATTTATCTTGTTACTATCTTGTTGATGGACAGTTATACATGAGGTCATTCCAAGGACCATTGGCTAAGTGTCTTGGGACCTCGGAGGATGACTAAGTGATGAGAGAAGTCCATGAAGGGGTTTGAGGAAACCACTTCGGTGTAGACTCGTTGGTTCTCAAGTTAGTCTGAGCTGGCTACTTTTTTCCCCAGATATAACAGGACACAAAGACATTCATACAAAGATGCAATAAATGTCAATGACATGCACATTAATGCATCAACTAGAGGAACTTTTGTATTTTCTGGTGTCACTATGGTCGTTCATGTAATAGGGGATGGACATAGTCGGTCCCTTACCACAAGGGCCCCATAAGGTAAGATTTCTTTTAGTGTTAACTGATTATTTTACTATATAGGTTGAAGCAAGTACTTACCAAAAGACCGGAGAATGAGAAGTGTCTAATTTCATATGGGGCTACATCATCTGCCAATTTGGGATACTCGTCCACTCCCAATCCACACTCAACAATGACTAGAAGAGATCATTGGAAGAATAGTATCCAACAACAATTTGGGGTCGATTTCAAGGAGCAAAGAATGTGTAGTGTTCACTTGCTGCGTATAGAAGAAATAGCTTAAATACACTCCCAAACAAGTTGGTGTTTCAAATTATTTCTATGAACTACACTATTAATGATTAACTAGAGAAATGAAACTAGGAATTGACTGAATGTTTTTGGTAGTTTCAAATAGGTAAAATGCCTAGGGATGTAATCTTCGCCTAGGTGTTAGCGTAATAGGTTAATCACGTTAGGGGATTTTTTATTGATTGGTTGTATTATAGATCTCAACTCTAAGTTACCCATTCAATACCTTTCGATCATAGAGTGATTTGCCCAATTTGGATTTCTCAAGCTCAAATGAGTATCAAACCAAATAGTCGATATGAGCTCAAGTCAGGTTTTCCCTATCTCAAGTTCAAATCCTTTAATTAGGCTAAACTTGTCCAATTTCTTGTTAGCCAAGTTTTCCTAGACTAAGTCTCTTTTTCTCATGTAAAGACCAAGTCAAAAAGATATGAACCAATATTTTCAACCATTAATTCTAAAATTAAATCATGAACAAGGATATATAACAAATACCCAATCATAAACAAGCATTAGATTATTTGCCCATAAGGTTTATATACTAGGGTTGGATCACAATCCTAGTAAATGTCTAGCTACTCATAGTAGAAGTTGAGGAAGATAAAGAAGAAACACTAATTAAAGCTATAATATAAAACTAAAAATATATACTATGGTGTTTTTATCCCCAATCATGAATTAACCAAAATGGTAAACTACAAAGGTTGCAGTTAAAAAAGCTTCAAAACTTGACCCTAAAAAGTTATTCTCGTCTAGTTATAGTAGCTCAAAATTCACTAACAAAAGTACCCTTCAATAAGTTTTATGGCTGCACAATTCCATATAGAGGATGTACTTTTCTTGAGTCCGTAGGTAGAGGGATTCTGCAGCCGCACAATTTAAAATGCGGTTGCACTTCAGCTTCTGCAGCCGTACAATTTCTTTGTACAGTTCGCACTTCTGGCAATGATTCAGTCTTAGCCGTTTAGCACACTCCCTGAACTTTTTGAATTCTTGTCAGTGCGACCATGTTTTGTGTCCGCTCTTATCTTCAATCAACTTCTAAACTGTAACACCAGATATGTGACCGCAGAGAGAATTCTATCGTTTACGTTTTCTTGCGGAAGCACAAATGCTTCTATGGAGCTCACTTTTGGTTTGTAACATCTCTTCTTGACTTATTAGTTGGAACACTCCTTTTTAATTTAGATTTCTTCATTTGAATCCAAATCTCCAACATTCATGCAATTTGCACACTTTCATTAGGTTAGGGAACATAAATCAACATATTCGGACTAAAGATAAAGATAAAGTATAAGTGGTCAAAATCCACGCTTATCAACTTTCCCAAACTTAAGTCTTTGTTTGTCCTCAAGCAAATAGATTAGTTCCCACCTTGAGTGGTTATTACAGCGACTCAATGGTGTGTCATTCATACATGGGACCAACAATTACTCATACTATCATGCATTATCAACAAGGTGACAAATCACATATCATGCACATATAGTTCTAATGTGATATTTGAGCTTCAAGAATTGACTTTGCTCATCAAGGACTCTTGTTCTATCATGTACATCATGGTGGACTCCAAAATCTTCCTCCCATTCCATTTTCCAAGCTCACTTCAAAAGTTAGCTCTCGATCTTAAGATCCGTGAAAGGTTCACTCTTCTCTCAAAAAAAAAGCATGTCACAAGTACGACAAGCATCATAGGCTCGCTCCTCATGTAGATCACCACTAATGTAGGATCACTCGGTTCAAACTTAAGTAGGACTTCTTTCAGGTTGTAATGAAGGCTTTTGGATTAGGGTAGGATACCATTTGGGTAAGTGGTTATACCTTCGTTAAGCACTCCACATTTTTATTTTTTTGGCTCACATTTACAAATTCTTAGAGGCATTCTGTTTATTTCTTGGGGGTAAAGAGAATTGACAACATTCTTTCTTATTCATTTCATTCTTTTTATCCCTCGATGCTCATGTTAAGGATAATTACCCCTTCTTGATTCTGTTAACCCTTCTTTTTATCTTCTTTCTTGCATTCCTCTTTTCATTATTTTTCTTTTCTCGCCTTCTCTTTTAATAGAGATAATTTCTTTTCTTTTTTTGGTTCCTTGATACCTTTTTCAAATTCCCCCCCCCCCCCCAACTTATGCTTTAAGTCACTTATTCCACACAAGAGTGTTAAGGAATGTCCAAGTTCCAAGATAGGATCAAGACAAAATAGATAAAACTTATATCATGGTTATCAAATAAGAGAGGTTAGAGGCTCAATGGGGGTTGGCTAGGGATAACGACATTGGTTGGAAATAAAAAGCTTAAACGGACCAAGGAAAGCCTACAATCATTTCCCGAACCAAGCAAGACTTAGGAGTTTGTCTTGAAGCACATTCAGGGCAAGTTCTACACCATTTGCATGGGTACTTGGACTAGAAAAAAATAACCTCACCCCATACGTAACTAGACTGTAAAAGGGGATAGAGTCGAGATCCAACAACAACCACAATCAAATCATAAGCACGTAGTTAAGTGTGTTGGTATCAAATGACGCATGAATAACTCTTTTTTAGAATGACTTTATTAGGCCATTTATTCATTACACTACCATTATTTTTACCTATAAACAAAAACGAACCCATTCCCTTAAGAAGGTTATCACGCTATCCATCATTGGGATGAGTCACCCAGTTCACACAAAATTACCTTTGGAAAGAATCATTTCATTAAGAAATCAAAGGCTTATTATCCATACTACTATGAGAAACACAAAAATAAACTACTAAAATAAAAAGAAGCTACTTAGTTACTGTATGATATTATTGCATGCTATTTTATTTATATTTCTTATGTTTAGATAATTATTTGCGCTATTTCTGCTGGAGTTACTAGTGCTCTTTTGTTTTTGTTTTTGTTTTGTTTATCCTTTCCTTCACTGAGCCGAGGGTCGATTGGAAACAGCCTCCCTTCCCTTTCGGGTAGGGGTAAGGCTCGTCTACATATTACCCTCCCCAGACCCCACTTTGTGGGACTATACTGGGTAGTTGTTGTTGTAGATAAACTACAACTAAGAACAAAAACAAAATCATCTAATTACTGCATTCTGAATATATCCAAACATATCAATAAAATAAACTCCACCCCTCCCCCTGAATAAAAGTAAGCATTGTCCTAATGCTTAACAAAATACCAGCGAAAAGAGAGAGAGGGCAAAGAAATCCCTAAACATCCTTGGACATCTCAGTGTCCCCGGCAACATCATCTCCCGTTGGGTCAGCCAACTGTATCTCATCATCAACATATTTGGGAGTGGCTAGAATGGCAAACATTGCGTACTGTCTCACCAGTGTCAGCGGCAAGGCATGGCTCACTAGACTGGCCAGCTGGAGCAACTGGTGCATATGGTGTAGATGGATATGGGGCGGACTAGTCTGGGTCAAGTAACATATTATATGGCAAGTCCCCATCTGTCACAAGTCAGGTCACCTCCTTCCTAAGCTTATCAAATGATTTTTTAATTGCCTGGAACTGTATTATCTTCTTCACTTCCTTGGACAACTTCTCAATAACCGACATGTGATGTACGAGAGTCTCAATGATCATCTTCTGGTTGTCTAGAATCTTCTTCAACTTCTCATCAAGATCAGTAGAGACTTGTGGTGCGTGTGTAGAGGACTGTGCTGCAGTACTTGATATCTCAAACAGCTTTGAAGTAGCTATCTGTATCCAGTTTTTGAGACACACCAATGTTAAGGAGGCTTACAGAGCAGATAATGGAGTTGTCGGCATGGGCACGTGCCTTGGAGCTATAGTAGGGGCTGCTCTAGGGCTTTGGTAAGACTTAAAGATAGTGGTGGAGTCATAGTAGCAGCACTAGAATAGGGCTCAGTAGAGATAGATGGAATGTCAGCTGTCTCAGCAAAAACCATTGCCGGCTCATCAGACTGGGCTATGGTGGTAGAAGGCTGAGCTTTTTTCTTTGGGCTGGTTGAATCTAGCAATGATTACATTTCAAACGGCTTCTTTGGCTTCACCTTTGTATTATATGATATCGACTCTACCTTTGCATCAATTAGGAACTCTGTAATAATGTTGGGATAAGGGTAGGAAGTGTTAGTCTGCTGTGCTACCAATAAAATTGGGTATCTAGCCATGATATAAGCCATTAAAACAACTCGTGGAATAGGTAGATGGATCTCATTCTGGCATGGATCAAGTCTGCTGCACATAAAAATCTGTCATCCCTCCGCCTCAAAGCTCAAAGTGTTCCGCTGAATGGGAGCCCCGGTAGTTATACATAGTGGTGATGGCCCTATTGGGTTTAAGATCTTCTCTATCCATGGTTTTACTTTTTCTTTCATAGAACACTTCTCTAGATACTCCTTCAAATCCAAGTCCTCAAACCCCATGTACACATTTAGTGTGTGCTGATTAAACCTCACCTTGAGATTACGTACTTTTGCCACCTTCATCCCCTTCTTCATTTGGAAAATGTTAGCGTAGATCTCTCAGATGCGGTAATCCTAGGCTTCTTCAACCCTCTCAGTGAACCACATCCAACCTTTTCTTGCTCTAAACTGTCTCAACACTTCCCGGTTGTATTTGTCAAAATCCTTCAGCAGAAATTGTCACTCAAGTGTAAAGGATCTAGTTGGACAACATATACGGAGGTTAGTCAAAGCATCTATGCTAACAAATATATCCTCACATATCTCCTTCTTTTCGATCTCTCCACACTAGTGGATGTATCCCTTTCCTCTCTACCATCATCAGGGATAGCCTATACAGTCTGCGCATCTGTGTCTGGGAAAGTTGCTGGCTCAAAGGTCTAGCTAGCACTTTCCGAACCCTCGAAGGTATTGTAAGATGAAGATGCCTCATCCGTGAACTGAAATCTCCCTTGTGTCCTAGACTAAGTGATTGTTTGCTCCTCCGAAATAGAGGTGGAGTTGCCCTCAGAAGCTTCCCTAGATAGGATATAGAAGCTACAGTCAGGAGGTTCGCACCCCTCCCTTTGCCTATTGTGGCCTTTTTCTGATAGTTTTGGACTGGTCAATGGGAAAGGTACCTCTACGTTGACCCCTAGAAGATTCACCTTTTCTTTTTATAGTTTCGCCGCGGCCGTGCGATGGAACCATTGTTTGTATCAAAGAAAAAAAGGATAGTTAGTTGTAATCCATTACTCAACACATTCAAGGCTTATGTAGGAAAGGGGGAACATTGTAGACACAGTGAGGTTACAATAAAAACAACATGTTGTTGGAATTGGGATCAAAGGTCTGCATATTTTTATGTGTGGTTGTAGATTGAAAATATGGACCACGCAATTTTAAGTGCGGCCACACTTCTGCAAAAAATATCAGAGGCCCAAAAGAATCCTGTCTGAAGACAGTAGGGATGGTGTTTTGTAGCCGAAGAATACATTTTGGGTCTGCATATTTTTTAGTGCGGCCTCTCTAAGATTTCTGCAGTTCACACAATTGAATTTCAACTGCAAAAGCACTTGCCTTCATCAGGCTGTCCACAACACCAAAAATGCGATCCACACAAATTTAAGATGCAGCCACTCATTTCAAAGATTATGAATATGCTATTTTTCTACTTGAATTTTAAAATTACTTGTTCAAATTGTCCTGGCAACATGGTATAAATATGAAATCTCACTAACCTAACCCATTAGAGCATGTATTATCAACTACCCAGTTCATATCTACCCCAGATGGAACATAGATGAGCTCTCATGATAGATGGCCTAAAAAGAAACTTAAATTTCAAAAAATTAAACTAACACAAAAATTTAACATCAAATGAAGCATACCAGATTGAGTGAATGCACTAGGTGCATAAGCACAAGTAGGTGCGTGTATTTGGATAGTAAAAATATTTTAGAAACATGCAAAGTAACAATGTTTGTCAGGAGAGTGAAAAGTGAAGAATGACTCAAAACTTCTATTCATATTAAGAGCCGTAAGAGGGAAAAAGGGGTTGATTGTGGCCGTAGATTTCCATGTGCAGTCCGCACTATATCACTTAGGTTGGCCTTTTCTGATCTTAGTGTGGGGTCCGCACATTTTTTAGTGTAGCCACAATTTCCACTTGTGGTTGCAGATTAGCCTCGCACTGACAGGCTCAAACTTCAGAGAATTGACATTTTTACACATTGGCAAACTTATAACTATGCGGTCTGCATGTGAAATGTGTGGCCGCCAATATTCTTCTGTTGTGGCACATAGAATTGTGTGGTCTGCAAATCCTTCAACACCTAGCCATTTGTTAGTTCACCCTTCTTGAAAGTCACTCTCAACCCTATAGCACATTTCAAATCAAGTTAGAACATAAAGAAAATCTAACTACAAAATAAAAAGGAAAAGGACATAGGTTGCCTCCTAAGAAGAACCTGATTTAAAGTCGTGGCACGATGCAAAGTACCCTCAAGTGAAGTAAATCACTGCCACCATGTGGATATTCCCAACCTTGACCAAATAGTTCTTCAACCGATGGCCGTTGACTCGGAATACTTTATTATTTTTGTTCTTCAAGTCTAATGCACCAAAAGGTGTCACACCAACAATTTCCAATAGACTACTCTACTTGGTTTTAGTTTCTCAGAAAACATTCTCAACCTTGAATTAAACAACAATACAAGATCGTCCACCTTGAACTCTTTGTTCCAAATGTATTTGTCATGAAAATATTTCATCTTTTCTTTGTACAAGGATGAACTAGCATATTCATGTACCATATCTCATCTAATTCATTCAATTGTGTAACCCGCAAGTTAGAGGCTACATCCCAATCAAGATTCAATTTCGTTTGCTCTAGTTCCACCGGAAGATGACCACCTTTCCGAACACCAATCGGTATGGAGACATTTCGATATAAGTGTTTTATAAGCCGTATGATAAGCCCATAGCACATCATCAATCTTAATGGACCAATCCGTCCGATTAGGATTCACCATTTTAAACAAGATACTCTTTATCGCACGGTTGGAGACTTTTACTTGCACACTGGCTCGTGGATGATAAGGAGTTGTGATCTTGTGAGTAACACCAGAATTCCTAAGTAAAGCATCAAAATCTTTGTTGCATAAGTGTGATTCCTCGTGGCTTATACTTGCATGTGGAGTACCAAATCTTGTAAAAATATTCGTCTTCAAGAAAGCCACTACACTTCTCGCCTCATTATTGGGTAAAGTACCGGCCTCAACCCATTTGGACACATAATCCACCGCGATCAAGATGTAGGTATTTCAACAAGAGCTCACAAAAGTGCCTGTGAAGTCAATGTCCAAAACATTAAAAATATCAATCTCCAAGATGGTTTTGAGGGGCATTTTTCGTTGAGATTCCACCGGCCCATTAGAATTCATCATTTCTTTTCAACAAATTAATAGCATCCTTGTAAAGAGTAGGCCAATAGAAATCACAACTAAGCACTTTGGCCGTCGTTCTTTCTCCATCATGATGACCGCCATATGGCGAAGAATAATAAGACCTAAGAATATCACTTTGCTCTTCTATCGGCGCACACCTCCTAAGCACCCTATCCGTACATATTCTGAAAAGGAATGGTTCATCCCAATAATAATCTTGACAATTTATTTTGAGCTTCTTCCTTTGGTTTGAAGAGAACTCACCCGGAATGATTCCACCCACAAGAAAATTTACCAAACCCGCAAACCATGGAACCTCTTTCATTGAAATTGCTAAAAGTTTATCATCGGGAAAGAAGTCATTAATTTCAAGGCCATTATGCAGCCTCCCCTCCTCCTCCAAACGATACAAGTGTTCCACTACTTGGTTTGCAATACCATTCTTATCTTGGATGTCAATATCAAATTCTTGCAACAAGAGCGCCCATCACATCAACAAGCTTTGAAATCCTTTTTGCTAATAAGATAACAAAGCATCGCATGGTCTGTGTGGACAATAACTTTGGCACCCATTAAGTATGGGTGAAACTTCTCAATTGCAAACACAATATCAATGAGCTATTTCTCTGTAACGGTATAATTGACTTGGGAGATATTCATAGTCTTACTAGCATAGTATACTGGATGAAAACTCTTGTTGATATAGTTCCCTAAAATAACCTTAACCGCTACGTCACTTGCATCATGCATGAGTTCAAAAGGCACACTCTAATTTTGAGCGGTAATAATAGGAGTAGTTTTAAACTTGAGCTTCAACAATTCAAAAGCCCTCATGCAATCATCATTAAAATTGAACTTCGTATCCTTCTCTAGGAGCTCGCATAATGGGTTCACCACTTTAGAGAAATCTTTGTTAAAGCGCTGATAATAAACCCCACATAGCCTAGAAAACTCCCGCACACTCTACACCGACGTTGGGGGTAGAAGCTTAGTAATCACCTCAATATTTTCCTTGTCAATTTCAATACCATTTCTTGAGATTTTATGGACAAGGGCAATACCTTCATCAACCATGAAATGACATTTCTCCCAATGAGTACCTAGTTGGTTTCATATCTTGCCAACACTTTATCCAAATTTGCATAAAAATCATCAAAAGAATCCCCAAACACCAAGAAGTCATCAATGAAAATTTCAAGGTAGTCCTTTACCATGTCTGTGAAAATAACAACAAACACCATTGAAAAGTCACAGGTGCATTGCACAAACCACATGACATCCTCTTGAAATAAAAATTACTATAGGGACATATAAAGGTTGTTTTATCTTGATCTTCTGGAGCAATGAGAATTTGGTTGTAGCCCAAGTACCCATAAAGAAGAAATAGAAAGCATGTCCGGCCAATCTATCGAGCATTTGATATGATAAAGTAAGTGGAAAGTGATCTTTCCTTATTACTTTGTTAAGCTTGCGATAATCAATATAAACCATCAATTTTTCAATGTTCCTGTAGGAATTAATTCATTCTTATCATTGGTGATTACCGTCATGCTCCCCTTTTTGGGACACATTAAATCAGAGAGGTCTATGAACTATCGGAAATGGGGTAGACAACCACGACATCCAATTATTTGATAATCTCCTTCTTGACAATATCTTGCATAGCCTCATTGAGTCTTCTTTGATGTTCAATGGATGGCTTAGCACCATCCTCCAACTTGATCTTATGCATGCAAAAGGTGAGTTTTATACCCCGAATATCCGCAAAGGTCCACCCAATAGCATTCCTCCTCTTTTGTAACGTCACCAATGTGGAATCAACCTGCACACTAGTCAAACAAGAGGAAAGAATAATCGGTAAAGTAGAACAAGAGCCAAGAAATTCATACCAAAGGTATCGGGGCAATGGCTTCAACTCCAAAGTAGGTGGATCTTCAATAGAAGGCTATTTAAGAGGAGTCTTCCTACTTTTAAGATCCAAAGATAATTTCTGGGGTGGTCAGTTGTACGACCCCATTCCTTGCAAACAGTTCACACATTCTATGAAACTATCCATCTCGTAATCATCAAAATTGAGCAAAACTGCCTCAAACATATCACAAACATTGATAGTAGCACTTGTACCATCAATAATAATATTGATCACCAAGTCCAAAAAAGAACACACTTCGTCACTTTTTGGTTCCCGCATGGGCTTACACACATGGAATACCACATTTTCATTACCAACCCGGAAAGTGAGTTCTCCGACTTCTACATCACAAAGAGCCTTACCTGTATCAAGAAAATGTCTCACAAGAATTATCGACACTTCATAATCAGCTTTACAATCTAGATTGACAAAGTTCTTAGAAAGAATAAATTTATCAACCCAGACCAAAAATATCTTCAATCACACCCAATAGCCTTTTCATGGTACAATCAACCATTTGCAATCTCATTGAAGTGGGTCTTCGTTGCCCAATCCCCAAAATTTTGAAAATCGAATAGGCCATAAAATTTATACTTGCCCCAAGATCACAATAAGCTTTAGCAAACTCAGCACTTCTAAATATACAAGGAATCATGAAAGCATCGGGATCCTTCAACTTAGGAGCCATTGAATGAACAATCACACTCACTTGATGAGTAACTTTGATAGTCTCAAAATTCATTGACTGCTTCTTTGCCACGAGATCTTTCCTAAACTTTGCATAACTGGCATTTTTCCAAAGCTTATACCAATGACAAATTGATTAAGATACTTTCCATAATTTGAATGAACTTCTTGAATTGATTCTCACCATTTTTCTTGGAAAGTCTTTGAGAATATGAAGGTTGAGGGCTTTGGCGATGGTGCCTTTGCCTTTTACACTACCGGTTCCGATATGTCAATGATGTGTTCCTTAGGTGAGTTCACCTCCTCTTGAGACTCTTCCAAACTTTCATCAATATCAATTTAAACCTCCTCATTTGCTTGAACCACGTTGTTTGGGATATCTTCTTCTTGCATTACTTGGTCATCATCAACAAGTCGAATTTCACTTGTGCATTCCCCCTTGTCCACTTCTTATGATCACCGCCATAGCATTTTCCGTGTTGTTACCACCCGTTGGGTTCACCGCCGTATCACTTGGTGGTACACATTTAGGACGAGAATTTAGAGCTTGAGAGATTTGCCTCATTTGAACTTCTAGATTTCATATTGTGTGTTGTGTGAGGCAAGTTGGGTATCCTAATCAACATTCTTTTCCATCATCTGCTCGAATATATTCTCGATACGTCCTATTTCATTGTTTGAAGAACATGAACCATGGGAATGCTAAGAAGCTGGGATGCTCGGTTATTGATACATTAGGGGCCTTTGAAAATCCGACCCCTAGTTGCCTTGCTTGTTTTTCCAACCACCTTGGTTGTTTCCTCACCAATTTCCTTGGTTTTTTCCATTCCAATTTCCTTGATTATTGTTATTCCAATTCCCTATGTTATTAGGACTCTAATTTCCATGATTTGTTTGTGGTTGTCATTGTTGTTGGTTTGGGCCTTGGAAGTTGTTTCTTTGCCCTTGAAAATTGTTCACATATTGCACTTCTTCCTTTTGCTCCTTATAAGAATCATCTTGATCAAAATCGTCATCATCTTGCACATAGCTCTCCGCTCGGGTTTGCATTTGTGGACCCTTAGTCCTCTTCTTGTTCACCACAACATTCACTCCCTACACAGTATGAACTTTCTTAGGGGCTTGCACATGATTTAGTTGGGCATTTTCTAGTTGAGTCATGGTAGTGGTCAATTCAGTAATGGCTTGTCCATGATCTTGCAATTCTTTATGAAGGTGGATCATATTCGAATCACCTTGTGGAAATTGGCCGGCGATTGCTAAGCTGATGATGTCTCTACCATCTAGGATGTCACACGCCTCTGCGTATAACATAGTCATAAATTTCCCACTTGCTAGTTGATTCACTACACATTGGTTGATTGTGTTAATCCTGTGATAAAAGGTTTATTGCATGTTTTCTGCCATATCGTTGTTGGGACATTTTCTAACCATTGTTGTATAGTGCTCCTAAATTTTGTGTAGTGGTTCATTCGACTCTTGTTTGAATGCCAAGATCTCATCTTGAAGTGTAGCCATGTGCCGAGGAGTGAAAACCTTAGCGATGAACTTGGCAGCCAACTCATCCCAAGTGTGAATTGAATGGTTCGGCAAATGTTCCATCCAATCTAAAGCTTTTCCTCGTAGAGAGGAGGGAAAAAGCCTTAGCCTCAATTCATCCTCAGAAATATTAGTTTGATTGCTCCCCCAACCTATATCTATAAAGCCCTTCAAATGTTGCTAAGCATTTGGGTTGGTTCACCGGCGAAAATTGATCCATTCAAAATCTACACTCAATAATGAGTGGAAGAGGTCGTTGAAAGAATATTATTGAACTCTAAGTCATAGTCGATTTCCTCATGGAGCTGAGAATGGGTGTTAGAGTGTAAACTTGATGCAAGTAGAAGAAATAGCTTAAATACACTCCCAAATATGTTAGTGTTGCAATTACTTCTATGAACTACGCTATTAATGATTAACTAGAGAGATAAAACAAGAAATTGACTAACTATTTTGGTTGTTTTCAAATAGGTAAAAAAACTTGTGGATGTAACTTTCACCTAGGTGTTAGCCTAATGGATTAGTTACGTTAACACGTATTTTATTGATTAGGATGTATTATAGATGTCAACTCTAATTTGCTTAATTTGGTTTTCTCAAGATCAAATGAGCATCAAACCAAATAGTTGATATGAGCTCAAGTCGGGTTTTCCTATCTTTAGTTCGAACCGTTTAATTAGGCTAATCAAAAGCTTAACTAGCCCATTTCTTATTAGTCAAGTTTTCCCAAACTAAGTCTCTATTTCTCGAGTAAAGACCAAGTTAAAAAGGCATGAATCAATAGTTGCAACCATTAATTCTAAAATTAAAGCATGAACAAGGCTAAATAAAAAATACCCAATCATAAACAAGCATTAGATTAATTCATAAGGTTTACACACTAGTGTTGGGTCACAATCCTAGTAAATGTGTAGCTACTCATAATAGAAATTGAAGAAAATAAAGAATAAACACTAATTAAAGGTATAATATAAAATTAAAAAGATAAACTATGGGTTTTTCCTCAAAATGGTCACAAATTACTCAAAGTTGTAAACTACAATGGCTACAGCTAAAAAACTTCAAAACTTAACCTAAAAAGTGATTCTCGTCTATTTATAGTGGCCTAAAATTTGTTGAAAAAATGCCATTAAGGAAGTTTTGCGGCCACATAATTCCATGTGCGGTCCGCACTTTTCTTGAATCTGCAAGTAGAGGGATTCTGCAGCTGCACAATTTGACTTGCGGCTACACTTCAGCTTCTAAGGCTGCACAATTCTACATGTTGTCCGCACTTCTGGTAAGGCTTCAGTCTTGGTCGTTATCCACACTCTCTGAACTTTTTAAATTCTTGTCAGCACGACCATGTTCTGCGGCCACATAAATTGTGTGGGGTCCGCACTTCTCTTCAATCTGAACTTGAACTTCAACACTAGATATGCTGCTGCAGAGAGAATTCTGCGGTCAAAGCTTCCTTCTTTGGTCATAGAAATACTTCTGCAGATTACACTTTTGGTCTGTTGCGTACCTTCTCGCGTTCTTAGCCGGAATACTCATTTTGAGTTAGATTTTTTCATTACCGTCCAAATCTCTACATTCTTGCAATTTGCACTCTTTCATTGGTTTCGGGAACACAAATCAACACTTTCGGGCTAAAACTAAAGTAAAAAGGTACTAATAATTGGTCAAAATCCACACTTATCCGAAAGCAAAAGATATTTCTTGTGGCAATAGGACACAGTTCATAGGTTCCAAAATCACAAAATTTTTTGAAGGATTACGGATTAAATGAATTACGTCTTCAACATACCACATGAGTGCTAATGGACGGGAGGACTCAATCAACAAGGTAACTATTCAAAACCTTAAGAAGAAGTTAGAAGATGATAAGATCAAGTGATCAGAAGATATACCGGGCATTAATGGGCATATCAGACCACAACAAAGTCAAGAACGGGAGAAACACCCTTTACGGTCGTGTATGATTTGGAGGCTTTGATACCGATAGAAGTGTGGGAACCGACTTTATGGTTTTTCCGAGAAAACAAATAAAAGAACAATAAAGTGTTGCTGGTCAAGCAAGATTTGCTTGAACAGCATCGAAATCTAGCATATATGAGGATGGTGGCACAAATGCAAATGATAGAAAGGTATTACAATCGCATGGCAAATCTTCGATATTTCAAACTTAGAGATTTTATTCTAAGTAAGGTCACTCAAATTACTCCGGGAAGTTAACATCGGGAAGTTAGGATCAACATGGGATTAAAGGTCTTACCGGTTTTAGCTATACCCAAAAAAGGTTTGTACGAATTGGAAAACCAAGATGGAGTCAAATTGCCAAGAAATTTTGAACGTGACTCGCCTCAAAAGGTATTACTGCCGAGGATCCTTATTGGTGCTGAAAGTATGTAATTGCACTCTTTTTTCCTTCGACCATTTTTTGTCCCAATGTGTTTTTCTGGAAAGGTTTTTAATGAGATAAAGCATACTACAATTGAAGGATCATTGGCAAACCGGTGAATCGACAACCGGAAGCTCTATAGCATTCAATTTAGCATAAGTATAGACATCTTTGTATGGATGAACTCGTATAATAATCAACTTATGGAAGATTAAATAATATTTAGCCCGATAGCATATCTCACCTACCAAGACACTCATTGGCCTCCAGAAATAGATTGTTTATCCATCCACAAGTTGCTTCATTAACGAAGAAGTAATGCAAAGGCTCATTACAAAGGAAGGGTCATAGGTGGATACAAGGCTCACAAGTGCTCAAATCCTCATACTTAGTATTTGCCCGTTGTGAGGAAATATTATAGGACAAAACAGTAAAAGTGTGAGTACCCAACCGTTCATCTTAAGAATTAATTCCCCGATCCCCTATTAACTGCTTTCCCTATGTATGTTTATGTTATTGTGAGTTGCCGGGAGGAATTATTTGGAGTTACAGAGAGTTTTGGGACACTTAGTCCCCAAATGAGAGCTTAAGTTTTGGAAATTTGACCATAGTTAGAACAGTGTAAAGACGACCTCGAAATAGAATTTCAATGATTTTGTTAGCTCCGTTGGATGATTTTAGGTTTAGGAGCGTGTTCGTATTATGTTTTGGAGGTCTGTTTCTAATTTAGGCTTGAAATTCCGAAGGTTGAATTTTTGAAGTTTCTGATTCGATGGTGAGATTTTGATCCAAGTGTTGGAATGGAATTCCGGAAGTTGAAGTTAGCTCCGTAGTGTTGAATGTGATGTATGTTCAAAATTTTAGGTCATTTGGACGAGGTTTGATAGACTTTTTGATTGAAAGAGTATTTTGATAGTTTTTGAAGTTCTTAGGCTTGAATCTGATGCTAATTGGTTGATTCGACATTGTTTGAGGTGTTCGGAAGATTTGTATATGTTTGAATAGTGGTATAGGACTTGTTGGTGCTTTTGTTTGAGGTTCCGGGGGCCTCGTGATGATTTTGGGTGGTTAAAGGGAAGTTGGAAAGTTGAAGTTTGTAGCTAAAGACTTGGGGTTGTTGTCATAACCGCATCTTCGGTTGGTAGGCTGCAGATGCGACTACTGCAGATGCAGAGTAAAGCCGTAGAAACGGCTAAGAGGAATTTGAGCAGGGATTGCAGAAGCGGTAGGATTACCGCACCTATGTGACTGCAGGTGCGGATATGGAACTTTTAAGTGAGAACTACAGAAGCTGTATCACAGATGAGATGGATTGACCGCATATGCAGAATTACTGGGCAGAAAAATAGGAATTTCTAGGGTTTAGTTTCAAATCTTGGAAAATTTAAATTGGAGCTTAGGAGAGGGAAATTTTGGGAGGAAGTTGAAGAGAAAATCATTGGGTAACAATTCTTTAACCCTATCTAGTTATATTCCATTAATTTATGCCTAAGGTTACCATTAAGTTCCGAATTGGAGATGAAAATTGGGAAAAACTTGGAAAAACGTTCTTTGACTTAAAATTTGAATTTTGATTGGGAATTTGATCTTGGATTTTGATAATTTTGATACACATGAACTCGTGAGAGCATGAGAATTCTAAAAATATAAATTTTACCCGATTCTGAGACATGGGCCCCAAGGGCATTTTGATCATTTTACCTAATTTCACGTATTAGATTAGAATTTATTTGTAGAATAGTTTCTGAAGTGTTATTTACATTATTTAATTGAATTGAATAGATTTGGGCCATTTGGAGTCGAGTACTCATGGTAAAAGCGTGGTTTTGGATTGATCTTGAGTTGGTTCGAGGTAAGTGGCTTGTCTAACCTTGTGTGGGGGACATTCTCCTTAGGATTGGTATTGTGATAATTGAAATGCCTTGTACGTGAGGTGACGAGTACGTACTTGTGCTAATAGTTGAAAATCCTGTTTTTACTAAAATAGCTTAAATTGGGTTTTTCCTTGCCTGCCTATACTACTTGGAATTTTTACGCCTGCTATTAGCTTAAAGGAGTATGTCTAATTGACTTAATTACTCTATTTGCTTTAACTACCTTATTTGTATTACATGAAGCTTTTGCTAAGCTAGAATTTCTTGTTTTACCTTGGTGTGAAGTTGAGCTTAATTGAGTATTCTTTGTGCTATTGCTGCGTGCTTTACTTTTGGACAACGAGACGGCATCCTGGGAGATCCCCTAAACGTATTTATGATTTGAGCTAAAGTGTGGGATACTAAGAGATTCCTAGCATATATATTGAGGATACCAAGAGATACTTGGCATATATTGAGGATACCAAGAGATCCTCGCGTACCAAGAGATCCCTAGTACATATAGAGGATACCAAGAGATCTTCGGAATACTAAGAGATCCCTAGCATAGATTGAGGATATCAAGAGATCTTCGAGATACTAAGAGATATCTGGCATATACTGAGGATAGCAAGAGATCCTCGGGAAACTGGGAGATCCCCGGATATTTATAAAGTGGTATTTCTTGTGATTGCTTTGTCTCTATTTCAGTTATTGTTGTTATCCTTACTTCCTGTTTTAGTTTTCACAGTTATCTTTCAACTGTATTGTTTTACCTTATACTGTTACACCTTATATTTTATTTAATCTCAGTAGGGCCCTGACCTTCCTCATTACTTCCCGACTGGGGTTAAGCTTGGCACTTACTAAGTACCGTTGTGGTATACTCATGCCCTTTCTGCACTTGTTTTCATGTGCAGATCCAGGTACCTCTTCTCAGACTTATCACTCGTGAGGTTAGGCACTGTAGAGACTATGAGGTATATCTTCCGTGTCTGCAGACCGAAGAGTCTCTTTCTATTCTTCGTTTTGTATTAGCCTTTCTGTACTTTCGCTTCTTTATTAGACATTTTGGAGTTAGACACTTGTAGACATTCAAGAGCTTTTGATCATGAGATTCTGGATTTTGGGAAATATATTTTGCTTTTGAAAGTTGTTATTGTGTATACTGAGTGACATTTTTAAACACTGCTTTATTTCATTATTTCGGATTTTAATTATTTCTTCTGCAAGTTTTGGTTATTTCCGGTATTATTAGGCTTACCTAGTTATAAAGACTAAGTTCCGTCACGATGGTTCACGGAGGGCGAACCGGAGTCGCGCCAAAAAGTGTTACAAAGATCAAGAACTGTTAGAACCGGGATCAATGTCTTATCAGGACCGGGGATTGTATAATCAGCCTCATAGAAATAAGTTGTACAAGTTAGCCACATGAATTGAAAGCTTTATTTACTGAAGCAAACGAATAATTATATAAATGTGCTTTTTACTCTTCTCTGATGGGTGTATATTTACATCTTATGGCTATAGATAATAATCTGTGGTCCGCACTTCTAAGCTTTTGTGCGTGTTTTTGTCCTAGTGATCATATCACTCCTTCTTGAGTTGAATTTCATCTTAGGATCTCATCTTCCAATATTCCTGCAATTAAGCATTTCATCAGTTTAGGGGAACACAATTAAGCACTTTTGGACTAAAATGAAAGCAAAAAGATGTTAATAAGTAATCAGAATCCCTACTTATCAAGATATTTATTTATTTTATCGTTTGATAGTTAACAAAAACTTCAAATATTTGTTTCGGAATGAACATGAGACGTCCTTTTCAACTGCATCATAAATATAAGGGACCTCTTATGAAACCCTCATAGTAAAGGGGAGGTTTTAGATGTGGTTATGCCCGGAATCAAAAGCTATCGGATGTGAAAAGACCGTTGAAGCTTTGTTAATTAAATGAAAAGAACATTTTTTTGCACAAAGCTTAAGCAAAAGAGTTTCTGTTATTAATTTAAACAACAAGCTTAATAGAAATTTTTGTCATAATTACAATAAAAAATATATTAGTTCTTGCTACCAGAACCTGAAGAGAGAGAAAAGTCTTCATTTTCTCAAGTGGAAGAAGGTTGTTTCGTTGCCGGTTTAAGACCTTCATCTTCTTCGGTTTCCCCTTCAATTCCCAAACACTCAGAGTTAGTATTCGAAGAATCAGATGCAGATGGCCGAGCAGGAAGCTTTTCACGAGCGGTTGTCTCCAATACCCAAGCCTTGACAATGCAGTCATCAATGTTGGCAATGCCTTCTTTGGCCTCATCCAAAGTATTCCTCTTAGTATGATATATGGTGTAGGTTTTCTTGAAGACGAGGGAATCTTCTTGGTCTTGGAGTTTTTCTCGAAGCTTATTAATGTTGGATTGGAGATTTTCATTTTCAACTTTTATTGTGCTGATTTTGGAATCAAGCTCAACGTTGGTGGTTGAGCGTAGTTGATTTTGTTCCATGACTCTCTTGAGTCTTTCTTCCTTTTTGCTCTCATATCCTTGGTAGCATAGGCCTCCTCGGCTTTGGAGCATATGCTAGCCTCTATGTTATTACTTGTTCCATAGAGGCAGACTTATGCTCGGCAACAGCAATCACAGTATCATGAAGCTCAGCCCACTAAGCCTTTGTCTATTTGAGGTTTTCATGTAGCTTGTCAACTTCCTTACTATAAACTATCTTGTCTTGTTCATACTGCAACAATCGGGCCTTGAGCTCATCTATTTGAGTGATTTTTGCCTCCAGTACTGGGAGGCTCTTGGCAAGCTAATTCTTTATAGACAAAAGTTGATCTCGTTCTAAAGCAAGCTCTCTTGCTTGCCTAGAATCAACCTTTGTAAGCCCTTAGAGGTAAGAAGGTTGTCTTGAAAAAGATGTTAGAATAAAATTTATTACTGTAAAATATAAAGTGAAAGAATACATAAGGAAGTAAGATTGATACATGCGAGTAGCAATGCATGTTGCTATGTATGAGGTACTCCCCAGAAAGGGAGTCCGTTCTTTTCTATTCTTTCATTGAGGCCAGTGGTTTCATATAATTGGCAAGGTTCACCGACTTGCAAAGCATATGGAACCTATTCAAAATCGAGAGAACAATGATTCTTCTTCTGTAGGGGTCCTGAGTGGGTCCGAATAAGTACTTACTAGATTTTCATGATCGCGAGACCTTGAGGAAGAAGGGCTCTCTATTTGTTTTGCTTGGACCGATATAGAAGAAGTAGTTGGCATAGATAGAGAAGAAGGTATTATTGCCTCAAAAGTCGCTAGTGGAGGAAGGTTAGGGACCGAACCCCTTTGACTGGAGGCATCGACGGGATCAAAAAGGGAATCGGCATTTTCAACCAAACTCATTTCCACCTGGAGTGCCTGAACTTTTTCTGGGGGAAAATTTTGGAGCTCCCTCGGTAGAGCCGATGAAGATCTTTTCCTTCTTTGAAAGGGGCCTCTCTATTATCAGCCATTTATTCATCATCGAGGACCATTATGGTTGGCTCTATTGGCGTTTCTTTCACTCTATTCTTGTGAGTCCTACTCAAGGAGGTACACTTCCTCTTTGGTTTCTTATTTTTGGGCTGGAGACTCCGGGAGGAGTCACCGAGGGCGCGAGTGGATCCATGAGCCCTACTCTGATTATGGGCATTTTACAATACCCGATCGGCCTCTTTTGGGTCATCGAGAGCCTCGACATCGAGACATATAACAGAACCTTTTAGAAGTCCTGTGTAGAGTAAGAAGGCGGTAAACAAATTGTTCCTAAGTTGTTAAGATTGAAAAAAGTAAGGTTCTTTGCTTACCGTGGTTCTTGACTTTTTACCCATATTTGGGATCCATTTCATTCCATCGTCAGGATTTCAGAGAATTAATATCCAAAAATTTTTGAATCCAGTGGGCCAGACCTTGAACTCGTGGTGGTTCCTAATGGATAATTGGAACAAAGGAGATAAAAAATCAACAAAGAATGAGGTTTTTCTTTTCATATAGAAAGGAAACAAATACCCAAAGAATTACGGAAAAGGTTCTATGATTAGGGAAAATCGGGCGATATAGCCGGGCTGATGTCCCTAGTAGTAATGATAATGAACTGTTCCATCCATCCATGTTCGTTGTCGTCATCAACGCTGGTAAGGATGGCCTGATGGCCACCTTTCTAAGATTTAGCACGCCCCCACGAAAAATCTTTGGGGAATAGAGGTTCATCATATACACGAGAGTTAGGGCTTCCCCTATCTCAGTGTAGATAATTAGCGAAGGCAGGCCATCGTAAGCCATATGGATGAACATACTTTTTCCAAGAAGACTTGGTACCGATAATAAAATTCTAAGATTATTGGGTCAATTCCTGTGCCCGCTCCCAAAGTGAAATGACCCAAAGTGAAGGGGTATATATAAACATACATGAACTCCGATTTGGAGTAGATAAATCGATTTATCGCATCAGGGGTGGAATTTTGATGTTATCCCAATTAAATTCCTCTTTCATAACGGGATGCTAGAAGGAAGAATGGAAGAAGGGTATCTACCAACAGGCCAAAACTTGTCAATTTTAGAGTTTGGATGTGCTTTGTGTTCTCGAAGATCTGATATTGTGCTAAGATAAAGTGTTATTATGGTATTCACTGTTAGAGGTTCAGACTCAACATCAGCCTCTTTGGTTTTGTACTTTTTTGGGCCCCCGTTGAAAAGAAGGCTAGAGTTTTGAAGATAGTTCGATAAGAAGACATGGTAATAAGAAATATATGAAGGAAAATTTTACTGATAAAGCTGAAGTTCTCAAGCAGTAATCTAAGGTATGTTAGAGAAGACAAAGAAGTTATAAAAGTTAAACAGTTAGAATGATGAGTCGTGGATAAGTTATAGGCGGCAAAATCATGATCATGATTACATCGAAAACTAGCGAAATATTTTCTAAATCATGGGGCAACACGTGTTTAGGTCAGTAATTGCAAGAAGACGTGCGTCCTTTCAAATATATGAGACCGTTCAAGAACTTTCCTGCCAAGAAAGGGATTTTTATATACTTTCTGGTAACACTAAATTGCATCACCTAAAAGTAGAGAGACTATCTGCATGGGATAAAATTAGTTAATGACAGTTGGGCGCGCGAATGATGGAGTGACACGTGGAACTAAAGATAGTTGGGGTGTAAGTCAACAAACAACTGGCACCTGATGAAAGCATGCAATTAGTGCTGAATGAATCCCGATGACAGAGCAGCAGGTAACAAAGATTCAAAGCATTGCATCAGATAATATTCAATAGGCAGTCGTTACAGAGAATATCTGCATTTATAGTCAACTGTTATATACCCATCGATAACGATTTTATTCTCATTCAAGAGAAGTTTTATTTGAGGATCTTATCACCCTAAATCAAGTTATAAATAGGAGGGTTAGCATCCAGTGTAGAGACGACATATTCTGCACAGAAAAAGCTATAATAATCTACTTTGATACACTCAGTTTTAGTTCTCGAACATTGCTCTCACTTTTGCCATTGGAAACCGCTAAGTTTTTAGTCACACTTGTAATCTTCCTCATTTGCATTATAACAATCTTACTTTTGTTTTTATTTGTTTATTTTTTTGAATCAAATCATTAGCTTGTCTATAATCTATGATATAAATTAACTGTAACATTTTACGGGTAAACAAGGTACATTTCTTGATCAGGGTTCTATCTTTCAATAATTCCATGAGCAATTGAACATGAATATATAGTAGTAAGGGAACTTCAAGTGACGTGAGATTTAAGTTTACTTAAGTATTTTGTTTTTCATGAGGTGAACTTTTATATATGAGCACAGTAATCAAGAATGTGTACTCGAGCATGCCAATACTCAATTAGTTCTGTCTTTTTATGATAGATGAAGTCCTGTTTTCTTTTTCAATTGTACAAGTTTGGCAACCCGATTATAACATCCTTTTCAGTTAGATTTTCAGAATGAATAAAGATGTCTAATTCGTAATCAATAAACTACTCCGTTAATACCGTCTAATTGTTTGTGTAAAACCGAGTCCTTTTTTTCAAATTTTAATTCAAACGACCTCTCAAATACGGACAAAAATTATAAATATTTTGTTTACCTACCTAAATTTTAAGAGATAAAAATATCTAATGGAATATATACTGATAAGAGATAATAAGTATATAATAAAATAGTAGAAGTTACATATAAGCTAGCCAGATACCACTATAAGTATGGTACATAAATAATGATAACAAAGAAAAAAAGTACTCTCATGTGATGCTGCCACCATTCAAGTGGGGAATGCCATATTGAGTGCTGCCTGCCATTGATTGATCTATTGGATAAAGAATACTCGACAAGTTGTCTTATTTATATGGATGGTTGATATTTTAAAAGTTGATAATAGGATCAATTAATTCGGAGCTTTCCCACGTATAAGTATTGTATTAGTTCGATCAACTGCCACTAATCCAACATGTTTAATTGAGATAAGTTTCGAGTTTTGTTTGTAATACAGCATTCAATCTCAACAACAACTCAATGGAATTCCACAAGCAGTGGAGGAAGTAGAGTGTTGGGATAGGATTCGGTTGAATTCAATAACTTTGATTCGAACTTTGTGTTTATCTTACAAAATTCATTAAATATGTATAAATAATTAATTTACAACTCAAAAACTTTCAACGATTAAAATCCCGAACTCACAAGCTCGAAATCCTGGCTCTGCCTCTATTCACAAGTGAGGTCTGAGGAGAGCAGTATCTTCACAAACATTACCCCAATTCTTGAGGAATAGAAATGTTATTTCCGATAACTTCTCGGTTAGAGAGCAAAACTCAATCTCAATGAACAAAAAAGTTAAAGATTTTTATTTTCTTATTTAACATTACGTGAAAAATATTAATTAACCATAATGAAGTGGTAGATTTATATAGGAAAACTAGATAGATATTATGCATATGTTAGTATGGTGAAGATAGCAAGTTTCAGGTAAGTTTTTTCCCATTAAATACCTAGTTTAAAATGTAGAGTGCGGGACAGTTCAATTAACAATATAAAAAGAAAATCACCATGAAACCTAGGAAGAAATAAATAAGTGAGACAACGATGGAAAAACATATATTTTGTTATAAATAGAACTCTAATTAGGATGAATGTCTATCTTATAAAATAGTTCTATTTTGAGGCTAAGTCTTTTCTCTTCCTATAAATAGAGGGGTCTTACCCCATTGTAAATCATCCTAAAAGTATCAATAAGAATACTCCTCTCTCTACTTTTCTCTATATTGTTCTTGTTCTTATATTATTTCATAACACATTATCAGCACGAGTCTCTAACCAATTGAATTTAATATTCAGCAATTATCGCTCTCAGAATCTCGAGTTGCAATCAGATTCATCCACTCTAATTCGTGTTCCGTCGTTTGGATTTTTCTATTTGAGTGAAACGAGATTTGTGATATTTTGGTTTCTGAAATTCTTCAACTTTTTTTCTTCTTTCTCGTTGTTTACTTTTGTTTTCTTTTTGAAGGTGAATTTCCAAGCAAAAGAGTGTAATAACGATTGCTACTGCTCCATATGAGAATTTCTATACGAAAAATAGAAGAGATGGTATCATCATAAAATAATGCAACGGGATGGAAACTCAAGAGGTATATTCGATATCACAACATTTATTGGTATACCTTAAAGGTAAGTAATTTACTTTTCCCTTTCAAATTCTTGAAATTCTACGATTTGATTTCATATACAAACATAGACAACAAAGTTTGATTATAACTCTAATGGAGTTTGTAAGGAATTATAACCACGTGAAGTGGTAAAAGTTCTATGTCTTGCCATGATTAAATTCATGTATGATTGTGGGCAAAGAATTGAAAATCCGTCCCATTGAATTTGCTTCATTCTCATTCCCTTTAGAGAATGTGATAGCAGTATATGATAAGTCTGAAAGAAGACAAAATTATTACCGTGAAGGTATCAATGGATGTGGACGTGGCGATAGACGGAATTATAATCGTCATCATTGTGATAATGAGAATAATAAAGATTCTCAAAATAATCTTTCACTTTATGAAAGTAATATTTGACATGAGATTGTATATAGCACATACAGATGATTATGATCCATTCCCTGAAGTGAATGTGATAATTGTAATAAAGCCCGTAAGTATGGACACGCTCTTGATGTAATTTTATTTTATGTCTGACATTATGAAAAGAAAGTTCGTTGCCCATGAAATTTCGGGCAAGAACTATATGACATGGGTGTTGGATGCTGAAATCCATTTGGAGGCAATGGGTCTTGGAGACGCCATTAAAGACAGAAATAATGCATCCACCCAAGACTGTGCTAAGGCCTTGATTTTCTTGCGCCATCACCTTGATGAAGGTTTGAAACTGTGCTAAGGCCTTGATTTTCTTGCGCCATAACCTTGATGAAGGTTTGAAAATTGAATATATCACAGTCAAAGATCCACCTATCTTGTGGAATGGCTTAAAGGAGAGATATGACAACCTGAAGTTGGTCACTCTGCCACAAGCACGATGCGATGAGAATCCAAAAGCAAATAGTTCATAAACTATATATTATCGTTGCGGTGGAAAAGGGCACTGGGCGAAAATTTGCCGTGTACCAAGACATTTGGTTGAGCTTTATCAAGCATCTCTAAAAGGTAAATGCCTTGAAACCAATTCTGTCTCTGGCGACAATTTTGACATCACCCACTTGGATGTGGCAGACTTCTTTGAGCACCCTGAGGGGAAAATAGACCACTTAATTGGTGATGGATCTGTGATGAAGGAAGATGGAATTGTTTGATTTTATTTTACTTATTTGTATTAGTTAGTGAATAAACTAATAGTCATTAGTATCAGCTCGTATTAGTTAGCCTATGATATAATGTTAGTATTAGTTCTTTAGAATGTTTCAATATGCTTAAATTTTAAAGATATTTTTATTTTCCAGTAGAGTTAATCGACTAACCTAACAGTTAGTCAATTATCTAATATTTCGCATTAAAACTAGATTTTTCCGCAAGCTAAGTTAGTCGACTATCTGATTTAGATAGTCGACTAACCTGATGACTGTTTACTAAGTTAGTCGACTATCAACTTAGTTAGTCGACTAACTAATATTTCGCATTAAAACTGGACTTTTCCGCAAGGCAAGATAGTCGACTATCTGATTTAGTTAGTCGACTAACCTAATGACTGCTTCCCAAGTTAGTCGACTATTAACTAAGTTAATCGACTAACCTCAGCAGATTTTGAAAATATTGTTTAATTATGAAGCAACGGATTAAATTTGTTTATTCTCATGTTCGTATATCTCTTTTGATTAATTGATTCATGTACCACACATACGATATTCAAAGAGAAGAAATATTACTCTCATTTAAGTATGTGTAAGGCAGATGTTACTACAATTTCTAGTAGTAGTAAATTGATTAAAGGCTCCGGAAGAACAACTATAACTCTGCCTAAAGGAACAACATTTTAGAGAATGCAATGTTCTCCTTCAAGTCTAAAAGGAACTTGTTGAGTTTTAAAGATATCATTCAAAATGGATATCATATTGAGACAATAGATGAGAATAATCTTGAATTCCTCATTTACTCATGAAAACGAGGCTGCCCACTTCGGTTTGGGGTCACGCCATTATGCATGCAGCAATGCTAGTTCGTCTCAAAACGACGAATTATCACAAATATTCCCCGTTGCAATGAGTTTTGGGTCATGAACCTAATATATCCCACTTAATAATTTTTGGATGTGCAGTATATGTGCCTGTAGCACCGCCATATTGCACCAAAATGGGTCTGCAAAGAAGGTTAGGAATATATGTTGAGTTTGAATCGCCCTCCATTATTCGCTACCTCGAAACATTGACAGGGGATTTGTTCACTGCACGATTTGCAGACTGTCAATTCGATGAGACACTTTTCCCAAAATTAGGGGGAGAAGTTGGTGAAACCAAACGGGAAATTTTGTGGAAAAATGCGTCATTATCTCATCTTGATCCACATACATCTATTTGTGAAAAAGAGGTGCAAAATATTATCCATTTGCAAAGAATAGCAAATCGAATGCCAGACGCATTTACAGATTTGAAAAGGATAACAAAATCACATATCCCCGCAGTGAATGTGACAACATCTGATTCACGAATACATATTCATTATTGGAAGAAGATGACATGAAATTGGTATTGAATATACCACACTCACCCCTAGAAAGAGGTTTGAGATGATATATGAAAAAAATGTCATTGTTATGGCATGAATAGTCATTGGTCACGTACCTATTGTACGCCAAAATAATTTGTCAATGTGATTATCAAAGGACAATAATAATGCAAGAAACATATCATGCATATAATTTTGACATGACCATAATGGTATAACTTTCTCTTTAAAAGAGAAATTCACCACATGGATGTTGATGAATTTGTGGTAGTACAAAATTAATTGAGAGCTCTAGAAGAGCCAATTATTACTATGTTGGAGAAACACAATTGATTACCAATAAGGTATTGTGTTGTAGTAAGTCTCAAAGAAACTTATTCAGTTTCCAAAGTATATGCGAAAGCGATTGATTATATTGAGACTATAAATAAAGGAAAGATTTGATATCTTCTATTACTACAACTTGTAGCGGGATAATCTGTATGTGAAAAACTACCCGCTTTATTCTCCAGTTTGTACTACACAAGAATACCACAATAAAGTGGACGTTTATTGATATAAAAACCCATATCATAATAAACTTGAAGTTTATTGATAATTGCACATGTCATGGTGTAAATTTGAAGTTTATCAATATTGATAATTTATTCAGTTGGCATTCGGGTTAGCCATATCATTTTAAGTATGATGTGCAGTAATAGAGAATTCACATGGGTAAATATTAAAGAACTAGAAAGTTCTTTACGAATTCTCTTGTATTACTTGTTCTCATTAATTAATTGACCAACTAAAGAGTTCGGGTTGAATCCCATAAATTCTGGAAATATCAAAAGTGAATATGGGCCCATTCATCTGTCATGTATACCACATAGATGCATCTATGATATGGTTACATGTGCGATTGTTATTAACCCGCAGCCTGGCCGGTGCTTGCGAGGTAAATTGCTCGGTAATATAACTTCGAGCATAATTTCCAGATTTTCTATTCAAGATAGTTCATCTTGATAAGTTGGCTTATATCATAGTTGGTTTAGCAAGATAATTATTGAGTGCCTCCACTTAATAGCTAAACTGTTTCATATGAGAACAAAGTTATATATATCAGTTTGATATACGTTGTATACGAGAGTATATTATATTCTCCCCTCACAAGTGGTTCAGGGTCAGGAACCAAATAATTTCATCTTATTATTATTGATGTGCGGTGTATATTTTCATTAACACCATAATGCACAAAGATGGACCCTCAAAGTTGAGGAAACAAGTTAGTTTTTCTAACATGAGGGGGAGACATGATAAACACTTGAGAAAAGGTTACATGGGTTGAATTATCATTTGTATATATAGATCCTCGAATATCATAATATGAACCTGAAGTTCATAAAAGGATAATTCAATGGCAACATATTGCAAAGCATGCTATACGCATTTGCTGACCCAAAGAAAGTAACTATATTCTCACTGCAAATGCTCATATTAAGTCCCAGAAGGACAAAGTCTTTGATACGCTTAAAGCGTATAGACAAATCGGTTTCAAAATAACTTCTTAATAAAGAAGATGAGCAAATGATCAAAGTGATCATAATGGGGAGGCAAGTGATCTAGAAGATCACATGACATAACACTTCATTAAATCTCATGAGAGATTCAGGTACCTGAATATATGAATAAAGAGATCTCCATGTTATGTCTTTATGAAAATTTACTGGAACCGATATAAAATGTTCGTCGACAACATCTATGATAGCGCTAAATATCGATGAGGATCTTATGTTTGTCGAATACAAACAAAAATATTGGCAATTTAGATACAATTCAAGCAGAATTGATTCCATATGAAAGACATGTAGTTTTGGACATGTAGTTCAAATACTTGAAAGTATAAAGTCAATGGTATGTGTAATCAGTTTTCGATATCTTATTTGTTTAGCATGACATGAAAACTTGATATGCATCTAAAGTCTATTATATGGCTTATATGACTTAACTTATATGTCAATCCATGAAAGATTGAAGTTGCTTGAAGCATATACAATTCTTGGTCCTGAAGTACCACATCCTAAGTGCAACTTGTGTACATATGTATCTTGCTATAACTATAAGCATGATGGCATCAAGAATACCTCTATGGAGATATTGAAGAGTCATTCCACGACATTATATGAAGATGTTCATATCTATCAAGAATGATAATTTCAAGGTGCGGAATATTTATTCAAATCAATATGGCTGATTTATTTATCAAATCTCTACAAAAGATTGTTTTGAAGATGGTGCACAAGATTGGAATGCAAATGCTCAAGGATGTGAATTGATGCTCTTTTCAGGAGGAGTTAATACGCGTTGCACTCTTTTTCCCTTACAAGGTTTTGTCCCAATGGGTTTTCCTTGCAAGGTTTTTAACGAGGCAACCAATAGGCGCATATTCAAACATGTGTACTCTTTTTTCTTTTTCTTTAATTTTTTTCCCATTGGGTTTTGTTTTAGTTAAGGTTTTAACGAGGCACATTATTGCATAGACATTCAAGGGGGGTGTTATAAATAGAACTCTAATTAGGTGAATGTCTATCTTATAGAAGAGTTCTACTTTGAGGCTAAGTCTTTTCTCTTCCTATAAATAGAGGGGTCTTACCCCATTGTAAATCATCCCAAAAGTATCAATAAGAATACTCCTCTCTCTACTTTTCTCTATATTATTCTTGTTCTTATATTATTTCATAACATATTTATTAATATTTCAATTGTGAACTTCGGCTCAAGCAACATGTATATTTGCAAGTAATCGAAACGCATAAACAATTTTTTAAAATAATTAAGAACAAGTCAAACAATTAACGCTCTATTTATTTTCCATTCTACAAAAGAATTATACGCACTTCAACTTTTTGAAAATTTGAGGGTTGAGACTTTTTCATTTTTCCTAAAGAAGAAATAAGATTTGGACTAGGTCCGTTTTTGCAGAATTTGAAGTCCAAATCAAAATGGCTGCCATTTTTTTGTTCCTCTCGAAATTCAGATTTTCAACACGTCTACAAAGAATTATTTTTTGTTAAATTTATTGATAACTCCAGATTAAGAGAAACTATGATATCAACAAGAAAAAAGGATTTATGTTATGAAACAATAAAAGTAGAATAACAATATTGCAGAAAAAGAAAGAGAGAAAATTCTTATTGAATTTTGGGGTGATTTACAATGGGGTAAGACCCCTCTATTTATAGGAGGAAAAATGACTTAGCCTCAAAGTAAAACTCTCTACAAGATAGACATTCACTCTAAATAGAATTCTATTCTTAACACTCCCCCTTGAATGTCTACTCAATAAGTAATGTGCCTCGTTAAAACCTTAACTAAAACAAAACCCAATGGGAAAAAAATTCTAGAAAAGAAAAAAGAGTACACATATTTTGAAATGCGCCTATTGGTTGCCTCGTTAAAAACCTTGTAAGGAAAACCCAGTGGGACAAAACCTTGTAAGGGAAAAAGAGTGCAACGCGCATTAACTCCCCCTGAAGAGAGCATCAATTCACATCCTTGAGCCTTCCCATTCCAATTTTGTGCACCATCTTCAAGAGATCGTTGGTAGAGATTTGATAAATAAATCAGCCATATTAACTATAATAAATATTTGTAACTTGAAATCATAACTCGTGATAGATATATAATGTCTTCACAAATATCGTGGAATGACTCTTCAATTTCTCCATAAAGGTATCCTCGCTATCACATTATCATGCTTATAGTTATAGCAAGATACATTTTTTGCATAAATTGCACTGAGGAAGTGGTACCTCATGATCAAGAATTGTAGATGCTTCAAGCAACTTAAATCATTCATGGATTGTCATATAAGTTAAGTCATATAAGCCATATCATAGATTTTAGATGCATATCAAGTTTTCATGTCATGCTAGACAAATAAGATATCGAAAACTGATTGCACATACCATTGACTTTATACTTTTAATTATTTGAACTACATGTCCAAAACTACATGTCTTTCATATGGAATCAATTCTACTTGAATTGTATCTCTTCCATTGGCCAATACTTTTTGTTGTATTCGACAAACTTAAGATCCTCACCGATATTTAGCGTTATGATAGATGCCGTCGACGAACATGCTATATCGGTTCCAATAAATTTTCATAAAGACATAACATAGAGATCTCTTCATTCATATATTCAAGTACCTGAATCTCTCATGAGATTTTATGAAGTGTTATGTCATGTGACCTTCTAGATCACTTGCCTCCTTATTATGATCACTTTGATCATTTGCTCATCTTCTTTATCAAGAAGTTCTATTTTAAACTGATTTGTCCATACGCTTTAAGTGTGCCATAGATTTTGTCCTTCTAAGACTTAATATGAGCATTTGCAATGAGAATATAGTTACTTTCTTTGGGTCAATAAATGCGTATGGCATGCTTTGCAATATATTACAAACGAATTATCTTTTTATGAACTTCAAGTTCATATTATCCTATTCGAGGATCTAGATATAAAAATGATAATTCATTCTACATAACGTTTTCTCAACTGTTTATCATGTCTCCCCCTCATGTTAGAAAAACTAACTTGTTTCCTCAACTTTGAGAATCCATCTTTGTGCATTATGGTGTTAATGAAAATATACACCGCACATCAATAATAATAAGATAGAGTTATTTGGTTCCTGACCCTGAACCACTTGTGAGGGGAAAATACTTTCGTATATAACATATATCAAACGGATATAGATAACTGTATTCTCATAAGAAATAGTTTAGCTATTAAGTGGAGGCACTCAATAAATTATCTTGCTAAACCTGTTGTGATGTAAACTAACTTATCATGATAAAATATCTTCAATAGACAATCTGGAAATTGTGCTCAAAATTGAATTATTGAGCAAGTTACCTCGCAAAACACCATGTTGCGGGTTAATAATAATCGCACATGTAACTATCTCATAGACGCATCATATGTGGTATACATGGCAGGTGAATGGGCCCATATTCACATTTGATATTTCCAGCATTCATGGGATTCAATCCCAACTTTAGTTGGTTTATTAATTAATGAGAACAAGCAATATAAGAGAATTCATAAAGAACTTTCTAGTTCTTTAATATTTACCCATGTGAATTCTTAATTATTTTTGCATATTATACTTAAATGGATATGGCTAAACTGATTATGCCAACAGAACAAATTATCAATATTGATAAGGTCATATTTACACCATGACATGTGTAGTTTATCAATAAACTCCAAGTTTATTATGATATGGGTTTTTATATCAATAAACATCCACTTTATCGTGGCATTCCTCTATTTCTGTAATACAAACTGGAGAATAAAGCGGGTAGCTTTTCACATACAGGTTATCCCGCTATAAGTTGTAGTAACAGAAGATATCAAATCTTTCCTTTATTTATAGTCTCAATATAATCAACCGCTTTCGCATATACTTTGGAAACTGAATAAGTTTCTTTGAGACTTACTACAACACAATACCTTATTGGTAATCAATTGTGTTTCTTCAAAATAGTATAATTGGCTCTTCTAAAGCTCTCAATTAATTTTGTACTATCACAAATTCATCAATATCCATGTGGTGACTATCTCTTTTAAAGAGAAAGTTATACCATTATGGTCAAGGTCAAAATTATATGCAAGATATGTTTCTTGTATTATCGCTGTCCTTCAATAATCATATTTCCAAAATATTTTGGCGTACAATAGGTACGTGACCAATGATCATTCATGCCATAATAATGGCATTATTTTCATATATCATCTCAAACCTCCTTCTAGAGGTGATGTGGTATATTCACTACCACTAGCACATTTATATTCTTCCAAGAATGAATATGTATTCATAAATTAGATGTTATCACACTCACATCTTGAATGGACCATAATTATCTATATGTGTTTTATAAAATCTCATATTGTCAAATTTATGACAAATATTATTTTCACAGAGTGAAGGATTATTTTGAGAATCCTTATTATTTTCATTATCACAATGATGACGATTATAATTTCGTCTATTGCCACGTCAACATCCATTGATACCTTCACGGTAATAATTTTGTCTTCTTTCAGACTTATCACATACTGCTATCACATTCTCTAAAGGGAATGAGAATGGAGCAAATTCAATTGGACGGGTTTTCAATTCTTTGCCCACAATCATTCTTGAATTTAATCATGGCAAGGCATAGAAATTTTACCACTTCACGTGGTTATAATTTCTAACAAACTCCATTAGAGTTGCAATCAAAATTTATCGTCTTTGCTTGTATTTAAAAACAAATTATAGAATATCAATAATTTGAAAGAGAAAAGTAAAATACTTACCTTAAATCCAGAATTAATCTTGAAGGAAGTTCATAGAACGATTAACAATCGTTATGCTCAATATTATGTAAAAATTGAGCATCGTGCATGTATCCAAAGCCATAGTTTTGAAGATTTGCGTGAGCCCCTCATATGGAGATAAACGTAATATTCTTCATGAACGTCCTCCTAAATTTAAGACTGATATTCCAAGGCGTAATTCTTTGCCTTTGGAGTTCCCATCCACGGCAGCCCCATCAAAGGGAAGCGGGCGAAACCTATTCGGGTCGGGTACTGTTTAACTGCTACGGACAACTGGAAAAGCAGAGTCTGAATCATCTTCTCCTCTCTTAGCGACTTTCTTTTCTACCATATCCCTTGTATATCCTCCTCGAAGCCGCTGAAGAACTCTTTGAGCTTTCTCATATTCCAGAAATATTCAATCCAGATCTTTTGATAAACTCCAATTCATCAATATGCAACAGAAATATATAACTATAATCGTATTAAGGGCCGATGACAGTATTTCCGGTGGCGTAAGGAGGAGAACGATTTTGGTTAAGATTGTATTCTTATATATTTTGGGTTGGGTGCTGTAGTGTCACAGTCTTCGGACTTGTTCCTCGATAAGTGTGCGCAACTATATAATAATATATCTATAAATTAAAACAGTCGCCCTCTGCTCAATTAGTTAGAGTCTCGTGCTGATAACGTGTTATGAAATAATAAAAGTAGAAGAACAATATTGCAGAGAAAGAGAGAGAGAAAATTCTTATTGAATTTTGAGGTGATTTACAATGGGTAAGACCCCTCTATTTATAGGAGGAAAAATGACTTAGCCTCAAAGTAAAACTCTCTACAAGATAGACGTTCACTCTAAATAGAATTTTATTCTTAACAATTTAAGATATATATATATATATATATATATATATATATATATATATATAAAGTTAAGGTCGGTATACACAGTACATTCCAAACCGTTGGTGTCTGTACCTTATCACTGTTTTTAACAATTTCTAACGTTTGTAGAAGAAGTTCGATGGCAAAGTTAAACACAACAACGAATTAAAGTGTCACTGTACAATTGTGCTTTTTTCCTAGTTAACCGCATAGTTAAAACATTTTCTTAATCACAGTACAAAATTATTAGTATTGTAGAAGTTTTTAAATCACCTCCTTCTGATTTTGTCATATTTAGTTGGCATTTCACTTCCTCCCCCTCTCTCTCTCTTCGACTTCAATTTCCATCCATCTCTCTGGTTAACACTATCGGCACCACCTCCGAGTCGCCGGAACCTACAGGTAAGTACCCCTCTCTCTCTCTCTGCTCGGAACACTGTTCCGGCAAAGTTTTCGCCAACAGTGGTCTCTCACGGCGGTCTTTCTTCGACACCTCCTACACCACCGAGACACACAACGTCAGGCGCACACCCCCTGCAAATTTCGTCGCCGGAATCTGCCTCACGCGCCGCCGCTGACCACCCACGCGCCGCCAGTGACATCCACGCGCCACGCACGTGAGCCCTTCTCCGGTCACTTTTTCCACCGACTCCTTTTGGACAGTTTTTTCCCCCCACAATTCCGACCAACTTGGTACTCCCGGAATATTCCCCTGGTCACTTTCATTTTACACTGTCCACTTAGCCACCTCATTTTTCTCACTGCTTACCCACAGCAGATCTCGGTGCTGTCCAGAGGTCTGGAATTTTTGTTTCCGCCGGAAATTTTTCTGGCAACCCCTGCACTTTTCCTTTTTAGTCTCTCCTCTGCTTTTGTGGGTGTGTTCTATTTTTTTGGACAGGTGCCTATTTTACCGGTGAGGATCTCTGGCAACTCTCGTTCAGACTCGCGGCAGGACGCAATAGAGCTGCACGTTCTGCTATGCTTCAGGAAAACTTGGGCGCATCAAAGCACACTTTCAGGTTTTTCCACCGGGAGTTGGTACCTCCCGCTCTCTTGTTTACTTTGTGCATCTTTTTATGTACTTTAGCTAGCATTTCGAGTGTGGTCTATTCTGTTGTTATCTAGTTTGCACCTTTTGCATTTTTCACTATAGTGCGTGTGTGTGCCACTGTACCCCATAGTCGGTTGGTTGGATAGTGGCCGCGGCGGGGGATGATAGCGCAAGGTCATGTCCTCAAGGGGTGGGGGTGGTAGCGGGGGTGAGTAGGGGAGCAGGGGGTGGTCCTACGGGCAGCGCGGGAGGTAAGGGTGGGAAGAGGGCAGCAGACGCCCATAGATTAAGGATTGGGTCATGGAACATAGGCACTCTGACGGGTAAGTCCATAGAGTTGGTGAAGGTTCTTCAGAAGAAGAGGGTTAACATAGCGTGCGTCCAGGAGACTAGGTGGAAAGGGTCGAAGGCGCGGAATGTAGATGGGTTTAAGCTGTAGTATTCTGGGGGCGTGAGGGGTAAGAATGTAGTGGGCATCTTGGTTGATAGGGACATATGGGAGTCCGTGGTCGAGGTTAGGAGAGTGAATGATAGGTTAATGTCTATTAAGCTGGTTATTGGGGGTGGCATCCTCAACGTCATCAGCGCTTACGCGCCGCAAGCAGGCTTAGACGAGGAGGCTAAAAGGCGCTTTTGGGAGGACTTGGATGATCTGGTGGGTAGTATTCCCCAATCTGAGAAGTTAGTTATTGGAGGGGACTTTAATGGCCATATTGGGGTTGAGGCTGGTGGCTATGATGAGGTGCACGGTGGCTTCGGCTTTGGGGCCAGGAATGGAGGAGGCACTTCGCTGCTTGATTTCGCCAGGGCTTCTGAGCTTCTGATTGCGAACTCGACATTCCGGAAGAGGGAGGAGCATTTGGTCACCTTCAAGAGTTCGGCGGCGAGGACTCAGATTGATTACATCCTCATCAGAAGGAGCGATAGGGGTTTGTGCAAGGACTGCAAGGTTATTCCGGGAGAGTCTCTTTCAACTCCTCATAGACTCCTAGTGATGGATGTCGATCTCTGGGTGAAGAGGAAGAGGAGGGGCGCCCGGGGTCAACCGCGGATTAGATGGGGTGCTTTGTCTAAGGAGAAAGCACAGGAGTTGGAAAGGAAGTTAGTGGAGGGCGGAGCTTGGAGAAGTTATGGGGATGCGGACGCTATGTGGACAGTGACGGCGAACTTGGTTAGGGGGTAGCACGGGACGTGCTCGGGGTAGCTAAGGGATATTCAGGCAGACATCAGGGTGATTGGTGGTGGAACGAGGTAGTCAAAGGTAAAGTGGAGGTGAAGAAGGCGGCGTTCGCTAGGTTGGCAGGGAGCACAAGCGAGGAGGAGCGGAGAGCGAACAGGTTGATCTACAAGGAGGCGAGAAGAGAAGCTAAGATGGCAGTCACGGAAGCTAAAAACGCGGCGTTCGGTCGCATGTATGAGGAACTAGGGGAGAGAGGTGAGGATAAGAAGTTATTCCGGTTGGCTAAAGTAAGGGAAAGGAAGGCACGTGATCTAGACCAAGTTAGGTGTATCAAGGACGAGGATGGTAGAGTTCTGATGGGGGAATCTCAAATCAAACAGAGGTGGCAGGCGTACTTTCGGGACCTTCTTAACGAAGAGGGGGATCGAAGCATAGAGCTAGGGGAGTTGGGGCATTCAGAGCAACATAGAGACCTTGGGTACTGCAGGCGTATTAGGGTGGAGGAGGTCTTAGGGGCGTTGCGTAGGATGAGGAGGGGTCGAGCGACCGGGCCTGACGAGATCCCGGTGGAGTTCTGGAAGTGCATGGGTAAGTCTGGAGGGGACTGGCTCTCTAGGCTGTTCAATGCGATCTTCAAGACTAAAAGGATGCCGGATGAGTGGAGGTGGAGTACAGTGGTGCCCTTGTACAAGAACAAAGGGGACATCCAGTGCTGCAACAACTATAGGGGTATCAAATTAATAAGCCACACGATGAAGGTTTGGGAGAGGGTGATTGAGGCGCGGGTGAGGGAGGCGACATCTATATCTGGGAACCAGTTCGATTTCATGCCGGGCCGACATCTATGAAGGTTGCGGAGATGAGGATGCTTCGGTGGATGTGTGGGCACACCAGGTTAGATAAGATTAAGAATGAAGTTATTCGACAGAAGGTAGGGGTGGCCTCGGTGGATGAGATGATGGGGGAAGAGAGGCTGAGGTGGTTCGGGCATGTACGGAGGAGGGGTCCCGATGCCCCGGTGAGGAGCTGCGAGCGGCTGGAGATTGTTGGCGGTCGGCGAGGCAGAGGGAGGCCTAAGAAGCATTGGGGAGAGGTGATTAGGCAGGACATGACTAGAATGCAGGTTTCCGAGGACATGACCCTTGATAGGGGAGTCTGGAGGTCAAGAATCAGTGTTGTAGGCTAGGGCTCATAGAGTGCTTCGTACGCCTCTCCCGGGGTTGGGTGTGGGACAGCAAGGTTACCCATAAATGATTTGTGTTTTAGCTTATGTCCCCCTTATGGTTGTTAGTATGGTAGTTACTGTTTGTTATTATTGCATGCGATTGTATTTATGTTTCTTATGTTTACATAATTATTTACGTTATTTCTGCGGGATTTACTAATGCTTTATTGTTTTGTTTTGTTTTGTTTTTGTTTCTAATTTTGTCTTTGTTTTTGTTTTAATGCTGTTTTCCATTTTATCCTATGCGTCGAGGGTTGATTGGAAACAGCCTCTCTGCCCTTTCGGGTAGGGGTAAGGCTCGTCTACATATTACCCTCCCCAGACCCCACCTGGTGGGAATATACTGGGTAGTTGTTGTTGTTGTTGTTGTTAGTAGGCATTTCATGTATCTCTATGTTGCTTTAGAATCATTGTAATATTAAAGTTTGTATCTTTGGTTGTTTCGTTCTCCATTTTGTCATGTTCAATTAAGTAGTCGTGAAATGTATTCTTTTCAATGCACTTTAATTTATTTTTTAGCTTTTTAATTATTATGATTCATAATATTTGATTTTTTCAAATATTAAAGAAGAATTAACTTCCTTTTTTCAAAGATATCAAAAAACTTACCAAACTTTCCAAGCAAGTTTCTTACTTTCCTTTTCCATTTCAATGTGGATTAGATTTTAAAGTTTGAAAGGCAAACGTTGAGTATGGACTATGGACTATGGTTGTAACGTAGTAAATCCCTTATTCAGTTGCAACTGGTTTTGTTATAATTATCTGTATAAACTAATGTAATTACCCATAATCTCTAAACATCTTTTCTATTTTTCCAGTTCCGAAATCCATCTTCCTTTCCAAAACTTTCTTAACTAGTATAATGGAGAAACCGTAAGGATCAAAAAAACTAGGTGTCATACGAATGCTACTAAAGTAAATTTTCAATGACGATAAATCAGATAATAACGGAAAAATCTATCAAAAAAGACACAAATATTTAACGTGGTTCAGTCAACCGACCTACGTTCACAACAGAGATGAGCAATCCACTATAATAACAAAGAGTATAAAATAATGAGAGAACAACCTCACGAAAAGGCAAACACAAGTGACACACTAACACTTGTCGCATAACGTTCTCCCTCTAAATGCGACTCTCAAATCTCATATGGCTACATTGGGGATGCTAATGAATGAAAAGTACGGATCTTCAATTTATAGAACTCCAAAGCTTTCCTACAAGAAAAAGGACTAGCCAAATATGAAAAGTTTGTAATTTCTTTCTACAAGAAGGAAAACTCAATTAAGGTAAACATGTTGCCATTTCCTTCAATTAATAGGAAAACTAAATATGGCAAGAAAATTATGGCGAACACCTAACAATTCTCCCCATTGCCTGAATTTTCTAACAAAATAAACTTGATCCGCCTTCTTCACATAGCCTTCAGCAGGTCGCATCTCCAAATCTCTACCAGAAAGTTTATCTCAACGTGCGTAGCACACCGGTCAAATTCTCTAACAAATAACACGATCATCATCAAATATGTTGTGGCTAGAACTAAGCTCGTCAAGATGAACCCGTCTTGAACCTCGCTCTGATACCACTTGTTAGGACCGAAAAAGCCATGTGGAAGCTAGCAAAGAAAACCTTCAACAACGATAAATGAGACAACAACGGAGAAATCTACCTAAGGAGACACAAACATGTAACGTGGTTCGATCAACCTACCTACGTCCGCAGTGGAGATGAGCAATCCACCATAATAATATAGAGTACCAAATAATGAGAGAACAATCTCACAAAGAAGCAAATACAAGTGACACACTAATACTTATCCCATAAAATTCTCCCCCTAAATACGACTCTCAAACCCCATATGGCTACATTGTGAATGTTACTGAATGAAAAGGACGGATCTTCAATTATAGAACTCCAAACATTTTCTACAAGAAAAAGGACTAGCCAAATATAAAAAATTGTAGTTTCATTGTACAGGAAGGAAAACTCAATTAAGGTAAACATGTTGTCCTTTCCTTCAACAAATGGAAAATCAAATATAGTAAAAAAAGTATGGCAAATACCTAACAGAAATCAGTCAAAAACACTAAAAATTTTGATCATGTTATGAAATAATATAAAGACAAGAACAATAATGCAAGAATAAGAACAATATAGAGAGAGAATAGGGAGAGAGAGAAGTATTCTTATTAATACTTGGGGTGATTTACAATGGGGTAAGACCCCTCTATTTATAGGAAGAGGAATGACTTAGCTTCAAGCTAAAACTCTTAGACATTCACTCTAAATAGACTTCTATTTTATAACACTCCCCCTTGAATGTCTATTCAATAATGTGCCTCATAAAACCTTAAAACCAAAACCCATTGGGAAAAATTAAAGAAAGGAAAAAGAGTACACATGTTTGAATATGCGCCTATTGGTTGCCTCGTTAAAAACCTTGCAAGGAAAACCCGGTGGGACAAAACCTTGTAAGGGAAAAAGAGTGCAACGCGCATTAACTCCCCCTAATGAGTACATCAATTTATATCCTTGAGCATTTGCATTCCAATCTTGTGCATCATCTTCAAAACGATCTTTGATAGAGATTTGATAAATAAATCAACCATATTGACTTAAATAAATATTCCGCACCTTGAAATCATCATTCTTGATAGATATGAACATCTTCATATAATGTCGTGGAATAACTCTTCAATATCTCCATAGATGCATTCTCAATGACATCATGCTTATAGTTATAGCAAGATTCATATGTACACAAATTGTACTTAGGATGTGGTACTTCAGGACCACGAATTGCATATGCTTCAAGCAACTTAAATCTTTCAAGTTAAGCCATATAAGCCATATAATAGACTTTAGATGCATATCAAGTTTTCACGTCATGTTAAACAAATAAGATATCGAAAACTGATTATACATACCTTTGACTTTATACTTTCAAGCATTTGAACTATAGGTTCAAAACTACATGTCTTTCATATGGAATCAATTCTTCTTGAATTGTATCTCTTCCATTTAGTTACTTTCTTTGGGTCAGCAAATGCGTATAGCATGCTTTGCAATATGTTGCAATTGAATTATCCATTTTATGAACTTCAGGTTCATATCATGATATTCGGGGATATACATATACAAATGATAATTCATCCCATGTAACCTTTTCTCAAGTGTTTATCATGTCTCCCCCTCATGTTAGAAAAGCTAACTTGTTTCCTCAACTTTGGGAAATCATCTTTGTGCATTATCATGTCAATATACACGGCACATTAATAATAAGATGAAATTATTTGGTTCCTGACCCTGAACCACTTGTGAGGGGAGAATATAATATACTCTCGTATATAACGTATATCAAACTGATATATATAACTTTGTTCTCATAAGAAACAGTTTAGCTATTAAGTGAAAGCACTCAATAATTATCTTGCTAAACCAACTTTGATATAAACCAACTTATCAAGATGAACTGTCTTGAGTAGAGAATCTGGAAATTATGCTCGAAGTTAGATTACTGAGCAATTTACCTCGCAAGCACCGGCCAGGCTGCGGGTCAACAACAATTGCGCATGTAACCATTTCATAGATGCATCATATGTGGTATACATGGCAGGTGAATGGGCCCATATTCACCTTTGATATTTCCAGAATTTATGGGCTTCAACCCGAACTCTTTAGTTGGTCAGTTCATTAATGAGAACAAGTGATACAAGAGAATTCGTAAAGAACTTTCTAGTTCTTTAATATTCACCTATGTGAATTTGCACATCATACTTAAAATGAGATGGCTAACACGAATGCCAACTGAATAAATTATCAATATTGGTAACCATGACATGTGCACTTATAAATAAACTTCAGGTTTATTATGACATGGGTTTTATACCAATAGATATCCACTTTATTGTGGCATTCTTTCGTTTGTGTAGTACAAACTGCAGAACAAAGCGGGTAGCTTTTCATATACAAATTACCCCGCTACAAGTTGTAGTAATACGAGATATCAAATCCTTCCTTTATTTATAGTCTCAATATAATCAATCGCTTTCGCGTGTACTTTGGAAACTGAATAAGTTTCTTTGAGACTTACTACAGCACAATACTCAATTGTGTTTCTCCAACATAGTAATAATTGGCTCTTCTAGAGCTCTCAATTAATTTTGTACTACCACAGATTCATCAACATCCATGTGGTGAATATCTTTCTTAAAGAGAAAGTTATACCATTATGGTCATGTCAAACTTATATGCAAGATATGTTTCTTGCATTATCGTTGTCCTTTAATAGTCATATTTCCAAAATACTTTGGCGTACAATAGGTACGTGACCAACGATCATTCATGCCATACATCATCTCAAACCTCCTTCTAGGGGTGAGTGTGGTATATTTAATACCAATTTCATGTTCATATTCTTCCAATAATGAATATGTATTCGTGAATCAAATGTTGTCACATTCACTTCGAGGATATGTGATTTTGTTATCCTTTTCAAATCTATAAATGCGTCAGGCATTTGATTTGCTATTCTTTGCAAATGGATAATCTTTTTGCCTCTTTCTCACAAATAGAGGTATGTGGATCAAGATGAGATAATGATGCATTTTTCCACAAAATTTCCCGTTTGGTTTCACCAACTTCTCCCCCTAATTTTGGGAAAAGTGTCTCATCAAATTGACAGTCTGCAAATCGTGCAGTGAACAAATCTCCTGTCAATGTTTCGAGGTAGCGAATAATGGAGGGCGATTCAACCTCAACATATATTCCTAACCTTCTTTGCAGACCCATTTTGGTGCGGGATGGCGGTGCTAAAGGCACATATACTGCGCATCCAAAAATTCTTAAATGGGATATATTGGGTCCATGACCCAAAACCAATTGCAACGGGGAATATTTGTGTCAATTCGTCAGTCAGAGACGAACTAGCATTGCTGTATGCAAAATGGCGTGACCCCAAACCGAAGTGGGTAGCCGACAAACTAAAATGCTGCATGCAAAATGGCATGAACCCAAACCAAAGTGGGCAGCCGACGAACTAGCATTGCTGCATGCAAAATGGCGTGAACCCAAACCGAAATGGGCAGCCTCGTTTTCAGGAAGAATTCAAGATTATTCTCATCTATTGTCTCAATATGATATCCATTTTGAATGATATCTTTAAAACTCAACAAGTTCCTTTTAGACTTGGAGGAGAACATTGCGATTGATATCATTAAAACTCAACAAGTTCTTCTTAGACTTGGAGGAGAATATTGCATTCTCTAAGATAAACGTCGTGCCTTTGGGCAGAGTTACAGTTGCTCTTCCGGAGCCTTCAATCAATTTACTTCCCATGGTTTGACATATAAAAGAAAATATACGAACATGAGAATAAACAACTTCAATTCGTTTGTGTCACATAATATTTTCAAAATCTGCAGCTAACAGTTGACTAACAAAATCAAATATGTTATCCATAATTGATTACTTTGCAGTTTGAAAATTTCAGTTTAAACATTTTCTTCAAACAATCGATTGTTTGTGTTTAACAATCGATTATTTGCTATTTTTGAAAAACTTCAGATCACACTGTCTTAAGACAATCGATTGTTAGACATAGACAATCGATTATTTGCTATTTTTGAAAAACTTCAGATCACATTGTCTTAAGGCAATCGATTGTTAGACATAGACAATCGATTGTTGACTATTTTTGAAAAATTCCAGATCACACTGCCTAACGACAATCGATTGTTAGACATAGACAATCGATTGTGGATGATTTTTGAAAAATTCCAGATTACACTGTCTAACGACAATCGATTGTTAGACATAGACAATCGATTGTGGATGATTTTTGAAAAATTCCAGATTACAGTCTAACCACAATCGATTGTTAAACATTGACAATCGATTGTTGACTGTTTTTGAAAAATTCCAGAACACTGTTTTAAAGACAATCGATTGTTGAACATTGACAATCGATTGTTTTGCAGTTTTTATGCGAAATATGAGATAACCGACTAGTTTTTCAGGTTAGTCGATTACCTCTACTGGAAAGTAAAAATATTATTGATATTTGAGCATATTGATACATTCTAAAGAACTAATACTAACATTATATCATGAACTAACTAATACGAGCTAATACTAATGGCTATTAGTTTATTCATTCACTAATACAAACAAGTAAAATAAAATCAAATAGCTCCATCTTCTTTCATCACGGATCCATCACCGATTAGGTGGTCTATCTTCCCCTCGGGTTGCTCAAAGAAGTCTGGCACATCCAAGTGGGTGATGTCAAAGTTGTCGTCAGAGACAAAATTCGTTTCAGGGCGTTTACTCTTTCGAGATGCTTGATAAAGGTCAACCAAAAGTCATGGTATACGGCAAGCCTTTGACCAGTGCCCGTTTCCACCGCAACGATAATATATAGTTTATAAACTATTTGCTTTTGGTTTCTTATCGTATCGTGCTTGTGGCAGAGTGACCAACTTCAGGTTGTCATATCTCTTCTTTAAGCCATTCCACAAGATAGGTGGATCTTTGACGGTGAGATATTCAATCTTCAAACCTTCATCAAGGTGATGGCGCAAGAAAATCAAGGCCTTAGCATAGTTTCAAACCTTCATCAAGGTGATGGCGCAAGAAAATCAAGGCCTTAGCATAGTTTTGGGTGGATGCATTATTTCTGTCTTTAATGGCGTCTCCAAGACCCATAGCATCCAAAATGGATTTAAGTATCCAACACCCATATCATATAGTTCTTGCCCGAAATTTCAAGGGCAACGAACTTTCTTTTCATAATGTCAGACATAAACCAAAATTACGTCAAGAGCGTGTTCATACTTACGGGCTCTATTACAATATTATCACATTCACTTCAGGGAATGGATCAAAATCATGTGCTTTACACAATCTCATGTCAAATATTACTTTCATAAAGTGAAAGATTATTTTGAGAATCATTATTGTTCTCATTACCACAATAATGACGATTATAACTTCGTCTATTGCCATGTCCACATCCATTGATACCTTTACGGTAATTAGTCTTCTTTCAGACTTATTACATACTGCTACCACATTCTCTAAAGGGAATGGAGCAAATTCAATTGGACGGAATTCTTTGCCACGTCCACATTCATTGATACCTTCATGGTAATATTTTAGTCTTCTTTCAGACTTATCATATACTGCTTCCACATTCTCTAAAGGGAATGGAGCAAATTCAATGGGACGGATTTTCAATTATTTGCCCACAATCATATATGAATTTAATCATGGCAGGACATAGAGATTTTACCACTTCATGTGGTTATAATTTCTTACAAACTCCATTAGAGTTATAATCAAACTTTGTTGTCTATGTTTGTATATAAAATCAAATTATAGAATTCCAAGAATTTGAAGGAGAAAAGTAAGTTACTTACCTTTAAGGTATACCAATAAATTCTTGGAAGCATTTAAGCCGACGCGATTCCACCGCGAAGCCGCCGTTTCTGGTTTCAAGTAATTGAAGAAAGAAACAGTACCGTGATTTAACCGTGCATAATCTATTGCTGGCCACCTTCGACTTTTGTTAACTATTTCTTCAACTTCTTTTGACACCCTTTGCAACAGTAGACATCAAACTTCACAAACCCCATCATAACGATTCATCCGTCAAGACAACATAAGAAAACAAACACAAGAAGCTTAATTGCTGAATATTAAATTCAATTGGTTAGAGACTCGTGCTGATAACGTGTTATGAAATAATATAAAGACAAGAACAATAATGCAAGAATAAGAACAATATAGAGAGAAAATAGGGAGAGAGAGAAGTATTCTTATTAATACTTGGGGTGATTTACAATGGGGTAAGACCCCTCTATTTATAGGAAGAGGAATGACTTAGCTTCAAGCTAAAACTCTTAGACATTCACTCTAAATAGACTTCTATTTTATAACAGATCAAACCAATGATGACCCTGATAGTTACAATTTGGCCTTTGGGATAATATTGGTTGTATTGTCTATGGAAAATTTTATTTTGTGTCTCATATAACTGACACTAGTTGTATGAGGCAACTTTTTTATCTCACAATATTATTGATCCAGATTTTCACATAAGTATAAAATTGGGGTCCATAAATTTATAAAATAAAAAAGAGACTCATACAACTAATGTCAGTATTATGAGACACAAAATAAAACTTCTCCATTGTCTATAGCATTGGGTGTCGTCCTAACTTTTTATTTGTACTTCCCTAAAGTTACTAAAGAATTCCAAGACCCTAATGGGTCGTTTGATGTATGAAAATAGTGTGGAATAAAATATATTAGTAATGCATAGGTTAGTAACGCAAGCGTAGTTATGGAGATTGTATTTTTTATCTATTGTTGGTGTGGTGTATTAGAATTATAATGCATACATAATTTTTTTTTAAAACAATTATTTACAAAAATACCCTCCATAGTCTTTAGCTTTAAGTGACTTTAAGGATAATTGTCTTTTGAGCATACTAATGCATGCATTAATAGCCTTGGTATTACTAATGCCATGATTTTCTATGCATTACTTATACATAGGATAATACTAAGTATGATGTATAATTCAAATATTAGTTATACATAAGTTGAAAAAATGTATCAAACAAGATATTAGTACTGCATAGAGCTAATGCTTATATTATTTTTTCTAATACCTCCTACCAAACGACCCCTAAGTTTCATATTTTGTCGATTTCACCTTCACCATTTTCTCTAACAAGGGCTAGAATCCAATCTTACACGAACAATCCTGTTAATTCGAGTCTCAGTTTCTTGGTTGAGAACCCTAATGATAATCATATCTTCTCCTATAACAACCTTGAGGCCAAGATTAGATACCAATCTTTGGTAGACAAATGTTTCTGCTAAACTTTATCAAGAAGAAAAGGCTCATTATGTCATGGATGCAACCTTTGACGCTTTGCCTAGTGACTGGCCTGCTCATTGTATAATAGCTGGCCGTTCCACTAAATTTTTAGTAAGTTTAAATGGCAATACTCAAATAAGCCACAACAATTGTTGGGTAAACTGGGGAGCACTCCGAGTTTCATGTGAACATTTGGAAGTTGAGTTCTTTGATTCCAATAGTGGAAATGTTAGAGGTTACTCCACATGTGTGAGGTACTTTTGCAGATATCAAGTTATTAATTATACCGTCAAAGCAAATACTAAGATGTTTATCAAAGTCTTAAGTCCCACTAAATTCATATAAATGAAGAGTAACATAACCAATCTAGCTTCAGTTTTCCATGATAATTACAAGAAAAGTTTCTTCTTTGCTAGTCAAGGAAAGAAGCACATAGCACAAGAAATGCTACTACGTACTATTGCAAAGGATCACTGAAAAATAAATCCAGATGCAATATTTCAAGGTAGTAGTTTCAAAGACAATAATTAAAGCACACAACAATATATAAATATCAGAGGCAGTCGTACAAGTTACTGCTCCAGATGCTGCTGGCTAGTAGGGGAGGATACTTCCCTCCCACAACCAAAGTTATCATCTTCCGGTTCACTCCAATTTACATTATTAGAGCTATTGTTGATACTGGGCTCAGAACTAGCAGTGCTGCTCGTGGCAAGTGGCGAGTCAGAAACGCTACCTGTCTTGTTCTTTGTGGAGCTAGACCCGACACCGTTTGCTGAAGAAGATGAGACCCTTGTCAGAACTGGGCGTAAGGTTCCATTAACACTCCGTCTTATATCCTGTTCAAAAGAGAGCCATAAACTTAAATGTATGAAATACAATTGTGTCACAATGCTTGTGATAGGTGTGCTCGAAGTTTGCCTACCAAGTGCATTAGTTGTTAACTTTTTTATTTGAATATTTATTGAAAGTAAATGAGCATTAGAAGGTATGTACCATGTGCCGTAGAGCCATATCCAAAGATTTTTTGGAAAATGATCTTCCGAAGCCTAAATTTTCCCGGGACAAAGATTTCTTGGAGGGGTTCTCGTGATATGGATTATCATCTTGCTTCGGGGGAGCTAACTTCCTCATGTTTACTACCCTTTCAACCATCTGGGTGCCAATCAACACAGGGTTCACATCATCTTTCTCATAACCATGCCCCCTACTCTTGGACAGTATAGTGATTGCATTGCTCAAAATAGTAGCATTTGTTGCTCGTCCTCTAGAAGGAGAACATGATTTCCGTCTGGGTTTTCCATCAGAACTTGAATTAGTGGTAGAGGCTCGAGCACCAGGTGCAGTAGGTCTTCCCCTAGATGCAGATGCAGGCCTTTTAGGCACCAATGTCTTAGAATTGATAGAAGAATCATGCGAAAGACTTGGCGTCTCCAAGGGTTTCAATGGCCTAGACTTCATAGTTGGAGAGGTGCCTCGTGATGGTGCAGTTTTTTTCGAGGTTGTGGTTCCCGTTTTCTTCAAAGAAGAAGATCGAGCCCCAGAAACCGATACAATAGGAATGGACGACAGAGTTGATGGTCGACGAGTTGGTGTTGCTGATCTTGATGCTGGCTTGGAGGGTCTACTGGTTGGGGTAGAAGAGCGTGGAGCAGCTCTTGTTGGAGTCGAGGATCTTGCTGTGGAAGCAACAGGCTTAGCAGAAGGCAAGGTTGCTCTTGAAGTAGGAGTGGAAGCTCTTGAGAGCTTGGATGCAGACATACGAGGACGTCCAGTAGGTGTTGCTGACCTTGTGGAAGTTGCCTTTTTTCCCCCTGATGATGAAGGTCTTCCATTTCCAGCACAAGAGCTTTTGCTTCTGGACACGGCCGGCTGTCCAGTTGAATTACTCTGTGAAGAAGGCCCTTCGAGGGAATTCTCAAGCTGCAAAGTCGAGCAGTTCAGACTAAATATTGTTTTTGCAAACCACCTCGAATATAACTTAAGCTAAATAGAGAACGCAGAAAATTACTTCAGCTGAAAACATTGTATCAGCATTCTGTGGTACTAAAATGAGTATATACCATGTAAGCATTCAGTGGCACTAAAATGAGTATATTATCGTACAAGCATTCAGTAACCATGTGACTCTAATATTTGCATTGATGGTTCACTCGGTTTTCTACCATGTCTACTTCAAATGTAAGAGAAAGAAGAAAAAAAAAGTCTTCTTTTCATTGTCCAAGAATGCTTTTAAAAACAAACAACAACAACAACAATCCAGTATAATCCCACTTAGTAGGGTCTGGAGAGGGTAGGGTCTGGAGAGGGTAGTGTGTACGCAGACCTTACCCCTACCCTTGGGTAGAGAGGCTATTTCCAAATAGACCCCCGGCATCCTTCCCTCCAAGAACATCTCACCTTGCTCTTGGGGAGACTCGAACTCACAACCTATCGGTTGGAAGTGGGGATTGCTTACCATCATAAAAACAAACATAGGCATAATTTATGTCAGCCATCCAAATTATTTAATAAAAAAATTAGATAGGATTACTTCAACTTTGTCAACAACTGCTAATGAAAGAACCAAACCGGGTGTATACCAATACCTATCACGGGTAAAAATACGGAGATCAAAAGAAACAACATTAGCAGTCCAGAATCAAAAATAAAATCCTTTAGGGTATTAAATAGCTTGTATCCATACACTATAATAAATATATATTGTACCTGAGCTAAATCCTGCTTGATGCTTATTTTAGATTCTGGAGCAGTTGCACTTGAATCTGTCTCAATTTTACAATCTTGAGCAGTTGAACTAGAATCTGTCGCATTCTGGCGTACTGCAATATTCTGTTCTTCCACCTCTAGTGATGGATTTGAAGGGGTATGAGGCAGTGAAAGGAGCCTGAAAGCCAGTTAGAATATAATATAATAATGGGCTATGGCAGAACCGTCGTGGAAACAAAATATACAACTTAACCATGGTTATATTATATCATGACAAACAGCCTTAAATTCTTGTAAGGAAGTCTGACCTTTAAAATCATATTGACCATCTAAACCAGACTGTTAAACTTTGGAGAACAGCCTTCTTTTTGTTGAAGACATGGAAGCAGAATCAATATATCGCACATGATTTCTTTTTGCTATCTAAGGTCTCAAGTGCTTTGGCTAAAATTTACCAACAGATAATGATCCTACAGCGAATGAGCAGAATCTTTGTTTAGAAGATGTATTGCGACCAAAGTCTAAACACTCATCAGATAGGACAAGAAACTGAGGATGAAGAAATCCTACAACAACTACTACGCCTCAACTACAAGTTGAAGTTTTCTATATCTATCTTCACTAACCATATAAACTCGTCTCAACTAACAACAATAAAATATCCAGTGTAATCCCTCAAGTGTGGTTTGGGGAGGGTAATGTGTACGCAGACCTTACCCCTATGTTGTAAAGGTAGAGAGGTTGTTTCCGATAGACCCTTGGCTTAAGAAAGGGTAAACAGGAAGCAACCAACAGTAACAACAACAATTATTCACTACCAATAATATACAATGAGCAGAATAATAGAAACTTCAAATAAATATTCACTACCAATAATTTTTTCTTATCAGAATATTCACTACCGATCATTTCCTTTTAAAATATTTGACTATCAAAGTTCCACAAGATTTAAAACTGAAAGCTACTAACTATGACACTGCTCGGTGTCAGAATTACCTCATATAGCATTTTCCTTCTTAGATTACTTTTTGCTTTTCGATTAATAACTGTCTTAGAGTACAATGACTGAAAATGGATGAAGTAAAGATAAACTCTATACAACTTCCACGAAACATTGCTGTTAAAAACGTTTTTCTTAGAAACGCCAGAAAAGCTACCACGTCTGACACACTACATTTTGAAATCCCAAATAAAATGTCGCTTACATACTATCTGTCCAATAAATTGTTAGCGGCTGCACAAGCTATTCGGTTTCTTCATTATGCTCAAAACAATAAATAACAATTAGCACACACAAATGTTATAGTAATAGTACCAGTCATAGTCATTCTTGTCATTCTCTGAGTTTAGAAGATAATCTTGATTAGCAGGCTCTGTTGATGTCCCATTTGATAACAAAGAGAAGTCAACCTCTGAGCCTGCAATTAATAAAAATGCCAGATTTTATACATATAAGAAGTGAAAACAAAGAAAACTTCCAAGGCGACACTCCAAATTTTCAAGTTGGTTGTACTCAAGATATAAAATTTAAAGAACATGCATTTAACATGAATATGGTTGAGTGGGGATGGGAAGAACCACCAAATAGCAGAGTACATTTATTTTATTCTATTTCTGGAAAAATTTTGAAAGCAGAAATTGACAATGCTGCTAAAAAAGCATCTGGATACCTAATTGCTGATCCGATTCCTCAGAGTTATGTTTAGGAATTTGATCATTCATCTCCTTTTCGCTACGACGCATCTCAAGAAACATTGCAAGGTCTTCATCGACTTCCCTCATCACCATTCCTAGAGTCCTTTCTTGCAGCCTACATTGCACTGATGTCTGCATTTGCATATAAAACCTCATTTAAGTTTCCAATAATCCAATCTTTAAGTAAGAAAACATATCAAGATAACTCATTTAAAAAATCCAAAAATCCAATCCTTAACAGAGAAAACAAAAACTCATTTTACAAGTCCAAAATCCAATCTTTAACAAAGAAAACAAATCAAAATAACTCATTTAAAAGTCAAAAAAACCAATATTCAACAAAGAAAACAAACAAAAATCAAATCTTTACAATGGAAACGAATTTTAAAAAAAAAAACTCTTTAAAGAGCTTGCTAAAGGATCTATTTTTAAATGAAAAATATGCACATAGATTCAGAAAAAGGAGCAAAACCCAGAAATTTAAATGCCTAAGAAACACCCATTTTCACTCAAAAATTACATTTCTTGAACATAGTGAAAAACAAAAATATTCAGTTAGATCATTGGATCTGACTTATAAAATGGACCCAATAACAAAAACCAACCATATAAATTACATAACATACCATAAAAGATTACATCTTTACTAACAAAAAACCTTCAGCTCATTTCTGATTTAACTAACCACCACCACAAGAAAAATAAAAGAGAAAGTTAAAGGATACAACTAAATTTAACTGACCCTTTTGAGATAAATACATATATTTCAAGATTCAAGAACCATACATACATTGCACAATAAAAACTTAAAATAATAATAAATCTTGAAATCACTAGATACTTACTGCCATTGTAACAAGAATAGAACTCAAGGTTGTATTAATGGATTTAACTCAGAGGGAGAAGAAATAAAGGGGGGAATAAGAAGAAAACAAAAAAAGAAATAAAGGGGGTCAAATGGCAGCTAGTATAAGTTCAGAAAAATGTCAGAGAGAAGTGAGATGGTGAGCTAGAAGTGTGGGGAGGGGTTAAAGTTAAAGAAAACTTAGAACATGAATGAAATCAAATTTGTTTATTGGATTGTGCTTTGATAAGTAAGTCACTGTTTGTTTTATTATGTGATGTGCACAAGAAACACCAAACTCAAAGAGAGAAGTAGAGTTTGAAATCAATACTATTAACTTTTTATTTCATCCAATTTCCTATTTGTCCAACCTAGTTGGGATAACTACTAACTTGCCCTTCTTTATTTTCTGCTCCACTTTTATTCAAAATTATATTATATTATATATTTTGAATTTTATTTTTTATTATTGCTACGTTACTCAGATCTTTCGAAAAATTATTGTATTCTTGTTGAATCTTCCAAAATTTTTTTGAATCTGACACTGAGTATGACAATATTTTTGAAGTAAACGAATAATGTAGCATAATTGAAATGATTCAACAAAAATAGTAAGAGATCGAACTCGCAAAAGAAAATTAAGAGTTAAAGGATTATATTCATCCAATTATATTTTTGCATTTATTTATTACTAGTTATTTTAACTCAATGCGAGCATTCATATATAATATTATCATTATAAGTTGCCGCCTCTAATGTTCGTAACCAACCAACTTTCTTAATTGGTATGTCAGTTTTTTTAATTCTATTTGGAAATTACTTACCAATCTTTAATTTTGTCACTTGAAAATAAAGTAAAGAGATCTAGAAATAGAATAAAAATAGTATATGGTGACTCTTTTAAGTATGAGCAAATATGTAAAAATATTGTAATTATTTTGCTTAACTAAATTCTTAAACTATCTCTGGAAATAGTCTTTCAAAAGGTAAAACTATTGTACATGACTACACTTGATATTTACAAAACTAATGAATGTAAAATATGAGTCTTTCAACTCATATTTATCACTTAATCACATAGTTTCACTTTAATTTTTAACTGCAAAATTAAAATATTCAATTTAGTGTAAACAATTAATATACATAATTTTTACCCTTTTTGAAAAGGAGACACGAAATCTTTGTCTTAGTTCATTCGCCATGCAATATATGATGCTTGAAAGTCATGTTTTACTTTTATTCAAATACGGATCTAGAAAGAATTTTAGTCACATTACTTTTTTGATATACAATTTTGTTTGCAACCTTAGGTCCAAAATTGTTGGAAAACTAATTTAAAGTTGTAATAGAAATCTTAGTTATTTATAAATTGATTTATTTAATTTATGTCTAAATAGGATTTACAGTTAGAATAATATTCTGTTTCTAGTTTAAATATATTTCATACTATTATAAATAAAGGTATTAATAGCTTATTTTATAAGTGGAGAAAATGAAAAATTATAGGAGATTTATAAATAAAATATTTTCCTTCAAAAACAAATGAAATGACATCAAATCAGGCACAGAAACTGCATTTACATATCATAGCTTTCACTAATAGGCCTTTATAGATTTTGAAATAATTGCTTTTGTGACCTTTTTGCTAAAACTAGGTAAAATCTAGGTATTAGGTGCATAATTGAAGAGGATCATTTCATAATCATATTCTAACTTTTTGCAATTGTAGTACTAAGTCATTTTTCAAAGTGAATAAAGAGCATTTGTCAATATCTTTTAGTTTGTGGGGTATTCATTTATTCCTTTGCACATGTTTGGGGCAGAGGCTTCTTACTTTAGTAATTTTTGATTGATTCATTTCATTACACAATTTTATCTCCTACACTTTTGTTCTTTTTGCCTATGCCATTGTTTTTATCTAACTCTTAATATTTTTATTGTCTTAAAAACCATTCTCCTTTTTATATTATCAAACAATCAGAAAATTATAAGTTTAATCTTACAAAGAAATCCAAAAGTAGAAGATAGAGGTTATCATCCCAATATATTTTTTTGGAAAATTCGCAGTTTCTGTACATACTGGATAACATCCTCATTATATAGTAGCTCGCAAACCACACAAAAAATATAAATTACACTAGACAACTCTTGTGCGACGAACTTTGATTGAAAAAGCTGTCTATAAGAAAAATCAATCCCACGTCTCCCATATGAAAAATCACTTAGCCAACCCTTGCACCCATCTGAATGTTTATAGGAAGGAAATATGTTAAAATTCTTGTCTAGTATCACTGCAGAATTAGATCTCATTTTTTGGGGTTGTTTTTTTTTTTTCTTTTTCTTTTTTTTTTTGGGGGGGGGGGGGGGGGGGGGGTGTTTAAACCATAGGATATAATTAATTAGCACGATGTTGACATGAACAAAACATAGGGGCAAAACCATGCACAAATATTAAATTAAAAGATGTCCACAAGTTAAGGAATAAACAGATGTCACAACCTCAATATATATAATAAATTACAAATTTAGTGAAGCAAGTATTCACACAGTTTGACTAAGACAGATGACGGAGACTGAATTCTAAGAGGAGAATTTGAAATATAAAAATACCGTTTTCGCTTCAATACAACTTTCTTTATGTTAATAATGGAATTCTACAATATTTATTTATAAAAACAGGTAATTTTTATCTTGTACAATATAATTTTTTAATAAATGATATTCAATTTAAACTTTTTTTTCGAAATGTGCCTGTCCCAAACTAATCGGGCACTACAAGCAAATCAGAAGACACTATGTTTTTTTGTGTGAATAAATGAGAGGAAAGGATCATGCTTTCACATTATTTTTGAAAGCTATAGGTGATTATGTGAGAGTTATTTTATGTTTGTAATTTACTTTGACAAATTTTGAAATTTACTAGGTATCACACTGTATTTATCTATAAATTATGAAAAGCTAGTAAATGTAGTTACCAAAAAAAGGTTTACCAATCACCGAACTTTAACACAAAAAAAAGAAATCTCTCCGTCCATTTTAAATGGCACAATTATTATTTGAACTGTCAAAACTTTGTTACAATGATTTTCTAAAAGTCATTTTAAATAATACTACATTAACAATGCTGACCATAATGCTTTTCACGTTATTTTCAAATATACAGATTTTATTTTAAAAATCTAAAGAATCTAAACTTAAATTCACTCGAAATAAGTATTTAATCATCATTACTCCGATCCCTTCACTTAAAATGGGACGAAACAAGAAACATAATAGACTATTTCAAGCGGTTTTTCAAAAGGTGCACAAGGCCCTAGGCTCAAACATGGGCTTTTACGTTTGAATTAAGGGAAACAGTATGGGCTGACCAATTTCGGACCGGTAATAGCAAAATAGTCGGTGTTTTGTAAAGTCATTAAAATTAAAAATTGTTGTAGCTAAAACAGGAAAAGTTCCAGTATAGTCTGCTTATAAATTTTTAATATATTATATTAGAACTCTAGTGATGGAATCTCATATTTAAAAAATTCGAACTCCGGCATATTATACTTTTTTCTAGATATTTTAAAGCATTTTTATTCAGATTTTATCTTTATAAAAAAATAATTAAAGTTTGATTATTTTTGAAACTGTAAATAATTTTCAATTATTAATTGTAAATTAGGTTAGTTTTTATTTTTATATTATGGGATTTTTACATATCTATACCATATACCTAACCTTGTTACCTTTATTGTTTAAGGATTGTGTTAATTACATTTAAGCATATCAAATTACCATTTATATACTATAATTCAAATTAAGGGTATAATTATTGCTTTATTTATTCTAGGCGTATTTTTAGGAGCATATATTCTCCAATTTTAGTTTATATGCCTTTCTCTCCTCCCACCCCCACACCCCCACGATTTACCTTCAGTTAATTCCCCCATACAATGGTGTCTACTGTATAATGTGCTTTACTCTTTTAGGAAAGGTGGAGGTTCAAATATAGACGTAACTTCAATGACCTTTGCAAGAAAAATAACTTTATATATTGATTTTAATGGTACGGAAGCAATCCTTTGTCTTGACAAACGTTGTTTGTATAGCAAGTTTAGATTGCATGTTGAAGATATTTCTTCAAAATATTTTACTGCATGGGCTATCTCTGGACTATGACTCTATAAATTGTATTTTCTTTCTTTATTATGTAAGAGAAATTGTTCTCCACTTCGTATAAAAGTACACTTAATGAATCAGCAAAGATTGATTTTTTGAATATATTATGACATTGGATATATTTTCATTTTCTTTATAATCGTGCGAAGCGCGGATGAGTTTACTAGTTGTAGTATAAATGTAGTAGTTTTGTAGATACTCTTAAAAATAATACAATTTTATACAATACTTAAACTGATTTGTAGTTTATTTGTAGAAATTTTATCTACAAGATCTCTACAAACTGAATGTATTGAATTTTAATATCCCAATTCTCATTTCAATTATAGCATAATTGGTATTTCGACATAATTGCAGAAGACTTGTAGAAGTTTTAGTCTTCCCAATCTACAAATTATCTACAATTTATCTACATTTCTACAATTTATAACTTATCTATAATTTCTGGAAATATGTTTTCTTCTTCTTCGACGAGTTTCAATGTGAAATTCAGTCAAAACCAAGTCTAATCTTCACCAAAACCCCTCAAAATTGAGATATAAACTCCTAAACATATTCCGAATTATTTACAACATCACTCAATCCAAACAAATAATGAATTTTGAAAATCCAAATTTGAATTTAAAGCTTTCAAGACTTTTAATGGCTATCAATGGTGGAAAATATATGGAAGAACATATTTTTTCAACCTTGTGATCTCCTTCTGTTTCAAATTTCGTATTTAATGTTGACTGAATCAGACACAAATCTGGTGCCTTCATTTTAGCGTGTTATTTATGGCAAAATCTACCTATTTTTGGATTGGTATATAATTTATAAAAAAAATATGGACAACACAAATAAATAACAAACTATGAACATTTTTTGTAATAAAATTTGATATATGATATAGATAGAAAAAATCCCTTATATTATTCATTTGTGGGCCATTCTTTAACTGACTACCCAGAAACGAATTTGGGCCCATCTCGTGAGTTTCTTAATTGGATAGTGGGACCTGTTCACATTTCCCATGAAAAAGCAAATTGAGACCAAAATCCAGTTATGAAATGGCGGTCCAGTTAAAAAGAAGCTCTTCTTTTATTTATTACTTGAGCAAACTAGCGAACCATTAATATATAGTAGAAACGATGCTATGGGGGTAAAAACTCCAATTTCTTTCTACTATAATCAACCATAGGCAATGGATCAATGTGGTTCCGAAAAGGGACTAAGAACAAAAGGCCTGCGGCCCACTATTGGCCCCTATTCAACTTTTACTTTTTCACAACTTTTACAATTGAACTGTTCATGTGTAACTGATTATGGTATTTGAACTACAAAACTCTTTAGAATACCTTGTACTGTGGATGTCCATTATTATCCCTACAGCTTCCTGAAGAAGCTTGCAATTAAACAAGTTCATGATGGACACAACTCGCAAGTAATTAATGCAGACGACTTGCAATTAGCTCTACAAAAGCTTTGCTGCAGCTTCAGGAAAAGCCTTGCAGTAACTGTAAATGCCTAAATTTTGTTCTTTCTTTTGCATTATAGTTTTGAATAATTATTTTATGTGTGTTTGGAGATTTTAGAATTAGACTTTAGCTTAATTAATTTGTTAAGGGGGTTAAGAGAGTGGGCTTTCCAATTTTAAAAGGGATTTTTACCTAAATATGCCATATAGCAAACCTTATTATCATTATTGTGCCTTGTTTGGTTATTACCCGCATATTCCATGTTTTCGTTACCAAAAATGTACCAAACCATATCTGGCTGATTTTATAGCCTAAAATAACGCCAGATTTTAAGCTTCCCAATTAATATTTGATTCTGTCTTAATTACCAAACCATATGGCTGATTTTATAGCCTAAAACAACGCCAGATTTTAAGCTTCCCAATTAATATTTGATTCTATCTTAATTAAATGATCTTTTTAAAACCTTAAAAAATCTAATCCCAGCGCAAAGCGTGATAGTTCTTCCAGATTTCAGTTCCGAAAATCTCTCATCTTCTACATCAAATATCGAAAAATCAGAATTTACAGCGTGATAGTCAATCAAATTGTAGTTCTTCCAGATTCCAGATTATTGAAGCTAGGTTATTGAAGCTATTGTAGTTCTTCCAGATTCCAGATTATTGAAGCTAGGTTTGTTTATACAAATTGTAGTTAAATTGTAGTCAATTTGTAGTTAATTGTAGTCCGCTTGTAGTTACTTGTAGTCAGTTTGTATTTAATTGTAGTCAGTTTGTAGTTACTTATAGTCAGTTTGTAGTTAATTGTTTGTAGTTAATTGTAGTCCGTTTGTAGTTACTTGTAGTCAGTTTGTAGTTACTTGTAGTCAGTTTGTAGTTAATTGTAGTCAATTTGTAGTTAATTATAGTCAGTTTATAGTTAATTATAGTTAATTGTAGTTTTTAATAAATATGTCTGAAAATTAGATTTTTTTGTAGCTATTGCCTTGTATGTGTAGCTGAGAACTGCAAATGGCATTTCAAGGCAACGTCACTTCATAATTCTTCATTGTTCATATTAAGAAGTTTAGCCGACAACACACATGATGCCGAATGGACGAAACGTTCAAACGGCGCAAATGTACTGCAACAGTAGTTGGTAGTATTGTCGTTCCAAAGTATTGTGATCCTAAGACTGTTTACACGCCAAAGGACATACAAACTGACATGTTATCCGACTTCAAAGCAGAGAGAGAGAGAAATCGGTTTTGTAGAGCCGTTCTGGCTTTGATACAATTTTATGGACTGAAAGTATGGTGGATTGAGAAGAACTTCTCGATCTGAAACTGTTCAAGCTTCGACAATGGCAGATGAAATTCAAGCAGAGAGAGAGGGAAATCAGTTTTTGTAAAAAAACGTGGGGGGGAGGGTAATTAAAAAAGGGGAGAAAATCGTGGGTTTTATTTGTAAGAGAGAGAAGAAATGTGTACAATAAAATCTGAAAAGATTTTCGGTTCCACAAATCAAGCCTATAATAAATAAGTTAATATTAAACCTTAAATAGAATTTTGGTACATAAATTGAAAGGTGGTATACTTAAATGTAATAAACACAAACCTTAAACATTGGTGGTAATAAGGTTTGCTATATGGTATGTATATGTAAAAATTCCATTTTAAAAAAATGAATTGGCCCAAAATTGGATTAATTTGGCTGCCCAAACCCGGTCCAGACCTTATGGTCTGAGAGACGTCCAAACGACGTCGTTTTGATAGATGAGGCAAGATTTAATCTTCGCCATTCATTATCACTTGATCCAATGGCCCTAATTAATCTCTCACCCTAGGAATTTAAAGCCTAGTTTGGCCAGAAATTGCCCTCATTCTCTCCCATATCTCTTTCTTCTCCTCTCTCTTCTAACTCTCTCTTGTCTTCTTAGAAACCCACATTCCGCCGCCTATCTCCGCCGGCCCGAAATCGCCGCCGTCGGAGGAGCACCCCCAAACAACCCCAAAATCTCACAATCTCTTGTTGTTACTCCCCTAATTCCAAATCCATGACCCAAATTCCCCAAATTCGCACCAAAAATTTGTTGGAAACACGTTCTCAAGGTATTATACTAAACGTGTGTTCATATTTGTAGGTTTTGATTAATGACAAACTATGCGCAAATTGACATATGACGAGGTCCAAGCACAAGCACAAAATTGATATATAACGAGATTCAAGTACAAGACAAAGATCGAGATTAAGTTTTATATGAGTCGGTATTTAATTGTAATCTTGATCCGACAACTTAAACTCAAGACTTGGCTTCTCTCGTAAAAATAATTTTAACAAATCATGCATATTTAATTTAGAGCAAAATGATTTTAAATAATGCATATTTACTTTAGTCAAAATGATTTTTAAACATGCCTCTAAAATCTGGACTAAGATAATCGATTATGTACTTATGATAATCGATTATGTTTAAGTCAGCTGCTTGACAATCGATTGTGAACTTATGACAATCGATTGTGTTAAGGCAGTGAGCATCAGATTTTTCAAATCTGCATGACAATCGATTGTGAACCTTATGACAATCGATTGTGATGAGGCAGTGTCCATCATATTGTGTTTTCCGAAAATAATGCTCGCTTGGCGAGAAAGGATTCTTGTTCTGATCTTGCAGGTATTTTAAATAGTTTAAAAGACAAAGTACAAGAGGAAACTCCTAAGGAAATTCAAGATGAAATCTTGGAACAATCAACTGAGGAAACGCCACAATTGGAGAAAGATACGAAAATGTCTAACGAGTGGAGGACAATCAAAGATCACCCTCTCGAACAGGTAATTGGCGACGTCGGAGAAAAGGTAAGTACCCGAAACTCCCTTAAGAACACCTTAGGACGTACTGCTTTTGTTTCCCAAATTGAACCAACAACCATCTCCGAAGCAATTGGGGATGAATTTTGGACCTTGGCAATGCAAGAGGAGCTTAACCAATTCAAACGGCATGACGTTTGGGATTTGGTGCCAAGACCCGAAAATCATACCATAATTGGTACGAAATGGGTTTTTCGAAACAAACTAGATGAAAATGGTGTAATCACTAGAAACAAAGCTAGGCTTGTAGCAAAAGGCTACAATCAAGAAGAGGGTATTGACTATGAAGAAACATATGCTCCCGTAGCTAGATTAGAAGCTATTCGTTTATTGCTTGCTTTTGCCTCTTCTATGAATTTCAATTTATATCAAATGGATGTGAAAAGTGATTTTCTAAATGGTGTTATTCAAGAAGAAGTTTATGTTGAACAACCCCCCGGTTTTGAAGATTTTAAATCTCCCGATCATGTTTTCAAACTCAAAAAGGCTCTTTATGGTTTAAAACAAGCTCCCCGAGCTTGGTATGAAAGATTGAGTAAATTTCTATTGGAAAATGATTTCATTAGGGGGAAATTTGACACCACTCTTTTTGTTAAGCATAACAACAATGATATTTTATTAGTTCAAATCTATGTGGATGATATTATATTTGGTGCTACTAACAATGTTTTGTGCAAGGAATTTTCCGATTAAATGACAAGCGAATTTGAGATGTCTATGATGGGTGAGTTAACATTCTTTTTGGGATTACAAGTAAAGCAAATGAAAGAAGGTACGTTCATTTGCCAAGCGAAATATTGCAAAGAATTGCTGAAACGATTTGAAATGACCAATGCAAAAGCAATGGCAACCCCCATGAGCACATCCGATCATCTAGACAAAGATGAGAAAGGTAAGGAAGTCGACATCAAAAAGTATCGAGGTATGATTGGCTCTCTCCTTTATCTTACTGCTAGTCGTCCGGACATCATGTTTAGCGTGTGCTTATGCGCTCGTTATCAATCGTGTCCGAAGGATTCTCACCTAACTGCGGTGAAACGGATATTGAAGTATCTTGTTGGTACTGTAAATGTGGGTCTATGGTACCCCAAAGGTTCTTTATGCCAACTTGTTGGCTATTCCGATTCCGATTTTGCTGGATGCAAATTGGACCGCAAGAGCACTTGTGGCACTTGCCATTTGCTCGGTAGCTCTCTTGTTTCTTGGTTTAGCAAGAAACAAGTAAGTGTTGCATTGTCCACAACCGAGGCTGAATATGTAGCCGCGGGGAGTTGTTGCGCTCAAATCCTTTGGATGAAACAACAACTCTTGGACTATGGCCTAAGTCTTGATCATATCCCTCTTAGATGTGATAATACTAGTGCCATATGCTTGACGAAGAACCCCGTTCTTCATTCGCGAACAAAACACATTGAAATTCGACATCATTTTTAAGAGATCACGTTCTCAAGGGCGATATCGAAATTGAATTTGTTGAAACCAAAGATCAATTGGCCGACATCTTTACAAATACCTTAGAGAAAGAGTCCTTCTTCCGAATTCGTAGTGAACTCGGGATCCTTGACTCCACGTTGATCTAAGTCATGCATTGCATTTTCCCTTTCACATGTTTTCTAACTTGAGCGTTGGAGACGTCTAACGTATTTTTGCAAGTATCGCCCTAAAGGCAGGGGGAATTATAAAGCTTGACGCACAGAACAATCAGAACAATTGATTTCTCTTTTATATAATCGATTTGCGTTATTATTTCTGAAATTGCAGATTTAATAAATAAACAAGTTTTTTAGTTATTCTATATTTTTTTCTAATGGCAAAAGGGGGAAGATAACGGGTATGCACTCGCACTACTTATCGGCATAAATTGAGGGGGAATTCATATATTGAGGGGGAACAAATTGCATATCTATATACTTGTTGCATATCTTTACTTGTCTTGAATCGTCATTATGAATTGCCTAATATGCATATCTCACTTAAAGTTTGCCATTATCAAAAAGGGGGAAATTGTTGGAAACACGTTCTCAAGGCATTATACTAAACGTGTGTTCATATTTGTAGGTTTTGATGAATGACAAACTATGCGCAAATTGACATATGACGAGGTCCAAGCACAAGCACAAAATTGATATATAACGAGATTCAAGAACAAGACAAAGATTGAGATTAAGTTTTATATGAGTCGGTATTTAATTGTGATCTTGATCCGACAACTTAAACTCAACACTTGGCTTCTCTCGTAAAAATATTTTTAACAAATCATGCATATTTAATTTAGAGCAAAATGATTTTAAATAATGCATATTTACTTTAGTCAAAATGATTTTTAAACATGCCTCTAAAATCTGGACTAAGATAATCGATTATGTACTTATGATAATCGATTATGTTTAAGTCAGCTGCTTGACAATCGATTGTGAACTTATGACAATCGATTGTGTTAAGGTAGTGAGCATCAGATTTTTCAAATCTGCATGACAATCGATTGTGAACCATATGACAATCGGTTGTGATGAGGCAGTGTCCATCAAAGTTTTTCAAAGCTCAAAATAATCGATTGTGAAGCTAATGACAATCGATTGTGAAGAGACAGTGTCCATCAGATTTTTCAAAGTCACAAAATAATCGATTGTGAACTTATGACAATCGATTGTGTTGAGGCAGTGTCTTCCAGACTTTTTCAAAGTTTTTAAGTAATCGATTGTGAACCTATAACAATCGATTGTCAAGAGGCAGTGTCTAAATTGATTTTTCAAGACTGATATATAATCGATTGTTAACTTAATATAATCGATTGTATAACTGACCGTTGCCAAAATGTTTTCAAATACCGTCAGGTAATCGATTACTGATTTCCTATAATCGATTGTTTTAATTAAAATCTGGAAAGGATTTTTTGAACGTTGCTGAGTAATCGTTATTGATTTCCTATAATCGATTGTTTTAATTAAAATCTGGAAAGGATTTTTTGAACGTTGCTGAGTAATCGATTGTAGATTTCTGACAATCGATTGTTTTAAGTAAAATCTGGAAATGATTTTTTGAACGTTGCCAGTAATCGATTATTGATCTTAGATAATCGATTGTTATGCGTAAAATCTGAGATTGATTCTTGGAAGAACTGGCAAACAATCGATTGTGGTAATTTGACAATCGATTGTCACAGAGTAAAATCAGCAACTCTTAATTGGCAATTAGGCAACGGTAATACAAGGTTTTTCAACTATAAATACAGCTTCAATTCAGTCTTTTAAAGAACAACAACACACAACAACTGATCATACAAATTGCTAAAGCTTGCATACTTTATTACTTATCATTTTATATTCATTACATAAGCTTTTAAGAGCCAAATTCTTGTCGAAAGTTGTTGCGATCTTGAGCGTATTCTTTTTACTCATATCTACTCTTAAAGGAGTGTCTTGTTTGAGTGCTAAGTGTTTTTGTACACTTGAAGGGAAGTGTTAGTCCCTTGTGTTGTAAGAAGGAACTTGTGTTTCCTTGGTTGAAGTCTTGGAGTGTTGTATCTCCGAGCAAAGGTTGTTGAGGCTTGTGTCCTCAAGTTGTAACGGTTTGTTGAGCACCCGTAAGCTTAACAAGTTAGTGGAAATCTCGAGAGAGTCTCTCGGGGATTGGACTAGCCACGGGTTGTGGTAAACCAGGATACATCGGTGCGTTTGTTCTAATTTATTTACTTATCGCACTTATTTATTTCCTGCAGTTTTTAAATTCCGCAAGTTTACGCTAATTTTTATTATAACGCTATTCACCCCCCCTAGCGTTAAGCGTATTATCTAACAAAATTGACAAACCTAAATCCTAGTTGCACCGTCGCCTTGCTCCACCACTGCCCGCCATGCACCACTGTCCAAAAGCCACCAAAATTTTACCCCCTATTCATCTCACTCTCCTTTTCTCCATTCCACGCCCCAAAACCTTCAAAACCCTTCCAAAATCCGGCTAGTTTCCAGCAGCCCTACTGTCGCCACTCATCTCTGTCTAGCTTAAAACGACCCTTAGCCTCTCTTTCTCTTCGACACAGTGCTGGAATCAAACTTGGTTCGCCAGAGTTCGTATTTTTTGGCATTTGTCCTCAAGAAAAAGAGGCGTGGAGGTCGATTTGCCGCCTAGCTGCGTTGTAACTGGTTCGAAGCCTAAGAACTTAGGTAAAACATTAATCTTATCCTATGCTCCTATGTGTTTCTGATTTGTTGTTTTAACATATTTGATTGTAGTTTCTTCTTTAAGTTAAATTCTGCTAGTTGTAGTTTCTGTTTCCTTTAGCGATTAAGTTTAGGTTTTAATTTGTGTTCTATGTCTATGCCTTTTTCCTAATCATGTTATACATGCTTTTGATTTAGTTAAATTAGGATAGTTGTTCTAGTTTAGTTTCAACAGAACACTGGCTCGAGTCGATTCTCGCTATTTAAAGTTTTAGTTAACATCGACTAATTGTTGTTTGTTTGATCTTGATTATCTATTTGTCTTAGTTACAACGAGTTTAGTTAGTTTGATGTTTTGATCGGTTCAACCAAATCCCTCATTAGATGGTTACCATTGTTGTAATGAGTTTGTGTTTTCCGATGGGTCGTTCGGTTCCTAATTACTTTTTGAACTATGCTGAAATATTGACAATCTAGTTGTGACTTAGTAATTGATATTTGTTTGTTTGGTTGAACACTTCAATCTAGTTATATGGTTGATTATATTTTGGTTTGAAAACATATGGTTGGTATTGATTTTTGTTAAAAAGTTTAAGAGTAGATGAGTAATCATGTATTAGGCTATATTAGCAACTTGCTTTTAGTGTTAGAGTGGCTGAAATACTTTTCTTTTCCCATGCTTCTGCCATAGTTGTTGAAGGACTGTCCTTTCTCTTTTTGGGACAATCCTTAAACAGACTTTTAGCACACAAAAGTGAGTATTTTGAGCAGTGAACAAAAGTCAGTCCTTTTGGATAGATTTTTGTTAAACCAAAAGCTGTCCAAAAGTGGTTTTCTTTGCTTACTTAAGGGTTGTTCCTTTCATATTTTAAGAACACACTTAGCCATCATCTTTTACACTCAAGAAAGCACAAAAACTTGAGAGAAAAATCAGCAATTGAGTACATAGGGAGTAAGTTGAAATTTCTAAGTTTTTTGGTTAAGTTTAGAGATGCAAAATATTTCAGAAACATATATGAGTCTTAGAGTTTGTTTCTGAAGTTTCTTCTCCTAAAAAATCACTACTGGTAGTGAGATTTCTAGGCTGTTCTAACATGGATTCAATGTTGTTTCGTTGTTGTTTATTGCTGTTTCTTACGGTCATTCGCTGTCAAGTTTCATTTTTTCTGTTGCTGCATTATGAAATTCTGCAAACTATATATTTCTTATAATTTTTGCAATGTAACTTGTAATAAAAAGCATGAAAATATGGTTGTTTATTTTGTTAAGTTCTAATATTAAATAAATGTTGTCATTTTTAAAGTTCTAAGGACATACTTCATCTCTTTTGGGTTGTGAATATGCTGAGCATGAGAAGTCTTGATAAAAATTTACTACTTCACTCTTATTATTAATGTATTGCTACATAGAGTAATTGTTATTTCTTTAAGTTCATTGGGTGTTTGAAGCTAAAAAGAGAAAAGCCAATGTTTAGTCAAATAAAGTAATTTGAAGTTTGGAGAGTTGGCATGATGAATATGTTAGTTTCGCCTTATTTAACTGAAATTGGTCATTAGAGATGTGTAAGATTAATTACTTTTTTTTTGTTCTTGTTAAGTTAGCATTCGATAATGTGGTAATACTTAAAGTAATAAAAAGAAAAAATTTTGATTTGAGTAAGTAAACCACATAAATTTGTGCATAACTAGTCTTGTTGGATTGTATTAGTATGGATAATTTGGGCTAAATAAGATCAAATTTGCTAGGTCCATTTTTGCGTAGGTCCACTTTCTTTAAATAGTTTCAGCAGGCCCATCTCCTTTATTCTAAAAATAATAATATAGTAAAAAAAGGGTTGGACCATTTCTTTGTAGATATTTTCTGCCGGCCCACTTCATTATAAACCAACAAAAGATCCCAATACCATTAAAATTTTAGGAGTTAGCCTTATTTATCTATAAGCAAGAGATATCCAAGTCTTTTTATTAATTTCTTAAACTAACTCCAATCACAACCTGATTTTGCTCCATAATTAAAATAATTTAACAATTGAATCACTTTCTTAATTAATTAATTTAAACACTTGGCAAATAGTAGGTACGTTTTAACTTTACGGACTCGCTTGCGTAGCGTGATGCTTAACATTCAATAAGTTAATTCATCAATTTCACATCATATTCAATAGTTTTAATTAATTTATAAATCTTTTATCATAATTGTATATTCGCTTGCGTGCGTGGTAGAGACATTTAGTAAATTTTCAAAAGTTAGGTTTTCCTCAAAAGAACAATTGTAGTGATTTTTCAAAAGTAAATAACGTACATATAATTGTTTGTCATGACTGCGGATTTGCTTGTGTAGCGTTGTTATGACTAAATAATAAATTTTGTCGATCACGCATTCGCTTGCGTAGTGTGGTCATGAATCTTATTATTCAAAAATATTCTTTAATTTTTCTAATAATCAAGAGAGAAAAGCAGATAGGTAAAACATGAAAATCGTATAAATCACAATTTATCCAAAATTAAATTAAGCCAAATATTAAGTCAATAAAGCGACCTTGCTAGAACTACGTGACTCGGGGAATGCCTTGCACATTCTCCCTGGTCGACAAAATTTTTTACCCGAACTTTATTTTCGCGGACCGATAAAAATAGAGTTAACTTTCCTTTGACTAGAGATTTAAATAAAAGGTGACTTGGAACACCGAAAACCAACTTTAAGTAGTGACTCTGAACAATAAAATAATCCATATTTCAAAATTATCACTTTAATTGGAAAAATCCTTTAACCCACAATCCACAACACGTTATATCTTTTGGGGGGTAGAAAAGGAGTGTGACAGTAACTTCCTGAAGCAAGCAACTTACAAGTAGTTCATGCATGTAGGTTATATGTAGGTCATGCAGACAACTTGTAAGAAGTTCCATAAAAGCCTTGCAATAGCTTCCTTAAAAGCCTCGCATCAACTTCTTTTGTTATGTAAATAAAGAGTCAAAACAGTTTATTTTGTACATCAAGTTGAATAATAATCAGTTTCTTTCTACACTTGTCTTAGGTTTATTTACTACTAATTTTTATTTTATAACACGTTATCAACATGAGATTTTTTCATCTTTCTAAGCTTAAATTTGTGACCCTAGATATGTCGAGTAAATATTACATATTAGGGTGCTTGATGCTGAAATTAATCTTAGGAGAAATTAAAAAATAGGCAGGTTAACAAGTGGTCACTTAAAAATAGTCACAATTTTAAAAGTAATCGAAATTTAGCAACTTTTTATGTAAAAATAAATCTGAACGAAAACATTATTCAAAATCCGAAAAAATACTCTAGTATAATAGCTGGAGTTCCAGTATATTATACTGAAATTCTAGTCTAATATACTAAAGCTCCAATATAACATAGCAGTTCAACATAATATACTGGAGTTTGTAGCAACAGTGCTCCAGTCTCTAATATATTATACTGAAATCAGCAAAGTATACCGGTTCAGCATAATATGTTAGAAGTTCATACACAGGTGCATCGAACTCCAGTATATTATGCTGGACCGGTCTCTGTTGCAGCAAAATAGTTGCTATTTTTTAATGACTTGACAAACACTGGCTATTTTTGAATGATCAGTCCGAAAACTGACTAGACCGTGCTATTTGAACATTAATCTTGATGCATAGGCCTAGCGGACACTATCAAAGATAAAACCCATGTATCAAACCAAGAACATGCCAAACAATAATATTCCTAGGCCGCAACAATGACAAAGTTTTGAAAATAAAATATTTCACTATTAAAGATCTATTTATGTTGTGAAATAATTGTAAAGATAGATATGATCACTTGAATATGGTCGTTCTTTCACAAGAACATTTTGATTGAATCTGTTTAAGGCTACAAGACTTTAAATTTTTCAGTGAGTATAATTATTTTGTCTTTACAATTATTTTTCAATTGAAATATGTGGTATTGACAAGAGGGGTTGCTCTGATGGTAAGCAACCCCCACTTCCAATCGAGAGGTTGTGAGTTCGAGTCTCCCCAAGAGCAAGGTGGGAAGTTCTTGGAGGGAAGAATGTCGGGGGTCTATTTGGAAACAACCTCTCTACCCCGGGGTAGGGGTAAGGTCTGCGTACACACTACCCTCCCCAGACCCCACTAAGTGGGATTATACTGGGTTGTTGTTGTTGTTGTTGAAATTATGTGGTAAAAATATCACTAAGCATGATATGCTAGTGAAAACTTTCTATGCCTCGAATATACTCCTACATGGAAATATCGAAATATCGGATTCAAACAATATTTTCTTGTAAATAAAGTGCAACCCATATTTTGGTAATGATATTTAATATATTGTTTACTGTGTCTATGTCTTTTTATTTTAAAGAATATATGAATATCTCTCAAATTTTATTTGGATCAAAGATCAATCATAGAGATATATGTGTGACTGATAGTGGAACAACTCATGTTATATTCAAAGATTAGAAATATTTTCTTATTTGCGTAAGACAAAACATAAAGTTCAATACTCTAGTATTCAATATATTAATTATGAATATCAAATATCGTACCAAATCTTTGTCACGCCCCAAACTAGGGGAGGCACGACTAGCACTCGATACTGTATTTGACCGAGTTAGCCACTACACATACTAGATATCTAATCTGAGGCCCAACTAATCGGGCATCAAAACATCTGAAATACTAAGCCTGTACCATTAAGGTCAAGACCTGAATAACAATAAGCCATATAACCAAAAGTAGACGAGTCAAAATAATAAAGTACAAGCTGGCCGACGAGGTCGTGATTGGAGACATACATGCCTACATACATATATGTACATGCCAAGCCTATGGGCTGGAGAGTAGAAGCTGCAAAAAGAAACCCATAATACTATGTCCACAATAGCCTCTAAGAGTGTCATAAGCATTGTCGTGACAAGGCCCCGACTATACCGAAACTATACAACAAAAGTAACCATCCTATGAAAGCTCCAGGAAGAGGTGGAGCTTACTAACTCACAGCTGAACCTCGAAACCTTAGCAGAGGGGTCGATCAGAATCCCTACCTGGACCTGCACGCACGAAACAAAAATGCAGTGTCCCCAAGCAACGGGACATCAGTACGAATAAAAATGTACTAGTATGTAAGGCAAAAAGTAATTTCCTGGGTCTTGTAAAGTTGCGAGCTTGTTTTATCATGCACCCGAAGGAAATTTTTGTTGTTCTTACTCGCCTATAATAGTCCTTAGTTACATAATTTTGTGCCCTTGTACTTGTCGGGTTACTTCTAGGCTCAAATTTTGATTGTCTCCTTAGTGGAATTCTCTCTTGGGATATATCCATTATCTTAGCTTACCTTGAGGCACTATCTCTTGATGTATCAAATGTCCATTCACAATTATTTATCAATAAGGCTGGAAGTGGCCCGGTTCGGAACCGGAACCGGACCGGAACCGCGGTTCTGGCGGTTCAGGTTCCGCGGTTCCGGGTCTGGCGGTTCCTCGGAACCGTGATTGAGCGGTTCCACCCGCTAGAACCGCGGAACCGGAACCGAACCGGAACCGGACCGGTTCAGATGGTTCAATCCGGTTCCAAACGGTTACGCAACGTTTGGATTTTTAAAATAAAAATTTTTTTTTTAAAATTCGGACCGTTGCGGAACCGTTTGGAACCGTTTGGACACGTATGGAACCGGACCGGTTCAGGCGGTTCCATCCGGTTCCGCAACGGTCCAGATTTTTAAAATTTTTTTTTTTTTTAAATTTCAAACGGCTCTTTTTCAAAATTAGCCGTTTGGAATTTTCAAAAATAGCCATTTAACCCCCCAAACATTAATTTATCCCACTTTATATAATTACACAATTTCCCATTTCTCAACTATAAATACCCCCTCATTCTTTCATTTTAATTCACCAATTCATCAATATATCTCAATCTCTCTCAATCTTTCTCAAGCTCTCTTTCAATCTTTCTAGTGCAAGTGCTTAATTTATTGTTGCAATTTCGTAAAACATTGTGAAGTTGTTGAATTGAAGTTTTCAAGTGTTCGATTTCAACGATTTTCAATTTTCAAGAAGTTGTTCGTCAATCCGGTAAACTCGTTTCAACTCTTACGTGATTAGAATATTTTTGTGTGTTGTTATTTTGCTTAATTATAATTAATATGGCATTTTCATTGAAAAATATGTTCGGAAAAGGAAAAAATAAAACCGGTGAAAGTAGTCGCCAAAATACCCCTCCCCCGGCTCCCCGACCTAGAAAAGATAAACAAGTTGAAACTAGTAGCCAACCTAGAAATACTAATGAAAACTTCGGAATACTTGATAGTAATCACCCGTGTTTTCAATTTAGCGATGTTGATTTTCTACATGATGTAGCAGTCGGTGATAGAATAGATGATGATATTATGAATCTGCTTTATCCTAATGCACCAATATTAGAGGGAAATGAGGATGATGATGATGACGAAACCCAAGCTCCGGTAGATTTAGATGATACACCTACTAGTCCTGCTACTAAAGAACCGGAACACCCACCCATACAAACTCCCACTTTTAGTAGACAACCTCCTAAACATTCAGAAACTTCATTAGTTTGGCAATTTTTTATTCAACTAAGAGAACAAAATAAGGCTAAGTGTAAATCTTGTGGGAAATTACTTGTGCATAGGTATACTGGAGATCGTAGCGGCACAAGTAGTTTAGTTAAACATATAAAATTACACCCTAGCGATAAGGCTAGATATATCCAATTGAAAGCGCAACAAGAGGGGAGGACAAGTCCTGAAACAACAGTTAACCCAAGTACTGGTTCTAATCTAGTTCAACCAGGAATAAACACAGTCACCGGAGGTATATTGTATTACGATCCAAATAAGGATCGTGAAGAACTAGCTAAAATGATTACTGTTATGTGTTTGCCTTATTCTTTTGCTTCTAATCCTGCTTGGATTCATTATATTAGAAGAGTATTTAATCCTACATATAAAGGTTAGCCTCGCGCCACAGTTAAGGCCGGCATTTATAAATACAAGCATGAATATGAACAATACTTGCGTTATTTATTTACCCATATAAGTAATCGTATGTCTATTACAACTGATATTGGTAGAAGTGGAAATGATTGTGATTATCTAACCGTAACCAGTCATTGGATAGACGAAGACTGGACAATGCAAAAACGCATTATTGGATGTATGTAGATATTTTTGTTTTAGTGATAAAATAATGTCAATTTCCATGGATAACGCTAGTAGCAACACTAATGCAATATGTATTTTAACTAGAACACTTAATCCTGCTTTTACAAATATTTTTCATGTTAGATGTATATGTCATATTTATCATTTAATTGTTGGTGATGGTATGAGAATTTTAAACATAGAAATTGAAAAGGTTAAATTCGCTCTTAATTGGCTTTTTTATTCAAACCGTAGAAGTAGACTTAGAGAATATTTTAAAAAATGTGACGAATATGGCCTTAGAGAAAGAAAGGTACCTAAACCTTGCCCGACTAGGTGGAACTACATGTACGAAAGTTTAGTAGTGGCGTACGAATATAGAAACCCAATTAACGCTACTTATAATTCTCGGGATTGTGGAGAGGAAGATAATGACATGTTAACTAATCAAGATTGGACTAACGTTAAAATTCTGTTAGATTTTTTAGAACATTTTCATGTGGCTACAAATGCTTTATCTGGCCAATACTATCCAACTATTTCTAACTGTTTAGTATATATTGCCGCACTTGCTAATTTATTTGTTGATTTTAACGAGGGAGGGGAACACAACCACCTCCAAACCTTGAAGGTTTTATGAGATTTGTTAGAAATAATGCATAAATTATTATGTAACTTGTACATTGGCATGTCTTCTTTTAGTTTTTTTTTTCTTTTAATGGTGGTATTAGTACCATGTTGTGCTCATTCCATTGGTGAAAGGAAGACTAAGAAAGATATGCCATTTTAGTCAATAAATATGCTTTTTATCATATCCTTGAATATCTTTGTCTCAATATTTTTTTGCCTTTACTTCTATATCAATCCTTGAATATTTATATAACATATAATATATAACATACAACACATAATACTAATGACAACATTCTTTTATCAATATGTACTACTTATATAAAATTTATACTAATTACTAACTACTACACAATATACACTATTTATACACAATAGTGTATTACTTAACAACAATATATACACCACTTATACACAATATATACTAATTACCAAACACAATATATACTATAATTAATAACATAGTACACCATATAAAAATATATTCTACAATATACTAATCACTACTATACAAGATATTGATTTAAAAAAAAAAGATAAATAACTCGGAACCGCCAGGAACCGCCTGGAACCGCCAGAACCGCGGTTCCGGAACCGCCAGAACCGGAACCGAGCAGTTCCGGAACCGTATGGTAGCAGTTTTGGCTCCGGAACCGCCAGAACCGCCAGAACCGCAGAACCGGAACTGCCAGAACCGGAACCGCAGATCCAAATAGACCCAGAACCGGAACCGGATACAGCCTTCTGGAGTCACAACATATCTGTAGGAATTGAATAAATGCAACATCATCCCTCTCTCCTTTTTACCATATTCCTCCTTTACCATTCTATAATTACTTGAACTGCTTAACTTCGACTTAATGCCATATCATACCATATTCCCCCTTTTAGGGGAGTACCAAGATTTAGTACTACGACGATCTATCTATAGATGTTTTATCTATTCATCTTTGGTGTCTTCTCACATCATCAATGAACTTTAATTGCCTTATGGTAATCTTATGTACCAAGAATAACTATATCTTACGCATGAAAACGACACCTAGTATAACTGGCACGCTTAGTCCCTTATGATTAACTATACTCACAGTGCTTGCCTTAGGGAAACATCTTACTAAATGACCTTTTAAAGGTTATTCTTCTGTTTTCCATTCTATTATCGCCGGAATGCAATCTCTAAAATTTTGATGATGGCGACTATTATCAAATCATTTAATTCCCAATTCATGCTCAGTTTATCTTGTTCACCAGCCCATACTTCTTTCTATTACTCTGGGTCTACCTTTTCCTTCTAATAATCATGTCGGAGTCACCAACTCATTTCTCAAAATAGGGATATTGTTTTATGGCTTATACACTTTTATTTCGTCATGGCATGTCACCTTTTGTCTTTCCCTTCACTTGACTATAGACTTTGTCATCCTGTCATACCATTTATCACACCTTACTCATAATATTTTAGTTACTCCCTTCTTATTCTCCGACAGATACTTCTATCTATCACTTTATTCTGAAAACTTCAACAAAACTTTCTTTCACTTTTAGCTCCTCTTGCTTCATCTCACTGGCTCATCGGGATGCCTAAAATTCTCTTTCTCTCTCTCTCTATCTCTCTCTCTCTCTCGAGCGGGAGTCATACTAAGGTAAATATTTTATCCCTTTTAGGATTCCGCCGCCTATCTTCTGAAATTGCTGAATCTTCTAGTATTCATATCTGATTGCACTATTTTAGAGATCACCATCTGGGTGCCTTACAAGGAGATCTATTACCACGTTTGGAGTACCCTTCGAAAATGTTAGCTAACGATAACAATCCATCCATAAATATTTGTTACTCTAACCCCAGCTTGATCCTGATATTACATCATTCTCTTAAACTATATTTTTCAGTTCCCATAGGAAATAATTGAGGTGGATGTGTTCAATTGTATAAAAAAATTTTACTGTTGAAAGTAACTCAGAATGCTTATATTTCTCTACATGAATTACAAATACTGATAATCTTGATTGTCTAGGTACCTCACACTTCTTCTTCTTTTTATGTTATTTCTTTCACTTATTGAAACTTATATCCACCTCCTAATTCTCTCGTTGCTCTTTACCATATGGGTGGATAGATATTCATGCCTTGGGATCCTTATCAAGAGGCTCACATATCTTAGTATACACATGATTTGCTGAAGACCTAACATTACGAATTATAAGCATGATGCAAAATCAAGTTCCTCTGATAAACTCTTCCACGTGCACATTCAATCTCTTACCAACTGTCTTTCTGGATATAGGCATCATTGTATCATGAATAAGATAGAGTTTCGGAAATTGAGTTCTTATAACTGAGCTCTACCACACGATCTAGAGTAAGAAGAAAGAGTGACAGTCCTAAATGCCCTGTAGCCTCTTGCTTATAAGTGTGGTGCACTACACACCCATAAATAAGAATCTACTAGACACGGCTTGTGGACTCCCTGAGATGCAACCATCTCTGATACCAAGTTTGTCACGCCCCAAACTAGGGGAGGCACGACTGGTCCTTGATACTGTATTTGACCGAGTTAGCCACTACACATACTAGCTAACTAAATTGGGGCCTAATGAATCGGGCAGCAAAACATCTCAAATACTAAGCATGGATCATTAGGGTCATGACTTGAATAACAATAAGCCATATAGCCAAAAGTAGACGAGTCAAAATAATAAAGTACTAGCTGGCCGACGAGGCCGTGATTGGAGACATACATGTCTACATACATATATGTACATTCCAAGCCTATGGGCTGGAGAGTGGAAGTTGCAAAAAGAAACCCAGAATACTATGTCCACAATAGCCTCTAAGAGTGTCATAAGCATTGTCGAGACAAGGCCCCGACTATATCGAAACTGTACAACAAAAGTACCATCCTATGAAAGCTCCAGGAAGAGGTGGAGCTTACCAACTCATAGTTGAACCTCGAAACCCTAGCAGAGGGGTCGATCAGAGTCCCTACCTGGACCTGCACGCACGAAAGAAAAATGTAGTGTCCCCATGCAACGGGACATCAGTACTAATAAAAATGTACTGGTATGTAAGGCAGAAAGTAGAATCACACATAGCTGATGTAAAAGAAATAATAGAGATACCACCTGACACTGAAACTCTGATAGCCTCCATGGACGACATCCGACCTCATAGTAAACAAATATGCATGGTATGCTCGTGTAATCGTATGTCGTGAATACATATATATATATTGATGCAAATGCATGACATACCCAACCAAATGCTAGCAGTGGCGGTCTCTTCCGGTAGCTAACCGGTATCATATTGCCAACTTGTGGCCATATGTACAATATATAATTTTTCAGGCAAATAGGCCCCTTACCTCCGATTATAGCTCGAAGTCCATGCATAATATGCCATGTATGATATGAACTTTGAATGCACATAATAAGAACTTAGCCAATCTTGGCTCACAGGTACCCTTATTCTCGTGATCTCATAATTACCTCTGTATTGCATACAATTGTCTCGTGGAACCTCGTATCTTTATTTTCTTTTGAATAAGCTTGAAAACTTAATTCGAGTTTTAGAAAGATAACTTAACTCTGAAGATGTTCATAAAAAGCTTAAGGTGCTTCACTTAGTCCTTATACCTGATTTCTTGATATTTAATAAAAGAAAGTATTTCAAAAAAATCAAGTGTTTTAGCAGCTTAAATAAAACTTACATTTGAGATTACTGGAAATCGACGTGTCACTTTAGAGATTTTAAAATACACTTCAGAGGAAGAAAGACTGATCGCAAATACTAAATGCCTTTATTATTTTTTTTATTTTTTTTAGTTACACAACCCAAAGACGAATAAGAATTCATATATATAGACATATAGTTAAGAAAATCGACAAAATGACATATATAGATGTCTAATACCTTATTTAACCGAATGAGTGGAACACCAATTTTAATAGCATTATGAAAATACTTCAACTACGATCCCAATGCCTTCCACGGAAGGTATTTCTAGTAATAGAATAGTAAAATATCACATTTGACGTCTTAGGAATTTCCCAGAATTCGTGCAAAAAAAAAAGGACGACGCTTAGCCTTAACATACCTTAAACATGTTGAGTCCTTAATTCCTTCCAAGTGACTCTTCAAACAAGTTAACTCGGTCTATCATAGCATAAGGAGATTCAAAATCAGTGTTGATCAAAGGCCAAATCTATAACTTAAGCAAGTAGCTTGTTTTACTTAAATTTGGGCAGCATCTCCTTTGTAACAAGGGCCTCCACTAATACTATATACTAACAATAAAACTTAGAGAAATCCATCAACAAATAAATGTCAATAGTAAGACACCACATAACAACAATAAGTCACAACTACTTCACCACGAGCGGCAAGCTCCAATTGGAATCTGTATAACCCATCTACCCCTTACAGACTTCTTACATTAACTTAAAAGTATTATTAACATGATAATTGTTAGAAAATACGCTTAACGCTAGAGGGGGGTGAATATCGTTATAATAAAGATTAGCGTAAACGTGCGAAATTTAAAAATTGCAGGAAAGAAATAAGTGCGATAAGTAAATAAATAAGAACGAACGCACCGATGTATCCTGGTTCACCACAACCCGTGGCTAGTCCACTCCCCGAGAGACTCTCTCGAGATTTCCACTAACACTGTTAAGCTTACGGCTGCTCAACAAACCTTTACAAACTGAGGACACAAGCCTCAATAACCTTTGCTTGAAGATACAACACTCCAAGACTTCAACCAAAGGAAACACAAGTTCCTTCTTACAATACAAGGGACTAACACTTCCCTTCAAGTGTATAAAATACTTAGCACTCACTTAAACAAGACTCTCTTAATAGAGTAGATATGAGTAAACAGATATGCTCAAGAACGCAACAACTTTCCTCAAGAATTTTGGCTCTCAAAACTTATGTAATGAATAGAAAGTGATGAACAATAGAGTATGCAAGCTATAGCAATAATATGATCAGTTGTTTGTGTATAGAAGACTGATTTGAAGCTGTATTTATAGTTGCAAAACCATGCATTACCGTTGCCTAATTGCCAATTAAGAATTGCTGATTTTACTCAGTGACAATCGATTGTCAAAATGCCACAATCGATTGTTTGCCAATCGTTCCAAAAATCATTCCCAGATTTTACGCTTAACAATCGATTATCTAAGATCAATAATCGATTACTGGCAACGTTCAAAAAATCATTTCCAGATTTTACTTAAAACAATCGATTGTCAGAAATCTACAATCGATTACTTGGCAACGTTCAAAAAATCATTTCCGGATTTTACTTAAACCAATCGATTGCCAGAAATCTACAATCGATTACTTGGCAACGTTCAAAAAATCTTTTTCAGATTTTATTTAAAACAATCAATTATTAGAAATCTATAATCGATTACCTGACGGTGTTTGAAAATATTTTGGCAACGGTCAATTACACAATCGATTATGCTATGAGAACAATCGATTATATATCAGTCTTTGAAAAATCAACTAGACACTGCCTTAATGCACTCGATTGTCAAAGGTACACAATCTATTATTTAGTGACTTTGAAAATGTCTGATAGACACTGCCTCAACAGAATCGATTGTCATAAGTTCACAATCGATTATTTTGTTGCTTTGAAAAACTTTGATGTACACTGCCTCAACACAATCGATTGTCATGAGGTTCACAATCGATTGTCATGCAGATTTGAAAAATCTGATGCACACTGCCTTAACACAATCGATTGTCATAAGTTCACAATCGATTGTCATGCAGCTGACTTAACATAATCGATTATCATAAGTACATAATCGATTGTCTTAGTCCAGATTTTAGAGGCATGTTTAAAAATCATTTTGACTAAAGTAAATATGCATGATTTAAAATCATTTTGCTTTAAATTAAGTATGCATGATTTGATAAAAATGTTTTTACGAGAGAAGCCAAGTCTTGAGTCAAGTTATCGGATCAAGATCACAATTAAAGAACGACTCATGTATAACTTTATATCTTTGCTTGATCTTGGTCTTGTGCTTGAATCTCGTTATATATCAATTGCGCGCTTGTGCTTGGACCTCGTCATATGTCCATTGCGTATAGTTTGTCATTCATCAAAACCTACAAATATGAACACACGTTTTAGTATAGTGCCTTGAGAACGTGTTTCAATAATTTCCCCCTTTTTGATAATGGCAAACTTTAGTCGGGATATGCATATTTGATAATTCATAATGACGATTCAAGACAAGTAAAGATATGCAACAATATGCAACAAGTCTCTAGATGTGCAATTAGTTCCCCCTCAACATATGAATTCCCCCTCAATTTATGCCAATAAAAAATTAGTGCATATCCCTTATTCTTCCCCCTTTTGACATTAGCAAAAATGGAAAAAGTAAATAACTTGTTTATTTATTAATCAAAAATACGATTACATAAAAAGAAAACAATACAACATAGAACAATAAAAAATTATTCATTATTATCATTTCCCGCCTCGTCATCCGGTACTGCTTCATAAGGAACAAGTCTAGCATATGGATAGTGAATATGATCAAAATATCCATGGATCTCATATGTCAAACGATTTACAGAGGTGGACAAAGAAGCAAGTTGGTCGGAAATAGTTTGAAGTGTAGGAGCTTGAGGCTGACTCGTTTGACGAGTTGGAGGAGGAGCAGGAGCTGCATGTTCGCCGTCATGGGGAAAGGAGGATTCGGAAATTTCCCATTTCTTGGTGCTCTTTTTGAGCGGACCGATAGAGGTGTTGAACCCGGAGGCTTCAAGAAAATCCATAATAAGGAGGGCATAAGGAAGTGGTCTATCGTCCCCGATGGCATCAAGCATGTGAATTTTGACGAACTTACACCAATTGATGTGAGCTCCGGTTATAATGGCATGCATGAGCTTTGCGTCCTCTTGGGAGAGAGTGGTATGGTTATGTTTGCGAGGCATTAGGACTCGGGTTATGAAATAGAAAATCAAACGATATTTGGGGAGCATTCCCGTAATGGTAGGACGTCGAGTAGATAGATTAGGATCATAAGCTCCAAGTCTTATTTGGTTTAGGAGAATTTTCTCATCAAATAAGGCGCCGGCTTCTCTAATGTAGCGAGAAATGTTTTCCCCACTTCGAGGCAGGTGAGAAATAGAATGTAAATTTTCGTTGGTTAAAAGAATTTCAACACCATTAATGTTTGTCACAAGCTCACCCTCGTCGTCCTCATGAAGATTAGAGTAGAAGGCTTGAATCAAGAGAGGATTAATGTGAGGATAGGATAGATATAGGAAATCAAGAAGTTGACATTTCCTAAGCATGTTTGCAGCGGGGGCGCATGATTCAAGATATTTGCTTGTAGAAAAGCGAGGAGGAAGAATGTCACGCTTTTCGAATTTTGTCAAGAATCTAGTTAGCTCGGTTTCAGAATTGAATTGTAAAATAGACCCATCTTGGTAAGGGAAATTTGGAGGAGGAGGAGCAGCTGAAGAAGATGCACCATGTCTACCTGAACGGGAACGTTTAGTGTGTCTGCCCGACATTTTGAGTAAGTAGAAATGGCCTTTGTAAGAAGCTTGAAAGATTTTTGAAATTTTGGGAGCTAAGATTGATGCTTGAGTGAAGAAATTGAAGTCATATGGTACCTATTTATAATGAGGAAGATGGCATTTCAAAAATCTGCAGAAATTTATGAGCTAAAACGGTCACAAACGGTAAGAAAAATTTTCACTGACCGTTACACAATTGATTGTGGAATTGAAACAATCGATTGTTATGGAGTTTTGACTTGAACTCGGAACTGACAAAAATTGATTGTGGGAATCTGGCAGGACCCAAACGGTAACAAATATTTGAATTACTGACAAAAAATAATCGATTGTTGAATTATGGTAATCGATTGTTGTGACACAGTGTGCACAGTGATTTTCTGACTCGGAAAATAATCGATTATATTTTCGAAACAATCGATTGTTTTAGGAAAGCAGTACTGAATGGCCTAGACGGTAATCGATTATACAGTAAAAAACTCGATTATAAAAAAACTGCATAATAAGCATAAAATGTAAATAGTCGATTAGTGATACTTGCTAATCGATTGTCCGCACAGTAAACATGAGACATAAGAAAAAATAATCGATTATTTGCTGTAACAATCGATTGTTCTATGCCATTGCTTTATAATTCCCCCTACCTTTAGGGCGATACCTGCAAAAGAAAATTAGACGTCTCCGACGCTCAAGTTAGTAATTTGTAAAGAAATAATGACTTAGATCAATGTGGCCAAGTGAGAACGTGATCTCTTAAGAAGTGTGTCCTAAGGTGTTCATAAGAGTGTTTCGGGTACTTACCTTTTCTCCAACGTCGCCAATTACCTGTTCGAGAGGGTGATCTTTGATTGTCCTCCATTCGTTAGGCATTTTCGTTTCTTTCTCCAATTGTTGCGCTTCCTCCGATAATTGATCCAAGATTTCATCTTGAGTTTCCTTCGGAGTTTCCACTTGTACTTTGTCTTGAGGACTTAGTGAGTTTAAAATACCTGCAAGATCAAAACCAGAATCCTTTCTCGCCAAGCGAGCATTATTTTCGGAAAACACAATATGAGGGGATTCCTCCACAGTTCCGGTTCTATTATTGAATACCCTATATGCTTTGCTACGTGAAGAATAACCAATAAAAATTCCTTCATCGGATTTGGCATCAAATTTTCCCAATTGATCTTTTCCATTGTTATGAATAAAGCATTTGCAACCGAATACTCTAAAATGGGAGATATTTGGTTTCCTTCCCTTGTAGAGTTCATAAGGGGTTTTCATGAGTATTGACCTTATGACTACTCTATTCAAAACGTAGCATGCGGCACTCACGGCATCCGCCCAAAAATGTTTGGGAATCTTAGCCTCATCGAGCATGGTTCTAGCCATCTTTTTGAGACACCTATTTTTCCTTTCCACCACCCCATTTTGTTGTGGTGTTCGTGGAGCGGAGAAGGTGTGCTCGATACCGAGTTCGTCACAAAGGTCCGCAAAGAGATTGTGATCAAACTCTTCCCCATGATCACTTCTTATTGAAGTGACGGTTGTGTCCTTTTCGTTTTGAACACGTTTAAGAAAATATTTAAAATTATGAAAAGCTTCACTTTTATGAGCAAGAAGTAGAGTCCATGTAAATCTAGAATAATCATCAACAATAACAAAAGCATAACGATTTCTACCAAGACTTTCAATGCGAGATGGTCCAAATAAGTCCATGTGAAGTAATTGCAAAGGTATAGTAGTTGAAACAATATTTTTCGATTTAAAAGATGCTTTTGTTTGCTTCCCTTTTTGACAAGAATCACAAATAGAGTCTTTTTCAAATTTCAAGTTTGGAAGACCAATAACTAAATTTTGTGAAATCAATTTGTTCAAAAGATGCATGTTGATGTGAGCTACTCTACGGTGCCATAACCACGTGTCATCTTCTTTGCTCATAAGACAATCTACATATTCAGATGAAGAATTTTTGAGATCAACCATATAGATATTATCCATTCTAAATCCACGAAGAATAATTTTAAAATCGCTACGGCGAAAAACTAAGCATTCATTTGAATCAAATAAAACAAGATTTCCCTTGTCACATAATTGACTTATGCTCAAGAGATTATGTTTTAGACCCTTAACTAGCAATATATGCTTAATGGAAGAGGAGTCATCCTTACCGACCGATCCAATGCTGATACTTTTTCCTTTGTTGTTATCACCAAAAATAACGCTTCCTCCTTCCTTGTGTTCTAGTTGAAGGAACTTGGATTCGTCTCCAGTCATGTGCTTGGAGCATCCACTATCAAAGTACACTTGACCCCTTCAAACACACCTACAAAACAGATTAATGAGTTTTAGGTACCCATGCCATTTTGGGTCCTTGGGGGTTATGCAAATCATAGTGATGTGATTGAGTGTTATGTCTATGTCGTGTAAAACAAGCAGGAGCAATATGTCCAATTCGTCTACAATAATGACAAACAACATTAGGATTATGCATTCGTCTAGGTTGATAGTAATTGGACGGACGAAATTCATTTACTCTATTCTTGACATTATGACTATTGCGCAATTCATGAAAATCATTTCTCCTACTATTTGTTCTAGGATATACAGCATTTCTAGGATAGTTGTTTCTAGGTTGAAAGCCATTTCTAGGTTTGTTATATCTAGGATGAGCATTTGTTTTATTAATCCTAGGTTGACCCTTAGGTTGTTGGGGGATGGCTTCAACCTTTTCTTTAGGCTCATTTTTAAAACCTATGCCATGCTTGGTCGACTTCAAATTAACAAGAACTTCATTAAAATTTTTATGAGAAGAATTAAACTTATCTAGGGTGCCCTTAAGTCTTTCTACCTCATTTTGAGATGCATGCAAGAAGTACAATTTTTACTAGAGCTCTCGGGTTTGTCGGCGCTTCTCTTGCCGAAAAATTTGTTTTCTTCTTTCAACTTCTCATTTTCCAAAATCAGTTTTTCCAAATTCTTTTCTTTCAAAGAGAGTTGTTTTTCAAAATCTTTTTCTTTTAAAGAAGCATTTTCTTTTATGCTTTTAACAGTTTTGAAAGCTTTAATAAATTCACTATACAACTCATCAAAAGAATTTTGCATTTCCTCAAGAGAGTAGAAATTTTTGGAAGAAATTTGACATACCTCTTCTTGATTGTTTTCGTGAGCCATGAGACAAAGATTTGCGGCTTCGTCTTCTTCTTCCTCACTCGACTCGTCACCGGAGTCGCCTCCCCAAGATATGTATGCTCGTTGTTTCTTGAAGGGTTTCTTCTCCTTTTTGGCATTTGGACAATTTGATTTAATGTGCTCGGTTTCTCCGCACTCATAGCACTTTTTTTGATCTCCTTGCTTTTTGCCCTTTCGTTCATACTCTTTTCGCATGAACTTTTGAAATCTCTTAATAACGAGTCCGAACTCGTTGTCTCCGTCCTCATCATTTTGAGGTTGGCTTGTGCTTGCCTTGAGAGCGATCTTTTGTTTCCTTTGATCATCAACAAGAGGGTTAAGTATAGTAGATTCATAAGTTTTAAGATTACCTCTTAATCCGTCGATGGTGACATTTGAAACGCCAATAGATTCTGGAATCGCGTCGGCCTTGGATCGCCATGCCGGAGTGAGACTTCGAAGAATTTTTCGGACAAGTTCCTTATCCGTGAAGGTCTTCTTAAGAGCATGTAAACCATTAACGATTTTTGAAAATCGTTTGAACATCTCATCGACCTTTTCGCCTTCCTTCATGTGAAACAATTCATATGCATGGGTTAGGAAATCAATTTTAGCTTCCCTTACCTGGTCCGTACCTTCGTACGTAATTTCCAGCTTGTCCCACATTTGCTTCGCCGTTGTGCAACATGATATTTTCCTGTAATCATCAGCATTTACAGCACAATATAATAAATTAATGGCTTTAGCATTGTTTTGCACCTTTCGGATATCATCCGCATCGTATTCATCTTCGGACTTTGGAACATCTTTATTTTCAACCTTTTTGGTTGGAATTTGTTCTCCCTTCATTATAACCTTCCAAAGATGAAAACTATTTGATTGAACAAATATTCTCATCCTCTCCTTCCAGTACGTATAGTTTGTACCGTCGAATAGTGGTGGTCGGGTGGATCATTGTCCTTCACCTATTCCTGCAAAAGAATCACGAGTAGAAGCCATGGATTGTTTCTCTCAAACGGTTAAGTCTTCAGAGAGTTGGGCTCTGATACCAATTGTTAGAAAATACACTTAACGCTAGAGGGGGGGGGGAATAGCGTTATAATAAAGATTAGCGTAAACGTGCGGAATTTAAAAATTGCAGGAAAGAAATAAGTGCGATAAGTAAATAAATAAGAATGAACGCACCGATATATCCTGGTTCACCACAACCCGTGGTTAGTCCAGTCCCCGAGAGACTCTCTCGAGATTTCCACTAACACTGTTAAGCTTACGGGTGCTCAACAAACCTTTACAAACTGAGGACACAAGCCTCAATAACCTTTGCTTGAAGATACAACACTCCAAGACTTCAACCAAAGGAAACACAAGTTCCTTCTTACAATACAAGGGACTAACACTTCCCTTCAAGTGTATAAAATACTTAGCACTCACTTAAACAAGACTCTCTTAATAGAGTAGATATGAGTAAACAGATATGCTCAAGAACGCAACAACTTTCCTCAAGAATTTTGGCTCTCAAAACTTATGTAATGAATAGAAAGTGATGAACAATAGAGTATGCAAGCTATAGCAATAATATGATCAGTTGTTTGTGTATAGAAGACTGATTTGAAGCTGTATTTATAGTTGCAAAACCATGCATTACCGTTGCCTAATTGCCAATTAAGAATTGCTGATTTTACTCAGTGACAATCGATTGTCAAAATGCCACAATCGATTGTTTGCCAATCGTTCCAAAAATCATTCCCAGATTTTACACTTAACAATCGATTATCTAAGATCAATAATCGATTACTGGCAACGTTCAAAAAATCATTTCCAGATTTTACTTAAAACAATCGATTGTCAGAAATCTACAATCGATTACTTGGCAACGTTCAAAAAATCATTTCCGGATTTTACTTAAACCAATCGATTGTCAGAAATCTACAATCGATTACTTGGCAACGTTCAAAAAATCTTTTTCAGATTTTATTTAAAGCAATCGATTATTAGAAATCTATAATCGATTACCTGACGGTGTTTGAAAATATTTTGGCAACGGTCAATTACACAATCGATTATGCTATGAGAACAATCGATTATATATCAGTCTTTGAAAAATCAATTAGACACTGCCTTAATGCACTCGATTGTCAAAGGTACACAATCTATTATTTAGTGACTTTGAAAATGTCTGATAGACACTGCCTCAACAGAATCGATTGTCATAAGTTCACAATCGATTATTTTGTTGCTTTGAAAAACTTTGATGTATACTGCCTCAACATAATCGATTGTCATGAGGTTCACAATCGATTGTCATGCAGATTTGAAAAATCTGATGCATACTGCCTTAACACAATCGATTGTCATAAGTTCACAATCGATTGTCATGCAGCTGACTTAACATAATCGATTATCATAAGTACATAATCGATTGTCTTAGTCCAGATTTTAGAGGCATGTTTAAAAATCATTTTGACTAAAGTAAATATGCATGATTTAAAATCATTTTGCTTTTAATTAAGTATGCATGATTTGATAAAAATATTTTTACGAGAGAAGCCAAGTCTTGAGTCAAGTTATCGGATCAAGATCACAATTAAAGAACGACTAATGTATAACTTTATATCTTTGCTTGATCTTGGTATTGTGCTTGAATCTCGTTATATATCAATTGCACGCTTGTGCTTGGACCTCGTCATATGTCCATTGCGCATAGTTTGTCATTCATCAAAACCTACAAATATGAACACACGTTTTAGTATAGTGCCTTGAGAACGTGTTTCAACAAGATAATGAAGTAATTTATCAATGATTCCATCCTTATACCATATATTTATAACAAAGGAAACAATCCACAACTCTAACTATCTTCGATTAGTAACTTTATTCACTAGTTCATGTCTACTCCATCCATTTAACATAATAAACATCAATATAACCTTAGGCACATGTAAGAACACAATATAGCAACCTCCTACAGTAAATTCAAGTCAAAATCCAAGTTATATTCAGCTTACAATAACCCTCAATGGCAATACAATACCATATAAGTGACTTAAGCTAATCCAAGTAGTATCTTGTAGTTTATCATCCTAACAACTTAACCAACATGCAAGCAAGCTTAAGCACAATAATTAGGCTGTTAGACTCACCTTAGACAGTAGCAAAAACTTGGAATTTCATCCAAATACAGCCCACAACAATCCTCAATGACAACATAACCTCAAGGAGGTGTTGTTCTTCTTTAGGACTAGGTTTGATGTTGAATTATGGTGTAATCACTTTGGAATCACTTCAAACCCTTGTGGAACTTGTTTAGAAGGGTTCGTAGAAGTTTGGAGATAAGGTTGAGTTGAAATGAGAAAAAATAGGCATCCAAATCGTTTATAAATTGAAGTAGCTCAACCACCGCCTATGTGGGTCCCATAGGGAGCTACTTGCGCAGTCTCGCGAAAACTCGAATATCTCTCTACTCCGATGTTTTATAGATGAACGGTTTAATGCGTTGGAAACTAGACTCGTATATCTTCAATTTGGTATATAGATCACCCTTGATTCCAAGTATATTGGGAGAAATGTGCATCTACATTTGGCCTAAATTTCAGCAAATTTATGAATATAACTTGTGATGACCTTTGCCAACTCTTGTTCAACAACTTGCTTGCCTTCAAAATGTAGAAAATGAATATCATACGACTAAAATAACTAAAATGAAAACCTCCTTATCATGTTAATAACCCTAGTCTCACCCCAAAGTACATGTTATAACATTCCAAATTTGTCGACTTTCAACGAAACTTATTTTCTTCTGTTTGTTTAGCGTCTAAGCTTTCCAACCCTTTTGGTACTTGTTATTTATGATCTTAAAGATTTGTAACCTCCAAGATAACAATATGAAACTTACATTATGTACTTTCAAAAATAATCTCAATTCTGACCTTACATCAATTGGTTTACGCGTACTCTCACGTACGAAAACATGGAATGTAACAATTTTTGTGAACTAAAATAAAGGTGAATTCGAATTCATTAGAAATCACATAAAAATATAACATACAGCCAATTCTTTTAAAGCCGTCTCTTTCCAACACTCCAACGTGACAAACAGCGGCACGGATGACTATTATCTGGAAAGCTTTACGTACAAAATAGATGATAGTTTGCTCATCCCATATTGGACAGGAAGATACTGATTTCTTGTTCTTCCACTCAGCTCCACGTGTGTAACAAAACTCATTAGTCTGTTAAAATATTTGAAGTACTGACAGTCAAAAACTTAGCTCTTACAACATGAATAAATCATAAGTCAGCCACCTCTAAGAATAGATATAAGTTACCAACTTTATCTTCTGGCTTATATTGTATAAAGATTAGTACAATTAAAACACACTTTATTATAAACTAGAAGTTTACTATATTTTTGTGCTTTGACATGACCGATTGGGGGCATTTTGGGTCAATAATGATAAGACGAATCATTACAAATTTAGATGAGCATCTATTAAAGAATATGAAGATTCTTACAAATGATAAATTTACTTGTATCTCATAGGTTGGCTTTAAATTTCCTGTCTTTTTAAGAGCATATACATGAGGTATATATGAACATGTTCACTCACCCAATAGGTTGTTTAGATTTTTATGATCCTAATAGATGCATCTTCTAGATGTGGTTTAATGTGTGCCTACCAACATCTTGCAATTTGGCGCTTGCAAAGCTATTGGCACTAAAATTCGATTAAAGGCACGATTCTCTGATTATTCTTTAAAGGATATTCACCTTGATAATGCTAAAAATTCTCATCTCAAGTTTTTGATGACTATTGTTTATCATAAAAGTTGAACATATTGTAGCTCATATTCATACTCAAATGACCTTGCAATGTCATTTATTACACAACTGCAATTGATAGCAAGATCATTACTTATGAAAACAAAAGTTGCCCACGACTCTTTGGGGTCAAGCTATCTTGCATGCAACATCATTTCTTCATCTCAGACCGGCATATTATAATAAATACTGTCATCACAATCAATTTTTGGTTATGAAATAAATATTTTCCATCTACAAATTTTTTGATGTGATGTATATGTGCTACTAGCACCACTATAGCGCATTAAGATGGGCCCGCAAAACAGAGTAGGAATATATGTTGGGTTTAAATTACCTTCTATATTCGCTACCTTGAATTATTGACGAAAAATTTGTCCATTCCTCAATTTGCAGATTCTATGAAAAGTTTACAAGTAGCTCATGCAGGCAAGCTTACAAGCAGCTCCTGAAGTACAATTAAAACACACTTTATTATAAACTAGAAGTTTACTATATTTTTGTGTTTTGACATGACCGATTGGGGGCATTTTGGGTCAATAATGATAAGACGAATCATTACAAATTTAGATGAGCATCTATTAAAGAATATGAAGATTCTTACAAATGATAAATTTACTTGTATCTCATAGGTTGGCTTTAAATTTCCTGTCTTTTTTAGAGCATATACATGAGGTATATATAAACATGTTCACTCACCCAATAGGTTGTTTAGATTTTTATGATCCTAATAGATGCATCTTCTAGATGTGGTTTAATGTGTGCCTACCAACATCTTGCAATTTGGCGCTTGCAAAGCTATTGGCACTAAAATTCGATTAAAGGCACGATTCTCTGATTATTCTTTAAAGGATATTCACCTTGATAATGCTAAAAATTCTCATCTCAAGTTTTTGATGACTATTGTTTATCATAAAAGTTGAACATATTGTAGCTCATATTCATACTCAAATGACCTTGCAATGTCATTTATTACACAACTGCAATTGATAGCAAGATCATTACTTATGAAAACAAAAGTTGCCCACGACTCTTTGGGGTCAAGCTATCTTGCATGCAACATCATTTCTTCATCTCAGACCGGCATATTATAATAAATACTGTCATCACAATCAATTTTTGGTTATGAAATAAATATTTTCCATCTACAAATTTTTTGATGTGATGTATATGTGCTACTAGCACCACTATAGCGCATTAAGATGGGCCCGCAAAACAGAGTAGGAATATATGTTGGGTTTAAATTACCTTCTATATTCGCTACCTTGAATTATTGACGAAAAATTTGTCCATTCCTCAATTTGCAGATTCTATGAAAAGTTTACAAGTAGCTCATGCAGGCAGCTTACAAGCAGCTCCTGAAGGCTTCTTTAAAAGTTTCGCATCAATTTCATTTCTTCTATAAATAAGGAGTCAAAGCAATTTATTCTGTACATCAGTTTAAAATTGAATAATATATAAATTTTGCTTTATATTTATCTCAGATTTGTTTACTTTTAGCCTTTATTTTATAACAGAAACAGTTTTCTTTTTTATTTTGTTAGCTTTTATGAGTACTTGATTATGGTTTTGAGAACTTGTTTTTCAAGCACCTATTTTTTGTAATTAGTGTGGAGACAATTGTATTTGAAATGGAATCGCATTTTAGAAAATTATTATAGCTATTTTTAGGGAAACAATGGATTTGTGATTCTACAATTTGCTAGCTAGTTTAAAACAAACCTTCCTCATGCAGGAACTTTTCCTTTTACAATCTACTTCATTAGTATAATAAAAAAATCTCATCAATTTTAGGCACTTTGAAGCCAAACAAGCATATTGTTTAACAATCTCATTACATATTTTCTCCCACGATCTCTTTTTTTTTTCCAAGATAGCTTGCGTGCATTTCGACTATTTTATCGGGTATCTGTTACCTTCCACCAGCATAGGTACCGAGCAAATGTGCAGTGAAGGGTTAGACAGATAAAAAAAATTGTATCTTACCTCCGCTAAAATTTAAACCTAAGATCTCATGAACTTTGTAAGCACCCAAGAACTTTGTAAGCACTCCATAGCTCCACTTACAATGCTCATAAGCTGGTGAAATATATCACAAGTCTCAAACACTTGTTGTTTTGAGGATATGGTGAAGTTCAAAGTTGGCCAATATAATTGCAATATAAAATAGAAATTATGTACATAGCATAAAATTTCATTACTGCGCTGCTTATCCATGAATGTAATTGGAAAAGTTGACCAAACTTTCAAAGGAAAGGAAGAAATGCTTCAGCAGAATACTGAAAAGCTTCATAGACACTAACACCAATCCAATGCTAAATATCAGATTCCTATCAAAGCAAGTCAAAGCCTATATAATTGTTTATAATGTCAGAGAGGGTTGATCATTCTAAAATAATTCTGGCAAAACTTGTCTATATGTACTAAAAGCAATTTGAGATTGCTTCTGTCAATGAGGGCAGGGAGTTGAGGGCAGGCATGTACAGTTGAAACAGATATTTGATTGCTCTATGGTTCATCTGTATCACTTCCTCCAAGTTGAGCATCTTGACTTAATGAATAGCTGCTTCCATCTGGACCCAAGACCTTAAACCTGCTTAGCAGCAAGAACCAAAAAGTAAATTTACGGCACTTTGGACAATATTTGGTTGAAGTTGAAAACAAAAAGGTTTTTGAAGTTGAGGTTGAAAAAGGAGCATTTGGATGTTGAATGTGTTCAAACATGAGTTTCACTTAAGAAAACAATTATGATTTTGTGAGAGAAAACCATTATTTCACTTGAAATACTCTATTTCACTTGAAATACTCCTTCAAACATGTTTTCAATATTTCACTTCAATATTTGTAAATATTGATGGTCAGACCATTATCTGCAGATACTGAAGTGAAATATTGAGTACAAATGGTTAAGCTTGTGACATGATTAGACACCAAACTGAAATGTGAAAGAAACACTATGATACCTCTCAATGATGAATTTCCCTTCCTTGTACTTTTGGCTTTTCTGCTCTGCAGCTTCCTGAAATTATTCAGACGCTGTTGGTACAACATATCGTGCTAGCTAGACATAAAAAGTGAAGAACTAATACAGAGTCATGAAATAGTGGAAAAGGAGACTCACATATTTCCACCCCACAATAGAGCCACATCCCACACAGAATATGTCAACAACAGTGTGCATTCCAGTCAGCATTGCCCGCTCTTCTTTCTCTCCGAGAGAAACATTCACGCTGCGATGCCAATAAAGGAGCAGAACATAATGTACACTCTCATAAGAGGAAAGCCTGAACTATAGGATATAGTGGCTAGGCACATTTTCTGACATTCCGCAAAATAGCATCCAAAGATATGTTAGTTTGGTTTTCTTGTTGAGACGGGATAAGACATTCCGGGAAGTCAAATACTTACCGCAAAATCCCAGCAGAGAGAAGAAATAATTAAAGTAATGGGGAAGTATTTACACCTATTTATAGAAAATCCATCTGAAATGGCACGTTATATTGAACACTTACACTCGATCAAAGAGGTAAGCCTTCCCATACTTGCATTGGAATGACTGGAAAAAACAGTGAAAAGCCAAGTTAGGATACATATGCCTGTGCCGTTGTCACGAAATAGCTAATCCACACAGAAAACATAGTCGTATAAACCAGCAGTTTCCAATAGTAGCATGAAGACGACATAAACAAGAATTCAGGAATAGTACTGCTCAGAAGTATTATATTGTGTTGTGTAAACCGACATAAACCGAGGAGATCGTCAGGCAGCATAGCATTAGAAACTGATTAACTTCATTAACACTTTCAGCACATACCTCATTGTAGACCTAGCTGTATAACTGATATATAATTGAAAAAGGTTAAACTAAGGCCAAAAGTTCACTAGGTAACCTCATATGAAACAACAACAAAAAGAAGAAGCAATTAGTGAACCTTGGCTCACCGCACAAATAGTCAAGCCCGCTGAGGCTGAGTGATAACAATTTAATATGAACTAGCAGATATGCCTACTTAACATACAGAAAAAGAAAAGAGGTTGGTATGTCTAGTGAAGCACATTCAATCTCACTGGACATATATGCATGAAGCAGTTTCAATCTCACTGGACATATATGCTGAAGCAAAGGTCATATATCATTTATCAGGTGCAGTGTATGATAAATTAAGAACACATTTACACATTGCTCCTATATTTAGGTGTTACATCTTGTACACAGCAGTCAGATTGCATGGATCTGTCGACTGCGGTACATATGATGAAGTTTCACTAATAGAAAGAACCGTAGAAGAAGTTGGACATACTACAGTAAGCACCAAACGAATTCAAACCAAAATTTTCTTTTAAAGGATACAGAGCAAGGAAAGAATCATATAGCGGTACTGTAAAAAACATTCTCTAACAATTTGTACCATATTAACAGTTTAGATCACAACCTGCCATGGTTCGGCAAACTATGACATATAGTGTGCATGCAGTTATATGACTAGAGACAAAATCATAGAAAATAAGAACTCTCAGTTTGAAGTCTGACTGGAAACTAGTCATTCAAATAAAGAAACACTCTACAGCAAACTTATGCTAGTTAACATAAACTAGGGAATAATGAATCTTTTGCAGGCCACGTCAAAACGCAAGTCCATCTCGGACCTTATCAAGCCCGACATATCCCAACAGACCAACTAAACTGAGTACCAGAAGTTAAACCATTCAAAGTTGTATTTCCAAACTCAAGAGAAAAACAATAAATAAGAAACACTAGTGATGGCAGTCCATTATGAACAGCCCCAATTTGACACCACAACACAGACTTCATGCGCGCCGAAACAAAATCCTGCTGAATATCATTGTTTTCCATCTATCAATCAATTCAAAGGTGAAAGAAAGGTATCTAAAAATAGCATGTACATTAGGAGTTTTTTGGAATTCAAACGTAAATAATCCCTCCAACCATCTAATATGGTTGTGCAGTCTTTGACTGGATATAGAATTTAAGATGTTAATTGGACTTTGCATTACATTAATAGTAGAGAATGGTATAACCTTGGTAGACACCCTAACTTTAATATTTGAATAGGTGAAGGTTTTTGAATCTTGAAAATTGTGAAAGTTGGAACTTATCAACATAAATTGCATCAGTTGTGTAGGGTAATATTATTTGTAGAGTGGTTTAAAATATTTTGGACGTACCAAAATAGAAAAAGTGCCATGTAAATTTGGACATCAGGGATAACTTGGCTACTAGGATAAGTTAAGACAATCAAGGCCCACAATAAGCTGAGATAAAGGATTTGGTAAAAACACATAACAAAAGTAAAGGAGGCACAATTGCACACAATTTCAAACACTGAACAAATAATGGAGAATCCAGAAAGATGGATGATCATTTCTCCACGAAACTGACAACCATGCATGCCTGTATATTTACAAGAGGCTGATTTAGAGGACAATTTCATGAACCACCTCAAAGGGCTGATTACTCGGACCTGAATCCTTTACTTAGGCGCCATACATCCTTCCAGAACTAGACTGAGTGATATCTCATTAGACATGGAATAAAAGAGTTATAAAACTGCAGCCAAAGAAACATCATTGTTTAATTAAGACCTTCGTTGGGCTAGAATGCAGTAAAGCATTCCAGACGGAACATAACCTTGAGAAGGGATTAGTCCCAATTTGCACCATCCCAACACCAAAAAGAGATCTAATACTCGTCGTATAGCCTGAAAGTAAATACAAAGGATAAGGAGTAGCTTAGAACACCTTCAAAACTCAAGGCACTAGGATGCCACAACTGCGGGAGTAATTAGATACTAGTGGACCAAAGAAGTATTCATGCACTTCCAAAAAAATGAATGCTCCTTAGAGGACAGGGACGAGTGTGCAATTATCACTGTTCCTCCCAACCTAGAGACCTAAATATCTTGATCACAGCAGTTCCACACCCTCAGCCACCATATAATCCACTGTTTAAAGAATAGGCAAGGCCATGAGCGCCTGCTGGCCTTAAACCTGGGCAATGTTCAGTCAACATTTTTCCCCACACCTTGTGCTCTGTGTAGATACAATTTCTTTTCTTTTTTCATTTTGAGAGTTCCAAGTGGAAAAGATATACTGAATTAGAGAATTAAATTCCTTCTCCATTTGCAATCACGTACCAAGTTTCATGCAGCTACATTAGGCAGTATGGAACTTGCAAACACCCTTATTCCTTCTAGCACAAAAGTAACGATTTGACAGTCACACATAAACCAATCCAAAGTTGCAAAAAGGAAGAACGTTGCCTATGTAAAATATTATAGTCAATTTCAAAATTGAATATAGGAGGAGGACTACAGTAGTTTGACGATCTGGTGAAATCAGTCAAATATTAATGACTATGATAATCATCTGGATTACATATGATCAATATAATAACCTAACTAGTGTGGTACTTAGACCAAACAATGAAAAGGAAGGATACTTAATGTTAAAATCATTTCCTTTCCAGGCCTAACAAAAATGTCAATTGTATAAAGAACATAAAAACAAACAAAATAAGGCTAATAAACTCAAAACAAAACCTACAATGTTATCAAATAAATAAGAACTCGTCAAAGAACTAAGCCTGGGGGCATTATCCCTGAGTTACAAATGTTGCAGTTGGTCCAAGGGTTGGCCACAGATGGATTTCAGGGTCATTAAAAGAAACTAGTAATAAATTCGAAACAAAACCCACAATAAATCAAATAAGTATTCCACAGAGAACTAAGCCTCGTATTTAAATGGATAAGGATAAAGGGGCCAGCCTATTAGGCAATTGATCCTAAGGGTTGGATACTACAGAATCACAAGCCCACAAACAGTGGCGGAGCCACATTGAAGCAAGGACCCATTCGCCGGAAAATTAAACTAATTTGCTACATATTTTTTGTTATGTATATTTACAATACTTTGACTCCCCTTAATTTTTGGATGTATCTAATTATTTATATTTTGACACCCCTTGATGAAAATTCTGATCCGCCACTGCCTACAAATATAAATTAGTACAACACAAACACAAGCAAATCATGGACTAGGTAGATAAATAGATAAAAAGGATATATATACCCTAGAAATAAGGTGATCAAGAAGAGCAAAATGGGTATGACAGTGCTTGCATCTATAGATGTTTCCTTCAAGACTGATCACAAAAAGTCTACCCATCTTCTTCAAATTATACCCCTTCAAAAAACCATAAAAAGAGAGAGTTTTATCAGCAAATTCAAGAAAAGGCCAGAATGAATAAAAAAACAAGAATCAAGGAACAATCGATCGTGACCCACTATGATACAATGTACAAAATTCAGAAAAAAGACTAACCCCAGATGACAAATGTTACCTTTTTGCAGCAGAGTTTTGGAAGTAGAAAACAAGTAAGCCACCCACAACGGTTGAGCCATGTGTTATTTATACCTGTGGAGGGACTGCATAGAAAATCATAGTAAAACTTTTCATAAGCCCACTGGCCAATTGGAATTTAACTCCTTGTTTTTCTTTTTTGCTTTTTCTTTATAATTATAATATAATTTGCATTATGAGAAAAGACGAAAATGGTCCAATTTTTGAACGATTTTCTCTCACTTCTGTCGTTCTGCCTATTTAGGAAGCATTATAATATACTTTTTAAAGGGAAATTCTGAAATTCCATTAGTTATGATTAAAAGGAAAACTAATTATACTGCTTTGATGATTGGTCAATTATTCTAGAGTTACTGGTCAATTACTGGATATTAATTTCAAACTATGTAATCTTTAATTCCAAACTATTTATCTTTTAATGTTCGGGTCCAAATTATTTACTTCTTCTATCTATGCGGCCTAACTATTTACCCGGCTCATGCATTAGCTTATAACCCTTGTTTAATGCCTCAGTTACCCGCTATTTTACTCAGCTATTTTTTTCATTTCAAAATCGTATAGCCAAACCATGAGAAATCATATTTCACATAGTAGTTATTGATTTGACTTATGATTTTTTCTTCAGATTTTGTTTCTATTTTCGATATTATTGTACATGAGTTTCACTCCAAAATCCTCTTTCTATATTAGTATTTTTCTTTTGTATTTATTTGTATATTGTTATCGTAGTTATATATTAAGTTTTCCAGATCTGATTTTTGTGTGTGTATGAAAATTTACCATTGATGAGCTTTGAAGCTTCTGTATTTAAAATTTTATTTTGAAGATTTATTGTTTGATTCGATGTGAGTGATATAAAATATTAATTATACTACCTTCAAGTAAGCTTCCAGAATCTGAATTTTTATGTGTATTTAAATATTCACCATTGTTGCGCTTGAAGCTCTTGAATTTTAATTTTTTTAAATATTTTGAAGATTTCTTTTTTGATTCAATGTGTGTGTTGTTAAATATTACTTGTAGTACCTTTTGGAAGGTCATACTGAAACTTGATAGCATTTGGAGCTGATTTGAGGTGATTGAGATCGAAATTTTCAGCTGAAAATCAAAGAACACAGCTACCCAATAGTAGAAAAGGAAGTGTCAACTCTTATGTTGCAAGGTTCCAGCTCAACCAAGTAATAAGCACTGAACTCGACTCTATAATGATAGAAATCTCGTATGAGAAGAAAAAGGACACATTGTCAGCTAGAATGGAACACACACGGTATATATATAATATGTTGTAGGAGTATATAGCTATATTGCAACAGTATGTTATTATACAATATACTGCAATGGTATATTGTAATAATCGAAGAAGAACACAGTTTTCTAACAGTATACAATATACTGTATGGGTACATGGTTATACTGCAATAGTATACTATTATAACATACAATATATTATTATCGTATATTGTAATAATATACAAAATACTATAACAATATGTTGTAATCGTATAGTAATATACCATAATAGTATACTTATTACCCCTAAATTCACTTGTCTTTTCCCTTTTAATTTGCTTTAAGATTTTACTCAGCATGAGGGGCAAATTGAAAATGCAAATCTTTTTTCGTTTTGATTTATTCTGTGACTTGAATTCCAAGACTTCTGATTTCTCCAAAACATTAATCTGCCATTGAACGACCTTGAAGCTTTGAAACTCATAAATTGGGTTTGTTGAGTTTATGGTTATTTTGAAACTCAAAACAAGAAAAAAAAAATTAACTCTTTGCGTACAATTGTATACCCTATTGATATAGCTATATACTATACTTGTACCATATGTTAGTTGATATTTTCTGATTTATTAGCTACATTTAATTGGTACATAATTGAACTTTCATTAATAATAGTATAAAAAAAGAATAATAAAAATAGTAAAAACAATAAATAAAACTAGATTATGAAGAAAAAAAGAATAACAAAAAAAAAAAGAAATTAAATGAAAATAGAAAAGGAAAAAGGGGAAAAAAATAAGAAGAAGAAGAAAACGAGAAAAAGAGAAGGAGAAAAGAAAGAAAAAGAAAAGAAGCGTAAAAATAAAAAAGAATTGGAGAATTAAGAAAAAATTCCCTACAAAAATTATTATGAATAAAAAACATAATTAATTTGACGAGTAGAAAAATAAATGAGTAGACAAGAGTAAATAGTTTATTTTTGTAGTTAACTGTGTCATTCTCCTTTTAAAATTCGAGAATAAAAATATCACTTGTTCAATATTGGGGAGGGGATTGAGTTTAAAGTAAAGTTGGGAGATGGAAAATGATTTTCACTAAAACAATAATAATAAAGATAAAAAAAGGAGCAATTTATACTATATACCTATTAAAGACAAACTAATTATCCGCTTTTACCTACTCTTAAAATAATTACACTATACACTTAACCGACCAAAACTATTTACTCGTGTACCCATTTTTCTTATTTATTCTTCTACTGCAACTATGCAGTTTAAAGTTGCCTTGTACTTTTTCTCTATATTTTTCTTCTCCTTTCCTCTTTCTTCACTTTCTCTAATTGGATTATATCCCTCCCTATAATCTCTGATCAATCCACTTTTTCTTCTTCCCTTTTCATGTATTCCAGAAAAACAAAGCTAGAAAGTAAATCTATAAAAATAATAATAATTAAGGTTTCAATAGTTTCTTCTCAAAATTCTCAATCTCATTGAGTTCGATAGATTTTGGCTTTCTCTATATGAGCTTTTTATTCAATGTCATGCGTGATCCTCATACTAATCACTTAAAAACACCCGATTACTTAATTGGATGTTATGTTCAAATACTTTTATAAATGAACTATTTAATCCCATGGAGGTATTATTCATAGCATAAGCTCTCATTGAGTCAATTAGATTATGTGACAACTAATATTATTTTCGTTTAATAATTAAATTAAAAAAATAAAACTCTTTGCGTACAATTATATACTCTGTTGGTATAGCTATATGCTATACTAGTATCACATGTTAGTTGAAATATTTTTTAGCTGTATTACATATTAATTGGTACTTTAATTTCTTTAGTAACCGTAGAATAGTATACTATCTTGAATTTTTTAATTTCTTTTATGCATATGTATCATGTAATCATTTTGATTTTTTCTTTATGCGTTTGTTTTATATAATACTATTATAGTACAATATCTTGAAATATATTCTTATATTAATATGTGGTACACTATTTTTTGATTTTTCTCTTTATGTATGTGTATTATGTTATAGTACTATAGTCATAATATAGTTCGCTAAATTAATTAGTAGAATTGTATACTCTACTAGTATAATGATATGTCATATTGGTATCATATGGTAGTTGGAATATTTTTGATTGTTTTAGTTACACTTTTAAGTGAATTTTATTCTGAAATGACTTATATAATCATGTTTTGTTGTATTCGATTTTTTGTACCTATGGATATAGATTTTATAGTTATGTGCATTTGTTGGAACAACGCCGTACAACTATATACCCTATTAATATAGTTATATATAATATATTGGTATCATATGATAGTTGAATTATTTTTTGGTTGTATTAGCTGCATTTAATTGGTACTCTATTTGATATTCTTTTAATAATAGTAATATAGTACAATATCTTAACATACTTTATTTTATTAATATGTAACACACTTTTTAAAAAAAAATTCTCTTCATGCATGTGTGTTATGTAATAGTACTATAGTCACATAATTGCTGAAAATTAATAAGTAAAGTTTTATACCATGTTAATATAGTTATATACCATATTAGTATCATATGGTAGTTTGAATATTTTTTTGGTTGTTTTAGCTACATTTTTAAGTGATTACTATTTTGAAATTATTTGTATGAACATAATTTGTAGTGCTGGATTTTTTTGTGCTGATTGACATAGATTATGTGTATTATATAATAGTTTTTATAGTTATATACAATTGTAGGAATGACCTCATACTATATACCAGAATGAGCAAGTTGCTTTGCGAATATTTAGCTTGCAATGCGAGTATGTAATTTTCTCATACTTTTATTGCATCCTTTAGAATTTTGGCACATTAATATAGTCATAGCTAGTTGTAGCAATATTCTAGGATAATTATATACTCTATTTGTATACATGTATACCATATTAGTATCATATGATACTAGAAGTCTTTTTTGCTTCTTATACTTTTATTATATTTTTTTATATTTTAATCATTTCTATTCTAACTAGTATATATGTAGATTTGGTGGCCATAGATTATATTTTTTTTCTCCATAATTGATTGTGTTACTCCTAATGGTAGAATGTTTACTGATATTTGTAGGGAAGGAGATAAAGGTTTGCATGGCAATCACGTATTGATTCTTAAAATCTGATTATATAATTTATGGTGCTCAGCTGCAGTCAGTCTGATATTCGGTGAATTAGATCAAGTGACAACTAGTATTATTTCAGTTAAATAATTGAATTTAAAAAATGAAACAAAAAAGACAAAAGGCATATTATACTAGTTATATTTAAAAAAGCCGAATAGTTATTTACTATATTAATTATTTTTTCTTATTGTATAAAAGAATAATAAAAATAATAAAAACAGTAAATGAAATTAGATTTAGAGAAAAAGAAGTTAATAAATTAGAAAAGAAAAAAATAAAAAGAAAATGAGAAAAATGAAACGCAAGAAAAGAAAGAAAAAGGGGAAAAAAGAAAAGAAGCATAGAAATAAAAAAGAATTGGAGAAAAAAGAGAAAATTTCCCACAAAAACTATTATGAATAGAAAATATAATTAATTTATGGGTAAAAAAAACAAATAGGTAGACAAGGATAAATACTTTTATTTTTGTGAGTAAATGTGTCATTCCCTCATAAAAAAGATCATACTCAGAGTTGACTGTGTTGTTTGAAATTAAATAGTTAAAGATAGGAATCAGTTATTAGGATAACGGATAATCCCTTTTTATTTGGTATGCTGATCCGCATAATCACAAGCGGATCTACTAATTTTTTTTTTATTTTCCAAGTCAGTGTATAATAACAAGAATTACAAATTGTAGATTAGTTAAGATAATAGAGTAGTGTATAAAAATTTATATATAATCAGAGCACAAAACTTAAAAGATAAAACATCAAAGTATTCAAACTCTTTCATATAACTTTGGATGGTTTTGAAAACCATTCTCCGTCAAAGAAGACCGTTGGGATTGAAGTAAAAACTTCAAAAGCGATGACTTTTATTAACAATGCTAAAAATATTAAAGCAATTAGAATTTCAACTGTTCCAAGAAATTAACACATTTAAGAGAATGATTTTGTGCTATAATCAAAAGTGAGTATACAGCCTATAATGTTGATGCCTTCCTACAGAAGAGCTGCCTAAAGGAGGCAACTGTCTAAGAAATCAATCAAGTTGAAAATTGATGATCTAATCAAAAAGTACAATTAGAAAGGTGCTATGCTCTTTGGTGTCATTCTTTCAACTTTTCCAACTCGGTGAGGAGGCCACACAACATGAGTAACCCTTCCACGAACCAAACCCAGAGGGATCTGAAACAGAAAACATTCAAGTCAATGACAACTAATCAAATGAGCTAGTTAAAGAGTTAATTGCAAACACCAATATAAGCACGCTAAGAGTAAACTTTTTCCGTTGCTCTACAATGACTTCCATTTAGGAACCATTAAAATGTCACTATACACTAAATTGTCTTCATTTTGATTTGAAAATGCGCATCAGAATGTCTAGCAACAACAGGATCTAATCTATTTTCATTTAGAGACTGTAACAAGCAAGTAATTTTTGGACAGATAAGTTCAAGGATACACTCGTGAAGCAATTCATGACAAGTAGAAAAGATGGAACGAAATCACCTACTCATGCAAAGGAGAGAAGTTAACATTTTCCATTGGAGCTATGATCAGTTGGAGGCATGATCAAAAGAGTACATGCAATTCAGTAGTTTATACCAAATTTCTAATTCTTTTGAAACAGTTCTTCCCACCAGCTAATCTTTCCTAACATAGAAGACTGACACATATGTATTAAGTTAGTAACTTTACAGAGTTTATCGGATTCTTTATGTGTGAAATTCCTATTCAATCAACAGATGAATATGGAGTAATATGTAACGTACAGGACCAAAAGATCTCGAGTCCAAGCTCCAAGCATGATTGTCTCCTTCAACCCAACAATGTCCTTCAGGGATCAATACTGCATCATAATGAGGGGTACTGACCAAGTCACCTGGTAAAGCTGTTATTCTCTTTATATGTTTCTCTTTATGATTAGCTGGAGAGCTGAAATGAATGTCAACTAAAAATCAGACTTGATAGCTACACATTAAACAATATATGAGCAGGCTGGCATCTGCTCTATCCTCGAAACAAGAGATGAAAGTTGTACCAATAGATTTACTATTGGTTTAAAATATACTTTCTAATGACCTGATACTAAGAATTTACTATTGGTTTAAAAACAAATATCCTCAAACTTTAATGGTTAGAATAGACTTAGGCTGTATAAGGATAGAATATTTTAAAAAAGGGGAGATCCTTGTTGACCACTTAAGTTTTTTCTGGTCAAACAAGAAGCATAAAGCACAAGAAATAGTGGTCAGCAACTGAAGCTGACTCAGCGCATCTTTATAAGCCCCCAAGAGAATCATAGCTAAAGAAGAGCAAACTGTTAAGAGATCATTTTACTATCACGAAGAAGGCAACTTCCTGCATAAACTAAATTTGAAAGCAATTTCAGATAAAAACTTCTAGCAGTGTAGCAGACTTCCTTTTCTTATCATCTGACCAGATGCAAAAGAGTCATGTGAATACTTGGGTATACTAGACATTCAAAGGGCATGGTGCAAACTCCTGCTATATGCGGCACAGAGTTAGTGAAAAAGTTGGACCACATTAGGTCTCTTGTATGCAACTTTATTTCCACAAGAAACTGTTTCCACCGGGTATACTAGACATTCAGAAAAGAAAAAAATGGGCAACTTAAACAATCTTTTCCTACTTTGCCAGAAGTCCAGAGCTCACCAATAAAAGTTAGGAAAAGAAGGCAATGCAAACTAACTCATTTTAACTTTTTGGGTCTATTTTATGCAAACTTTGTTCCTGCAAGACAGCTGTTTTCACCGGGTATACTCGACATCAGAGAAAAAATGCAACTTGTGAGAATGCACGGGAGAAAAATCTGTTATTAACAACGATACAATGAGCCCTATAAATAATACATATCTACTCCTACTACATATGAGACTAGGACATATTCTACTCCTAGTACATATGGGATTAGGACATATTCTACTCCTACTACATAACTACCTAACATTCCCCCTCAAACCGGTACATACAAATCATATGTACCGAGCTTGCTACATATGTAACTAAGGACCAGTGAAGTACTTGGTGAAAATACCTTCAAGCTCATCATTTGACATACAAGGCCACACTCCCCCTGAGAAACACAACTAGATGGTTGCTAATAAATAGAAGTTGGCCGAAAGGCCGCCGAAAATATTTGAAAATACCGAGACTAAGACGAATTCCACACTACAACATAGGTTCTAAAACACCACCAGAAAATAAAAATTTTCACGCCGGAAAAAATAAAAGTTGTCAGAATTTGATGTAATTTATATGGGTAGGCTCAGAATCACTAGATGAGTAAGTTGTCTCGAACAAGTTTTGTCAAAAAGCGGCCAGAGTGGCTCACACGTGCCAGAAAATGTTAGTGTAGCTCGCACGAACCATAGTTCTGGCGGCACGTGGAGGCGCGTGACCTTTTGGCGGAGCGATTGACTGGGTTTTGTACTTTTCCAAACAAGATGGTAGTGTTGGTTTTCGCATAAACACTTACCGATGAGGAGATAACACAAATCAGTCTTGAGTCGTCAACCGAAAAGACGCACAGTGACAGACTTTCCTGTACAGATGGAACTGGAATTTCCGGGGTTTGGTAGCACCAAGGTTTCGGATCTGATGATGGTACTGGTATATGCACAGTACCACTGTAGTGATGAACCCTGGGAACAAGACTAAGTTGCCGGAAAATTGCACGGCGACGAGATCTTTCTTCTCGGATGTCGCTGCAATGACACACAACGATAATTTTCTCACTCAAGATCTGATACTATGTGAGAATGCATGGGAGAAAAATCTAATATTAACAATGATATAATGAGCCATATATATATATTAATATTCTACTCTTATTACATATAAGACTAGGACATATTCTACTTCTAGTACACATGGGACCAAGACATATTCTACTCCTACTACATAACTATCTAACACAACTTAAACAATCTTTTCCTTCAAACTTTGCCAGAACTCACTAATAAAAGTTAGGAAAAGAAGGCAATTTAAACAAACTCATTTTTAACCTTTTATACAGTACACGAAGTATGAGCATGAAAGATTGTAGCTCTTTGAATAGTATGGCACATTCCCCGAGGAGCCTGAGAACCCGGAATCTTGAGTTTCTACAAACACCACCAGAGAGCCCCCGGAATCGCGAGCCTACCCTAGAAAAATCTCCTACGAACAAACAGACACGGGCGGCCAAGCTCCGGCGAGGCCACCACCACATGCCGGCGCGTGACACATCTTCCGAGCCAGATTTCAACTTTTTTCTTTTGGACAGCCTGTTCGACCCACATTTCCGACCACACACATCCATGCAGATCTAGATTCCGACCACTTTTCATTTTTCCGGCGACAGAAGCACTATTCCGGCCAGTTTTTCCTGACTACTCAGTCAAGAAAAAAAACTCTTCCTTCTTCTTCTTAAGATAACAGATTCAATGTTAGTTGTTACTCCCCTCTAAAGTTCTTTACCATGGAAGCCAAGATATTTTTTATTTCAGGTGAGAAATCTTTTGAGATCATCGACTTCGGCGAGGGGTGGTTTACTATAACTGAAAGGGGAAGAAGATTTTCGTATCATATTAGCATAGATGAGGAAAGTCTCAAGCGAATTTGCACATCACTCAGACAAGCAACCGAAAGGGAAGGGAACTATTACAGACGTTGGGGGTGGAGTTCACAGTCTTACTATTACAGAGCCTTCATAAATTTTAACAGCTATGGTAGATTCATACGTATTGAAGCATGGTTGGGGAGCAGGAAGAAAGCAGTGATTATTCCTGAGGTAGATTACAACTTGGGATGGGCAGATATAGCAAACAAAATTTTACACTTTCTGGGAAAACAAAGTACAAGTAGATCTAGGCTGCCTCCTACTCTTCAGTTTTATGCAGAAATAGCCAAAATTCCTCAGTTGCCTGTGACGAAGCTTCCAGCAAGGATGGTTAACACTGTCAAAGCAGTTAACCCACACGCAGATGACGGGAATCACTATTTCCTCTCAAGGTTCTTAGTTGGCACATTCAACGATTCCTTCAACTATAGCCCCAACCATGAGGTGATACAAAAATGGTTTCTGAATAGGTGGAAGGTTTGCGAGGGCCTGAAAGTAACTCCGATGTCTCACAATCAATTTCTCTTTGAATTCCCATCAGGAAAGAAGCAGTGAGAGTCCATGCTGGAGATTGGTTCTGGAACGGTCGACGACTTTCATTGGAGTGGTTGTCGCCGGTGGCAGGCACTGTGTTAGCAGTGGAGAGATCTGGTCAAAAATGGATTAAGGCTTTCGGAATTCCCGTTAATGCTTGGCACCTCGAGACATTTAGAATCATTGGCGACATGTGTGGTGGCTTCATAGACATTGATGAAGATACGAGGCACCAAAATCACTACCTCTAGGCAAGGATCTATGTCAACATTGGTAATATTGAATGTCTAGATAAGATAGAGCTCGATGTGAAGTGCTGGAGCTTTGAAATTTCAATTCTGAAGGAGGAAGTAACGTCGCCAAAACCTTTCCCGCCAACAGATGCAAAAACGGCAGCCAAAACTAATGCGATGTGTTTGAGGGAAAATGATAGGGTTGCAGTTAATTCAGATTACGTGGCGGGACAGCAGTCAAAGGGTTGCCTTTTGGGCCCTCTGCCATCCCTTCTCCATACACGGGCTAATAATAATATTATCCTATGCAGGCCCAATAAAGAAAACATCTCCAGAGTCATTAAAGAGAAGATGGTCGGCCAATCTTTTAATTATTACAAAGCCCCAAAAAAGAAGTTCCAACAAAAGATGAAGGCAACTAAACCCACAATCATTCAGGAATGGCGTGCTAAAGGGCCTGTGCTAAAGAGCCTCTACAGGATCTACAAATTAATTCCAGCATTGCTATTCCTTCTTCTTCTTCAACCTTTTGTCAGCAGTCCCAATCCTTAGTGCCATTCTATGAAGCAGTCACGCATGAAACACCTGTGAAGCACTCAGAAGCTGATGACGAATCGGAAAACTTTCTTTCCGATATTAGTGGTCTTCCTCAACATTTAGGATGGTCCGATGCTGCCTCTACTGCATTAATGTGCTCAGAAACAAATTCATACACAGAGTCACTTTATCTACCATGGCACGATGATGAACATCTGGAATTACAGGGATTCCGCCAAGGAATTCAACAACCTACAGCAGTAGAAACCTCGAAATGGACCAAATCGGTGTTGGGTAAAGTATGCAAGGCGTTTGGGATCAACGGTGCTGGATTTGAGCATGAAATTTTTGACTTAATCATGAGAATGGATCAGAAAAGACAGGTTCAACTACAACAAAAGGGATCATCCTCTTCAACTAGTAAGGGGAAAGGGGAAAAAAAGGGAAACTAAGATCCAAAACTTAATATGTGGCATCAACTATGAGGGAAGGAATAAAAAGGTAAGGGGCAGACAAGACAAGACTCTTCCCAGATGAAAGTTCTCAGGTGGAACATTAGGGGCCTCAATGACAGGGATAAACGGAGCACTATCACATCACTAGTTAGGAAGTGGAAAGCTGATATTCTGTGTTTTCAAGAAACTAAAATGGAGAATATCCCAACCAATATGATTTACCAGATTTGGGGAAATAAGCGGGCTGAATGGGCAGAGTTACAAGCTACTGGCACTAGGGTGGCATTCTTATTCTATGGAATAAGAGATCATGGAGGTGTATTGACTCTCACACGGGGTGCCTCACTAATACATGCTTTCTTGAAAGCTTCCACGAGGACTTCAGATGGGGTTCACGGGTGTCTATGGTCCTCACTCCAATGCAGAAAGGGAAGAATTTTGGCAAGAAATGGGATTAATCAGAGGTATTTGGGAGGAACAATAGGTTGTTGGAGGGGATTTCAACGTATGTATGTATGAATCTGAAAGATTGAACTGTTATAGAAGGACCAAAGCTATGAGATGTTTCTCTGAAGCAGTTGAGGACCTACAGCTAATGGATTTGCCATTGCATGGAGCACAATAAACCTGGTCAAGAGGGGAGGATATTCTCCAAGCCTCAAGAATTGCCAGGTTCTTGGTCTCCACAGAATGGAAAGTAAGTTTCAGAGCCATCAAACAACTAGCACTCCCAAAAGTCATTTCAGATCACAAACCTTTATTGCTAGAAAGTGGAGAATGGGATTCAACATCATCTTACTTTAAATTTGAAAACATGTGGCTTCAAAGAGAAGGATCCATTGACATGGTGAAAGGGTGGTGGCAAAATTACACAATAAGTGACAACCCAGATTTTGTGCTAGTTCAGAAGTTGAGGGCTTGAAAAAGGACCTCTCCAAGTGGAACAAAGAAGTTCATGGCATGTTAGACACTAGGAGAAGCAGGCCCTTGATGAACTCTTAGCCTTAGAGCAAGCAACCGAAAGCAAAGCTCCAACTCAAGCAGAAAAACAAAGGTTTCTGTCTTTAAGACTGGAGTTGGAAGAGATTGCCAAAGCTGAAGAAATTTTATGGAGGCAAAAATCTAGATGCTTATAGTTAAAAGAAGGGGACAGGAACACTAAATACTTTCAAACATTGGCCAACTCTCATAGGAGATGCAACTCAATAGACAAGCTCAAGATAAACAATGAGATTACAGCTGATAAAGAACTGATCAAAGGGGAAATATTAAACTATTACCAATCACCATACACAGAGAAGGAAGAGTGGAGACCAGCTTCCAACTTTGAAGATGTTGCCAGACTATCAGAGGGGGAAAGTGAAATGCTTGAAAAGGTTTTGAGGAAGATGAAGTTTATGCTATCATTCAATCATGTGCCCCAAATAAAGCCCCAGGTTCAAATGGATTTACCATGGCCTTCTTTCAAAAGTCTTGGGATTTCATTAAACTAGAGATTTTGGCAGCATTGAATCATTTTCATCAGCACCGTTACATGGAGAGATCATGCAATCTTTCATTGCCTTGATTCCAAAGAAGAAAGGAGTTATTGAGCTTAGGGATTACAGACCAATAAGCCTTATTGGTAGTGTTTATAAGATTGTGGCCAAGTTGTTGGCAGAAAGATTGGAAAAGGTTATTGGAAAGCTGGTTTCTTCCCATCAAATTGCTTTCATTAAACACAAACAGATTACTGATGCAGCTCTCATTGCTAATGAAGTGTTGGATTGTAGGCTTAAAACTAACACACCTGGTCTTATGTGTAAATTGGATATAGAAAAGGAATTTGATCAATTAAACTGGTCTTACTTGCTGTCTATTTTGAAGAAGATGGAGTTTGGAGACAAATGGTTAAAGTGGATCAGATACAGTATCTCGACGGTTAAGTACTCAGTCTTAATCAATAGAGGTCCTGTTGGTTTCTTTTCACCTCAGAAAGGAATTAGGCAAGGGGATCCTCTTTCCCCTTTCCAATTCATTCTAGCCATGGAGGGTTTAAGTAAAATAATGTAAAAAGCAGGCAAATGCAATGGATCCAAGGATTCAGTGTAGGCACAAACACTCGAAACTCAGTCACTATCTCCCATTTATTATATGCTGATGACACACTGATCTTCTGTGAGGCAGATAGTGTCCAAATCTTGTACCTGAATCTTACACTCCAGCTATTCGAAGCATTGTCAGGACTTCACATCAACAAGCAGAAAAGTATAATATATCCCGTCAATCGGGTGAGTAACATTGAAGAGCTGGCAGGGATCATCGATTGCGGTATGGGGTCATTGCCTACCACCTATTTGGGGCTTCCACTGGGAGCCAAAGTCAAAAGCGATGATATCTGGAATAGTGTAGTGGAGAATTTTGAGAAAAGACTGGCGTCATGGCAACGAAAATACCTCTCTATGGAGGAAGACTCACCCTCATCAATAGTGTGCTTGACAGTTTAACCACCTATGTCATGTCACTGTTTCCCATCCCTAAAAACGTACTTAAAAGGCTGGACAAGATCAGAAGGGACTTTTTATGGGAAGGAAACCGCAGTTCTCACAAGTATCATTTGATTAAATGGGATAAGGTATTGCTACCTAAATGCAAAGGCGGATTGGGGGTCAGAGATCTAGACAAGCACAACAAAGGTTTGCTAATGAAATGACTTTGGAGATATGGCACATGTAATCCAAGTCTATGGAAAGAGGTGATTAATGCAAAACATGGAATCAAAGACAATTGGAGCACCAAAAATGTCAGTGTATCTCATGGAGTAGGCCCTGGAAGCATATTAGCAACCTGGGGAACGAATTCTTTCAGAATATTCATTTCAAATCAGACAGTGGATGTCACATTAAGTTTTGGAAAGATAAATGGCTAAACAACAATGCTCTCATGGAGGTCTATCCTACCTTATTCAACATCGCCTTGGACAAGGATTCTTCTATTGCTCATAACAGAGCAAATGGTAATTGGGATGTGCAACTCAGAAGATTTGTTCAAGATTGAGAGATAGAAGATTTGATGGAAATGCTAGCATGATTAGAGGCCTACAATATTGATGAGAATGCTCCAGATAGTATGAGATGGGGACTAAAAGGTATCTATACTGTTAAAAAATGCTACATACAACTTAACAATCAGAATCAGGTACTGCATTCATGGCCTTGGAAACTAATATGGAAGACAAAGCTACCTGTGAAGGTGACATGCTTCAACTGGATTGCACTTCACGAAGCATGCCCAACGCAAGATAACCTATGCAAAAGGGGATTCCAGCTGGTCAATAGATGCTACCTGTGCAAGGTGTACACCTGGAAACAGTTAATCACCTACTTCTACACTGCCCAATAGCCACAGACCTCTGAAACATGTTCTTTTGTATTTTTGGTCTAAGTTGGGTAATGCCACGAACCCTGAGAGAGGCACAAATGAGATGGAGTCTTTGGGAGGTTGATAAGATCATTAAGAAAATCCCTGCAACCATTTTTTGGTGTTTATGGAACGAGAGGAATAGAAGATGCTTTGATGACACCTCAACTTCGAACCACTTACTCAAATCTAAATGCCTGCTCAACCTTTTTTCCTGGACAAAGTTGTCCCCAATAAACAGTACAGGACAGCTTTTGGACTTTATTAGTTCTCTTGTCCTAGATTGAGTCTTTGATTTGGGGCAAACAATTTTCTCCTATAATTTTTTATATAACTCTTATGCATCTTGTAACTTTGCATCTTCTTGATGCCTTCATAATGAAACATATTACTTCATCAAAAAAAAGTATGAGCATGAAAGATTACAGGGAAAACTAGCCTTCTTTGCAACAGTTTAAGGGCCTCTAATGCCCTTTATTCTTTCAAAAATGAATAATGATTATTTCCCCAAAAAACACATTGAAAGAGATTCTGATCTTTCACTGGATTTTCTCTTCACGAGAAGCTCTCCATAATTCACCGCATATGCATGCCTTTCCATGAAGCAACATGATCTGAATATTCACTTGATTTAATTACCTTGCTATCGATGTAGAAGCACCAACTAATTCTTATGAGATTTATAGGAGTAGAAGTTCTTGGAAATCTATGCGACAATGAAAGAGTTGCAGGACCTTTGACATAACAGGCAATAAAAAATATGAGACTCCATTCTTTGTCAGTGAACATAACGTTACATCTAAAATATCTAAATCAGCAAAAGAATATGTTTATGTTGAACAATTAAACCACGATTATTTATTCCATGGTTCAGAATCTTTAGATACAGTCAGAAACTCTCCAAACTAAATATGGACTGAGTTCATTTCTTATTTCAACCTATATGCAAATATATCTGCAAGACCACCAAATATCCAATAATCAAACTTAAATAGCCCATTTTGACTTCATCTCGACAAGAATAACCTAAGTTTTCCTCTTTCTCAAAGGATTAGCGAGTGAATAAAGAATCTTGAAACTAAAAACTATCTAGTTAATTGAACTCAACATGGTAGCAAGCTTGCAACAGCTTGTCAACAGTTACCTGAACACAACCACGTCGCCAAGAGAGAACTTGAATTTTTCCAGGCAAAGCTTCTCCACTATAACAAAGTCACCTGCACCACAACGACTAATGCAGAATTTTCATCTTTGTCCGCAGAAGGAAACATAAAGAACGTAAAAAGAGGAACAAGAGTAGTTACGAGTCAAGGATCTCATGGGGCTGTCATCATGTGGATTAAATGTAGGAGACATTGAAATTCCACCAACAGGGACAATACTGGCATAACGATCAGATACTGTCAGGCCTATGAGCCCAAAGGTGAAATAATTCTTTGTTAAATTCCAGATGAAGTTCACGGTTCCCATATTTGCACTGGCACTGCCTATATCATCTGCACATGTTCAAAACCCAAGAAGAAGTTTCTAAAAGAATTAACAAATATAAGTGGTTTCCCAAAAGGAAAAGCAAGTAAAACTACAGATTCTATTAATCCTAGTTTTTTTTTTTCCCGATAAGATAAATAATTTTATTAACAATTGGGGACTAACCCCGTATACAAGCCGTATACCAAAAAAAAGAGAACCTACGCCAAAATATAGTACTCAACAAAAGAGATTCAAACTTTTATACAAATAAGGACCTCATGAGTACGACAAGAGGGGTTGCTCACTTCCAACCGAGAGGTTGTGAGTTCGAGTCTCCCTAAGAGCAAGGTGGGAAGTTCTTGGAGGGAAGGATATCGGGGGTCTATTTGGAAACAGCGTCTCTACCCAAGGGTAGGGGTAAGGTCTGCGTACACACTAACCTCCCCAGACCCCATTAAGTGGGATTATACTGGGCTGTTGTTGTTGTTGTTGACCTCATGAGTACACCAAAAAGAAACTAGGAACACGAAACTACTTTGCAACTTCATAAAATCTTGTCCTGCCCCTTCAAAAGCCCTCCAATTTCTCTGTTTCCATATCACCCACATGATTGCTAAAACCAGGAATCTCTATTAGAGGTAAAACCAGGAATTTCGTAAGGATATTTAAGATTTAATATATATGTACGAAAGTTATTTTTGATATACCCAGTATAATTTTCTGAAGAAGATTGTTCAACTGCTCACCCTTCCATCCATGTGGCTCTGCCACTGTTGCTAATAACATCTGCCGCTTTCGGACATTAATCAACCACTCCTTAATCACAAACAAGTTGGAATCGGCTATATGAAACCTCTATATCTATTCTGCTATGTTTGGGCCCATTTCATCCTACCACATTGCTAATAAATTATTTATGTATTAGGTTTTTTTATATTAATTAAATATGATATTTAGATTAATAAGAAGGGCAGTAGATTAGTTTAACTTTTCACTTAGGAGCTTCTCACTTTTTAAGTACTGTAGATTATTGCAGATATTTCATAATAACTTCGATGTGACATGTATTAACCAAATAGATGGGAAGTGAGACTACAGATGAAGCAGAAGATAATCAAAATAGAAGCTCTGACAACCGATGACAGCCGTCGCCGAGGTGATGTTAGAATGTTAGAGCGATTTGGGCTTTATTGTGGACTTTAAATGGGTTCCTAAGTTGGGTCTGCAGAAGCCATTGGACTTCAACTTATCTTAATAACAATTTATTTTACTATTTTGCTTACATAAGTTGAACTGGATATAGTTGATTGGAAATTGGAATGGACGCATTACACTGGATACTCAGTATGAGTCAGAAATCACTAGTTGAACATAATACTTTTTGATAGTCTAGATTCTCAAAAGGTATGTGATCACACATAATTATAGACCTATGAAAAATAAGCATATTCGGGTAAAGAGTCCGCAATCGAACCCTACAAAGAGCTAACAGTTGGCTATAACCACTCATCTTTGAATATCATCTTTGTCAAAAGTAAGGAAATTAGGAAAATGCATTGCTTAAAATGAAGTACTACGATTGTCCACAAACGAACTTTCAGAAAAAGAGTTGGTATATTTGAAACAAAGAAACTTCAAACGAATGAATCAAAGAACAATATCATGTACTGCCAAAATTCTTTTTCCTACAACAATTTGATCAACTTCTAAACGAATCAGAACACGAATCTGTCTGCAATTTCAGATTTGGAGCTTAGTTATAACAGAGTTACTGGAAACTTGTACTTAATTCTCAACTAAACACAATCGAGAGCAAAGGCCTAGTAACAATTTAAAATCAAACCTGTAATTCTTAAAAAAGGGTTATGAGATTTACCTTTTCTTTAATTATTTTCACATTCACCAAGCATATGAAAAAAAAAATCATTGACCTCCAAAGATTACTCTAATGTACAGATACTCGCATTGCCCATGCAAGCAGAGGGACTATATTTATTACTCAAATACTTGTCTATAATACAACTCGAAAAGGAAAATAATAAGAAAATTAATCCAGACCTTGATATTCTCCACAATATAACATATTTGTGAACAACTGAAATGAAACTATTGAAGAGTTTCAAGCCATCAGAGAAATGAAGAATTTTATTCGAACTGGACAACTAATCAAGAGAAATTAATAGGAGTATTGATGAAAGAAGAAAGGGATAGTGCTTGTGAAAACTCACATGAAGGAAAAGAGAAGCCGGTTGAACCCTCAAAGTTCGCGTCAAAGGGGATAACTCTGCCGTTTCTTCGGAACCCTCCAAAGCAGTCTATGCCGCAATCTACAATTATATTTTGAAAAAAAAAGTCCTTTTGAAATTGATTCACAGATTTCAAATAATGATTTGATAATTAAATCTTTGATTTCTTCTAGGAAGTTCCCAGATATGATAGTCAAGTCATGAAGCTTTTTCTCCAGCGATAAAGCAATCGACTTGCGAAGTGAAGAACTCATTCGTAACCAAATAATAGCAAATCTAAAAAATTCTCTGGAAGTTTACATGAGAAATCAAAATCCTAAGCTTGAAACAACTGAAATGTGATAAGAAGAAGCTTACGATTGAGTAAAGACCAGGGATAGTTGCGTTCCTATTTAGCAGCTCTGAAATGTTTGATGGAAAAAAGAGGGAAGGGCTGGGCCGAAAAAGAGAAAAAAAATAGTAAGCTGTATACTTTTATTTTGAGCCTAACTCATTTTTCTGCAAGGGTCTTACTCTATTTTAAATTACCCAAAATTCAATAAGAATTTTCTCTCTCTTTCTCTGCAATATTGCTCTTGTTCTTTTATTATTTTATAACACGTTATCAGCGCGAAGCTCTACTATCTCAAGAATCTCTTTGAGAAAATTAAGGTATTTTTTCTCCTCCTAATTTTGTTTTAATTATGTCTGACATTATGAAAAGAAAGTTCGTTGCCCTTGAAATTTCGGGAAAGAACTACATGACATGGGGGTTGGATGTTGAAATCCATTTGGATGCAATGAGTCTTGGAGACGCCATTAAAGACATAAATAATGCATCCACCCAAGACTGTGCTAAGGCCTTGATTTTCTTGCGCCATCACCTTGATGAAGGTTTGAAAATTGAATATCTCACAGTCAAAGATCCACTTATCTTGTGGAATGGCTTAAAGGAGAGATATGACAACTTAAAGTTGGTCACTCTGCCACAAGCACGATATGATTGGGCTCATCTGAGGCTCCAAGACTTTAAGTTTGTTTCTGAATATAATTCTGCAATGTTTAGAATTACTTCTAAATTGAAACTCTGTGGAGATACTATAACTGATTATGATATGCTTGAAAAAACGTTTACAAAGTTTCATGCCTCCAATATGGTTCTGCAACAACAGTACAGAGAGAAAGGTTTCAAAAAGTACTCTGACCTGATTTCTCTTCTCCTTGTGGCTGAGCGAAACAATGACCTGCTCATGAGAAATCACGAAAATCGACCCACTGGGTCTACACCATTGCCTGAAGTAGATAAGATGTATTCTCATTATGCTAAGCGTGGAAAAGACTATGGCTTTAATCATGGTCAGGGTCGGGGTCATGGCCGTGGACGTGGACAAGGAAGAAAGTTTCCTGGTAATAGTCACCCCCAAAAGAGATATAACCACCAAAAGCGGAAATGGAATTATGAGAATCCAAAAGCAAATAGTTCAGAAACTATATGTTATCGTTGCGGTGGAAAACGGCACTGGGCAAAAATTTGCCGGGTACCAAGACATTTGGTTGAGCTTTATCAAGCATCTCTAAAGAGTAACGGCCCTGAAACCAATTTTGTCTCTGACAATAATTTTGACATCACCCGCTTGGATGTGGCAGATTTCTTTGAGCACCCTGAGGGGAAAATAGATCACTTGATCGGTGATGGATCCATGGTTAAAGAAGATTGAGCAGTTTGATATTTTTATTTTTACTTATTCGTAGTAATTAATGAATAAACAATTATCATAGTTTACATAAGTTATCTATTATTGTGATATGGTTCAAATTTTATATAACTTTAGATTACACATTCATCTTATGCTTTATTTGTAATGATTTTTCAGTAAGTTAATCGATTAACATAACAGATAATCGATTAACCAATATATTCTATTAAAATTGGACCTTTTCCGCAAGGCATGTTAGTCGACTATCCGATTTAGTTAATCGACTAACCTAATGACCGATACCTAAGTTAATCGATTATCACTTTAGTTAATCGATTAACCTTATGTCCGTTGCATGTTCATCGACTAGTTTTTTTTTAAACGTTGAAACAGGTTAGTCGATTATCTATTTGGTTAATCGACTAACCTCAGCAGATTTTGAAAATATTGTTTAATTATTAAGCAACGCATACAAGAGTATTAAAAGGAGAATAACTATGATAAAAAAAATACTAATATTTTTCGTATATTTCTTTTGTATGCCAAACCATGGGAAGCAAATATGGATATCTCACAAAGAAAACTTGGATCAACGTCCAATTGTAAAAATATTTGTTTAATTGATTCATGTACCACACATACGATATTCAAAGAGAAGAAATATTTCTCTCATTTAAGTATGTGTAAGGCAGATGTTACTACAATTTCTGGTAGTAGTAAATTGATTGAACGCTCCGGAAGAGCAACTATAACTCTGCCTAAAGGAACAATATTTATCATAGAGAATGCAATGTTCTCTTCCAAGTCCAAGAGGAACTTGTTGAGTTTTAAAGATATCCGTCAAAATGGATATCATATTGAGACAATAGATGAGAATAATCTTGAATACCTCATCATTACAAAGAATGTCTCTGGCCAAAAGAGGGTTATTGAGAAGTTCCCATCTTTATCTTGTGGCCTGTATTGGACAAAAATTAGTGCAATTGAGGCACATTCCACAGTAAACCAAAAGGTTACTGATTCCAATACTTTTGTACTTTGGCATGATCGATTGGGACATCCTGGATCAATTATGATGAGACGGATTATAGAAAACTCATATGGGCATCCATTAAAGAATTTAAAGATTCTTTTAAATAATGAATTTTCTTGCACTTCTTGTTATCAAGGCAAGTTAATTATTAGACCATCACCAACAAAGGTTGGAACTGAGTCACCTACGTTTTTGGAACATATACAAGGGGATATTTGTGGACCTATTCACCCACCTAGTGGGTCCTTTAGATATTTTATGGTCTTAATAGACGTATCCTCTAGATGGTCTCATGTGTGCCTATTGTCATCACGCAACCTTGCGTTTGCAAAATTAATGGCACAAATAATTCGATTACGAGCACAATTTCCTGATAATCCAATTAAGTCTATTAGACTAGATAATGCTGCTGAGTTTTCATCCCAAGCATTTAATGATTATTGCTTATCAATTGGGATAAAAGTGGAACATCCTGTAGCTCATGTTCACACTCAAAATGGTCTTGCAGAATCTTTAATTAAACATCTACAGTTGATTGCAAGACCATTACTCATGAAAACGAGGCTGTCCACTTCGGTTTGGGGTCACGCCATTTTGCATGCAGCAATGCTAGTTCGTCTCAGACCGACGAATTATCACAAATATTCCCCGTTGCAATTAGTTTTGGGTCATGAACCTAATATATCCCATTTAAGAATTTTTGGATGCGCAGTATATGTGCCTGTAGCACCGCCATACCGCACCAAAATGGGTCCGCAAAGAAGGTTAGGAATATATGTTGGGTTTGAATCGCCCTCCATTATTCGCTACCTCGAAACATTGACAGGGGATTTGTTCACTGCACGATTTGCAGACTGTCGATTCGATGAGACACTTTTCCCAAAATTAGGGGGAGAAGTTGGTGAAACCAAACGGGAAATTTTGTGGAAAAATCCATCATTATCTCATCTTGATCCACATACCTCTATTTGTGAAAAAGAGGTGCAAAATATTATCCATTTGCAAAGAATAGCAAATCAAATGCCTGACGCATTCACGGACTTGAAAAGGATAACAAAATCTCACATCCCCGCAGAGAATGTTCCAATCCGTATTGATGTCCCTATTGGACAATCTTCTAGTGTCATATCTAATAGGTCGAAAGCACGCCTAAAACGTGGCAGGCCATTAGGTTCCAAAGATCGAAATCCTAGAAAAAGGAAAGCAAATGATCAAAATGACACTACGAAAGAATCTCATGAGGAAATTCACGATTTAATAAATTCTGAGATTCATGAAGAATCCATTGAGCCCGAGACTCAGGAAAATAAGGAACTATCAATAAATCCAATCGATATTGAGACAAATTTTAATCGAGTGGATATAGTGGTGGATTATGTCTTTGCATATAATGTTGCATCTAGAATTATGCAAGAAAGTGAGGATCTTGAACCTCAATCTGTTGGAGAATGTCGACAAAGACTTGATTGGCCAAAATGGCAAGAAGCAATCTAATCAGAATTGAATTCACTTGCAAAACGTGAAGTTTTTGGGCCTATAGTTGAAACACCTAATGGTGTTAAGCCTGTTGGCTATAGATGGGTCTTTGTACACAAGAGAAATGAGAAAAACAAGGTACAAAGATATAAGGCACGCCTTGTTGCACAAGGATTTTCTCAAAGGCCTGGTGTCGATTATGAAGAGACATATTCACCCGTAATGGATGCTATAACTTTCCGTTATCTCATTAGTTTTGCTGCCCTTGAAAAGCTTGACATGCATTTAATGGATGTGGTTACTGCCTATCTTTATGGCTCACTTGATAATGAGATATACATGAAAATTCCCGATGGATTCAAAATGCCAAACACTCATAATTCAAAGTCCCGGGAAATGTTTTTAATCAAATTGCAAAGATCTTTGTATGATCTAAAGCAATCAGGACGAATGTGGTATAATCGTCTTAGTGAGTATTTATTAAAGGAAGGCTATATAAATGATGCCATTTGCCCATGTGTTTTTATAAAGAAAACAACATCGGAATTTGTTGTACTTGCCGTATATGTCGATGACATAAACCTTATTGGAACTCCCATAGAACTCCAAAAGACAATTGATTATTTAAAGAAGGAATTCGAGATGAAAGATCTCGAAAAGACAAAATTATGTCTTGGTTTGCAAATTGAATATTTGGCAAATGGAATTTTTGTTCATCAATCTGCCTATATAGGAAAGGTATTGAACGGTTTTACATGGATGAAGCATATCCTTTAAGTACTCCGATGGTTGTTCGATCACTTGATGTGAATAAGGATCCATTCCGACCGCAAGAAAAGAATGAAGAGCTACTTGGTCCTGAAGTACCATATCTTAGTGCAATTGGCGCACTAATGTATCTTGCAAATACTACAAGGCCTGACATAACTTTTTCAGTTAATGTTAGCAAGATATAGCTCTGCTCCCACAAGGAGACATTGGAATGGAATCAAACATATATTGCGGTATCTAAAAGGGACTACTGATATGGGCTTATTTTATAGCAATAATTGAAGTCCTGATCTTGTTGGTTATGCTGATGCTGGATATTTATCTGACCCACACAAGGCTCGATCTCAAACAGGTTATGTGTTTATCTGTGGAGGCACTGCCATATCTTGGCGATCGACTGAGCAATCAATTGTGGCTACTTCATCTAATCATGCTGAGATAATTGCTATTCATGAAGCAAGTCGAGAGTGTGTGTGGTTGATGTCTATAATACATCATATTCAAGACAAATGTGGTTTGAAATGTGACAAACTACCCACGATTTTGTATGAAGACAATGCAGCATGCATAGCCCAATTGAAGGGAGGATTCATAAAAGGAGACAGAACAAAGCATATTTCACCAAAGTTATTTTTCACACATGATCTTCAAAAGAATGGTGATATCAATGTGCAACAGATTCGTTCAAGTGATAATATGGCTGATTTGTTCACAAAATCTCTACCAACGTCAACCTTCAAGAAGCTGGTACACAAGATTGGAATGCGAAGGCTCAAGGATGTGAATTGATGCTCTTTTTAGGGGGAGTTAATGCGCGTTGCACTCTTTTTCCCTAACAAGGTTTTGTCCCACTGGGTTTTCCTTGCAAGGTTTTTACCGAGGCAACCCATAGCCGCATTTCTAAATATGTGTACTCTTTTTCCTTTTCTAGAATTTTTTTTCCCATTGGGTTTTGTTTTAGTTAAGGTTTTAACGAGGCACATTACTTATTGAGTAGACATTCAAGGGGGAGTGTTAAGAATAGAATTCTAATTAGAGTGAATGTCTATCTTGTATAGAGTTTTATTTTGAGGCTAAGTCATTTTCCTCCTATAAATAAAAGGGTCTTACCCTATTGTAAATTACCCCAAAATTCAATAAGAATTTTCTCTCTCTTTCTCTGCAATATTGCTCTTGTTCTTTTATTGTTTTATAACAAATCACAATATATTGGGATTCATACCTTCCTTTAGTACGTATGAATCTTTGTTTCTAATTAAGACCGAACGGAATAATTGGCACCTATACTTTAACCACATTGTAGCGATCCTCGAATTTATATATTTGTTAATTAAATATTTATATTTATTCAAAATAAAAATAATAAACACTTATTTAACGTGACTTATCATATGTGTCATATATGATTTTAGTACGTAATTCACGCGCTTGTAATGACCATGAAGACAGTTAAAAAACCTTAATGATAATAATTTTACCTATTTAACGGTCAGCTTCTTTTTTGTACCTTATTCTCCATTGTTGTATATTATAGACGTTAATTTCTATCCAAGTCTAATGCCTTCTTCTTTGTTTGTTAGTTTCAATAGTGAAACATAGAATTTATTTTCCTGTGATTCTTTGTTGCCCATCAATTTTTGCCCTTTCCCTTTGCTTTGAAAGTCGATTTTTTGCTGCTTCTCTTACAACAAATAAGCTACTGTCACCTCTTCTTCTTCAACAATGAGGAAGGAACCTTTGTGTTATTGTGGACTTGCTTCAAATCTTAAAATATCACGAACACCCACCAATCCTGAAAGAAGGTACCTGCACTGCCGAAGATATGAGATTGGTGAAGGTTGTGGCCTTTTCAGATGAGTTGATCCTGCGATTGAGGAAGAACACTACAAGAATCTTCTTTCGGCTCTTATTAAGAAGAGTGATCGATGCGATTATCAAAGAAGACAAGTAAGGTCGATGCCATTGTCACAAAAATACTGTGATGGACCACTAACAAGAAGGAGAACCGACAAACATTACAAAAAAATGCATAAACCTAAGATGAAATTCTGCTTTGACAACAAAACCCTAAAACACTAAACAGAATAACCAAATATACGACTACATGCATGACACTACATTAAAAAGGTATTTCATTCTAATATATAGGAAAACACAACAAAAGCCCTATATATTAAGGGAGACTAAACAACAATTACGACCTAACCCGACCTTCCCCTAAAAAACCCTAACTAGACTAAAAGCCCCTAAAATAAAGGAAAATTATGAACAATAAAGACAAAATATGAAGAACAAATAAAGAAATTTACCCCACAAACTTCGATAACGACTGTTCAGATGAAAATCCCGGCAACAACAACGGAGAAGAGAGGAGAGACTCATGGTTGTTTGATACTATCTAAGCCCTAAGTACGCGGTAATTATAAAATGAGGGGAAAATATGGGTTTTGGGGGGGGGGGGGGGTAAATAATCCTTTGTCGATTTTTTTATCCTATTTGGCCAACATTGTTACTTGGAGCCTACGTGGTTTTATTTTATTGACGTGGCATTCTACGTGTAGGCGATTGTCATACACGCACTAGCAGCCTCCTTAAATAAGCGTTTATTATTCTCGTTAATGAGTATAAGTGTTCAATTAGCAAATACGTAAGTTCGGGGACTGGCATAACAAAGTGGTAAAAGTACAGGTGCCAATTAGACCATTCTGCCTACTAATCAAGTTTTAACTTAGGCAAAATACCTTAACACCTAAAATTGATACGAATTATTAGTTACAGTTTTAAATTATTTATGGTCTTAATTATCCTCTCGACTTGGCTTTTTAACAGTCATTACCCTCTGAATGCTGATATGGCAAAAAGTGTAGGTGCAATGTGGATTTTTTTTGCATATGTGATATTTTTTTCTGAAAAATAAAATATATTTTTACCTTTTTAAGTATATTACATCTTTAGATAATTTTTTTCGAATACAATTTATAATAAAACATGAATAGAACTACATTATTTAGGTTTTTTTATTTGACTAAAAATAATAAAATTAGTTAATCTTTATTTGAATTACTGAAAACAAAGTTATACAATTAAAATAAATAGCCAAGACATCTATGTTGGAAACACGTTTCAAATGCAATATACTAAACGTGTGTTCTTTTGTAGGTTTTGATGAATGTCAAACAAAGCAAAAAGCGATATATAGCAGTACTCAAGGACAAACACAAAATGGATGCATTACAAGAAGCTCAAGACAAAGTTTAGAAATGTTATAATTGAGTCAATATTAATTGTGATCTTGATTCCTCAACTTGGCTCATAACATGGCTTCTCTACTAAAATTATTTTTCCAAAATCATGCATATTTAAATTAAGTGTCAAATGATTTTAAACTATGCATATTTACATTTGTTAAAATGTTTTCCAAGCATGCCTCAAAAATCTGGGCTAAGATAATCGATTATGTACTTATGATAATCGAGTATCTCTAAGCCAAGACTGCATGACAATCGATTGTGAATTAATGATAATCGATTGTGAGTAAGTCAGTTAACATCAGGTTTTTGCAAACTGCATAACAATCGATTGTGTACTTATGATAATCGATTGTTAACTGAGGCAAAGTTTTCAAAACTCATAAAAAAATCGATTATGAACTAATGGTAATCGATTAGAATGAGAAAAATGTCTCCCAGTGATTTTAAATAAAATGATAATCGATTGTGGCTTTTGATAATCGATTATATATGAGACAGAGAGTTTTGAAATTAATTAATAATCGATTATTCCATTTGATAATCGATTGTTGAAGCTGACCGTTGTCATATATTTTCAATTACCTTCAGGTAATCGATTGTTGATATTTAACAATCGATGTTTTGCTTAAAATCTGGAAAAGATTTTCTGAACGTTGTTAAAATAATCGATTGTTGATTTCCGGACAATCGATGTTTTATGCCAAAAATTGGAAAGGATTTCTTAACGTTATAAATAATCGATTATTGATTTGAAGTAATCGATTGTTGACGTAAAATCTGGGATTGAATTTTTAATCTGATAGGCAAACAATCGATTGTTTAGTCTTGACAATCGATTGTCACTGAGTAATTTCAGCAATCCTTAATTGGCAATTAGACAACGGTAAGACTGAGTTTTTCACCTATAAATACAGCTTCAACTCAGTGTTTTCACAACAACAACATATACACTTTGAGTATTTTCATTGCTAAAAGCTTTCTTACATTGATCATCATTTTCCATTCATCCATAAAGCTTTTTGAAGAGCCATTCTATTGAGCTAAGTTGTTGTGATCTTGAGCGTACTATTTCTACTCATATCTACTCATTAAGGAGTGCTTTGTAAAGTGAGTGTGTTTTGTGTTTGTAAGAGAATTGCGATTCTCGTTTGTTGAGGAACTTGTGATTCCTCGGTTGAAGTCTTTGGGATTGTTATCCCCGAGCAGTTGAAGTCTTTGGGATTGTTATCCCCGAGCAGTTGAAGTCTTTGGGATTGTTATCCCCGAGCAGTTGAAGTCTTTGGGATTGTTATCCCCGAGCAATTGAAGTCTTTGGGATTGGTATCCCCGAGCAATTGAAGTCTTTGGGATTGTGATCCCCGAGCAACTAGGTGAGGCTTGTGTCCTCAGCTGTAACGGTTTGTTAAGCACCCGTAAGCTTGACAAGTTTAGTGGAAATCTCGAGAGAGTCTCTCGGGGACTGGACTAACCACATTTGTGGCCAACCAGGATACATCATTGTGTAAGTTTATTCTACTGCACCTGTTTTAATTTCTGCAAAGTTTTTAAATTCCGCACTAAAACGCTTAATATTTTTAAAACGCTATTCACCCCCCCCCCCCTCTAGCGTAAAACGTATTGTCCAACAATTGGTATCAGAGCCATACTCTCTGAAAGACTTAACCGTTTGAGAGAATCTTTCCATGGCTTCTACTCTAGACTCTTTTGCAGGTATTGATGAAGGACAGTGCCCCACAAGACCTCCTTTGTTTAACGGGACTAATTATTCATATTGGAAAGAAAGGATGCAGATATTCGTCAGATCAAACAGCCCTTACTTGTGGAAGGTGTACACCAAAGGAAATGAGGTTCCTGTCAAAAAGGTGGAAGGAGAATGGGTGCCAAAATCAGAAGAGGAATTCAACGCCGAGGATAATCGAATGGTCCAAAATAATTTTAAAGCTATTAATTTATTACTTTGTGCTGTTAATGCTAATGATTACAGGAAAATCTCCTGCTGCAAAACAGCGAAAGAAATGTGGGACAAGCTTGAGGTCACTTACGAAGGGACTGACCAGGTAAGAGAAGCTAAAATTGACTTTTTAACTCATGCTTACGAATTGTTCCATATGAAGGAAGGCGAAAAGGTAGACGAGATGTTTGAGCGGTTCTCATCAATAGTGAATGATCTCCACGCGCTCAAGAAGACGTTCACAGACAAAGAACTAGTTTGAAAAATCCTTAGGAGTCTAACACCGGCATGGCGATCAAAGGCCGATGCGATTCAAGAGTCAATTGGAATCACGAACGTCACCATAGACGCTCTTAGAGGTAATCTTAAGACTTATGAATCCACTATTCTTAACCCTGTTATTGATGAACAAAGAAGGCAAAAGATTGCTCTAAAGGTGAGCACAAGTCAATCACCAATTGAAGAGGATGGAGATAGCGAATTCGGACTCATCATCAAAAAATTCCAAAAATTCATGCGAAAAGAATATGACCGCAAAGGGAAAAAGCAAGGTGAGCAAGTTAAATGTTATGAATGTGGTGAAACAGGGCATATCAAAACAAACTGCCCAAATCTTAAAAAGGAGAAGAAACCCTTCAAGAAGCAACGAGCATACATATCTTGGGGAGGAGATTCCGGAGACGAATCCAGTGAAGAAGAAAATGAAGAAGCGGCAAATCTCTGCCTCATGGCACAGGAAGAAAATCAAAGTGAGGTAAGTCAAATCTCTTCTCAAAATTTTTACACTCTTGATGACATGAGAAATGCCTTTGATGAATTGTATGTTGAATTTCTCAAAGTTACAAAAACCGTCACTAGTTTAAGAGAAAGTGCTTCTCTAAAAGAACAAGATTTTCAAAAACAGTTTTCATTAAAAGAAAAAGAATTGGAAAAATTGGTTTTGGAAAATGAGAAGCTACTAGAACAAAACAAGTTTTATGGGAAAAGAAGTTCTGACAAGCCCGAGAGTTCTACAAAAAATTGTGCTTCTTGTGTAGACCTTAAGAATGAAGTAGGTAGATTAAAAGGCAAACTAGATAAATTCAACTCCTCTCATAAAAACTTGAATGTGGTGCTTGATAACTTGAAATCAACCAAGCATGGAATAGGCTTCATAAATGAAGAAGAGGTTGATGCAAAAACCCAACCACCTAGAGCTCAATCTAGGATTAATAACAAAAATGCCTTTCCTAAAACAAACATGCATGCTAGACAAAATATTAGGAGACCTAGACATGACCTTCTGCCTAGCAATCGTCACCATAGACATGATGCATATTTTAGGCACAACAGTGATCATGCTAGAAGATCCCGAAATGTTCAACCTAGAAATGATTATGGTGCTCAAATTAGGAGAAATGAAAATAGAGTAAACAATGTGCATTATTCTAGCTACTATGAGCCTAGACGCATGCATAATCCAAATGTGACATGTCATTATTGTAGACGAATTGGTCATATTGCTCCCGCATGCTTTACTAGACATAGACATGCTACTCAAACATATCATTATAGTATGCATAACCCTCAAGGACCCAAAATGGCATGGGTACCAAAAGAGCATTGATTTGTTTTGCAGGTGTGCTTGAAGGAATCAAGTGTAGTGGATACTCCAAACACTTGACGGGAGACGAATTCAAAATTCCTTAAATTAAAGCACAAAGAAGGAGGAAGAGACGGAAAAGTCGATTTAGGCATTTTTTTTCAAAATCGGAAGTATTTTCGAAAAATTTAAAAGACAAAATACAAGGAAGACAAAGGCAAAATTGTGGAAGAAGCTTCTTAAATTGAAGAATGAGCCAAAAGACCAAAATGAACGGAGGATGTTCAAAATCAGGTAATTGGCAAAGTCGAAGGGAAGGTAAGTACCCTAAACCCTCTTAAGAACATCCTAGGACAAAATTCTTAAGAGTTCACGTTTTTCACCCGACTACACTAGTTTCAAAGTTATTATTTCATTTATAGATTACTGACTTGAGCGTCGGAGATGTTTAATTCTATTTTGCAGGTATCCCCCAAAAGGTAAGAGGAAAGTATAAATTGTCTTGATACAAGAAAAATCGATCATAATCGATTATTTATGCTTACAATCGATTATCAGTATCAATAATCGATTATTTGTTGATTCAATTTTTTTTGTCATGAAATCTTGTTGAATGTTTACATTGCTTGATAGAATTAAGTCTCATCATTTTAGCATCCCCCTTCCAAACAATCGATTATTTGTTCTGCCAATCGATTATTTGCCAAAATCCAAACTCTCTGTGAGTGAAATAATCGATTACTATATATTGACAATCGATTATCTGTTTTAAACTTATGTTACCGTTTTGGCTCTACAATCGATTCCTGTCAGGTCATAAATATGAAAAACAATCGATTACCAAGTTTGACAATCGACTATCTTTTTCAATTTTTTTTTTTTACCGTTCTGGCGTGTAATCGATGTGTCAGATCATTTTCATTAATGACAATCGATTATTCTATTCAAACAATCGATTATTGAACGGTCAGTGAATTTATTTTTACCGTTTCAGACTTCAAAGCTCTTCAAATCTCTTCAAATCTTTTCAAATAAGTGTAAGATTCATTCCTTCTCTATATATAGGCTGCACATATGCTCTTGTATACTCACTCAAGCCTCCCAAGCATCAAATTATCTTGTTATCTTTGAAAAATCCTAGCACATCCTTTTCAAAAATCTCAAGCCGCAACTCCAAACGTGCTCGTTCCAAACAAGGTGCTTCTTCTTCTCGCCATCCATATCAAGATGGATCGGTTCTATTCTTTGAATCCGATGAAGAGCTCACCCATTTCTTAACCAAATTTGAGAAACGCCTTATTCTCCCTCCTCGCTTTTCAACAAACGCTCTTGTTGCACCATTCATTCCAGCCGCGAATATGCTAAGAGAGTGACAACTTTTCAATTTCCTACTCCTTACTCACCCCTACTACAACATTACTTTGGTTGAAGCTTTTTACTCCAACCTTCACAAAGATGATGAGGGTGAACTCGTTACCAATGTTAACGGCATTTCCATTCTAATTTCTGAAGATAACCTCCACCTCATTGCCGGCATTCCGCATGATGGTGAAGACATCTACCAGTACATAAATGATGCCGGGGACATGATTGATGAAGCTAATCTCTTCCGCCAAGCCGGAGTCGCCTATGATGAGTCTTCTTCCCGTCGTCCCACCATAAAGGGTATGGACCCGAATTATCGTTTCATTCTCTATTTCATCACTCGTGTTCTCAAACCCCGTAAACTCAATCACACCACCATTTTCCAAGAGGATGCCAAATTTCTTCATGCCATTATCACCGGTGTTAAAATCAATTGGTGCAAGCTTACTCAATCTCATATGTTCAATGCCACCAGAGATGACATACCTCTCCCCTATGCCCTCTTAATAATGAAATTTCTTGAAGCTTCCGGGGTCAATATTGCTAATGGTCCTCTCAAAAAGAGCACAAAAATCTGGGAAATTTCGGAGTCTTCCTTTCATCATGATGGTGATCATGCTCCCGCTCCTCCTCAAAATCGACAAGCCCGTCGTGCTCATCCTTCTCAGGAGCCTACCCTCCGGACTATCTCTGACCAAATTACTCAATTAACCCGTGAGGTCCATGGTTACTTTGATCACGTGCATTATGCCTATGCTCAGGTGGTGCCATATCAAGCGCCTCCCAATGATGATGAAGGGGATGGGGGTGATGAATGATGAAATTGTTGTTTTTGATGATGTGAAATTGTTGTTTTTGATTTGTTTTTCCTTGGTTGGTTAGTTGTTGTTCGTTTTATTGTGTTTGGCTCCACCCATGTAATGTTATTTTCCAATAAATAAACTTTTGTTTATTTCATATGTTTTTTTGCATATTCTTCCCTTGTATATATTTTTGCTAATGGCAAAAGGGGGAAGAAACGGGATATCAAGAAGTATGCTATATCACTCTCAACTTCATTCATGCTTAAAGTGAGGGGGAACATGAATTGAGGGGGAACATCAAATTGCATACTTTACATTTGTCTTGGATTATCAAAATAATTATTGCATATATCCCGCTTATGTTTGCCATTATCAAAAAGGGGGAAATTGTTGGAAACACGTTTCAAATGCAATATACTAAACGTGTGTTCTTTTGTAGGTTTTGATGAATGTCAAACAAAGCAAAAAGCGATATATAGCAGTACTCAAGGACAAGCACAAAATGGATGCATTACAAGAAGCTCAAGACAAAGTTTAGAAATGTTATAATTGAGTCAATATTAATTGTGATCTTGATTCCTCAACTTGGCTCATAACATGGCTTCTCTACTAAAATTATTTTTCCAAAATCATGCATATTTAAATTAAGTGTCAAATGATTTTAAACTATGCATATTTACATTTGTTAAAATGTTTTCCAAGCATGCCTCAAAAATCTGGGCTAAGATAATCGATTATGTACTTATGATAATCGAGTATCTCTAAGCCAAGACTGCATGACAATCGATTGTGAATTAATGATAATCGATTGTGAGTAAGTCAGTTAACATCAGGTTTTTGCAAACTGCATAACAATCGATTGTGTACTTATGATAATCGATTGTTAACTGAGGCAAAGTTTTCAAAACTCATAAAAAAATCGATTATGAACTAATGGTAATCGATTAGAATGAGAAAAATGTCTCCCAGTGATTTTAAATAAAATGATAATCGATTGTGGCTTTTGATAATCGATTATATATGAGACAGAGAGTTTTGAAATTAATTAATAATCGATTATTCCATTTGATAATCGATTGTTGAAGCTGACCGTTGTCATATATTTTCAATTACCTTCAGGTAATCGATTGTTGATATTTAACAATCGATGTTTTGCTTAAAATCTGGAAAAGATTTTCTGAACGTTGTTAAAATAATCGATTGTTGATTTCCGGACAATCGATGTTTTATGCCAAAAATTGGAAAGGATTTCTTAACGTTATAAATAATCGATTATTGATTTGAAGTAATCGATTGTTGACGTAAAATCTGGGATTGAATTTTTAATCTGATAGGCAAACAATCGATTGTTTAGTCTTGACAATCGATTGTCACTGAGTAATTTCAGCAATCCTTAATTGGCAATTAGACAACGGTAAGACTGAGTTTTTCACCTATAAATACAGCTTCAACTCAGTGTTTTCACAACAACAACATATACACTTTGAGTATTTTCATTGCTAAAAGCTTTCTTACATTGATCATCATTTTCCATTCATCCATAAAGCTTTTTGAAGAGCCATTCTATTGAGCTAAGTTGTTGTGATCTTGAGCGTACTATTTCTACTCATATCTACTCATTAAGGAGTGCTTTGTAAAGTGAGTGTGTTTTGTGTTTGTAAGAGAATTGCGATTCTCGTTTGTTGAGGAACTTGTGATTCCTCGGTTGAAGTCTTTGGGATTGTTATCCCCGAGCAGTTGAAGTCTTTGGGATTGTTATCCCCGAGCAGTTGAAGTCTTTGGGATTGTTATCCCCGAGCAGTTGAAGTCTTTGGGATTGTTATCCCCGAGCAATTGAAGTCTTTGGGATTGGTATCCCCGAGCAATTGAAGTCTTTGGGATTGTGATCCCCGAGCAACTAGGTGAGGCTTGTGTCCTCAGCTGTAACGGTTTGTTAAGCACCCGTAAGCTTGACAAGTTTAGTGGAAATCTCGAGAGAGTCTCTCGGGGACTGGACTAACCACGTTTGTGGCCAACCAGGATACATCATTGTGTAAGTTTATTCTACTGCACCTGTTTTAATTTCTGCAAAGTTTTTAAATTCCGCACTAAAACGCTTAATATTTTTAAAACGCTATTCACCCCCCCCCCCCTCTAGCGTAAAGCGTATTGTCCAACAATCTAAAAAGCTATAAAAATACATAGTTTAAAATTAATTATTTTGGATATAATTTTTTATATAGCTCTAAATTATGATGCTCTAAAAATATATGTTTTTAGAAATTTTATCGAAAAATAAAAATATACAGTTGAAATATATAATTAACGAAATAAAAAGAGTACACTCTTCAACGTGAATTTTGATGCAATGACTATTTATTTCAACTGTGTATTTTTTCTTTTTTCAGGTACAATCTATAAAAAAATATATATTTTTAGATCACAATAATTTAGAGCTATATAAAAAATTATAGCCAAAATAATTAATTTCAAACTATGTATTTATTATAACTTTTAGACGCCTTGACTATTTATTTCAATTGTATAAATCTTTATTTTCAGGTCAAATTCAAAAAAAAAAAGATTAACTAAAACTTTATTACTTTAGCCAAATAAAAATATTTAGCCTAGATAATGTAGTTCTATCCAAGTTTTATCATACATTGTATTCGAAAAAAATTACCTAAAAAATAACATACTTAAAAAGGCAAAAATATATTTATTTTTTAGAAAAAATGTCACATATATATAAAAATCTACGTGACTGGTGAGTGCACCCACACTCTTTGCCACATCAGCGTCCAGGGGGTAATGGCTCTCAAAAGGCCAAGTTGAGGGGGATAATTAAGACCATGAATAATTTCAGGATGTAACTAATAATCTGTATCAAATTTATGGGGGTTTTAAGGTATTTTCCTTATATTAAAACGTCCTCTGCACTTGGCATACATCCTTCTGTGATATTAGTTATCTCATATACTTGGTTACTCAATAATTGTTACCCCCTAGACGATCTCATCCTAGGAAAGTGGCATGCACTTGCTTGCCACATGGATTTTTCCGCTCATGTGGCCTTTTTGAAAAATAAAATATATTTTATACCCTTTTAAGTGTGTTAATTTTTAGATAATCTTTTTCGAATAATATTTATAATAAAATTTTGCTAGAACTACATTATTTAGGATAATTTTTTTAATTTAACTAAATATAATAAAGTTTTAGTTATTGCTTTTTGAATTTGACTTGAAAATAAAGATACAATTGAAATAGATAGTCAAGACAACTAACAAGATATAAGAAATATTTAATTTTTATTATTTGGCTATAATTTTTGTATAGCTCTAAAAATATATTATATTTTTTACAGATATTAGAGTAAAAATATGTAGTTGAAATAAATAATCATTACATTATTTTGGCTATACCTTTTTATTTGGTAAAAAATAATTAAGTTGTAGCCTTTTCTTTTTTACTAATTTGGCTCGAAAATAAAAATACATAATTAAAATAAATAAATATATTATATTTAAAAATAGAAAATACACAACTAATACTCCATTATTTTGTTCTATTTGGCTAAAATGATGGAGTTCCAACCAAACTTTTACAAATTTGGCTAAAGAAAAGATAACAAATAGATATTATATTTATAGAAAAAAATTAAAAAGAATAAAAGTTAGAATAAACTCCTGTCACGATCCCAATTCGCCTTCCGTAAACTATCGTGATGGCACCTAGTCTCTACGGCTAGGTAAGCTTAATAAATATGGAAAAAAATAATTACAGAAAGAAAATAATTAAAAACCAAGATAACAAAATGAAATAGTGTTTAAGATGCCGCCTGGCATATAAAGGTACAAGAATCACAACCGAACACTCCTAAAATCTGGAACCCCATGAATCGCAAGTTAAGCGATACATACAAGCTCTAACTCCAGAAATGTCTATCAACAAGGAAAATACATAAGGGGTAAACTGGTACAGAGAATGGAAGGGGATTCCTCGGTCTGCGGAGGCGCAAATATACCTCAAAGTCTCTACAAAAGCGCCTCGCCTCAAGGGTGATAAGATTGGGTAGAAGTACCTGGATCTACACATGAAAAACATGTACAGAAAGGGCATGAGTACACCACAACGGTACTCAGTAACAGTCAAGCCTAACTTCGATCGGGTAGTGACGAGGAAAGTCAGGGCCCTACTGAGGTCAAATAAAATACAAGATATAACAGTATATAATAAGACAATATTATTAAGTGCAACAGTAAGAAGTAACATAGGATAGAAAGAACAACAATAGCCACAACAGAGACAAAATATTCATGGAAAAGAATACAGCTCAACACAGAGATAATAACCGGGGACTACCAGGATATCGTCATATAGACCCCAAAAGTAAATATCCAGCAAAACGAAGATCTACCAGGATACCTTCCTTTAGCCTCTAAATGTAAATATCCAGTGGATCTTCCGAGTATTGTCCCGTAGTCTAACCGATAGTGCGCCGGGGATCTACCAGAATCCTGATCCATAGTCCCCAAGTAAACACCTAGTATTGGGGGAATCTACCAGGTGCAGGCCCGTAGTTCCAAGATAAATGTGCAGGGGGGTATACCGAAATACAATCCGTAGTCCCAAAGTAAACATGCATGGGGATTTACCAGGATATCGTCTCGTGGTCCCAAAGTAAACACATAGCAACAACATAAAGAATATTCAGTTCAACTCAAATTTCATACTAAGGTAAAATAGACATTTCTAACCTAGCATGCTGCACATAATTCAAATAAGGAAATTTGGGTGAATAATCAATAAAGTCAATTAGACATGCTTCCTTAAGCTAACAACATGCTTAAATTGCAAGTAGTATAAACAAGAAAGGAAACACATTTTTTTTTGTTACTTAATGAAAACGAATTTTCAGCAATTAGCACCAGGCACTTGTCAATTCACGTACAAAGAATTTCATATATTAACAATACAAAATCATAAGGGGGAGTCCCTCCCTCTCTCCCCTCCCCAAGGTTATACAAGCCACTTATCTCGAACCGGCTCAAAATCAACTCAATACCACGCTCTTGCCACGAGTACTCAACTCCAAATCACCCAAACCCATTTAATTCAATTGCATAATGTAAATAACAATTCAAGTAACTGATTCCACTAATTAATTCTAAGCTAATAAGTGAAATTAGAAAAAATAACCAAAACGCCCACCCGGGCCCACGTCTCGGAATCAGATAAAAGTCACAAATTATGAACAAGCATTCAATTACGAGACTACCCACACTAGTTTTACTCAATTTCAATTCCGAATCGGCTTTCAAATCCCAAAAATTCATTTTATGACGTTCCACAATTTTTCCCAAGTTTTCATCCCAAATCTCTGCTCAAATGATGAATTCAACATTAAAATAAATGTATTTTAGCTAAAATTGAGTTAGAATCACTTACCCCGATGATTTTCTTGAAAATCTCTCAAAAAATCGCCAAAACCCAAAATCTCTAGATTAAAATATGAAATAAAATCCCAAATGATGTATTTATAGTGCACCTTCCGGATTCCCTCACCGCTGACCACGGTAAATGCATCACTGACTGCTGTGGATATTGACTGCAGTGACAGACTTTAGTATATTGGTCATAACTTTCTCTACAGATGTCCAAATCATAATTTCTTTACCTTTCTAGAAACTAGACATGAAGGAATAAAATTTTGTTTTTGAATCATTTCAAAATTCCTTATAGATCAAAAGATATAGGCTTTCGAACTTGGACCAATGACTTGCTGATTATTCATGGCCGCGGACCATTTTCTGCCCCAACGATAAAACCACCGCTGCCAACGGTAAACCACAGCCCCTAGCGGTAAAACTTCTATCCCAACTATAAATTTAAGCACCAGAACCAATGCCTGAGTTCCAGTAATGTATGGACTCGCTCAAAACTCACCCGAGGCCCTCATGACCTCAACCCAAACATACCAACACCTCCCACAACACTATTAAAACTTAGTCGAGCCTTAGAATCATTAAAAACACAACCAAAACACCAAATCAGCTTCGGATTCAAGCGTAAGAGCTTAGGAACTTTCAAATCCCAAAAATGATGCCGAAACCTATCGATTCAACTCTGAATGTTCTGAAATTTTGCAGAAACATCACAAATGAGACTACGGACCTACTCCAATTTTTGTAATTCCATTCTGCCCGATATCAAAATCTCACTATCAAACCAGAAACTTCAAAAATTTGACTTTCGGCATATCAAGCCTAAATAAGCTACGAACCTCCAAAACACAATCTGAACACACTCATAAACCCGAAATCACCCAACAGAGCTAACAGAACCAACTGAATTTCATTCCAAGGCCATCTTCAACTGCTTCGACTACAGTCTAAATTCTTAGTCTTAAGCTCTCATTTAGGAACTAAGTGTCCCAAGAACACTCCGAAATTCAAAACAAACCTTCTCGACAATTTACAATAGCAGAAACAAACACATGGAATGCAGTTAATAGGGGATTGAGGCGTTAATTCTTAAAATGACTGGCCGGGTCATTATATCCTCCTACACTTAAATATTCATTCGTCCTCAAACGATCATAGAGACATACCTGAAGTAGTGAACATATGAGGGTAAAGGCTGTGTATAGCCTGCTCGGTCTCCCAGGCCACCTGCTCGACCAACTGACCCTTCCACTAAACATATACTGATGCAATGTTCTTTGAACTAATCTTTCGAACCTGCCTGTCCAACATTGCCATTGGCTCCTCAATATAAGATAGATCCTTCTCCAATTAGACTGAACTGAAATCCAACATGTGCGGCGAATCACTGTGGTACCTTCGGAGCATCGAACCATAAAATACCGGATGAACTCCTACCAAGATGGGAGGTAAGGAAAGCTCATATGCAACCTCCCAACATGACGCATTATCTCAAAAGGACCAACAAACCTCGAAATCAACTTCCCCTTTTTCCCAAATCTCATAGCGCCCTTCATAGGCGAAACTCGAAGCAAGACCCGCTCTCCGACCTTGTAGGAAATATCACGATCCTTCTGGTTTGTATAACTTTTTCGTTTGGACTGGGCTATGCAGAGTCTATTCTAAATCACCTTAACCTTCTCCAAAGCATCCTGTACCAAGTCTGTGCCCAATAATATAGCCTTACCTGGCTTAAACTAACCCACCGGGGATGTTACGACCGCCTACCATACAGGGCCTCATATGGTGCCATCTGAATGTTGGACTGATAGCTGTTGTTGTAAGTAAACTCAGCCAGTGGCAAGAACGGATCCCAAAAACCTCCAACCTCCAACACACATGCACAGAGCATATCCTTAAGAATCTGAATAGTGCACTCGGACTGCCCGTCCCTCTGGGGGTGAAATGTTGTGCTCAACTCCACCCGAGTACCTAACTCATGCTTTACAACCCTCCAAAACCGTGATGTGAACTAAATACCTCTGTATGAAATGATGGAAACTGGAATACCATGTAGACAAACAATTTCTCGGATATAAATCTCCGCCAAACGCTCTGAAGAATAGATAGTACACACAGGAATAAAATGCGCGGACTTGGTCAACCAATTCACAACCACCCAAATAGCATCAAAATTCCTCAAAGTCCGTGGGAGTCCAACTACAAAATCCATGGTGATCCTCTCCCACTTCCACTCTGGAGTCTCTATATACTGAAGCAACCCATCCAGCCTCTGCTGTTCATACTTTACCTGCTGGCAATTGAGGCACCGAGCTACAAACCCAACTATATCCTTCTTCATTCGTCTTCTACAAATAGTGCTATCTCAAATCCTGATACATCTTCACGGCACCCAGATGGATGGAATACCGCGAACTATGGGCATCCTCTAAGATCAAGTCCCGAAGCCCATCAACATTGGGTACACAAACCTGACCCTGCATCCTCAATACCTCGTCATCACCAATGGTCACATATCTAGCATCACCCTACAAAATTCGATCTCTGAGGGCACACAAATGAAGGTCATCAAACTGCCGTTATTGAATACGATTGAATAAAGAATACTGAGAAACCACACAAGCAAGGACCCAACTAGGCTCCAAAAGATCCAATCTCACAAACTGACTGGCTAAGGCCAGAACATCCATTTCCATGGGCCTCTCTGCTTCTGGTAAATAAGACAAACTCCTCAAACTCTTTGCTCGATGAATCAAAGCATCGACCACCATATTAACCTTGCCCGGGTGATACAAAATAGTGATATCATAGTGCTTTAACAGCTCTAACTACCTCCTCCGATGCAAGTTAAGGTCCTTCTGCTTGAACAGATGCTAAAAACTCTAGCGATCAGTATAGATCTCACAAGGAACACCATACAAATAATGACGCTAGATTTTTCAAGGCGTGAGTAATAGCAGCTAATTCGAGATCATGGACAGGATAATTCTTCTCATGTACCTTTAGTTGTCTGGACGCGTAGGCAATCACCCTACCGTCCTTCATCAATACCTCTCCAAGCCCAATTATTGAGGCATCACAATAGACAGTATAAGACCCAGAACCTGTAGGCAATATCAAAACTAGGGTTATAGTTAAAGCTGTCTTGAACTTCTGAAAACTCGCCTCACACTCTTTCGTCCACTAAAACGGAGAACCCTTCTAGGTCAGCCTACTCATATGTGCTGCAATAGATGAAAATATCTCAAAATAGCGATGGTAATAACCATCCAAGCCAAGAAAATTGCGGGTCTCTATAGCTGAGGATGGTCTGGGCCAACTCTGCACTGTTTCCACTTTCTTCGGATCTAGCTGAATAACCTCACTCGATACCACATGACCTAAGAATGCCACAGAATCCAACCAAAACTCAAATTTCAAGAACTCTGCATACAACTTCTTTTCTCCCAATGTCTGAAGCAGTGTTCTCGGGTGTTGTTCATGATTTTCCCGACTCCGGGAATACACCAGAATATCACCAATAAAGACAATGGCGGACGAGTCAAGATATGGCTGGAATACACCGTGCATCAAATGCACAAAGGCTTCCAGGGCATTGGTCAACCTAAATAACATAACAAGGAATTCGTAATGACCATATCAAATTCTGAAAGCAGTCTTCAGGATATCTGGCTCCCGATCTTCAACCGATGATACCCTGAATGCAAGTCAATCTTGGAAAACACACGAGCACCCTGTAATTGATCAAACATGTCATAAATACGAGGCAAATGATAACGATTCTTCACTATAACCTTGTTCAACTGGCAATAGTAATTACATACACGCATAGAACCATACTTCTCTTAACATACAAGACAGGAGCACCCTAAGGTGATACACTGGGCTGAACGAAAGCCTGACCAAACAATTCTTGTAACTGATCCTTCAACTCAAGAGGATCCATACGATACAGAAGAATGGAAATGGGTTGAGTTCCTGGAAACAGATCAATGCCAAAATCAATATCTCTATCGGGCGGCATGCCCGAAGGATCAACTGGAAACACATTAAAGAAATCCCATACTACTGGGACTGAATCAACTGTAGGGGTATCAATATTGAAATCTCTCACATAAGCTAGATATACATCACACCCCTTATCAACCATACGCTGCCTTAAGGAATGAAATAACTCTACCGGAAGTATGATGTAAGGTACCCCTTCATTCTACTTGCGGTACACCTGACATAGCTAGTATCACGGTTTTGGCGTGACAATAATAGCATAATGGAGTGCCAACCAGTCCATGCCCAAGATAACATCAAAGTTTACCATGCTAAGTAATAATAAATTGGCCCTGGTCTCAAAATCACTAAGAGCAATCAAACACGACCGATAAGAGTGATCCACAACAAGAAATCTCCCACACGAGGAGAAACATAAATAGGAAAACTCAAAGAATCCCGTGATATACCTAAATATGGGGCAAAATAAGAAGACACATAAGAATAGGTGGATCCTGGATCGAATAAAATCGATGCACTTCTATGATAAATCAGGATAATACATGTGATGATAGAATCAAAGGCGACAACTTTGGTATGGGTAAGAAGGGAATAATATCTGGCATGGTCTCTTCCTCTAAGGCGACCTCTATCTTTAGCTAGCTAGGTGGGTAGGGTAGCAACTGGTCCTGAAATCATAGCCTGGAAACTCTACGGGGGCGCGCTGTGGTTGAGAAGTTTGTAGAGGCACACCCCTCCATAGTCTAGGGTAATACCTCACCACATGGCGTGTGTTGCCACACTCAAAGCAATCTCACAGCTGGCATGGCAGTGGGTATTGTGCGGTACGAGTACTCTGAGACCCCTGAAACACTGTGCGAAGCCTAAAACGCAACCTAAGCTGGCTGGCTCACAAAACCTCTACCATGCCATACTCTTCCTCCAAAGTAAGGGTCAGTGGGTCTCTCTAGTCTATGAGGTCTCCTTGCCTCCCTGTACTGTCATGCCTCAAAAATAGAGGAGCGTGATAAGCGCTCAACCGATTAAACCCGACTGAGCAAGCTTGTTAGGTTTCATTCTTCCCTAAACTAATTCATGAATAAAGAGGAGATGAACTCCATTAATCATACTTTGTAAATATTTCATTTTGATTTCATTAGCCATTTTAACCATAATATCCAAAATATGACAATTTTTTTAGATATGAGGGAAAACATATTTTCCAAATACCAACATCTCTAATTTAATTTCCAATACCGAACACCACCCACAAGATGTCTATGGAGCCTCTAAATACAACTGAAGAGTAATATGGAAATGCCGGCAACAAGGTTTCGGCTATACCTGAAAATACAAAGTACATGATAAATAATGGTACTTGACCCCGAAATGAAATGGAGCTCACTAGCTGGGACCAATACTGCCTGCTATGGAACCACATACATCCATTTAAGACGTAGTGCCCCTGGCAAAAGGGACGTTAATGCCATCGAATAGTGCTAGTATGTATAGCTAAACACCATCTCATTAGAAAGAACAACCAAACAAGAACAAAGAAATCATAAGGGTTCAACAAAAGGTTTAAACAATCACCACATCATCAAATAAAAGAAATCACATAGCTTTCACATAATTTCCACAGCTTTAGGTTGAGACATTTTATACTGTTGCACCATCATTCACAATACTGCCACTTTCTTGAGCAGAGTCCGATCACGACCGAATTGGCTAGGTTGCCTCATTTGATACATGTACCTAAATCATAATCCCTTTCTCACTTTCCAAAATTTAATATCAGCATAATACCACCATGTGCGACATGGCATCTGATCACGGACCGATCGTCTAGGATGCCTTACCAAGGCGTTGTTCCTTTCTCATTAATCATCTCATTTGAATCTTTATTTTACATATATTAATTCATTGGCACTTAGGGCCACAATGTCACATCATACTTGGCACTAGGCCATATCTCATAACTACATTCCACATCACTTTCACTTTCAAGATCAAACTTGCAATTTAAGATAATGGGCACATACAAGAGCAATTCAAGTTGTAAGCATAGAGAGAGATTCACATGATTTGGCATAATAATCACAATTTAAACTTGACTTGAAATCTAGGCAATTTAGCATATAGTCCACATTCTTCACATATCACCAATTTACCAAGAATAGCATATTATTGAACATATTGAGACACACTTTTCACATATATTCTTGCAACACTAATTCCTTTGAAATAACAAATACTACATCAATAAAATTCCGGACTTACAATTTTACATGGACATCATGGAAGCTCTATTTCTAAGAAGAGGGAGTTTTAGCCATACGTATCTCGTTTAAGCTTTCCTTAAGCTACTACAACGTTCCAGAAATTCTAGCAATTCCAGTATACTTTGAGACATAATAAAATTGAACACAAATTAGGAAGATATTCATGGCTTTAGCTCATTTGAGCATGTTATCAAATACTAGTTGTGCATCTTAATTTCAAAGCTCTTTTACAAGATTTCGTTCATTCCCTAAACTAATCTTTACTCAATTATGTTCAACAATCTTCCCACAAACCTAATTTGTACATGCATGTATACATAATACTATTACACCCAAGAAATATACCTCAATACTCCCATCTTATACCCAAAACTCGAAATTAAAGTCTAGTGTTAGATAGAGATCTTGTGATTGGTTCCCTTGATTCTTGAAGGTTGATGAAAGATTGAATGGTTAGAATGTTAGGCTCGCTCCTTCTCTCTCTAAAATTCTCTTAATATCTCTGTAAAATTATTAGAATATCGTCCCAAATGAAACCCCAAAACCTATTTATTAAATTGGGGTCGGGTCATGAAAATAGGAAGATTAACCCTCCAAATTCGGGTCTGCGGTCGCATAATGGACCGCAGAATGGTTATGCAGGCCGTAGACGCATCGCAAAACCCAGTGCCTAAATTTGGGCTACACTGGTCCAGTTTGCGACCAGATTTGTGGTCGCATATCAATTATGTGGACTGTATAATGGTTTTGCAATCCAAGAGCTGACACAAGATTGCATTTTTCCAGCCTTTGGTAATTTGATCATAACTTTGCATAGGAATGTCCAAATGATGAACGGTTCAAAGCATTAGAAACTAGAATTGAAGATCTTTTATTTGATAGGTTGTTAACCATATAAAACCTTTTTTATATATTGTGACGACCCGGACGGTAGTCTTAAGAATTTACGTCCTGATCCCTTATTAACTGCTTTTCCAATGTTTAATTATGCTAATTTGATTACCGGGATGTTCGGTTTTAAGTTTCAGAGAGTTTTGGGACGCATAGTCCTAAAGTGAGAGCTTAAGTATTGAAAAGTTATCCCTAGTTGGAACAGTGTGAGGACGGCCTCAGAATGAAAATCTAATGGTTTTGTTAGTTTTATTAGGTTATTTCGGGATTGGGAGAGTGTTCGAAATAGTTTTTGGAGGTTCGTAGCTAATTTAGGCTTGAAATGCCGAAGTTTGAATTTTATAAGTTTCCAGATGATAGTTAAGATTTTAATCTGAGGGTCAGAATGGAATTCCAAGAGTTGCTATAGCTTTGTTACGTGATTTGGGATGTGCGTGCAAAATTTTAGGTCATTCAGTGGTGGTTTGGTCGAATTTTGATCAAAAGCATATTTCAGAAGTTTTTAGAAAACTTAGGCTTGAATTCAATGTGAATTGAAGGTTTTGGTGTTGTTTGAGGTGTTTTGATTATTGGAACAAGTTTGAATGAAGTTTTGAGGATATTTTTGTGCTTTAGTTGAGGTCTCGAGGGCCTTGGGTGAGCTTTGGATGGTCTATCGGTCTAGTTTTGGTGTTGGAAAGCTGTAGATTTTCATCTCAGGTGTTGCAGGTTTTAAGCCTTCGTGATTGCGTAGATTGAGTCGCGATCGTGTAGATGGATATCTGGGTTGGTCTTAAATCGGCCTTCGCATTCGCGATTGAGGCCTCACATTCTGAACCAAAAACGTGAATCTATTGTGAAATTAACCTAGAAATTCATGGAAACTTAGACAAAAATGGAAGAACTAGGGCTTGGAATTTTGAATTTTTAATCTGGGATTTGAGGGGTCATTTGACTCCGATTTTTGTGCTCTTAATATGTATAGACTCGTGAGAGTATGAGGTTTTTAAAAATATAAATTTCATCCTATTCCGAGACATTGGCCTGAGGGGCATTTTGGTTATTTTACCTAATTTTGCATCTTAGCTTTGAATTTAATCGTAGAATCAGTTGTTTGAGATGTTATTTATGAAATGTCATTGAATTGAATAGATTTGGGCCTTTTGGAGATGGATACTCATGGCAAAGACGTAATTTCTAGTTGAATTTGAGCCAATTCAAGGTAAGTGACTTGTCTAACCTTGTGTGGGGAACTTCTTCCCTTAAGATATGATATTTGGTAATTGAATTGCCTTGTGCGTGAGGTGACGAGTGCGTGCTTGTGCAAGTTGTTGAAAAATTTGATTTTTCTTAAAATATTCCTTAGCATGTCCCTTTTCCCTGCTTTACTGTAATTGCTGACTTAACATGTTGTTAAATAGAAGAGCATGTTTAGTTGACTTAAATTGCCTATTTGCTTAAACTGCTATAATTGCATTATGTGCAATACGTTAGGATAGAATTGATTGCTTAATTATACAAAGTTGGCCTTTAAATTAATATTGTGTGTCATTGCTGTGTATTTTAAATTGGGACTACGGAACGACATTCCGGGAGATCCCCTATATGGAAGTTATGATTTGGACCGAGATGCGGGATATCAAGAGATCCCTAACATTCATATTGAGGATACCAAGATATCCTCGGGATACCAAGTGATCCCTGGAATTTATATTGAGGATACCAAGAGATCCTCGGGATACCAAGAGATCCCCGTCATTCATATTGAGGATACTGATAACTAGGGATTTTAATGTGTTTTATGCCCCTACTTGCCTATGCTTTGGTTATAAATTGTTACAAAATAGTCCCAAAATGCTCATAAGTTGTGCTTGATTGTAGTCTTGATCGACAAAGTGATCAAAGATCGTCTCAAAAGGAGTGAAACATACTCAAGTATCAAAGATTAAGTGAATTGAGGAAAAGAGGACCTAGTGCGGACCGCGCAAAAGTGAATGCGGCTTTACTAGGAGGTTCAGAGACATGGCTAGTTTGGGCCTAAGGATGCACAGCCGTGGTACACATTACGCGGTTCATGGAGCAGAGGTTCAGTGAGATGTGAAATCCCAAGTGTCAAGCCAAGCGGTCCGTGATCAAGCTTGTGCAGACCGCACCTGTTGCCTTTACGACCGCGGTTCAATCCATGCGGTCCACGGTCCTCAAGATCAGAGAAGCTGAAAGTTGAAGCTAAAGAGCCAGTGCGGCCGCAGTCTATTTTGTGCGGCCCGCACTGACCTCAAATGGGTATTTTTATCCAGTATTTCTAGCCTAGTATAAATAGAATATTTTACCATTTTTAGGTAATCTTTTTGTAGTAAGACTCGATATTGAAGCCATTTTTGACACTTTAGCTTTGATTTTACAATAGAATCTTGTAATTTCATTTTAGCAATTAATTAATATTCTTAGTTCTTCCTCTATTTCTTCATTTTCTTCCTTAAGCATGTGTATCTAAGCCCATTAGCTAGGGTTATGGCTCAACCCTAGTGTGGGTAATTTATGAGTGTTGTCATCTAGGGTTAGATATATTATGGGTGTTTGCTATTTGGATTGATTTTATGTTTTTATTTGGAATTGGTAGTTGCAAATATTGATTCAAGCTTTGTAGGTTTAGATCTTCTTGAGAAAGCCTATCTCCCCAAAATTGACCCAACAAGGAATTAGGATGGACTCATGAGAAATGATAGTCCCAATTAATGGGTTAAATCTTGAGAGAGTAATCACTCTACTTGAAACCTAGTTGCTTGGTCTAATTTTCCTGCCCATTTGGTTTCGAGAGAGTCAGTTGGGCAAAATCACTCTCTCTATCGAGAGGTGTGATAGTGGGTAAAATTGTGCAACAGTTATAGCATAAGCCCCAAATATGTCAATCGAACATAAGTAACATCTACCTGTCAATTAGCCACCTCGATAATGTCACGACCCTAGTGCCCTTCTTCCCATTAGATACAACTTAGCAATATTCTCGTAGCATAATTTAGTGTTAATCGTTACTTTTATAAAAGTAGTTATAATTCAAAAACCCAAAAATGGTTGAAGTGACGTTAGAAGTACAAACACATCTCTATGCTAGACAGAAAATCCAACTCCATTAGTAGCTCCCTGAGGAAAATCGATCTCGACCCTCATATCGGGTAAAAGCTATTGCGACCCCATCTTCCTACCTTGGTGTAGCGTCGAGTTGGCAGCGATCACTTTTTGGCGCCATTACCGGGGAGCTTACAGTGTTGACTATCTGTTTAGTTAGTTTTGTATTCCTTCTTGTTTACTAATTTTGATTGTGTCGATTACTAAGGTACCAATGGCTTTAAATGCTAATGACCCTCTTGACAATGTCATGGCGGGGGAGGAGGTAGATTATCTTGATCAAGAAGAGGTTCCTAATTTACCTCAAGCTCCACGTAGAGGCCGTTAGGCAAATGCAAATGACAATAATCCTATCCCAGACCCTCCCCCGCCACCACCAAGAGTGGCCCCAAGAGTTTCTCCCAAATCAAGGGTATGTGAGTGCCATTGTCCCTCCGTTAATCCGGGGTGGGAACTTTCAAATCACAAATGTTATGTTGACCTTGATCGAGTAAAGAGGATACCTTACGGGCACCTCCGATCAAAATACCTACAAGCACTTGAAGGAGTTCGTAGATGCATGCTGGGGTAGAAAGCAGACAAACGTGTCCGAGGTTGCGTTGAGATTGAGGCTTTTCCCATTCTCTCTTCGGGGTAAAGCATTGGATTGGTTAGAAAGGCTCCCCAATCATTCCATCACAACTTGGGATGAGTTGGCGGATAAATTCATTGAAAAGTTTTTCTCACCAAGTCATATGGCTGCACTTCGAGATGAAATCTTAGCCTTCAAGCAAGAGCCAACAGAACCTTTGCATGAAATTTGGGAGAGATATAGAACGATGGTGAAGGAATTCCCCAATAATGACATGACGGAGAATATGTTGCAACAAACTTTCTATCGGGGCTTCAACACTACAAATCAATGCATAGTGAATGCCGGGGGTAATTTTATGAAGTTGACTTATGATGAGGCTTGTGCCATTCTTTTTGAGATGGAGGAAACATCCTCCACATGGAAAAGTAGAGCCAACGTTCCTCAAGGTGAACCTATGATTATTCATTTACATAAGGAGTTACGTGACCATGGGCAAGCTATAGCAGAGTTGATGACTACTATGAACTAATTGGCGAATGCACAATTGCAACAAGTCCAAAATCCGTGCCATGTCAATGCCATGGAAGGTGTTTCTGTGCTACAAAGGAGGTAAAGAGGGCAACAACCTCAAGGAAATTGTGAATAATATGACAACAATGATGTTGGTGGTTTTTTGAATGAGTGTTATAATGTTTAAAGCGAAGAGGTCCAATATGTCAACAATTACCAAGGAAATAGAGGCAACTCTTCGAATCAACAATAGCATCCCCAAGGTAATTGGAGTAATCAACAACAAGTTGGAGGCAATTGGAACAACAACAATCAAAATAACAATTGGGGTAATCAAGGTAATTGGAATGGGAACGCCAACAATTGGATCAACAACAACAATCACGGAGGGTGGAATAATAGTGGGAACCAAGGCAACCGGGGGCAAGGCTTTCAAAAGCCCCCCATGTACCAACAACTGAACAATCCACCCCATTTTCCTTCTCATGGTCCGAGTTTTTTTGGGAGTGATATGGGGAGAATTGAAAGTATGTTCAAGCAAGTGATGAAAAGGAACCAAGACTCCGATGTGCAATTGGCTCCGTATATACATCTATCCAAAACTTGGAAGTGCAACTAGGTCAAACTTCTCAATCTTTGAATACCCGCCCTAAGGGTGCTCTACCAAGTGATATGGTAGTGAACCCGAAGGTTTTGAACAATAACCATGTGATGGCTGTTACAAGTAGAGGCAGAAGAGGCAGTGATGTGCATGTCTCAAGAGAAAAGCAAGTTGTGGAAGATGATGTTGAGTTGCATGATGACGATGTACCTTTGATTGTTGAAGATGTGGTTGAGACCAATATGAACAATGAAGTGAGAATGGATATTGATGAGGCAGAGGTGGAAACACAACATGTAGTGAACCCATCTAGGGAACACCTGATTGATATGCCTGAGCCGATGGTGCCTAAAGCCAAGGCACCCTTACCTAGGCCACCTCCACCGTATTCTCAAAGGCTCGCAAAGCAAATAAATGATAATCAATTTAAGAAAGTCATTCATTTGATGAAGAGTTTTTCCATAAATGTGCCTTTGATGGAGGCACTTGAACAAATGCCGGGCTATGCAAAATTCATGAAAAACTTGGTTACAAAGAAGCATCCATGGATTGTGAAACTATAAAGATGACTCACCAAGTGAGTGATATAGTGCATTCAATGGCCCTGAAGTTAGAGGATCCCAGTGCTTTTACTATCCCTTGTACTATTGGAAATGCGGACTTTGCCAAAGCTTTATGTGACTTGGGGGCTAGTATCAATTTGATGTCGTACTCGATTTTCAAGATTTTAGGTATTGGGCAACCTAGAAAAACATAAGTGAGACTTCAAATGGCAGATCGATCGATGAAACAACCTTTGGGCATAATTGATAATCTACTTGTCTGGGTGGATAAGTTTATATTGCCGACTGACTTTGTCATCTTATATTGTGAGGTAGATTATGAGGTGCCAATTATATTGGGTAGACCTTTCCTTGCTACGGGAAGGCATTGGTTGATGTTGAATCGGGTGAGCTCACTTTCCAAGTGTGTGATGAGAAGGTTGTCTTCCATGTTGCAAATCCATAAAGCAACCCAATAGCACCGAGGTATGTTATTTGTGGACATTCTCATAACTGTGATAGTGGATGACAGAAGTTCCATGATCAATGTTGAAGATCCCCTTGAGGACGTATTTCTTAATATGGATTAAAATGATGATGCTAGTAGAGTGGAGTGCGTGAATGCATTGCATGGTATGGGTTGATATTCATATGATCGTAGGAAGCTATGTTTGGATCTTGAAAATCGAAAAACTCCACCAACAAAGCCATCGATTGAGGAGCCACCAGTGTTGGAGTTGAAGCCACTTCCTCCACACCTCAAGTATGAATTCTTGGGTTCAAATTCTACTTTACCAGTTATTCTTTCTTCTTGCCTTACTAACATGCAGGTTGAGACCATATTGGCGGTTGTTCAAAAGTGAAAAAAGGCAATTGGATGGACACTAGCTGACATTCGGAGAATAAGACCCGCATTTTGCATACAAAAAATCATTTTGGAGGAGAACTAATCCTTCCTCGGAACATCAAAGAAGACTGAATGAGGCAATGCAAGAAGTGGTGAAGAAAGAAGTAATCAAATGGCTAGATGCGGGTGTGGTTTATCCAATCTTCGATTGTTCATGGACTTATCCGGTCTAATATGTGCCAAAGAAAGGAAGGATCATGGTGGTGACAAATGAAAACAATGAACTTATTCCCACTCGAACCATTACAGGGTGGAGAGTTTGTATGGACTATGGAAAACTCAACAAGGTGACCCAGAAGGATCATATCCCGTTGCCGTTCTTTGACCAAATGATTGATAGTCTTGCGGGATGAGCTTTCTATTGCTTTTTGGGTGGGTATTCGGGCTATAATCAAATCTTAATTGCCCGGAGGACCAAGAGAAGACCGCTTTCACATGACCATATAGTACATTTGCCTTCTCCCGGATGCCATTCGGGCTGTGCAATGCCCAAGGCGACCTTCCAACGTTGCATGATGGCTATTTTCACCGACATGGTGGAAAATATATTGGAGATCTTTATGGATGATATTAGTGTTATTGGTGCTTGAAGAGTGTTTGGTAAACTTGGATAGAGTCTTGGCCCAATGTGAAGAAACTAATCTCGTTGTCAATTGGGAAAAATGCCATTTTATGGTGGAAGAAGGTATAGTGTTGGGTCACAAGATTTCTAAGCATGATACTGAGGTAGACAAGGCTAAAATTGAGGTGATTCCGAGGCTTCCTCCCCCCACTTCTGTAAAAGTGGTAAGGAGTTTCCTTGGGCATGTCAGGTTCTACCGACGGTTTATCAAATATTTCTCGAATGTTGTGAATCCCCTTTGCAAGTTGCTAGAGAAAGATGCTAAGTTTGTTTTTGATGAAAAATGCATGGAGGCCTTTGAACTTTTAAAGCACAAGTTGACCACCACCCCGATCATTATCGCACCCAATTGGAGTTTGCCCTTTGAGCTCATATGCGATACTAGTGACATTGCGGTTGGGGCTGTTTTGGGCCAAAGGATCAACAAAGTATTCCATCCAGTGTACTACGCAACCAAAACCATGAATGAGTCTCAAAGGAACTTCACAATCACCGAGAAAGAGTTATTGGCTATTTTTTTTATGGACCTTACCTTATGGGAGCCAAAGTTATAGTGCACACCGATCATGCCGTCCTTAGGTATTTGATGAGCAAGAAAGATTTCAAGGAAATATTGATGAGATGGGTGTTACTTCTCCAAGAATTTGATCCAGAAATTATGGACCGAAAAGGTAGCGAGAATCAAGTGGTGGACCACTTATACCATTAGGAGGAAGAGGGGAGGCCTTGTGATGGTCTAGAAGTTAATGAGTCATTTCCCGATAAACAACTCTTTGCGATGTCAATGAATGATATGCCATGGTTTGCCGATGTTTCTAATTACCTCGTGAACAGAATAATCCCGTGTGAGCTCTCTTCTAACCAAAGGAAGAAACTCAAGCAGGATAGTTTGAACTTTTATTGGTATGATCCATACTTGTTCAATATTTTAACGAATAGAGTAATTCGACGGTGTGTCCCTGAGGGTGAAGAATTGGGTATTTTGGAGGCCTGTCATTCATCCCCCCTATGGTGGCCATTACGGAGGGGTGAGAACGACTTCAAAAGTTTTGAGTTGTGGTTTCTATTGGCCAACCTTGTTCAAAGATGCAAGTGATTTAGTGAAAAGATGTGATCAATGTCAACGAGCAAGTGGGATTTCCAAGAAAGATGAGATGCCTTTAAACACAATTCTTGAAGTTGATATCTTTTATGTTTGGGGTATCGATTTTATGGGCCCTTTTGTTAGCTCTTAGTGGGAAAAATGTATTCATGTGGCGGTTGATGATGTATCAAAGTGGGTTGAGGCTGTGGCCTTGCCGAATAATGAAGTTAGGAGTGTAGTGGCATTTCTACAGAAAATGATTTTCACAAGGTTTGGTACACCCTGGGTAATCATTAGTGATGGAGGATCACATTTTTCCATTAGAGCTTTTGATGCCTTGCTCTCCAAGTATGGTATCAATCACAAAGTCTCTATATCGTACCATCCTCAAGCAAGTGGCCAAGTTGAAGTATCAAATAGAGAAATTAAGAGCATTTTGTCAAAAACAGTCAATGCTAATAGGACTGATTGGTCGAAAAAGTTTGATGATGCTCTTTGGGCCTATTGGACGACTTACAAGACACCAATTGGTATGTCTCTGTATCGGTTGGTAATTGAGAAATCTTGCCATCTTCCGGTGGAATTGGAGCACAAGGCTATATGGACCTCGAGGAAGTTGAACTTGGAATGGGATATTGCGGCGAATCTCCGTGTTGAACAACTCCATGAGCTTGATGACTTTAGATTTCATGCCTACTCCAGCTCGTCCTTGTACAAGGACAAGATGAAGTATCTTTACGACAAATATGCTCAGAGAAAGGAATTCAATATTGGTGATATGGTTCTTCTTTTCAACTCCCGGTTACGTTTGTTTCCGGGAAATCTCAAATCAAAGTAGAGTGTGCCATTTGAAGTTGTATATGTGACCTCGTTTGGTGCTCTTGATCTCAAGAACAAAAATGGTGAAGTTTCTAGAGTCAATGGACATCGTGTCAAGCATTATTCGGGGAAGTTCGATAACAGCCACGTGGTGGAACTCAATCATTTTAAGTGATATAATGGTAACTTGCGTCATGCCGCGATGGTAAATCAGGTGCTTCTTGGGAGGCAACCTATGTCTTTTTCTTTCTCTTTGATTTCCTTTGTAGTTTAGGATTTTTTAGCTGATTAGTTGTGAGATATTGCAGGGATTGTGTTGATGCAGTGCAAAATAAGGAAAAAAATTAAACAGTCTCTGAAATTTGCTAGTGCGGTCCGCGGTATACATTGTGCGGTCCGTACTGGCTTGGGCTAAATAAGGTTCTCTCCAAATTTCTCCACAGTGGCCATATACCATTTAGTGCGGTCCGCGGTGGTCCTCCGCGGCTGCGGTCTGCTTTTGTGCGGTCCGTAGAGATTGCCTGCTGAAACTTCAAGTGACAAAATCCAGCACGGTCCACAGTTCGTTTTGTGCGGCCGCGCTGGTAGGTGAGAATGGGTCCCATGATTTGTCTATAAATAGACCCCAAGGGTCATCTTTTACCCTTTTCGAACTCTAAACTTTCAGAGCCTAAAATTACTTTTCATTCTCCACTAAGACCATAATTCTTGCTTAAGACTATTTAATTGCACTTCATCTTTACATCCGATAATTTTTGACTCATCTGTTGTTCATTTATTTTATTAATTTTTATTTAATTTTGTTGTATTTAGCCCGTAATTTCTGTTTCTTCCCATTTTTCTTTAATTTGATAGTTGAGGTTAGTTTACCTGTTAGTCTTTGGGTGATGGTTAACTTTAGTGATTGGGCAAATGATTAGGGACAAGTTAGGTGTCAAAATTGAACAAAAATGGTAAAATCATTAAACCCTAACTCAGTACCCATGAAGCTGACTCGGCGCGGCCCGCGGTGCCCTGAAGCGGTCTGCGGTACCTTTCTGTGCGGACCACGGTGTTCATATGACTGTAAGTTAGCTTGTTCAGGCGCGACCACGATACCTCTCTGTGCGGACTGTGCTAGCCCACCGAAGTCGCGGCCCCATTTTGTGCGGAATGCAGCAGGGTGATTTAGAGAAGGTGATTTTTGGGCCGTTGCCTATTGCAGGCCGCAGTCGGTTTTGCACGGTCCGCGGTGCCCCCAGTGCGACCGCACTTCTATTTGTGCGGGCCATAGTGCTATGTTCTGCAACTGCTTCTGCAATAATTCATCTACCGCCTGCAATTCATTTCGTTCACATGTTTCACTGCATGCGCTTAGACTAACCATGTTAGATATTTTTGCTTGTAGATAATAGTCAAACAACGAGGGAAGGGCTCCAAACAACCCGGCAGAGGTGACTCCCCCCGAGGAGGCAAAGGAAAAGAGTGGTAAAACTCACTCCCCAAGTCTAGGAAAACATCAAAAAGACCCGGAAGTTGATGAAAGTTGCAGATAGAGTTACTTCCCATTCCTCGAGGAGTGAGTATATGCTATCTCAGGATATATCCTCCGACTCAACCCCAACTCACTTTGTCTCCAGCTTCCAACTAACTGATACCCCTCCAGCATCACCCATTGTCAAGAGGCCGGTGAATGTAGTTTTGGATTCATCTGAAGAGTCCGCAGCCGGTAGTGAAGACTACAGCACCTCCCCTACAACCTCATTATCTGGGGAGAATGCAGGCAAAGACGAGGAGGAGGTACAAGGTGGTGAACCTCAGGTTGGACGAATTGAACAAACTAGGAAGGCCAAAGTGTGTGGGGATAGATTTGTGAGCCAAGTGGCTTACTTTAAGTTTAGGGAGTAGTGGCTGGTGGGGCATTTAATACCGGAGAGGAGCTTTGTTATCAAAGACTTGCTACCTCACAACCCTGATGTGCTGAGACAATGTAGAATGAGATCGGACTGGGAGATATTTCTGAATGAGTGTATTTATGCAAATTAGCATATGGTTTGGGATTTCTATTGTAATGTGGATCATATCACAAAAGGGTCCAACGTGACGAAGGTCTGGAATAAAAAGATATTGTTCAGCGGGCAGGCCTTGAATGAATATTTGGGCTTCAATGTAGAGGACGAGACCTTATATCTGGCAAAGTTGGAGATGGATGAGGGGGTTCGTCCATGGTTAGCCCAGTACTTGGTGATCCCAGGTACGGTTCCTGAGTGGTTGACTGCGTGGGTAAAAATATTGAGGGGGACCCTGAACATTGATGCTAAGGATTGGGAAACTTTCCTTTGCAGCATGATAGACTCTAACACACATGAACGGACTCTTCCTATCTCTCAGGCTGTGTTAGTTGCATCAATCATGATGGGTTACCTCATTAAAATGGGGAATGTTATGTCCTGCATCATCTCTCTTGTGGGTGATGAAGCTAACCGTAACTACCCTTTTCTCAACACCCTATCGATGTATTTCCGTGACTTAGAGGTGGAGAAGAAGAGGTATGATGTCAAAGTCAAGCCGGTTGCTCCATTCTCGTGGGATAGTTTGAGGGGGACAGACAACCCCAAGGACAAAAACTACAAGCCACTTGCCTCTACCCAAATTGGCCAGTCTGAGGAGCCGGTTGCGGTAAAGGTTCCCACTGAGCTTGCTTCCACTACCACTGATATGCCTCCCAAACCTTCCACTACTGCTGGTCCTTCTATTTTTGCTGGCCCGGAGATCCCATCTTTCCCGGACCATCCCATGACTGCACACCAGCAGGGCCAGACAGTGCTTAGTTTGAACAACTGGATGTCAGCTGCGACATCCAAGTTGTCTACATTGTCTTCTACCATTGAGGCCCAGTCAGCACCTCAAAAGCTCAGATTCCTTAGTCGATTGAGGAAACACTGAAGAAGCTCCCGGAGAACCAGGAAAAGATTATAAAGACATAGGAAGCCTTGTCTAAGGCGGTGGATTCACATCGCAAGGCTCTGGAGGAGCTTGCGCGGGAGCATAAGAAGATGAGGAAATCACGGGTTTCCAAGGAGTCTGTGAAAGAGCTTAGAACAAAGATGGACAAGCTATTGGTAGACCAGATGCCTCTAGACTTGTATTGTGGATCCAACCCTAGCAGCAACACCAGTAGCAGGGCCACCGCAAGAGTAGGCACCGAGGCCTCCAAAGAAGAGTAGGAAGATCCCTAGTGCAAATGAATCTATCATTCAGTTGGCGGACCCACCAGAGGCTTCCTCTAATCAGCCACAGGATGTACCAGATCCACAGCCAGTCCAAGTCTAGTCCCAGCAGTTGAGCAGCAGGATACCGGGAACCAGTTTGCTGTTCCCATGCATAAAGAGGACTCGGGGACCACTGATGATACCATGAAGATGGACACGACTTAGGAAGTCTCCAATATCCTTTCCTATTGACTTTTGATACTTATTTGCTTAGTTGGCATTGAGGACAATTACAACTTTTATTTGTGGGGGTGCATCCTTCTTTTTATCCGGATGATTGTATATATTAGTTGACTTAGTTTATGTTTCTGTTGATTTTCTATTTGGTCTGTATATAATTTTACGTATCGTACTTTTTATCTTCTCTTTGGTCTGTATATAAAGTTGTATTTTTGTATATATTCATCCCTCGTTGTATATTCTTATCCTGTATTGTAAATATTCATTCTATTTTCTATTTTCGTACAATTTTTTCATAGATAGGCTCACAGCCTTTTTGTTTTGCTTTTGGCATTTTTAATAAACCCTTGGTTTTCTTAATGCCGCGGTTCTTTTCAAGGGTGGAGTATTGTGAACCAGGTGGCTCTTCTCAATGATAGATGGCGTGACAACCTTCTTAAGGGTTTGAGTCCGTTTTTGTTTTTGTTTTTTTATAGTTCGTAGCTAAGGGTATCTCAAGCAAGGTTTCATTTGGGCCTAGCACATTTGCCTTTGATCCCATGGTCAAAGACGAAATGTTGTGCTTAGGATGGTAATAGTCGTGGCCTTGAAGTTTTTGTGTTGACCAAACAATCATCATGTGGTCTTTTTGGACCATTGTGTGCTTGAATCATAACTAAGGTCCTTGTGGACCCTCGACTCGATGTTCCCTTAGCGTGTGTGGTGAGAAATCGAATTGCGTGTCCAAGTCCCGAGTCAATGGTCTAGAACTTTCCCTGAATATTTTTTGAGGTGAAATATTAGGCGAAATTCTACTTGAGAAGTGATTATAGGCTCTCCTTGATCCAAGTGATTGTTTGAACAAATCTATAGTCGACCATTGATAAGATCCCTAGTCAACACTTTGGTCCTTAGACCTTCTTCTTTTAAGAACTATAATACAAGCCTATATCCGTTCTCAATGATACCCTCTCTTGGCACCCAAATCTTTCTTTTAGCACTTGGCAAAAGTATAAGTTGGAGGGGGGGGGGGGGAGACGAGGAGTGAAACAATGTGGAAAAAGGCGCATAAGTGAAGAAAAGGAAAGGCAATGAAAAAGAAAGAAAAGAAAAAGACAAAAAAAGAAAGCCAATGTGAATAAGAATAAAAAGGGATCCAAGGAAAAACAAAAGTGAAAAATGTGTGGAAAAAGTAGAAAAAGTAGAAATGTTTGGAATTGGATAAGAAAGAGTGACAATGTGTCTCTCTAACCCCTTAGAAAGAAGTGAAAAGTCCCAAAGAGTCAACAGAATTGTGCCAAAAGAATCAAAAGAAGTGCTTAAGGGAAGATTGAACCCACTTGAATAAAAACATGCCCTGCCCTTACCCAAAGCCCTTCACAATCACTCCACAAAAGCCCTATATGATCTTGAGTTGAAGGAAGCCTACATTAGTGGATACTTATATAAAGGGCAAACATATAGTATTTAGAGCCGGACTTATGACATGTTTCTTAAGAGAGACAAGTGAAATTCCATTAACCTCTGTTTGTGTGTCAATCCTAAAAAAAGTGAGGTTTGCTTAGGGAGAGTTGAGGATGTGTGAGTTTAGATTCCACAATGACCAAAATAATTGAGAAAAGTTCTTTGATGTAATGAGTTAACTCTTGATACTCTTGTTTCACACTTGATCCATGATTTTGCAAAGTTTAAATGTGTTAATGATGCATTCGCTCTGGGGGAAATTGTTAGTCCCAATTGATGCTTGCTGAGGTTACTTTAGGATAGCTGGAATTACTTGGATTTTCCTTTAAGGGGCGGGTCTTATTTTGTTTGCTTGAGGACAAGAAAAGTCTTAAGTTGTGGAGAGTTGTTAACTAGGGATTTTAACGTATTTTATGCCCCTACTTGCCTATGCTTTGGTTATAAATTGCTACAAAATAGTCCCAAAATGCTCATAAGTTGTGCTTGATTGTAGGCTTGATGGATAAAGTGACGAAATATAAAAGATCGTCTCAAAAGGATTGAAACATACTCAAGTATCAAAGATTAAGTGAATTGAGGAAAAGAGGACCTAGTGCGGACCGCGCAAAAGTGAACGCGGCTTTACTAGGAGGTTCAAAGACATGGCTAGTTTGGGCCTAAGGATACACACCCGCGGTACACATTACGCGGTTCATGGAGCAGAAAAGGTAAAAGTTGAATTTTAAGAGCCAATGCGGCCACGGTCTATTTTGTGCAGCCCGCACTGACCCCGCAGGGATATTTTAGTCCAGTTTTTCTAGCCTAGTATGAATAGAATATTTTACCATTTTTAGGCAATATTTTTGTACTCCACACTGAGTTGCACTCGTGATACTCAATATTGAAGCCTATTTTGGCACTTTAGCTTTGATTTTATAATAGAATCTTGTAATTTCATTTTAGCAATTAATTAATATGCTTAGTTCTTCATCTATTTCTTCATTTTCTTCCTTAAGAATGTGTAGCTAAACCCATTATCTAGAGTTGTGGCTCAACCCTAGTGTGGGTAGTTGATGGGTGTTTCCATCTAGGATTAGATTGATTATGGGTATTTTCTATTTGGGTTGGTTTTATGTTTTTATTTAGAGTTGGTGGTTGCAAACATTGATTCAAGCTTTGTGCGTTTAACTCTTCTTGAGAAAAGTAGTTATAATTCAAAAACCCAAAAATGTTAGAAGTGACATTAGAAGTACCAACACATCTCTAGGCTAGATAGAAAATCCAACTCCAGCACTAGCTCCTTGAGGAAAATCGATCCCGATCCTCTTATCAAGTAAAAGCTATTGCGACCCGCTCTTCCTACCTTGGTATAGCATCGAGTTGGCAGCGATCAGATATCAAGAGATCCTCGAGATACCAAGACATCCCTGGAATTTATATTGAGGATACCAAGAGATCCTCGGGATACCAAGAGATCCCTAGCATTTATAGTGAGGATACTTAGAGATCCTTGGGATACCAAGAGATCCCTGGCGTTTATATCAAGGAATACCAAGAGATCCCTGACATTTATATCGAGGTACCAAGAGATTCTCGGGATACTAAGAGATTCCCGTTTATTATTATTCTTGTTGGGAGTAGTATTTCCTTGTGTTCTTCCTTTATTTCTATTTTATCATTATTGTACTCTTATTATCTATATAGACTCTTGCTGTAAATTCTCAATTATACTGTTTATCTTATCCTCTCATTACTATTATTATTTTACCTTAGTAGGGCCCGACCTACCTCGTCATTACTCAACCGAGGTCAGACTTGGCACTTACTGAGTACCGTTATGGTGTACTCATGCCCCTTCTGCGCATGTTTTTTCATGTGCAGATTCAAGTATCTCCACCCAGGCATATTATCCTCGAGACAGAGAGATCTAGCAGAGACTTTGAGGTACATCTGCCGTGTCTGCAGACCAGGAGTCTCTATCTTATTCTAGCTTTAGAGGTTAGTTTTTCTTTTGTACTATTGTTTTAGACATTCTGGAGTTAGAGCAGTGTATTACATTCTGTTAGCTTGTGTTCCCATGAGTTTTCGAGTTTTGGGATCGTATTGTAGTAGTTGAGCTATTGTGCTGTATATGCCTAGTGGTATTTTACATTCTACTTTCCATTTTGTTAAATCTTTGTTTTGCAGCTGTTAGAGGCCGGGGCCGATGTAGAGGTCGAGGACGCGCACGTGATGCATCCAGAGCACCTTTGCGATCTGCCACCGAGGTACCACCGGTAGGTCTAGTCGGAGTCCAGGCACCTGACACGCCTACTACTACTACTACTACTGCTACCACTACTCTATCTCTCCACGAGACTCTAACATAGTTCATGAGCATGTACACCACCTTGGCGTAGGCAGGGTTGCTTCCCCTTGCTACAGCCACCTCCCAGGCCGGGGGAGGAGCACAGACTCCTACTGCCTGCACTCTTGAGCAGCGAGTGCATGTTGAGCAGGTCCCAGAGGTTATACCTGCGCCGCCTACAATACTAGATTAGCCCCCGGACAGGGCAACGACTTCTGAGGATGAGCAGTTGAGGCTTGAGAGGTTCAAGAAGTACAAGCCTCTTGTATTCAGCGGTCTAGCATTGGAGGACGTTTTGTGTTTTCATGATGAGTGTTATCGCATTCTCCGTACCATGTGTATTTTAGGATCCAGCGAGGTTTCTTTCACCACCTTCCAACTTTGAGGGGCCGCCTGTGAGTTGTGGCGCACCTATGACTAGATAGTCCAGATGAGGTCTCTTCACTGGCTTGGGCTTAGTTCTCAAGCTGTTCCTATGAGAGTATATCACTCAGAGACTTAGGGATGCATTGCGTGTAGAGTTTGAGCATTTGCGCTAGGGTACTATGACTGATTGAGAGTATGCTGTCTGTTACACCATCTTGGCTAGACATGCACCACCCTTGGTTGCTACTGTTCGCGAGAAGGTTCACAGGTTTATTGAGGGGCTTATTCCTAGTACCAGATCTAGCACGGATCATGAGTTGGAGATGGATGTTTCTTATGAGCAGGTGGTAACCATTGCTTGGAGGATTGAGGGTATGCATGCTAGGGAGACAGATAAGAGGGAGGCCAAGAGGTCTCGAGAGTCAAGCCACTATTCTGGTGCCTGTACAGGTCGCCATGGTAGCGGATATATAGGTTGCCCCATTCATTCACCTCTTCCAGCAGCTAGCAGTGCTCCAGCTCCAGCTCTTCCTAGGCCTCAAGAGCCTTACTATGCACCTCCGGTTTCTCGCGCGCCTCCTGCGCGGGGTGCATTCTGAGGCTAGTCAAGCAGATCTGGCCCTAGCTATTCACAGCCACCACGTCCCCCCAGAGCTTGTTTGGAGTGTGCTGACACACACCACATGTTGAGGGATTGCCCTAGACTTGGGATGAGTGCACCCCATACACTTCCCAGCCACAGCGTGCCCCAAAGAGTTCCCATGCTATAGTTACAGCTCCAGTTGTCGCCCCACCCACTCAGCCAGCTAGAGGTGGAGTTCGAGGAGGTAGAAGTCACCCTCGAGAAGGAGGCCATGCTAGATACTATGCCCTTTCCACTTGTGCCAAGACTGTTGCCTCCGATTTTATCATCACAGGTATTGTATTGGTTTGCCACAGAGATGCATCGATTCTATTCGATCCAGGCTCTACTTACTCTTATGTGTCCTCTTATTTTGCTCCGCATTTGGGTGTATCTTGGGATTCTTTGAGTTCCCTTATTTATATTTCTACTCCTGTGGGGGATTCACTTATTGTGGACTGCGTTCATCGGTCATGTTTGGTTACTTTCGTGGTTTTAAGACTAGAGCAGAGTTATTGCTACTCATCGTGGTTGATTTTTATATTATTTTGGGCATGGACTAGTTGTTTCCCTATTATGCTATTCTTGATTGTCATGCCAAAACTGTAACGCTAGCTATGCCAGGTGTACCACGTGTTGAGTGGAGTGGTTCTTTAGATCATACTCCCAGTAGAGTTATCTCTTTTCTTAAAGCTCAGCGTATGGTTGAGAAGGGATGTGCCACATATTTAGCTTATGTAAGAGATGTCAGTGTTGATACCCTTTCTGTTGATTCAATCCCAGTGGTGCGGGACTATCCCGATGTATTTCCAGCTGATCTTCCGGGCATGCCGCCTGATAGAGACATTGATTTTGGCATTAATTTGTTGCCGGGCACTCGACCCATTTCTATCCCTCCATATCGTATGGCTCCTCTTGAGTTGAAAGATCAGTTATAGGAATTGCTTTATTAGGGCTTTATTTGGCCTAGTGTTTCACCTTGGGGTGCTCCTGTCTTTTTTGTGAAGAAAAAGGATGGTTCTATGCATATGTGTGTTGATTATCGCCAGTTGAACAAGGTCATAGTGAAGGACCGTTATCCTTTGCCTCGTATTGATGAACTGTTCAACCAGCTTCAGGGTGCACATGTGTTTTCTAAGATTGAGTTGCGCTCAGGTTACCATCAGTTGAAGACTCAGGAGCTAGATATCCCGAAGACTACTTTCAAGACTCAGTACGGTCATTACGAGTTTCTTGTTATGTCATTTGGGCTGACCAATGCCCCAGCAGCCTTCATGCATTTGATTCATAGTTTATTTCATCCATATGTGGATTCTTTTATCATTGTCTTTATTGATGACATTCTGGTGTATTCCCGAAGTTGGGAAGATCATGAGCATCATTTGATGACAATGCTCTAGGCTCTGTGAAAGAATGAGTTATATGCAAAGTTCTCAAAATGTGAGTTTTGGTGAGATTCAGTGGCATTCTTAGATCATGTGGTATCGCGTGAGGGCATTTGGGTGGATCCAAAAAACGTAGAGGCTATGCAGACTTGGCCCAGGCCATCCTCAGCTACAGAGCTTCGTAGTTTCCTTGGCTTGGCGGGCTACTACCATCGTTTAATGGAGGGTTTTCATCGATTGCAGCGCCTATGACTAGATTTACCCAGAAGGATGATCCATTTTAGTGGACAAAGGAATGTGAAGCGAGCTTCCAAAAGCTCAACACAGTTTTGACTACAGTCTAGTTTTTGTATTGCCTACACGTTCATGGTCTATACCGTGTATTGTGATGCCTCGAGGTTGTCCGTGGAGCAGTTTGGAAGGTAGGGTGATTGCCTACGCGTCCATACAATTGAAGGTACACGAGAAGAATTATCCTATCCATGATCTTGAGTTAGTTGCCATTATTTACGCCCTGAAGATTTGGCGCCATTATCTATATAGTGTTCCATGTGAGATTTATTCTGATCACAGGAGTTTGCAGCATTTGTTCAAGCAGAAGGATCTAAATTTGCACCAGAGGAGGTGGTTAGAGTTATTGAAGGATTATGACATCACTATTTTATATCACCGGGGCAAGGCCAATGTAGTGGCTGATGCGTTGAGTCGCCGGGCAGAGAGTTTGGAGAGTTTGGTATATTTACTAGTATTGGAGAGGTCTGTGGCGATCGATGTTCAGGCCTTAGCCAACCGATTTGTAAGATTGGATCTTTCGGAGCCCATCCAGGTTCTAGCTTGAGTGGTTTCTCGGTCTTCATTATTTGATCATATCAGGGAGCGGCAGTATGATGACCCTCATTTGCTTGTCCTTACGGGCAGAGTTCAACATGGTGATGCCAGAGATGTGACCATTAGCGAGGATGGAGTATTGTGGTTGCAGGTTTGGTTTGTGTACCAAATGTCGATGGGCTACGGGAGCTGATTCTAGAGGAGGCCCATAGTTCGCGGTATTCCATCCATCTGTGTGCCGCAAAGATGTATCAGGACTTGAGGTAGCACTACTGGTTTGGATATGTAGCTAGATGTCTCAACTGCCAACATGTGAAGTACGAGCACCAGAGACCATGTAGGTTGCTTCAGTAGGTAGAGATTCTGGAGTGGAAGTGGGAGCAGATCACCATGGACTTTGTAGTTGGACTCCCACGGACCTTACAGAAGTTTGATTCTATCTAGGTTATTGTGCATTGGCTGACTAAGTTTGCTCATTTTATTCCTATGTGTATCACTTACTCTTCAGCGCGGTTAGCGGAGATTTATATTCGGGAGATTGTCCGCCTGCATGGTATTGTTGTTTCAATTATTTAGACAGAGCTACTTAGTTCATATCACGGTTCTAGAGGGTCGTTCAGCAGGAGTTGGGTACTCAAGTGGAGTTGAGCACATCATGTCACCCCCAGATGGACGAACAGTTTGAGCGAACTATTCAGATTTTTGAGGATATGCTCTGCGTGTGCGTGATTGAGTTTGGAGAGTCTTGGGATCATTTCTTGCCATTGGTAGAGTTTTCTTAAAATAACAACTATCAGTCCAACATCCAGATGGCATCGTATGAGCCCATGTACGGTAGGCGGTGTACATCTCCGATGGGTTGGTTCGAGCTGGGCGAGGCCAGACTATTGGGCACAGATTTGGTTCACGATGCTTTGGTGAAGGCTAAGGTAATCCAGGATAGACTACGTACAACCCAGTCCAAATAGAAGAGCTATGCCGACTGGAAGGTTCGTGATGTTTCCTTTATGTTTGGAGAGCGGGTTATGCTCCGAGTTTCATCTATGAAGGGCGTTATGAGATTTGGGAAGAAAGTAAAGTTGAGTCTAAGGTTCATTGGCCCTTTTGAGATATTGAGGCATGTTGGGGAGGTTGCTTATGAGCTTTCCTTACCTCCCAGCCTGGTATGGGTTCATCTGGTATTTCATGTTTCGATGATCCGGAGATATCATGATGATACGTCGCACGTGTTAGATTTCAGTTCACTCCAGCTGGACAAGGATCTATCTTATGTTAAGGAGCAGTTGCTATATTGGACAGGCTGATCCAAAAGTTGAGGTCAAAGAACATTGCTTTAGTAAAGGTTCAGTGGCGGGATCAGCCGGCCGATGAGGCAACCTAGGAGACCGAGAAGGATATGCATAGTCGTTTCTCTCATCTTTTCACTACTTCAATGTTTATATGCTCGTTCGAGGACAAACAAATGTTTAAGTGTAGGAAGACGTGATGAACCAGCCAGTCGTCTTAGGAATTTATGCTCCGATCCCCTATTAACTGCTTTCCCTAAGTTTAATTCTGCTAATTTGATTGCCGAGACATTCAGTTTTGAGTTTCGGAGAGTTTTGGGACACAGTCCCTGATTAAGAGCTTAAGTGTTCGAAAGTTATCCATAGTCAGAACAGTATGAAGACAGCCTTGGAATGGAAATCCGATAGCTCCGTTAGCTTCGTTAGGTGATTTCGGTGTTGGGAGCATATTTGGAATGTGTTTTGGAGGTTCGTAGTTAATTTAGGTTTGAAATGCCGAAGTTTGAATTTTTGAAGTTTCTGGTTGATAGGTGAGATTTTGATCTGAGGGTCAGAATTGAATTTCAAGAGTTTCTGTATCTTCGTTATGTGATTTGGGATGTATGTGCAAAATTTCAGGTCATTCGGAGATGGTTTGGTTGAGGTTTTGATCAAAAGCATGTTTCAGAAGTTTTTATAAAACTTAGGCTTGAATTCGACGTGAATTGAAGATTTTGGTGTTGTTTGAGGTGTTTTGATGATTGGAACAAGTTTGAATGAAGTTTAGGATGTGTTGGTGCTTTTGGTTGAGGTCTCGGGGGCCTCGGATGAGTTTCAGATGGTCTATCGGGCTAGTTTTGGTATTGGAAAGCTGCAGATTTTTCATCTCAGGTGTTGTAGGATTTAAGACTTTGCGATCGTGTAGGTCGAGCCGTGATCGCGTAGAAGGATATTGGGGGTGGTCTGAAATCGGCCTTCGCGTTCACGATTAAGGCCTCGCTTTCGCGTAAGGCAGGAAGCGTGGGCTTTGCGTTCACGTGATGCGGTTGCGATCGCATAGAGGAATTTGGCACTTGAGGGGTCCAGCTGCAGTGTTCTACACGTTCGCATGAGAGAGGACGCGTTCCCGTAAGAGGGAAAGTTAAAGCATCGCGTTCGCGATTGTTTGATCGCGTTCGCGATTGTTTGATCGCGTTCGCATAGCTCATGTTTGAAGCCTTGGATTTTAATGCTTCACGATCGCATGACCTTGGTCGCGATCACAAAGAAGGAATTACAGGAGCTGGGCAGAAAGTTTATAAACATTTTATCCGCGAGTTGTAGCCATTTTTCCACCATAGTTGAGGATTTTGAGAGATCTTTGAAGGTAATTGAAGAGGGATTCAAGGAGAATTAATTGGAGTTAAGTTTATGAATCAAAAACGTGATTCTGTTGTGAAATTTACGTATAAATTCATGGAAACTTGGACAAAAATGGAAGAACTGGGGCTTTAAATTTTGAATTTTTGATCTAGGATTTAAGGGGCCATTTGACTCTGATTTTGTGTTCTTGTCATTTATAGACTTGTGAGAGTATGAGGTTTTAGAAAATATAAGTTTCATCCAATTCCGAGATGTTGGACTGAGGGGCGTTTTGGTCATTTTACCTAATTTCGTGTCTTAACTTTGGATTTAATCGTAGAATCAGTTGTTTGAGATGTTATTTATGATATCTCATTGAATTGAATAGGTTTGGGCCATTTGGAGTTAGATACTCGTGGCAAAGGCGTGATTTCTAGGTTACTTTGAGTCGATTCGAGGTAAGTGGCTTGTCTAACCTTGTGTTGGGGACTTCTTCCCTTAGGATATGATATTTGGTAATTGAATTGCCTTATGCATGATATGAGGAGTGCGTGCTTGTGCAAGTTGTTTAAAAATCCGATTTTTCTTGAAGTATTCCTTAGCATGTCCCTTCCCTACTTTACTGTAATCGCTGACTTAACCTGTTGTTAGTTAGAAGAGCATGCTTAGTTGACTTAAATTGCATATTTGCTAAAACTGCCTTAGTTGTATTACGTGCAACATGGTAGGATAGAATTGACTATTTACTTATACGATGTTGGCCATTAATTTAATATTCGTGTGTCACTACTGTGTATTTTAAATCGGGACTACAGAATGGCATTCCAGGAGATCTGTTGTATGGAAGTTATGATTTGGACCGATGTGCGGGATACCAAGAGATCCCTAGCATTTATATTGGGGATACCAAGATATCCTCGGGATACCAAGAGATCACTGGAAATTATATTGAGGATACCAAGAGATTCCTGGCATTTATATTGAGGGTACCAAAAGATCCTCGGGATACCAAGAGATTCATGGCATTTATAGTGAGGATAACAAGAGATCTTCGGGATACTAAGAGATCCCTGGCATTTATATCGAGGAATACCAAGAGATTCTCGGGATACCAAGAGATCTCTGACATTTATATCAAGGATACTAAGAGATCCTCGGGATACTAAGAGATCCCTATTTATTATTATTCTTGTTGGGAGTAGTATTTCCTTGCGTTCTGCCTTTATTTCTGTTGTTCTATTATTGTACTCTTATTATTTGTATAGACTCTTTCTGTAGATTCTTAATTATACTATTTATCTTATCCTGCCATTAATATTATTATTTTACCTCAGTAGGGCCCGACCTTCCTCGTCACTACTCAATCGAGGTTAGGCTTGGCACTTACTGAGTACCACTGTGGTGTACTCATGTCCCTTCTGTGCATATTTTTCATGTGCAGATCCAGGTACCTCCACCCTGACGTATTATCCTTGAGGCGGAGACATCTAGGAGAGACTTCGAGGTACATCTTCCGCATCCGCAGACCAGGAGTCTCTATCTCATTCTAGCTTCAACAGTTAGCTTTTCTTTCGTACTGTTGTTTTAGATATTCTAGAGTTGGAGTGGTGTATTGCATTCTGTTAGCTTGTGTTCCCGTGAGTTTCCAAGTTTTGGGATAGTATTGTAGTAGTTGAGCTGCTATGCTATATGTGTTGAGTGGCATTTTACATTCCGGTTTCCATTTTGTTAAATCTTGGTTTTGAGTTATGATTTCCGCAAATTATTTGCTTTTTCGCTTTGTTAGGCTTACCTAGTTGTAGGGACTAGGTGCCATCACGACATGTTCACGGAGGGCGAACTGGGGTCGTGACATATATATTTAGATGTGATCGTCCAAAGTGGGGACTTGTGCAAACTCGTTTGAAATTTTAGCCTATTATGAAAATTTTTCCAATTTGGCTTAGACTTAGGCCTCCCATTAGATACCACATTTCACATTATAAGACTTCTACACTTATTTACCAAATCCAATTGATGCCCATCATGTTAGTAGCACATAAAATATTATAATTAACCTACCCGGTACCATGAAGTCCTAAATTACTTAGTGAAATTTTTCGGGGCCTTACATTCTCCCCCTCTTAGGATCATTCATCCTCGAATGAAGAATAGAGTCCGTCCTAAATGCTTAACATAATATATCTCTTTTCTCACCTACCTCAAGTCCCTAAATTTTGACTAACTCCCAAATTTTTCCGAAATTTTGGCAACATCTCTTTTGTAACTAGGCCTATCCACCTGCCATAGAATCACCAAAACCACCCTAACAATACATCTACAACGAGACACAACACCACAATGTATATATCAGCAATACTAATCTCACCATTACAAACACTACATTATCATAAGGATACTTGGACATGAACTGCACATTTTTATATCATAATACCTAGAAGGTACCTTTCATGCCAAAACCAATTGTTATACAATCAAGAAAAAAATACCTTCTTTCCACAACACTCTGGGCCTTTAATGTGGCCTCTTATACTTATAGATTTCGCCATAAAATACACGGAAATTATCTCTACCCTTAAACTTACCTAACAAGGATGACAAATAGATACCCTTCATAGGCCAACTATCCATTACCATCACCTTTAGTAATTTCCACCGGAATGATACACAAAGGATCTCCAACTACCTTCTTAGGTATAGAAATATGAAAACACAAAATATATAGGGAACAACTATGGAGAAACTTCATACTCCTAATGCAACCTAATATGAAATACACTTATGTAACCTTCATTATCAACTCACATAACATCCTTAGGGGAAAATATTGAGAATAACCAGTTCACCCTCCTAGATTTTAAATCTCTACGAACACCCACACTAAACCTTTGATGACCTTCAACGATTACACTAAGATAAGCTATCATGATTGCCCATAAAATTTACCTATTGAGTATATATGACGACACGGTGATGCTTCCCATTTTGACATATTTGGACCTCTAATACTAAATAGATCTAATAAAATGAGGAACAACAAAGTTCAAGATTAGGCTGAAATTATTCAGTTTCCATTAATATGCTGAGTAGAGTATTTCCTGAGGTTATATGCTAAGGGGCATGAAAATACTACTAACAATGCTGACATGTTTAATCATTGTGACGACATTAATTATTAGACAAATGAGGCATTTGGGTAACTAGAAAATTGGCAATTGGAATCATTAAGGATAAATATTCAAGTACGTGACCTAGTCGTCTCCTGGGGATTAGGGAAAATCAACTATCAAGAATGAGAATATTCTAGCACCTTGAATGCGATATGAGTTTCAAAACATATGAAGTTGAATTACACTCCTACTGTTAACTAGCACAAGGAATATATGCCTCAAACCCATGTGGATGAAAAGAAGTTGAATACTCATGAGATTATCATATTCCAAATAGCTTAACCTTTCCTGATAACTGATCCTATATGAGAGAAGTAAAGATATGACCACTTGCCTTCCAAATCAATATGCTCATGATATGTGCAAAAATATGAAGGCATCTACTCTCAACCTTTCACGAGTGAATCCACATAACTAGGACATCCTACCATAGGGGGTAAAATTATGTACTGGTAAGAGGGGTTCTAATGGTTGACGTAACGCTCCAAGAAGAAATACAATTAAAACTCCTATCCTCCTTAAGGAGGTGGAATGCTAGGGGTAGAAAACTTTTCCGTACATGACAATGACGTTGTCAATAATCCTAGAAGCCAGGTAAGCAGAAGGCCACGTAACCCATCCAATCCGTCCCATTTAAGACTCTTGTAAAGGGGACACACTTTGGCTTGAAATCATGACAATATAAGCTTGAACTTAAGGAAAATCACTTTTTGAACCCATGGGACAAGCCTACGTAGCCCTAGAAATCATTAACAATGGCGAGAAGGTACTTGAATAAGTTTGAAAGGATGAGATGCCTTAATGCATTTATTGGGGAAAAATAACCTAGGTTATCTAGTCACAGGGACAAGTAGAGCAGTTAAATGGTTGTTAGATGATCATCTATATGGAATACCAGGAATATTTATTTATTCTAAGAAAGTAATATGTCCCCATCCTTGATGCTATAAGATTTGACTGAGAGAAAAGCTTTGACATATGAATGTGTTACAAGGTGTATTGATCCTTAGTCAACCCAAAACTAAAAGGCGAGAGTTAGACTGATAAGTAGATCGTTCGATTAGCACATGTGTAGATAATCCATTATCGAAAGGAGATCATTCAACATTAGCAATTGAGGCATGCTTTCAACCCGTTGATGAACTTGAAGTGAGGTGGAAACCCAATGAGATAATATAAAATAATCGTGGAAGGTTTGCAGATGTTCATAATGAGTTCTCCATGGATTTTGACTTGAGAAATTCCCAAATGCTAATGAAAGACAGAAAAACATGAGAATTAGGCGTTGTGCCATGATAATCCCCAAAGGTGCGCTTGGTCTTGACGGGGAGTATAGTAAGGGTCCTTATGATAAAGGAAGTGTTACACTGATACATTGAAGGATAGGTTCCCTCAGGTTTATCGAACAAGTGTTGGGAAACTAGCATAATGTATTCACTAATTAAGGAACACAATTAACATGTGTTGTGGAGGTGTAAAGAGAAAGTAAACATTTGTTATGAGCTGGACATGCTTCTTGCTATGTTAACTCCCAACTGCAATACACGACCATGCCACGGGCAACCATAATTCTAGGAACAAAGTGAGCTACTTACTGCAGGATGTCCCAAGGGGACACGAATGTTATATTGAGATGGCAATGTTCCTATGACTGGATGTGAGGATCTCAATTTTCAGAGAGACTTTATGCACATAGTGACCATTTCGATTGACATGCACCCATGTGGTAGGTGTTAAGGTATGCTCTTATGTTACTAGACAGTGAGAAGCTTTCATAATGATACTCGCAAGAGAGTAGAGTGACTGTTCAAACTATATAAGCCATATACACAAGTGAGTAAAAGAGTAACTCGAGAAGGATCGCAACACTGGCATACTTTACATAGAACTTGACACCACATAGGTAAAATTTACGATGGTGCATGCATAGGCACAAATGAGCATATGTTGTCCATTTAAATAAAAAGATTCTATAACAAATTCATCAAATATAGTCCCTTATTTATAATTTAGGAAAGAAAGTGGGAAGTATTTATCCTAGAGTTATAACTCCATTCAAGAACGTCTTTATGGAACTTAATTCCACAAGAGGATATAAATAAGAGGATTTGTGATAGAGTGGATTCACGAACAATACGTCTCCTTCAAGGAGTAGGTACACATAAGTTTTTGTGACTCACATCTTATTAAGATCGTGTTTATGAGAACTCTTCAATATGGAGGTATACATGCAATAGTAAGTCTTTTTTTTATGTTGTTCATAATGATGTACTAGGGAATGATGTACTTGGTGACTTTAGGTTGATAGGTAAATAACTCAATCGATGCCCCTCGACTCCACATCCATAACTCCCGTTGTTAACATACTGATACACTACATTATCCGACGGTGCAGTGACATTAATAGGAACAAGGGTACTCCCCTTAGAAACAAGTTCTACCAATCCCTCCATGGCTCGACACATTCTCATAACAAACGCTTGGGGAATCTCCCTCAGATTCAATGGTGGGGTCATTCCCTCTTTAGTGCTTCAAACTTGTGGATTATAGTATCAAGATTACTCATTGGAGAATAACACATAGCAAGGAAATTAGCTCCTTATCTTGGGTTCTACCACATGATCTGGAGTATCAAAGAAGGGTGAAGTTCCTAAATGTCCTAATATCCTCCAACCTATTGATGTGATCGACTACATACCGCTAAGAAGGACTCTAATAGACACAGTTTCAAAACATCTTAGGACACATTAAAACCATAGGTTCTGATACCAACTTTGTCATGCCCCAAAAACTAAGGAGCGGGACTGGTGCTCAACTGAGTAAACTTGACTGAATAAGCTTGTTAGGTTTCATTCTACCCCAAATTAATTCATGAATAAAGAGCAGATGAACTCCATTAATCATACTTTGTAAATATTTTTGATTTTATTAGCCATTTCAACCATAATATCCAAAATATGATAATTTTTTTAGATGTGAAGGAAAACATATTTTCCAAATACCAACATTTCTAATTTAATTTCCAATACCAAATACCAACCACAGCCTGTCTACGGAGCCTCTAAGTACAAATGAAGAGTAATATGGAAATGCCGGCAACAAGGCTCTGAAGATACATCAAAATACAAAGTACATGATAAATAATGGTACAGGACTCTGAAATGAAGTGGGGATCAGCAAGTCAGCTGAAAGAAAGATGCGTCACTAGCTGCGACCAATACTGCCTGCTATGGAACCACCTACAACCATTTAAAGACATAGCACCCGCGACAAAAAGGAAGTTAGTGTCGTTGAATAGCACTAGTATGTATAACTAAACACCATCTCATTAGAAAGAACAACCATACAAGAACAAAGAAATCATAAGGGTTCAACAAAAGCTTTAAACAATTACCATATCATCAAATAAGAGGAATCATATAGCTTTTACATAATTTACATAGCTTTAGGATGAGACATTTCATACTGTTGCACCATTATTCACAATACCACCACTTTCTTGAGCGGAGTCCGATCACGACCCGAGCGGTTAGGTTGCCTCATTTGAGACATGTACCTCAATCACAGTCCCATTCTCACTTTTCGAAATTGAATATCAGCATAATATCACCATGTTTGCGGCATGACGTCCGATCACGGCCCGATCAGCTAGGTCGCCTTACCAAGTTGTTGTTCCTTTCTCATTAATAATCTCATTCCAATCTTTATTTCACATATATCAATTCATAGGCACTTAGGGCTATAATGTTCACATCATACTTGGCACCAGGCCACATTTCATAAGTCACATTCGACATCACTTTCACTTTCAACATTAAATTTGTAATTTAAGATAATGGGAACATACAAGATAAATTCAAGTTGTAAGCATGGAGAGATAGATTCACATGATTTCGCATAATAATCACAATTTAAACTTGACTTCAAATCTAGGCAATTTAGCATATAGTCCACATTCTTCACATATTACCAATTTACCAAGAATAGCATATTGAACATACCGAGACACACTTTTCACATATATTCTTGCAACACTAATTCCTTTGAAATAACAAATACTACATCAATCAGGTAGGGGCCTATCTATGTGATTCGCTGCACTTGCCAGTTCGCTAAGTTTGAAAAGTCCAAAGAGCGCAGACTAGCCACGGAATTCCGGACTTACAATTTTACATGGACACCATGGAAGATCAATTTCTAAGAAGAGGAGTTTTTAACAATACATACCTCGTTTAAGTTTTCCTTAAGCTACTATAACGTTCCGAAAATTCTAGAAATTCCAATCTACTTTGAGACATAACAAAATTGAAAACAAATTAGGAAGATATTCATGGTTTTAGCTCATTTGAGCATGTTATTATATACTAGTTGTGCATCTTGATTTCAAAGCTCTTTTACAAGATTTCCTTCATTACCCAACCTAATATTTACTCAATTATGTTCAAAAATATTACGACAAACCTAATTTATACATGTATGTATACATAATACTATTATACCAAAGAATCATACCTCAATAATTCCATCTTATACCCAAAACTCGAAATTAAAGTATAGTGTACAGAATCTTATCTCGTAGATGAAGATCTTGTGATTGGTTCCCTTGATTCTTGAAGATTGATGAAAGAATTAATGGTTAGAATGTTAGGCTCCCTCCTTCCCTCTCAAAAATTCTCTTAACTTCTCTAAAATCATCAGAATATCGCCCCAAATGAAACCCCAAAGCATATATATTAAAATGGGGCCGGGTCATGAAAATAGGAAGATTAACCCTCCGAATTCGGGTCTGCTGTCTCATAATGGACCACAGAACGGTTATGCGGGCTGCAGACGCATCACAAAATCCAGTGCCTAGAATTGGGTTACACTGGTCCAGTTTGCGACCAAATTTGCAGTCACAGATTAATTATATAGATTGCATAATGGTTTTGCGATCGCAGAACTGACACATAATCGCATTTTTCCAGTCTTTGTAATTTGATCATAACTTTGTGTAGGAATGTCTCGAAGACCTTTCATTTGATAGGGTTTTCACCATATTATACCATATAGATATAGATATAGATATAGATATGATCGTCCAAAGTGGGGACTTGTGCAAACTCATTTGAAAATTTACCCTATTATGTAATTATTCCAATTTGGCTTAGACTTAGGCCTCCCATTAGACACCATATTTCACATTATAGGTAGGTACCACAGAGTCCTAAATTACTTAGTGAAATTTTTCGGAGCCTTACATTCTCCCCATCTTAGGATATTCGTCCTCGAATGAGGAGTAGAGTCCGTCCTAAATGCTTAACATAATATATATATTTTTTCACCTATCTCAAGTCCCTAAATTTTGACTAACTCCCAAATGTTTCTGAAATTTCGGCAGCATCTCCTTTGTAACTAGGCTTATCCACCTGCCAGAGAATCACCAAAACCATCCTAACAACACATCCACAACAAGAAATAGCACCACAATGTATATATCAACAATTCTAATCTCACCATTACAAGCACTACATTATCATAAGGATACCTGAACATGAACTACACATTTTTATATCATAATACCTAAAAGGTACCTTTCATGTCAAAACCAATTGTTATACAATCAAGAAAAAAATACCTTATTTCCACAACACTCTGGGCATTTAATGTGGCCTCTTATACTTACAGATTCCGTCACAACATTCACGAAAATAATATCCACCCCCAAACATACCAAACAAGGATGACAAATAGATACCCTTCATAGGCCAACTATCCATCACACATGATCACATTTTTTCAGCCTTTGGTAATATGATCATAACTTTGTGTAGGAATGTCCAAATGACGAACCATTTGAAGCGTCAGAAACTAGACTCGAAGACCTTGCATTTGATAGGTTTGTTCACCATATAAAACTTTATATATATATATATATATATATATATATATATATATATATATATATATATATATATATGATCGTCCAAAGTGTGGACTTGTGCAAACTCATTTGAAATTTTAGCCTATTATGAAATTCTTCCAATTTGGCTTAGACTTATGCCTCCCATTAGACACCACATTTCACATTATAAGACTTCTACACTTTTTTACCAAGTCCAATTGATGCCCATTATGTTAATAGCATATAAATATTATAATTAGCCTACTTGGCACCACGAAGTCCTAAATTACTTAGAAAAATTTTCCGAGGTCTTACATGTACTCTCTCTCTTGACCCCGTCTGTCCTCTCTCTCTCTCTCAGAACCACCTGTCCTCTACCCGGTAAGTGACCATTTCCACCTCCTGAAACGGGACCATAGGTTGTGTCTCCATGATACCCAGAACCGACCAATATGTACTCGCTACTCTGAAGTAGGGGCGGCGAGAGTTTGGGTCCCTTCCCCGATCCGTGACGTAATTGGTTCAACCTGAATTAATCCAGCATGAACCAATGTACCAAACATGCTCAGGAACTGTGTTAAGGTCTCCTAATGTGCTGGAGTAGTAGTAGATGTGGGCGTATCAGGCGCTTGGGCTCCCGCTGAAACTGGTGGTGGCTAGTAGCTTATGCGGGTGCTTTAGCTGCACCATGTGCGCATTCTCGGCCTCTACCCCATCCCTAACCTATGACGTCTCTCGCAGGGGGTGCGAGTGTCTTGTCACCTCTGATAATACGTATCCTCACTATTAGTGAGAGAATGGAAAATAGAGGCTTATGATTGTGATATCAAAAATATCGTATGACAAAGAAATCAAATGAAATGGAATTTTCCTAACGGTTACATAGCTTATCGTAGATAAGTACAAACGTCTCTATACTGATCCGCTAGACAATAAAATATCGGCTTGTGATTCACGAGTCTTATGAATCTAGAGCTCTAATACCAACTTGCCACGATCCCAATTCGCCCTTCGTAAACTATCGTCATGACGCCTAGTCTCTACAATAAGGTAAGCCTAACAAATGCGGAAAAAGAAATAATTGCAGAAAGAAAATAATTAAAAACCAAGATAACAAATTGAACAGTGTTTATGATGCCTCCTATCATATAACAGTACAAAAATCTCAACCTAACACTCCCAAAATCTGGAACCCCATGAATCACAAGCTAAGTGATACATAAAAGCTCTAACTCCAGAAATGTCTATCAATAATGAAAATATAGAAGGGTTAAACTATTACAGAGAATAAAAAGGGGCTCCTCGGTCTGGGGACTCGGTGGATATACCTCCAAAGTCTCTGCAAAAGCATCTCACCTTAAGGGTGATAAGACTGGGTGGAAGTACCTGGATCTGCACATGGAAAACATGCGCAGAAAGGGCATGAGTACACCAAAATAGTACTCAGTAAGTGCTAACCTTAACCTTGGTCGGGTAGTGACGAGGAAAGTCAGGGCCCTCTTAGATCAAATGAAATACAAGGTATAACAATATAGAATAGAAAAATATTATTAAGTTCAACACTAAGATGTAACACAAGATATAAAGAACAACAATAGCCACAACAGAGAAAAAATAATGACGGAAAGGAATACAACTCAACACATAGATAACGATCGGGGATCTACTAGGATACTGTCCTGTAGCCCCCAAATGTAAATATCCAACAAACCGATGATCTACCAGGATGTTGTCATGTAGTCCAAAAATGTAAATATCTAGCAAATCAGGGATCTATTAGGATACCGTCCTGTAGCCCCTAAATGTAAATATCCAGTAGATCTTCCGGGTGTCGTCCCATAGTCCAACACATAGTGCGTCAGGATCTACCGGAATCCAGATCCATAGTCCTCAAACGTAAATATCCAGTATTACGGGAATCTACCGGGTGTAGTCCCGTAGTCCCAAAGTAAACATGTAGGGAGATCTACCGAAATACAATCTGTATTCCCAAACTAAATATGAAGGGGGATCTACTGGGATATCGTCTCGTAGACCCAAAGTAAACACACAGTAGAAGCGTATAGAATATTCAGTTCAATCCAAATTTCATACCAAGTTAAATAGATATTTCTAACCTAGCATGCTGCACATAATCCAAATAAGGCTGTTTGAGCAAATAATCAATAAAGTCAATTAGACATGCTTTACTAAGCTAACAACAAGCTTAAATTGTAAGTAATATAAACAGGAAAGGAAAAATAAATTTTTGTTACTTAATAAAATGGATTTTCACCAATTAGCACAAGTATACACTAGTTACCTCACGTACAAGGCATTTCAAATATCAACAATACCAAATTCTAAGGGGGAGTCCTCCCCCCAAGGTTAGACAAGGCACTTACCTCGAACTGGCTCAAAATCAACTCAATACCACGCTCTTGCCATGAGTACTTGACTCCAAATGGCCCAAGTCTATTTAATTCAATTGCATAATGTAAATAACACTTCAAGTAGCTGATTACACTAATTAATTCTAAGCTATACGCGAAATTAGAAAAAATGACCAAAACGCTCCCCTCAGGCCCACATCTCGGAATTGAGTAAAAGTCATAAATTATGAAAATCTATTCAATTACGAGACTGACCATACTAATTTCACTCAATTCTGACTCCAAATCGGCTTTCAAATCTCACAAATTCATTTTATCAAGTTCCACAAATTTTCCCAAATTTTCATCCAAAATCTTTATTCAAATGATGAATCAACCATTAAAATCATTTAATTTAGTGAAAATTACATACCCTGATGGTGTTCTTGAAAATCTCTAGAAAAATCGTGTTATGATCCAATATGAAGTGCAACAACTGAGATTCGAAATGAAGAAAACAATAGCAGACAATGGCAAGGGAACAACAAAAATTCAAATGAACGGATAGGATTAGTTTAAGCTTTAATCAACTCCAAGGGCCACGATTTGGGTACATCAACAAAAGGTTGTTATAACCAACTTCATCAGAGAGAGGAAGGTACCTTTCATCAGTGTAATTCTTTTTCTCTCTCTTTGATTCTCTCTTCTCATTTCTCACCTTCTTCTTCTTCTTCTTCTTCTTCTTCTTCTTCTTCTTCTTCTTCTTCTTCTTCTTCTTCTTCTTCTTCTTCTTCTTCTTCTTCTTCTTCTTCTTCTTCTTCTTCTTCTTCTTCTTCTTCTTCTTCTTCTTCTTCTTTTGCTTCCGAACAAATGCCCCTCTTCTCTTCTTTCTTTAGGTTTCTACTGCCATGGAGTTTAGTTAAAGTAGTCAATTTCATTCAGTTGTAATCATTAGTTTCCCTTATCAATATAATGGAGAATTGTCCCAAAAATCATTCTATTTCCATTATTATAGTTTAATTCCTTAATTGAAATTGATTTCATTACAATTAGTATCAGAGCCTCGATAGTACGAGTGTGAGGAGGTGATGGTTGAAGGAACCAGGCTGAAGGTTATGGATGATAAACTAGTTAGACACTAGGAGGTTCTGAATAAGGTTATGACCACCTAAAAGGAACTCCTCAATACTCAAAATGGAATACAAGGCACACTAGAACTGATCCTAGAATGATTGACTAACCTAAAAAGGGTTCCATAAATAGCACAAGGGGAGAGATCTTAAGATAATGGATTACTACCTATATCAGGTCAGGAAATAAGGTAGCATCGACCTCCAGCAGCACAAGCTCTTGCTCCTAATTGAGAACTACCTTACTTTGAAGGTCCTGAGCCTACAGGGTAGATTAGGAAGTGTGAGAGGTACTTCAATTTATATAGAACTCCAGATAACTTGAAGGTGGAAGCAGCTGCTCTCTATTTGAATGGATTGCCAGACATTTGGTACGATTCCTTAGTTCTAAGCAAAGGTGAAGTAAGCTGGGTTGAATTCAAAGAAGAATTGCTGATTCGATTTGGGGAAGAATTAATGGGAGACATAGTAGAGGAGTTCAACAAGCTAAGTCAGACTGGGACAGTGAATGAATTTCTAGGTAAGTTTTAGGACTTAAAATCCCAGATGCAGATTAGGAATCTTAACTTAGATGAGTCACACTTCATATCCATCTTCATTGGAGCTTTAAAGGAAGAGATTAGGTTTAGGGTGAATTTATTCAAACGTACAACTCTACGACTTACGGTGGAACAAGCTAAGTTACAAGAGAATGCCATAGAGGCTGATCTCAAGTGTACAAAAATAGTAACTAAACCCTTTCTGATCACTGCCAAACACAGTATTACCATGGCACCTGTTGTAACTGCAATTAAACCAAATTCATTCATGTTTAGTCCAGAGGTTTATGAGTGTAGGAAGAGCAACCATTTATGTTACAAATGTGGTGAGAAGTATACCCAATGCGATCAATGCAAGAAGAATCAATTGAACATTATGATAGGGACAACAGAAGTTTCTACTGTAACTGGTGAGATAGAAGAAGAACAGAACTCTGCAGGGCTGATCATTGAAGGAGAAATAGAAGAAGAGGTCATAGCGGCAGTATGTTTGAATGCTCTATCAGGTGATAATAAGAGGGTTAATACCATACTAGTGCACAGTACCATAAGTAACAAGAAACTAACATTTAATTGACTCTGGGAGTACTCACAGTTTCATTGATGCCACCAAAGTTAAGGAGTCATGATACCAAGCCCAACCCTGCCCATTAGTGAGAGTGACAGTAGGTGATGAGAACTATTTTATGTGCACTTTGATTTGCACGAGCTACCAGTGGAAAATGCAAGGTAGACCCATCCAAGAGAACTTACTAATTATCCCACTTGGGGGCTATGACATGGTTATGGGAAATGATTGGATGAAGAAGAATAACCCAACCAAATTCGACCATGTGAAGATGTGTGTTACTATTGGTAAGAAGGGCAACAAGCTGGTATTGCAGGGCATCACTGAGGAAGGGAAGCTGACTATGATCACCAGTGGAACTATGGGCAAAATGTTAAGAAAGGTTAGGCTCTAATAGCTCACTTATTCATGATGAGTGCTGTTAAGGCAGAAGAGCAAGACCCAATTGGGAGGCCATTTAGGAGGTAGTACAACAATACTCAGATGTATTTGCTTAGCCAAAGGTCTTTCCCCCATGTCAGAACCTTAGATCATACCATACCCTTGAAACCTGGGGTTACGTCAGTCAGTTTGAGGCCCTATATATACAACTATTACCAGAAAGAAGGATTAGAATTACATGTCAAGGAAATGCTCACTAATGTCATCATACAACATAGCCAATCACCTTCTCTTCACCAGCCTTACTTGTCAAGAAGAAAGATAGTTCTTGTAGGTTCTATGTAGACTATAGAGGCATGAATGACATTACAATAAAGGATAAATATCCAATACCCATTGTGGATGATCTATTAGAGTAGCTGAGTGGGTCTATGATGTTTTTCAAAGTATATTTGACGGCTGGATATCACCAGATTAGAATGAAGGTGGAAGATGTGTACAAGATTGTATTCATAACTCACATGGGCTACTATGAGTTCAAGGTGATGCCATTTGGGCTAACCAATGCCCCAATCACCTTCCAAACTTTTGATGAACCGGGGTTTTTCAACCTTTTCTTTAAAAACTTTTGTTAGTTTTATTTGATGACATACCTATATACAACCTATCTGAGATGGAACATGTAACTCATTTGAGTGCAGCATTTGACACCTTAAGCAGTATTTACTAATTGGTCTAAATGTTCATTTGGTCAGTCCAAAGTTGAATATTTAGGGCATATCATAACTGTAGAAGGAGTATCAAGTGATCCTTCCAAAACCAAGACCATGATCGAATGACCTAAACCCAACTCTGTGAGAGCTTTCAGGGGATTCTTTGGATTAAGGGGCACTATAAGAACTATGTTGCCAATTATGGCACCATTTGCAGATATTTGACTGACTTATTAAGAAAGGAATCCTTTCAATGGAATGAGGAGGCAGATTTAGCATTTGATAGATTGAAGAAGGCTATGACTTCTACACCTGTGTTGGCACTACCTGACTACCAAAAGGAGTTCATAGTGGAGACTGATGCTAGCCTAATGGGCATTGGGATTGTACTAATGCAGGAGGGTAGGCCAATAGCTTATTTTAGCAAAGTCTTGGATCCAAGACACATGGGTCAATCCATCTATGAAAATGAGATATATGGCTCTATTGAATGCAGTGGAAAAGTGGAGACATTATTTACAATACAAACATTCTGTGGTGATAACTGACCATCACAGCTCGAAATACCTCCTAGAACAAAGGGTGACTACTTCTATACAGAAAAGGACTAACCAAATTGCTTGGATTGGACTATGAGGTGCAGTATAAGAAGGGAGCTGAAAATAGGGTTGTTGATGCCCTTTCTAGACGGCAGGAAGGTCCAGAAGTTCAAAGGAACCAACTCCAGCATACATTGCAGGTCATCATTATCTCAGTTCCTGCATGGGTACAGGAAACCACACACAACTATGAAGGGGACCCTAAAGCTACAAAAATCATTAGCCAAATGGCTGTGACTCAACAAGGACCCAGCATATGGCAATACACTGCCGACATACTCAGAAAGAAAGGAAATATTTACATTGGTACCAAAAGTAGGCTCAGAACACAGTTGATATCAACCTTTCATGAATCTGCTATAGGTAAACTCAGGATAGCTTGGAACTCTAGAAAGACTATCACAAATATTTTATTGGCTAGGGATGAAACAGATGGTTATTGATCATGTGGTTCGTTGTGATGCATGTCTCAAAAGCAAAGATGACAACATAGCCTACCATGGGTTGCTGCAGCCCCTACCAATCTCTAACCATGCCCGAAACCACATCAGTATGGACTTTATAGAAGGATTGTCCAAGTCCAGGAACAAAGAAGTTATCCTTGTAGTTGTGGATAGATCAACAAAGTATGCACATTTCATAACACTTGTTCACCTTTACACGACAATATTTATAACTGAGGTATTTTGGTAGAAGATACATTGCTTGCATGGGATTCCACAATCCATAGTGACAGGTAGAGATAAAGTGTTCCTAAGCCACTTTTGGCAAGCCCTATTCAAACTCCTAGGGACTTTGCTTCATTATAGCACTGCCTATCACCCTCAAAGTGATGGCCAAACTGAAAGGGTCAACATGTGTTTGGAGAAATATCTTAGGTGTATGCCTGCTAATAGGCCAACATATTGGAGACGATGGTTGACTGTTGCGGAATGGTGGTATAACACCAATTTTCACACCAGCTTACAATGCACCCTTTTTGAAGCACTATATGGATTCTCAACCCCAGAACTGTCATTGGGCCCCTTATTGGAGACCGTGGTACCGGTTGCTGAAGACACAGTTATGCATAAACAACAAATGCAGCAACTCTTGAAGGACAACCTCACTAAAGCACAAGAAAAGATGAAATACCATGCTGATAAAAGAAGAACAAACATGTAGTTTCAAGTTGGGGATTTCGTGTATTTGAAATTGCAATCCTATAGACATACATCTCTAAAATTAAGAAGAAACTTGAAGTTAATCTCAAATACTGTGGCCCCTACAAGATCTTGGCAAGAATTGGAAAAGTGGCTTACAAACTGGATATTCTGCCTGAATCTAAGGTCCACCACGTGTTTCATGTATATTTGCTCAAGAAGAAGGTTGGAGATAGAGTAGTACTGCAGACCACACTACTAATCACTAGCACGCATGGTAAGGTTTTAGTGAAACCAGTGGCAATTTTGTAGAGGCTGCTTATTAAAAGGGACAACTCTGTTGTGGTAAGAGTTCTGGTACAGTGGTTAAATCTCCCTTCGGAAGATGCGACTTGGAAGGATTATCACTATATCAAGGCAAGGTTTCCAGATTTTGATTCCAATACTTGAGGGAAATGATTATTTGAAGAGGGCAAGTATGTTAAGATCCAATATGAATTGCAGCAACTCAGATTCGAAATGAAGAAAACAATAACATAAATTAGGAAGGGACTAGGATTAGTTTAAGCTTTAATTAACTCCAAGGGCCACGATTTGGCCACGTCACCTGAAGGTTCTTATAACCAACTTCATCAGAGAGAGGAATGCATCATTCATCAGTGTAATTCTTTTTCTCTCTCTTTGATTCTCTCTTCTATTTTCTCACCTTCTTATTCTTCTTCTGCTTCCTAACTGATCACCCTCTTCTCTTCTTTCTTTAGGTTTTTGCGGCCATGGAGTCTAGATAGAAGTAGTCAATTTCTATTAAGTTGTAATCGTTAGTTTCCCTTATCAATATAATAGAAAATTGTCCCAAAAATCATTGTAGTTTAATTCCTTAATTCCAATTAAGTTCATTACAAATTGCCAAAACCCGAGCTCTCTAGGTCAAACATAAAATCCTAATCTTGTATTTATAATGCACCTTCTGGATTCCATCATCATTGACCGCAGAAAATCACCGTTGACTGCGGTACATCCACCGCTCACCACAGTGGATGTTGGCTGCGGTAATAGACTTTAGTATTTTGGCCATAACTTTCTCTACAAATGTCAAAATCATGATATATTCACCTCTTTGGAAACTCTACATGAAGGACTACAACTTTTATTTTTAAATCATCTTAAAATTACTTGTAGATCAAAAGATACAGGCTTCCGAAGTTAGACTAACGACCTGCAAATTCTTCATGGCCGTGGATCACAGACCATTTTCTGCCCCAGTGGTAAAACCATCGCCCCCAGCGGTAAAACGCCCACCCTAACTGTAAATTTAAGCACCATAGCCAATGCGTGAGTTCTGATAATGTCCGGACTCGCTTAAAACTCACCTGAAACACACCCGAAGCTCTCGGGACCTCAACCCAAATATACCAACACCTCCTACAATATCATTAAAATTTAGTCGAGCCTTTGAATCACTCAAAACAATGCCAAAACGCCAAATAAACTTTGGATTCAACCGTAAAAGCTTAGGAACTTTCAAATTCCACAAACGATGCTGAAACATATCGATTCAACTTCGAATGACCTAATATTTTGCACACACATCACAAATGACACTACAGACCTACTCTAATTTTTGGAATTCCATTCTGACCCTGATATGAAAATCTCACTATCAAACTGGAAACTTTAAAAATTTGACTTTCGGGATATCAAACCTAAATAAATGACAGACCTCCAAAACACAATATGAACACGCTCCTAAACTCAAAATCACCCAACAGAGCTAACAGAACCAACCGAATTCCATTTCGAAACTGTCTTCATGGTGCTCAGCTACGGTCCAGTTCTAAGTCTTAACCTCTCATTTAGGAACTAAGTGACTCAAAAACACTCCAAAATTTAAAACAAACCTTTCCAACAATTCACAATAGCAGAAACAAACACAAGAAATGCAGTTAATAGGGGATCGGGCGTTAATTCTTAAAATGACCGGGCGGATCCTTACAACTTCACATCATATATTAAGATGAAGTAAGATGAAATCCATAGTTGTAAGAAATAAGTCATTATATATGGATATTTGACAACTTAAAGTTAAAAAATAACCTATTTGGAAGTTGAGTTTTCAATTTTTCTCCACTCCCATAGGCCATAGGCTTAAAAGAGAGCACACCCAAACTCTTTGGCACATCAACGTTCAGAGAGGTAATAGCTCTCAAAAGGCCATGTTAAGGGGGTAATTAACACCATGAATAATTTAGGGTTATAAGTAATGATCCGTGTCAAGTTTCGAGCAGGGAGGGGGGTTTAGGTATTCTGCCTTTAACTTAATTACAAGGTTACATACAATATCAATTACATACAAATTAGATTTAAATGATGATACATATATAGTAGGAACTTAATAAGAAATAACATTTATTTTCCCATCCCTTTATACTTGCTCCCTCTCTCTTTGTCTCTCCCCGCCCCCCCCTTCTCTCTTCACCTCTCTATCTATCCTTTCCTATTTTTTCCCCAATATTTCTTCCTTTTGATGTTCTCTATTTTTATGATTTCTTGTTATATAGTGTTTTAATTGAATTCATCAATGGATTTCAATCATTTTACTATAGAGTTTTAACTTAGAAATTTTCTTTCATTTTACATAATTGATGTTCGAATTAAAATTGTCAATCAATAAATTTTGAAGGTGTTTGATTCTCCATCATTGATAGCCTTTAAAAAGCTTCAAAACCTTGAATTCAAATTTGGATTTTTAAAAACTATTATTTATCTGGATTGGGTGTTATTTCAAACAATTAAAAATATTCTTTGGGGTTAATATCTCAATTTTGAGGGTGTTTTGTGAAATTAGACTTAATTTTGGCTGAATTTCAGATTGAAAATCGAAGAAGAACGTATGACATATAATATAATTAGGAAATTGCATTAAATTTGTATTATAGTTATATATAAATTCTATTTAAGTTGTATTATGTTGTGGTTATATATTGTTTTATTTGAATGTTGTATGAAAGTTGAAAATTAGTTATATAAAGTAGGAATCATTGTAAGAAATTTGTATTTAAGTTACAAATACTATATTGTTTGCGTAAAGCTGTTGATATGTATCAAAACGGTATTAAGAGAAAAAGTTTTGTTTGGAATTTCAAAGAGTTAGAACAACCACACCACATACAAAATATATACAAATCATATATAAAAGATATATTGTATAAAATTTATATAAAAATTATATTTAAGTTCTATAATATTGTAATTATATTTAACTAGGTAAAATTAATGTATGAAAGGTTTATATAAATTGTAAATAAGTTGTATATATTTTTATGTCACATTGATGACATATCATAAATTTTGTAGAGTGTTGAGCACACCTCAGGAATTCAATAATAGGACCATATTGGATAGCTAGAATAATGGTAGTATATGAAACAATAGAAGAAGCAAGTGGCAGTAGTTCAAACAACTCAAATTTGAGCCACCCAACTAAAAGTTATCTTTTAGTTGGTAAAAAAACAAGCAAAAGCTTTGTATCCAATCCACATACTTGGGGGAGGAAAAGAGAACTGGTAGGTTGCTTGTAAAAAGAAGACGCCGCCCAGAACAGGAATACCTTAGTAGCAAGAGGAACATGTCCTTGAGTTAGTTCTTCATTGTCGGAACTAATTAGAATTATTTACAACCTCATGATTTTTGGTTTGAAGAAGCTACACTATATCCCATTAAATTTGTGTTTAACAACTGAATATTTCTTGATTATAAACTCGAATAACAAAATTCTCTAATTTAAGGCACTGATGATGAATTGTACATGGAGAGAGATAGTAGAGAATATGAAAAGGGAGATGAGAGAAAAAAAAGAAAGTGTAATTGAATCCCCCAATTTAAGACACTAATAATGAATTGTACATAGAGAGAGATGACAGAGAACAGGGAAAGAGGAGAGAAAATAAAGAAAAAGAGTATAATTGAATCCCCTGATTAAATTCACTAATAGTGGATTATATATAAATTATAAGTAATCTTTATTTAGGGAGGGTAATACACAAAACTAGGACAATTTTGATAAACGAGTTTCAAATATTGTATAGGAAGAAAAAAAATCCCAAAAATATTTTAATAATGTTTAGGCTACAAACCAAACAAGTTGTTAGAATTAGATGGTTTACCAACAATAGAAATATTTTTATCAATACTAAAAATATGTTGTTTCCAATTCATTTAATATTCTAAAATATTATAATGCCCATAAAATATGGAAACAAGATAAACAAGAAAAATATTATGGATAAAAATTCAACTAATTCCATCATAAGTTCATGTAACACAAACCATCTAATATCTCAAATCATCTGCAAATTTCGCATCCACCCTTATAACAAGCAGGCCAACATCCAAAGCGGTCCAAACTCAGATTGTAACACATATAATTCGCTAGTAAAGGAGAAATCTCCACAAAAACAACACATGGATTACACTATCTCAGGATACCCCACAGGAAATAATTCACATGCTTTGCCTCAAACTGACATCTTTATATACCCTTCCACATCCACAACTACTACGCAAGTTCTTACTCTTGTATGATCTCAACAATAAGACAGGAGAACCTAATTTGTTTCGGCATTATGCAACAGGAAAGATCCTTTAATACACTCATAACTCAGAACCATGCGTCACATCAAGACAGAAGCCAATCACCCAATAGTCATTCCTACATCTCAAGTAAACTCTTCTCGTCATATTCGAACCATCTGAACATATCTTGGAGTCATATCATACTGATTACATAGTCATCCAATCATGAATCCCACTAATAGGGACACCACCAGACATATAAATCCCAAAAGCACGTGCTCACACAATCGAAATCTCCATGCTCAAGCTACAGTCAAAACCCGGCCTCAAGCCCTCCAGACTGGCCCATCATCAGCATCCCAAGATCACATTCACACCTCAACCATAGAATTACAAGCCTTCGATGCACAACTGATACCGAGCACTCACATGCACATAAGAATGTGTGGAAGGAATTCAAAGAGTTGCTTTTCAAGTTGAACCAATGCCGCACGATAAGGAAAGAAAGATGGGAAATATATCCTAAATGTCCTGTAACCTATCGAAGATAGGTATGGACGTCATCATACCGATCCACAAGATTCTACTAGACACTTGCTCATGACTTGTAGAACCTACGAAGCTAGAGCTCTATACCAATCTGTCATGACCCAAAATTCACTAGTCATGATGGCACCTAATCTACCCTGCTATGTAAGACAACTATCAACTATCCAATTCCAATAGTATTTACTAAGAAAAGTGATCGAAGAAATTATTTAAATCCTATACATTTCTCAAAGATTGGTAGTATAAATCACAAACTTCTAAGAATAGAATTTACAAAACTAATATGAAGTAAATACATCTTCTGTTTGAAAAAGTACATAAATAAAGTTTTATAATCTAAGTCTACAATGAATAAGAGGCAACTACAATAGGGACGCATGTACATCTTCAAATCCAGCTCCCATTGAGCACAACAATAATAGCAACCAACATCTGCACATAAGGTGCAGAAGTGTAGTATGAGCCGACCCCATGTACTCAACAAGTAAGAAACATAATCTCAGGTTGAAAGTAGTAACGAGCTAGAACATGGTCGGGTCCAACACCAGTCACCAAAAATAATTCATAACGTAAAGCATATAAATAAAAAAGTAATTCAAAGATAAAATGCTCAACGTTTTCATAGTTTTCCGAAAATAGTTTCACTTTTTAAGAATATTAGTGAAAACCCAAATCCTTTACCGAAATCATCAAAAAATATGAGATAGTTTGAAAAGTGTAAATTTTCCAAAAGAATCTTTTCCACAATAAATAAGATGTTTCTTTTTCTTTGTAGATAGCAAGTGTGAAATACCACTCTATGCCTGCGTATCAATGTATGTAAAAATTCATGAATGACGTGATACTGTACAATATGAAAAAATATATCTCTATGATTGTATGTCATGTGTGTATGCTAATGACACGTATCTCAGAAATGAATCATATGCTCACACTCTTAGAGTATTTAATCTCATCGTCTCACACTTCCGATTCACCATGCACAACCACACAGTATAGTATATGGCTCGTATGACCTAGGGAAGATCCATATTGGAATATATACATCAACTCACCATCAGGCACTCAGTACCGAGGAAGGCCGATCTGGACCCATGGAAAAGATCCATCTCCTGATATATAAATGCTTCGTACAAGATCCATGTCTAGAGAAGATCCATCCCTTAATATAATCAACCCTGCTCACTAAGGGTGTGTACAGACTCCCGAAGGCCTCCTATAGCACAAACACTATCATAAAATTAGTATAACCTTTGCGCCATGCATTCTGATCTCATAACTGTCTCTTATAATCAGGCCCTCGGCCTCGCTTAGTTATCAATCTCTTCATTCTCTCTCACGGGCTCACAATGTCATGAAACTAGCCCGATGTCACAACGCAAATCGATGGGCTGTGATGAGTACCATGTACCTTACTCAACCGAGTACCTACATAATGTATCTTTTGTATCATACTATTATAGGTAAATGAGTGGGAGAGGTTATCATGAGATAAATAGAATAAACATGATCAGAATACTTGACATATAATGACCCAATATGATATAGAAACTTACTTACGTGACATACGGGCTTATAAGGCCAACATGATCATTTGTATGCTCAAAACATAGGGTGACAAGGTCATACAAGTGTCCGTATACAAGGAATCTATCTACAAGCCTCTACGAGTACATTAATATCATAAAGGTTGGGACAAGGCCCCGTCATACCAATCAATACATGTCCTAATCATACTGACCAAATATGAAACTCCGGAGCAAATGGAGGTACCAATATCTTTCACTGAGCTGATAACCTACTTGGAGGACTCTCAAGCTGTCTATTGAGACATGCGAGCATGAAATGCAGTGTCCCCAGGCATAAGGGACGTCAGTACAAATAATGTACCGAGTATGTAAATAATGGGTATGCGGGAAATATGGAGTAAAAGACTCAACATATATGTCTGAATAATTTTGTGAATCGGTTAATATGGTAATGTCATCCATATGCATATAAATGTCATACCATGCATGGGTATGTGCATTCATAGAATCATCAAGCCTCTGATAGCATCCCATTATATCATTTCATTTTGGCCACCGTGGCAAATCATCATGTACATGCTGATTAGGTGGTGGTCCGTATAACGTCATAACCTTTTACCATATATATATACATATATATATATATATATATGTATGTGTATATATATATATATATATATATATATATATATATATATATATATATATATATATATATATATATATATATATATATATATATATATATATATATATATATATATATATATATATATATATATATATATATATATATATGTATGTATATATATATATATATTACGTATATAATACCATATGTTCATGGGTCAATGTATAAATAAATGCGATGCATGAGAAGTACGTCAATAAAATCTCTCAGAACGTCATAAGACCATTATACCTCTGATTAATATCATGAAATAAACTTTATAAACTTACATATTTTCTGAGACCTATGAAAAAATGATAAAATAATATGACACATGGGGAATCAAGAACATAAGCATCTCTAGCATTTCTATGAATTGAGTCATTTATGAAAGTTGTGCATTTGCTCGTTTCGTTTGTATCGTATGGATTATGCCAAAAGAAAAGAAGGTATAGCCTTAAAATACCTGAGCCAATTCTCTTGACAATCCCTCTAATACACGTCAATTGTGACAAAACACCGAACGACAAATTGAAGTAAGAGAAATCCGTATAATATTCTTGAGAAAGATTATACCGTGCTTTCTTAAAATCACATTTTACGCTATTGTAAATTATAAGGGTTCATAAGAATACCTTAAGAAAGAGAATTTCATCCGTCATAGTATCCTGCTGGCCTTTGCAATCAATATTATCAAATAAGAAACCAAACAAGCAAATAAGATTGTATGTGTTTTTTCTCAATCATTTCCTTTTTAAGACATTTATTTAAACTTCTCGAAAGATTATCCATACTTACATGACAATAGTCATCATATTAAAGTAGCTTTAGCTCCTTGTTGCTGGTCTTAAATTACATTCGCAAATAAGACACCAACCAAGGCATTTATCCAAAGGGCCCTTGCGTAGCAACTTAAGTCTTTTGACTCATCATGCACATTGATGCCACTTGGATTGGCTTAATTCCATGTGGCATCCCCAAAAATATGCTTCTCCACTTAATAAATTATCCACAAAATTAAGAATTATATTAAATTACTTAAAATACTATTCGCTTTTAACATACTTTATACACCTTACTATCATGGTCATGCGGTATCCATTTATGGCACTAATCCATAAACATCGAGTATTATAGCTCGGGCCGTATTTTATCCCAAATTGACAAACTTCGACAAAAATTCATTTTCTTCAATTTGCGTACCCTCTCACCTTCACAAATCTACTCATCGCTTGTTTAAAATAACATAATGCTTATAATCTCAAAATAATCTCATTCCTGAACTTACGTTGATTAACTTATGACAAAACTTTAATGTACAAAAATGTGGGAGGTAACATCTCATTTTCGAGCTTATATCAATTTATTATGGCGCACTTTCACGTACAAAAATATGGGGTGTAACACCCAACAATAATGATATGATGTATCAATAAATAACAACTGAGACTGAGATATGATATGAATGCATCAATATAACTGAGTATGAAATATCAATGAAATCAGTTGGATGACAGTAAGAAATGACCACTATGGGTCTCAACAATATTGTCATAAAGCCTAAACATGATATATAGCATGACTGACGGCAATTACTTTATCACAAGGTGAAAACACAGATATTGACCAAATAGGACCACTATACAGTGCCATGGAAATAATGAAGTCACAATTTACATGGTGCACTGATGTCATCCAAACTCACACCACAAATATAGGTAGTGAGGAGGCCGAAGAAATAATAAAATCCAACGTGATTCGGGGTTGAATCCTCAGGGAGTTAGACTTGGGATTAGGTATATGTTTAGTGCAATTGTATGATGTAACTCAAATTGTACTTCCATATTTTTGTTTGTTGTTTTTGCTTCTGCTTTCAGCTCTTTACTGCAAATATAAAACTCAGAGACAATATTTTTGGTTTTGGTTATTTTTCAAATGATAAAAGATCAAGGGTCGTGACTTCTACCTAGGTGGTTACCTAACAGATTGTAAACTCTAGGCAAGCTTGATTATTTGGGGTTGTAATATTGCAATCACATGCAATTACCCACTCTATATCACTCGGTAGTTTTAGTGATTTTGCGAAATTTGGCTTTCTCAAGTCAAATTAGGTATTGCACAAAACAAGTGATATATGCTCAAATCGGGTCTTACTATCTTTATATCTGACCCTTTAACTGGGCTATCAATTTTTGAGTTCACCCCAATTTCTTGTTAGCCAAGGTTCCTAGACTTAATATCTCTTTCTCAAGTAGAGATTAAATCAAACAGGAATTAATCGATATTTCCAACCATTAATTCTTGAATTCAAGCATGAACTTGGATAAATATCACTAATCTAATCACAAACAAGCCCTAAATCAAGCACCCATTAAGTACCTACACTAGGACTAGGCCACAACCCTATCTAAAAATTTAGATACCCATGAAAAATGAAGAGATACAAGAAGAAATTAAGATAGAATGCATAATATTTGATTAACAAAAGAAAATCTAATGTTTAGAAGTTAATCTTGTACAAAATTACTCAAAACAGTAAAGAAAACGGCTCAGGTTTTCTCCCCAAAACTAAATATCACCTAAAAATGGCAAAACCTTCTATTTATTATAAGCTAAAAATATCTGACAAAAATGATCATGCAAATGTTGTGTGGTCATATAATTGTATGTGCGATCCACACAATGAGCTTTTGCGGCCGCATATTTATAGTGCGGTTCCTGGAACTTGGTCTTGGCACTTTGGAACTTCTGTGGTCCACATAAAAATGAGTGCGGTTGAGCTTTTGATTGTACGGCTGCACAAAAACAGTGTGATCTGCATTCCAGCTTGACTCTAGAATTCCATCTCTCTGATCTTTGTCTTCTTCAGACCGCATAATTTTGAGTGCGGTAGCACTTGTCCTTCTGCAGCCACACAATAATAGTGCGATCCGCATGCCTTAAGCTAGCCCAAAAACTAACTCTCGGAATCTCCTCCCATACTAGTATTGTGCGGTCTGCACCATAGGCCTTTTTCCCTATTTTGGTTTTTGTTCACTTTTGACTCCTTTATGAGTTGATTTTGACTTCTTTATCTCGTTTTCCAATATTTCTGTACAAAAGCATGTTTCATTAGTTATTGGGAATACCTTTAAGCATTTTTGAACTAAAATGCAAGTAAAAGAGAGCAAATAAGCAGTCAAAATCCCTACGTATCAACTCCCTCAAACTTAAGCTTTTGTTTTGGCTAATGGTGAATCAATTACACATTAATTGGGACCAACAATTACCCAAAACATATATAAAATATCAATAACACAATGATTTGACTATTAGAGTACAATATAATGTGTGAGCATCAAGAGTTGACTCTATTCATCAAGGAAGCTCGCTCTTTCACGTAGGTCATTGTGGATCCAAAACTTCTCCTCCTTTCCGTTAGCAAATCTCACTTTAGAAGGTAACACTCGAATCAAATATTGTGAAAAGTTTGCTCATACCTCTTAAAAGAATGTCATAAGTCCGGCTCTAAGTACCATAAGCTTGCCCCTCATGTAAATCACCACTAATGTAAGCTCACTTAACTTGATATCATGTAGGGCTTTTTGGGATGTAATGAAGGCTTTTTGGATCAAGTTAGGTCTTGATGAAATAGAATGGGTTCATCTTTCCTTAAGCACTCCATTTTCTCATTTTTTCCCATACTTTGTCGACACTTTGAGTCAATTTCTTTTTCTTTGGGGAAACTATAGAGACATAACGTCACTCTTTCTTATTCATGTTATTCATTTCTCCTTTTCTCTATACTCCACACTTTTCATTATTGTTTTCTTTGAATCCCTTCAATTTTCTACCTTATTTATTTTCTTATTGGCATTTTTTATTTTTGTTCTTTCTTTCTTTTCTTTTCCTTCCCTTTCCTTTATTTCTTTCTATTCTTTGTACTTTTATCACTTTCAAACTCCTCATCTCTCTCCCAAACTTATAAAATTTCTTGCCAATTGTTTCTTAAAAATGCTAAGGAAATATTGGGTGCCAAGAGAGAGTCATTACAAAATGGATAAAGGCTTGTACTGTGGTTATTGAAAGAAAAAGTTCCTAGGCTCTAATGGGTTGACTAGGGATATCATATTGGTAGGCTATGGATGATTTCAGACTTCAAATCGGATTAAGGAGATCCTACATTCATTTCTCAAGCCAAGCTACACTTAGAATTTTGCCTAGAAAAACATTCAGGGCAAGTTCTAGACTATAAGCACGGGTACTTGGACTTGCTGTTCAATACCTCACCTCTCACGCTTCCACATTGCTAAAGAGAATGGAGTCGAGGGTCCACAACAACCCTAGTTAAGATTGAGAATCAAAAATGGCTCGACTGAACTACTTGATGACAACTTAAGTCAATACTAGAGTCAAATGGTTACAACTAGAGCTATTTTCTACCAGCAACTTATTTTTAACTATAAGATCATAGGTAAATGTGTTGGTACCAAGTAATGGATGCTTGAGACTCTTTTATTTATTACTACTATATTTGCCTAAATATAAAATAAAATAGACTTAATCCCTTAAAGAAGGTTTTCACGTCATCCATCATTGGGAAGAGCCACTTGGTTCATACTAAATCCACCTTTGGAAACAACTGTGGCATTAAGAAAAATAAAGGCTTATTGTTCATACAAAACGTATAAAGAAGCTAACAAAATTAAAAAGAAGCCACTAAGGTAAATAAGAAGTTATACTGCTACGGAAAAAACAAATTAAAGAAGTTGTTAAGTACACTACAGAAAGTAAAATGAATATACAAAAATGAAGTAAAGTGAATGTATACATAGGGAATATACATCAAATGGGGAGAGTATATACATACTAAAGAGAAAATAAAGATAAGGAAAAATAGTTTAATAGTTATTACATGCCAAATGTCAATGTCAATCAATCAAAACAGACCACCCCCCAAATAAAAATAAGCATTGTTACCAATGCTTAACAAAAATAAGAACATAAAAGTGTAGAGTGTGAATAAAACTCCTTATGTGGTCTCAGTCTACATAGGATAATCAACACTCTCTGTCTCCTCTAACTGGATGTCATCATCTCCTAGCTGAGGGACAACTGGGTTGCTGAGAATCTGGATCACCTCCTTAACAATGTAGGAAGTCATAACCAGCTCCTCAGACTGGCCGGCTGCTACCTCGGGTACTACTAATAGTGCTGCCTGTGCTGCTGGGACTGTTGGCTACATAATCAGGTCCAATAGAAGATCTCCAGCAGATGCAATCTTAGCGACCTCCTTTCTCAACTTTTCCACTGACCTCTTTGATGCTTGAGACTTCCGCATCTTCTTCACCTGTTTTCCTAAATCCTCAATGGATTTCCCATGTGCCACTGCTGAAGCTATGATAGTCTTCTGGTTATCTAGAATTGTCTTCAATGTTTCCCCTGCTTATGGAGGTACTTGTGGGGCTGCTGGGGCAGAAGACTATGTTGCAACAACATTGGATATATTAGTTAGCTTAGTAATAGCTACCTGCATCTGGTTGTTGAGACTCGCCAATGTCTGGGAGACTTGCAGCGCAGCCCTAAGGATATGTATATGAGGCTATCACTAATAATGGCACTGATGTATAACAGAGGAAGACAGTGGCATATCCGATGTCCCACTAGAAGGGTTGGCTACTGTGGCAGGTAATGCAGATGATGAAGGCTCAGTAAATAAATCGGTAACTACTACTGCTGGCTCCTCAGACTGGCAGTGGAGGTAGTAGCCTTAGCCTTGAATTTTGGGTTGCCAGCTTCCTAAAGTTGGTACCATGAAAAATGTACTTTGCCTTTACTTCATTATCATAATGCCTCGGTTCTACCCTTTGATCCCTGAAGTATTGTATGAGGAAGTTTGGGCACGGATATGATATTTCACCTTTCTGGACAACTATAGTGATGTTGGTGGTCATGATGACACCAATATTAATCGGATACTCAGCCATTATGGATGCTACCAAAAATGCAAAGGGAAGTGGGAGGTTGCTCTCATTGAGGCATGGATCAATGTGCCTTCATACAAATGTATGCCACCTTTTCTCTTCAAAGTTTAGGGTGGCTCCTATTGGAACCCCTGTTATGACCCATGGAGGTGTTGACCCTCGAATTGCCAGCATCTCAATTAGACATAGACGAGATGCATCACCCATAGCTAGTTTTACCAAGTATTGCACTGATTCTACTTCTTCAAACCCCACATATGAGTTCACTGCACAAGAGTCAAAATGGATTTCAGATTTCAAACTTTTTTCAGCTCAGTACCCTTTTTTATATGATCAACATTGGCATAGAATTCTTTGACCAAGTGCTCGTTTGCATCTAGAACATTGTGGGTTAACCATTTCCAACCCTTTTACTCCTAGAATTGTCTAAGGACATTGGGGTTGTGGTTGTTTGAGTCTTTCACAAGAATTAATGCTCAAGAGTAAGCGACCTTTGCGTCTACCATTCTCTAAATTTCACAAAGGCATTGGCATAGACTAATCTGTCTTCCCATAGCTCTAGTCCTTAACTTCTCTAAACCTTCCACTGTTGTATCACCCCATCTCCCATCATCTGGAACATCATCATCATCATCCAAATTAATTGGAGCCGATGGAGCATGTGGGGAAGAGGGTTCAAAGTCTTGGTTACTCTCTTCTGAACTTTCAGAAGAGCTAGCATCAGAGGATAACTCACCTACTAGGTGGAATCTACCGGGGACTTCTTGTGATTGGGCTTCTGGCTGTGCTTTCATGGAGTTGTCCTCAAAAGCATCCCCAGATGGGAGATACTCACAGGTATTGGAGGGTTTGGGAGATTCGTTGGCTGTAGCTTTCTAGATTATTGATCTTTGGATTTCTAGTGGTAAGTTGCTTTTTCCTCGACCTCGACCTTGCGAGGGTTCTACTAACCTTTTTGAGGTATAACCTCTTCCCTTTAATCTAACCATTTTCTGCAACATAATAGTCATAGGAATCAATTAGACTTGAACTCCTAATGTATATAGAAACATGCTTGAAATTAGCAATAAATCAATCTCAGAAGAGGTAATACGGACAACACAACAGTGAGTGCAGTCGTAGACTGCCGATTGTGGATCGCACAAAAGTGAGCTTGGTTGCAAGCCTGAGGTTCAGGCTACTGGGGATTCTAACATTTCATCAGTGCAAACCATACAAAAGTGAGTGACCCACACAAGTCCACTGTGCACCGCACAATTTTGAGTGCGACGGCATAATACATTCATAAACATGCTCTAACTTAGAGAGCTGCGTACCACACAAAAATGTGTGCGGCCGCCAAGCTCAAAGTACGGACCATGCAATAATGAGTGCGGCCGCACAACTTGAATTTTACGGGAAGTAAACTAGGGTTCAAGCAATTTTTCACTATTTAAACATAGTTTGCACAATTAAACATAGATAGCTACTTACTTAGGCCCTAATTAACATTTAAGATGCTACCCACATGATTCTAGTCAATGATGACTAACTATTGACATTTTGAGGCATGTAATTAAATAAACTAATCAAAGAAAACAAGAACATAATTTAAGAAGAAAGAACAAAAATCTAACATGGATTGAACATACCAGTAGTTAATGATGCAGGCGAGAATCTAACTTGGTGAAAAGAGAGAAGATTTAGAGCTAATTGAGTGCATTGTAGTTGGTTAGTGCATTGGGAATTCACAGGTCAAAAAAGTGTAAAACGTTATAAAGGGCTCTATTTATACTCTTACCTGTCAGGCCCAAACCTACCTGAGTGCGGCCGCATAATTTTAAGTGCGGTCCGCAATCCTTACCTGCTCCTGTAAAGACTTTCTGCAATCCACACAAAAATGAGTGTTGCTGCAGAATTAGTGTGGACCGCACAAAAATGTGTGTGACTGCACTTTTCTAATGAGTGTTGATAGGCCAAACTAAGAGAACATGAATTTTGCATCTTCCAGTTGTGTGACCGCATATGGAATTGTGCGGCCGCAGAGTGCCAATACGGTCCGTATAATTCTGGTGCGGTCTGTACTTTTGTGACACTTAGCCAAATTTTCTTGCACCGTCCCTGCAATGCATATGTATTCCTAGCACAAAACCAAGCCTATATAATCTAAAGAATAAAAACAAGAAAAAGAAAAATAAACACATGGGTTGCCTCCCAAGAAGCGCCCGATTTAACGTCGCAGCACGATGCAGATTACCAATCACTTAAAATGGTTAAATGCCATAATGTGGCCATCATCAACCTTGCCAAGATAATGCTTACCCGGTGCCCATTGACTCTTAAAACCTCTTCATTCTTATTTTTCAAATGTAGAGCACCAAAGGGATTACATTCACCACTTCAGGGGGCCGCTTCTTTTGGACTTCAACTTGCCCAGAAACATCCGTAACCAAGAATTAAATAATAGCACAAGATCACCCTCTTTAAACTCCTTATTGTGAATGTACTTGTCATAAAGGTACTTCAACTTCTCCTTTTAACGAGACAAACTTGTGTAGGCATGATACCGGAATTCATCAAGCTTATTCAAATGGACCACTCTTAGGTTTGTGGCCACATCCCACTCAAGGTTTAAATTTTTCAAAGACCACATCACCTTATGCTCAAGTTCTACCGGAATATAAACGCCTTCCCCAATTGGCGTCTTGTAGGCCGTCCTATAAGCCCAAAGGGCATCATCAAGTTTTCTTGACCAAACCATCCGGATGGCATTCACAGTCTTTGACAGAATACTCTTGATCTTCCAGTTGGAGACTTCAACTTGTGCGTTTGCTTGAGGATGGTAGGAGGTGGAGACTTTAAGTGACACCATATTAGGTGAGTAAGGTATCAAAAGTCCAGTTGCAAAAATTCAACCCCTCATCACTAATAATGGCCCTAGGAATACCAAACCTTGTAAAGATATTCTTCTTCAAAAATACCACTACACTTCGAGCTTCGTTGTTGGGTAAAGCCACAGCTTCAACCCATTTTGATATATAGTACACAACTACCAAAATTTAAGTGTTCCCACAAGAGCTCACAAACAAAACCATGAAATAAATACCCCAAAAATCAATGATATCAATCTCCAAGATGGTGGTGAAGGGTATCTCATTCTTCTTAGAAATATCACCGGCTCTTTGGCATTTATCACAATGCACAAGATCATTAGCGTCCATGTAAAGAGTAGGCCAATACAACCCATAATTCAACACGTTTGTAGCCGTTCTAGCTCCACCATGGTGACCAACATATGGTGGACATCGGAAAGACTTAAGAATTCCCATTTCTTGTACCTCTGGAACACATCGCCGCACATCATTGGTACATATCCGAAAAAGATACGACTCATACCAATAATAGTTCAAACCATCCCGATTGAGCTTCTTCATTTGGTTTGAAGAGAACACATTTGATACAATGTCGCTCACAAGATAATTGGCTAGATCGACAAAACATAGCATCCCGGTCATTGAAACGTCTAGGAGTTGCTCGTCGGGAAATGAATAATTGATCTCAAGGCCGTCATTTGGCCTTCCCTCCTCTTCCAAGTGGGACAAATGGTCCACCACTTGATTTTCACTACCCCTGCGGTCTTGAATCTCTAGATAAAACTCTTGCGATAGAAGTACCCACCATATTAACCTTCCTTGGAATCTCTCTTGCTCATCAAATACTGAAGTGTCGCATGGTCGGTGTGAACAATCACCGTTGTACCCATCAAATACTCTCGGAACTTCTCCATAGCAAAAACAATAGCAATAGCTCCTTTTCAGCCACTGTGTAGTGACTTAGGCATCATTCATGTTATTGCTAGCATAGTAGACCGGATGGAAGATTTTTTTGATTCTTTGCCCCAACACCACTCCAATCGCAACATCACTATGGTCACACATGAGCTCAAAAAGCAAGCTCTAATACTGCGGTGATAATAAGAGTAGTAGTCAACTTGAACATAAGAAATTCGAATGCCTTCATACAATGTTCACTGAAATAGAACTTGGCATCCTTCTCCAAAAGTTTGCACAATGGGTTTACCACCTTGGGAAAGTCCTTGATGAATCGATGATAGAAACCAAAATTAACCAGAAAGCTCCTTACTTCCTACACAGATGTAGGGGGAGGGAGTTTGGGGATCACCTGAATCTTGTCATTGTCGACCTCACTACCATGTTTTGAAGTTTTGTGGCCAAGGAGAATTCCTTCCTCCACCATGAAGTGACACTTCTTCCAATTCAACACTAAGTTTGTTTCCTCACATTTACCCAATACCCTATCTAATTGTTCAATCAATCTTCAAACAAATTCCCAACCCACAAATAAATCATCCATAAATACCTCAAGAATATCCTCCACCATGTAGATGAAATAGCCATCATACACCATTTAGAAGTTGCTGGTGCATTAAATAAACCAAATGGGATCCGCGAGAATGCGAAAGTACGATATGGCAAAGTGAAAATGGTCTTATCTTGGTCTTCGGGAGAAATAAGGATTTGATTATAGCGAGAATATCCATCACAAAAGCAATAAAAAATGTGTCGGGCCAACCTATCGAGTGTTTGATCATGAAATAGAAGAGCATTTGATTGCCGCATAGATTCGCACACATAGAAGACCACCTTTTCATCACCCACCTGAAAAATGAGCTCATCGGCTTCCACATCAATAAGAGTCTTCCCGTAGCAAGGAAAGGTCTACCCAAAATGGTAGGCACCTCATAGTCCACTTCACAATCAAGAATCATAAAGTCCACCGTGAAGAAAACTTGTTAACTCGAATAAACACATCATTAATAATACTCAAAGGCCTCTTCATTGTTCAGTCAGCCATTTACAACCTCTTGGATGTGGGTCTTGGTTGACCAACTCCCAAAGTTTAGAACACCTAATAGAGCATCAAATTGATACTTTCCCCAAGATCACATAATGCTTTGGCAAAGCCAGCACTCCCAATAGAGAAAGGGATTATGAAAGCGTCTGGATCTTCTAACTTAGGAGCCATTGATGCACAACAACAATCAATTGATGTGTCATCTTGATTTCCTCACAATTCATTGATCTCTTCTTGGATACCAAATCCTTCATGAATTTTGCATATCCCGGTATTTTTTCCAATGCCTCAACCAACGGTACATTAATTGACAAATTTTTCATCATATCAATGAACTTTCTAATGGGTTTTCACTATTTTTCTTTGTAATCCTTTGAGGGCATGGAGGGGGAGGCCTTGGCATTGGTGCCTTAGCCTTTGGGGCTACTGGTTCTGATATGTCAATCACGTATTTCCTAGACGGGTTCACTCCTTCTTGCATCTCCTCGACGCTTTTATCTATACCAATTCTCACTTCTTCATTAGTTTAAACCACATTGCTTGATATTTCATCTTCTTGCACCATAATATGTTTATCCACAACTCTTCTTTAATTTGAGGTGGTTACATCTCCACCTTTTCCACTGTCACAAACATAGCATGTCATATACTATTCCCACCCTTCAGGATCATTACCGTAGCACTAGGTAGTGACCCCTTAGGAAGAGTGTTCAAAGCTTACGAGATTGGCCTAATTTAACCTCCAAATTGCTAATAGAAGTGTTTTGAGGTGTTAATTGAGCATTGAAGCCGGCATTATTCTCTATCATCTGTTTAAACATATTCTCAATTCTACCCATTTCATTACTAGAGGAGCTCGGACCCTGAGAAGGATAGGGTGTGTATTGCTTGGTTGTTGGAACATCGGAGGCCTTTGAAAACCCGACCCCCAATTATTGTTGTTGTTCCGCCCTCCTTTATTATTGCCTCTCCAATTGCTTTGATTGTTTCCACCCAATTTCCTTGATGATTACCTCCCCAATTGCCTTGGTTACCTTGATTATTCCAATTGCTTCGATTATTGTTGCCACCACTCCAATTGCCTTGGTGGCCTTGGTTGTTCCAATTGCCTTGATTTCCTTGCGACCTCCATTCTTGTTGATTTTGTCCTTGATCATTATTTCTTTGGCCTTGATAATTGTTGACATATTGATCTTCTTCTTGCTCATTAAACGAATCAGCTTGATCATAACCACTATCATTTTGCATGAATTGTTTCCTATGGCTTTTCATTTGTTTACATTATTTCCATATTTTGTTCATCATCATATTTACACCTTCCATTGCATTCACTTGTTTTCCTATGATCATGTAGCTCCTTGTGTAAGTGAACAACATTAGGGTCACCTTGTGGAACATTGGCTCTACTTTGCCACACCGATGAGGTATTCGCCATCTTATCAAGTATTTTACAAGCTTCGACATACATCTTGTTCATGAGGTTCCCTCAGGCGAGTTGATTTACCAACATTGATTTGTTGCGTTGATCCCCCTGTATAAGGTTTGTTGGATCATGGTATTGGTCATATTATTATTCGGGCACTCTTTAACTATACTATGATATCTTTCCCAAATTGCATGCAATGGCTCATTGGGTTTTTGCTTGAATGCAAGAATATCATCACAAAGCATTGTCGTATGTCCCAGAGAGAAGAATTTGGGAATGAATTTCTCCATCAACTCATCCCAAGTGCAGATGGAATGATTGGTCAATATTTCTAACCAATCCAATATCTTTCCCCGTAGAGAAAAGGGAAATAGCATCAACCTTAAAGCGTCATTAGAGACATTTGTTTTCTTGCTCCCCCCAACAAGTATTGACGAACCCCTTAAGATGCTTGTAGGCAAGTTGAATCAGAGCCCCAATGAAGATCCCCATTGCTCAAGTAGTGTAAGTATCATGTTCGTGATTTGAAGTTGCCAGCCCAAATGTGGGTGGGACTATGGCACTTGCATAACCCTCATTCGGTAATTGTCGGTGGGCTCCCGCTCTTGGTGGAGGTAGAGAAGGGAAGGGGACATTATCTTGAGTAGAGAAACCTTGTCTATTTGCTTGAGGTTCAACACCTCATCGTCATCGTCTATTTCCTCCCCCAATGGCACATTTTTTATGGGCTCGTTGTTGAGAGCCATTCTCGTACCTATAATTAATTCAAATACGAAATTAGTGACCCGGAAGGAAAAGAATACAAATCACACAAAAACCTAAATATATAACTAAATTCGTTTAACTCCTCGACAATGGCACCAAAAATTGATGCTGCCCAAACTCACACTACAAATATAGATAGTGATGCGCTTGAAGCAATTATAAACCCAACGCGAGTCGGGGTCGAATCTTCAGGGAGTTAGAATTGGGATTAGGTATAAATATAGTGCAATTGTATGATGTGCCTCAAATTGCACTTCACAATCTTGTTTGTTATTTTTACTTCTGCTTTAAGTTATCGATTGCAAATATGAAACTAGGAGACAATATTTTTGGTTTTGGTTATTTTTCAAATGATAAAGGATCTAGGGTCATGACTTCCACCTAGGTGGTTACCTAACGGGTTGTAAATTGTAGGGCAAGTTTGATTAATCGGGGTTGTAATATAGCAATCACACGCAATTACCTACTCTATACATCTCGGTAGTTTGAGTTATTTTATCCAATTTGGCTTTCACAGGTCCAAATAGGTATTGCATACGACAAGTGAGATATGCTCAAGTCGATTCTTACTATCTCTAGATTTGATCATTTAACTGGGGCTATCAATTTCTTGAGTTCACCAAGTTTCATGTTAAGCCAAGTGTTCCTAGACTTGGTCTTTCTTTCTCAAGTAGAGACTAAGTCAAATAGGCATGAATCAATGTAGGCAACCATATCAAGCATGAACTTGGCTAAATATCACTAACCGATCACAAACACGTCCAAAGTCAAATATCCATTAAGTACCCACACTAGGGTTGGGCGACAATCCTAGCTAGAAATTTAGCTACTCATGAAAAATGAAGAAATACAAGAAAAAATTAAGATATAATGCATAATAATTGATTAAAGAAAGAAAATCTAATATTTAGAAGTTAATCTTGTACAAAATTACTCAAAACAGTAAAGAAAATGGCTCAGGTGCTCTCCCCAAGACTATAGTTCACCTAAAAATGACAAAAAAATTCTATTTATACTAAGCTGAAAACATCTGACAAAAATGCCCTTACAAAGGTTGTGTGGTCGCATAATTCTGTTTCTCTTTTACTTTACAAATTTTCTGGTTTAGAACATAGATTACCAACAAATTCTAACCAAATAAATGACCACCGTTAATTAGAGTGAATTGATATAATTACTGATTTTTTTTGTGATGGCGATAAGATTAATATGGCCATAATTTATGTTGATTCATCTAAGGTACTGAATGTGACTGTATCTATAATGTAAACATATTTAGAAGTTTAAGAATATTTAGTGCTTTAATAATAAAATACAGGGACCTCTAGATTAGAAGCTTCAGAATTGCACACTTAAATCACACATAAATTTCTTGCAAAATTGCCTTGCTATTTTGCTCTCAATTCACGTTTAACTTCTGCTTATGTGTTAGTAAGTAGAGATTGACTAGAATACATATGCTACTCTTCCTTTTTGGAAGAGTTTTAGTTGATCTCATCCTCCAACTCTATCCATCTCTTAAACCGTATTCTCTTTGTGTAATGAGTATTTCTCCTTATCTCATATGAAACCTTTTTTATCAGGATCAGGAGATATCATTTCTGGTAACTGAGGTTTATCTCCTTCACGCGTAACTCACATGCTTGAATTGACCATATCTCTGGTTCACTAGGATAAACCTGGTCCATGTCTGAGTTCCTTTGTCAATCTTCAAGTTTCTCCTTTACTTGGGCCAACAAATTCCCCCTTTTTGATGATGACAAACTTTGTGCTTTTCACTCACTTATACCTTATCAGAACTCAACTCAAACATCAATACAAAGTCAAAATTTTTTTACTTATCATTAAGGACAGCGTTAATTAGGTTATAAACATAAATTATTAAAAATATAAAGCACAATATCTCTTCTCCCTTTTGGCATCATTGAAAAGTTTCATAAAAAAAGTGTGAGTCCCAGATTTTAAATAATTATTCATGGCCACTAGGGCAACTACAACTGCAATCATGGATTGATCAGTAGTAATCAACTAAACATATTCAAACTATCAAGGAAATATGAACAATCAAGAAGAGCAAAATTAGCAGACTTCATTATTAGATAGTATGATGCTACGAAAATCCACAAAAAAAAATAAAAAAAGTCAAAACCATGAGTAAAACAAGAAAAGAACCTAATCTGGGTCACTGAAAGGTCTAGACAAGGTTCAGGAATTGAAGGTAAAGATCTTAAGGCTTGGAAGAACTAGAGGGTTGGGTTTTGGCTTGGAGAAGGTGTAGCATGTCTTGAAGAATGCCCCCATTCTTCTCCATTTCCTTTGTGAGCTCGTTTCTAAGAGCTTCTATCTTAGATTAAACCTTTGCTAAACGAGCCTTCATCCTAGCTATCTCAGCATCCTTTGCCCTACTCTCTTGCACTAAAGCTTTGACTTTGCTATTTATAGGTGTCTTCTTAGATGAACCAGGTTCATTAGGAATGAGAATAACCTCATAGTCACAAGAAATCAAAGTTGTGACTCTAAAGTGGTCCTTGCTTGTGGCCATTTCTCATTTTTTTAGTGGCACCTTACAATGATCGAGCATAGTAATCAAAATAAACCTATAAGGAGTAGCATGCGCTGTGGAGCCATTGATAAATCTATCCAGTATCTTGATAATAAATGCATGCCAGTTAATTTGTCTTCCATTTTCAAGACACTCCATCAATCCCAAGTCCATATAGTTAGTAATGTGCCTTCTTTCCTGCCTACGCAGCAAGCACTTGTTGACAAATTCAAACACGACTTTGTGTTGTGGCATCATTTCACTCTTATGAATAACTTTGGCCTGATTCACTTCCGTGCCATCACAGAATCTCCTAGTGATTGCAAGGGCAGTAGGAAGGGAGTCCAGACTTGGTTGTTTTTGCCTTGTCTCATCATCATATCCTTCAGAAGGAATGTCAAGAATCTTACCCAGATCCTTTGCATCAAAGGTCACTTGAAGTCCTTTCACCTGGTTGGTAACTCTTCCATCCTTGACCTCAGCATTGTCCATGAACTCAAAAATCTCATTCCTTTCTAGCCTACCATCCAACTGAAGGACCATGTCCTTCCATACTTGAGTAGCCAGAGCATAAAGAAGACGAACCATCCCGGTTCTACCAGATCCTTCAGAAGTCTACCCTTCAAGATTTTTCTGTTGCCAAACTTGTCAAGGTTGTCTTGTTCATCATCAGTTTCACTCTCTTCTTCACCACTCCATTCCTTCTCCTCAGTAATTCTAACTTGTTTGTTTTTCACAGTAGACCTTGTCCTCTTGGCTAATGAAGATTCAACAGTCTTAGACACATATGAAGACTTCTTGGAAGAATCCTTGGTATTTTTGGGCTTGGGGTCTAAACCTCCGAAGTTGTGGGCTCTTCCAAATGAACATGTTCCATCTCATTCACTTCAACAGCCTCAACAAGCTCAACAATCTTAGATTCTCCTTTATCCATCCTCTTCTTGTTGCCCTTCTATTTGGTAGAGAAATCTCAGCAGTTGTTGGAATAAAAACCTTTCTTTTCTTGGAAGGTTTTGCAGTACTTGGGGCTTTTGGTGTAGGGTTTCTCCTTTTCTTGGGGGTCATAACTAGCAGCCAGATTCTTAAGAAGGTCTGCTAGGGTCACCTCAATTGATGAACCAGGTTCATCTACTTGTGAACTAAGATTAACCAACCCTTCAGCAGCCTTCCTTAAACCACTTCCCCCTGTCTTCTTGCTACTATCTTGTACAGTTGCATGTTCAACCCCATAGATAGCTGGTCTCACCAATTCAGGAGTGGGTGAAGAGTTAGCCAGTTCTTTCCATTTTCTCCTCACATCACTACTCCCACCCTCACTCTTGTTTTCTTTTTCACTTTTATTTTTACCAGCTCTCCTTCTTGACTTCGGTATTTTCACATCCCTAACAGTCCCAACCAAAAGAAACCTATTGTCTAAATTCTCAACTAAGACATAATGTACCTTAGAAAGGGAATTTTGAGCCTTCTCAAAGTTAGAAGACCAGTTCCTTCTCCCTCACTTGTAGCTTTGAAAAAGATATCTGAGTTTTTAGGATCTTGGGCTTGGCTACCCTTTATTTGCATTCATTTCTTTGACAGAGCATCTGTGGTTATAGTTTGGAAGCAAGCATTTTCACTCACCTTTTCTTAGGTTTGGGTTGTGCTGGGTGAAGGATGGTTAGAGGAATCATAGGCAGTAAGTTGTGGAGGAGTACCTGAGTTATATTGAGGGCTAGACATCTTGCTAATTCAAGAGGAGAATTTGTTAATTGAGGTTTTGGAAGAGAGAAGAATAGAAAAGAGAAGAAATTCGACGGCTTAGAGATATGTGAGAGTGGAAGTGATTGTGATGATGGGTTTTTAAACAGAGAGTCCTAATTAATTACTAACAACGACTTTTTATAGTCAATTAGAAGTTCAATCAACCTGAAATTTAGGTTGAATAAGCAAATAAGCTTCCCTGGATTCTAGGTGTTTTATGTGGTGAGGATTCTATTAGAGATCGGAACTGGTTCAAATTCCAAAGGGATAAGTTTATTGTGATGATTTTGAACATGGGTTGGAATCTGCTCATGAATTAAATATTAATATTTCTAATTATGTAGAGTGTATAAAACATACCTCATTATTCAGATGAACCAGTACCGATGAACCATGTTCTTCACTATGAATCCTCTTGATCATGCCTCAATTTACCAAAATAGATAAAATTTTGTTAGATCTTAGTGAGTCATATCAACACATTCCACATGAGTATACTATTTAACGAATGAGACTGAGCAACGACTAATCTAGATATTTACACAAGTTCCATATTTTCTAACCAAAATTTTTTTAATTATTTTTTTGATTTTTTTCATATTTTTTTCATTGTACATTATGAGCTGGTCCCATTAGGTGATCTTAATCATCCCTAATTCTAACATGTTCTTTTAAAAGTGCTCTCTACTCAGTACTTTAGTGAAGATGTCAACAATCTATTTATCAATAGCACAAAATTCTCCTTTCTCATAGTTGTCCCTAAAAATGGTATTTTACATCTATGTGCTTAGTTCTGTTATGATGAGAGTTCTTATTCATACTAATAGCACTAGTGTTATCACATAAAATAGGGATGCAACCAACTTCAATACCAAAATCCATCAACTACTGTTTGATCCATAGTAATTGAGCACAAGAGGAAGCAGCAATTATACTCAGCTTCAGCAGTGGATAAAGCCATTGAATTTTACTTCTTAGTATCCCATGACTCAAGACATAAACCAAGGAAGTATGCTATACATGAAGTGCCCTTCCTATCCACCAGGAAACCTGCATAGTCAGCATCATTATATCCCACTAGGTTAAAGTTACTACCTTTTGGATACCAGACAAAGTTCAGTAATGCCTTTCAAGTATCTCAATATTGTCCTGACAGTAGTCAAGTGGGAGTCCTTTGTATCTGCTTGAAATCGAGCACAAAACCCTACACTGAAAAGAATGTCAGGTTTGCTAGCAGTAATATACAAAAGTGAACCAATCATACCCATATACAACTTCTAATCAACAGATGAATCGGGTTCATCTATGAATCGGGTTCATCTATCTTTCTTCCGAATACTAATTACTCATAGTTGTTGCAATAGGAGTGTCTATTTCTTTTGATTCTTCCCTTTTAAAACTTCTTAATCAACTCTTTTGCATATTTCTAATTGATGGATCATGGTTCCATTTGAGTTTCATTTAATTTTCAAGCCTAAGAAGAAACTAAGCTCACCCACCATACTCATTTCAAATTCACTCCCATAAGTTTTGTAAATTCCTTACTTAATTAAGTGGTTGCACCAAAAATTATGTCATCAACATATATTTGTACTATGAGAAAGTCCTGACCTTTTTCCCTTTAGAATAGAGTACTGTCAATTTTACCTCTCTTATACCCATGTTCAATAAAGAATTTGGACAATCATTCATACTCCTTGTTCTCAAACCCCTAGAGGTTGTTTGACAAACACTTCTTACTTTAAGTAGTCATTTAAGAAAGCACTTTTGACATCCATCCGATGAAGAGTAAATTCCATGTGTGCTGCAAAGGCTATGGGAAGTCTTATTGCTTCTAATCTTGCAACTGGAGGAAAGGTCTCATCATAATCTATGTCTTCCTTCTCGATGTAACGTTGATCCACCAACCTTGGCTTATTCCTTGTAACAGTTCCATCTTCATAAATTTTGTTTCTGAAGACCCATTTACTGCCAATTATTAATATGTCCGTGGGTCTTGGAACCAGATGCCAAACTTGACTTCTTTCAAACTGATTGAGTTCATCTTGTATTGCATTCACCCAGTCTGCATCTTGCAAAGCCTCAACAATATTTTTAAGTTCAATAAGAGATAAGAAAGCATCAAAAGCACACAGATTCTTTAATTGAGATTTAGTTTTAATTCTAGAGGCTGGATCAGCAATTATGTTCTCAATGGGATGAGAAATTTGATACTTGTAAGGTTTCACAACCAACCGGTTTCTATTTGATGTTTCTCCCATGTTCTATTGTTGAGGAACATGCCCATGGGCATGTTCCATTTGGGGATTAGATTGAGTTCTTATTTGTTCAGTTCCCCCTTCCAGGTTTCCTTGGATGGAAGAACTTGTTCTGTCACCTTTTCCTTCTTCAAGTACAGCTTTATTTAACTATTTTACCAGCCTAATAGCTTCATCTTCATGTTCATGTCTCTAAGAAATAATGTTAGATTCATCAAAAACTACATGTACACTTTTTTCTACACACATAGTTCTTTTTTTGTATACTTTATAAGCTTTGCTATGTGAATAATATCCCAAGAATACTCCCTCATCACTTTTAGAATCAAACTTACCTAGGGGGTCGTTTCCATTATTGTGCACAAAGCACTTGCATCCAAATATCCTAAGATAGGATATATTTGGTTTTCTCCCTTTAATTAACTCATAGGGAGTCTTATCTACAAGAGGTCTAGTCATGAACCTATTAATGATGTAACATACAGTATTTATAGCCTCTGCCAGAAGCTATGTGACAGTTTACTAGAAAGAAGCATAGTCCTAGCCATATCTTCAAGAGTCCTATTCTTTCTTTCAACTACTCCATTTTGTTGAGTCCTAGGGGCAGAAAAATTATGATCTATACCATGCTCATCACAAAATTCAGCAAACTTAGCATTTTCAAATTTAGTTCCATGATCAGACCTAATTGATGCAAGTCGATTACCTAGTTATTTTTAATCTTTCTAACAAAGGCAATAAACATGTCAAATGCTTCATCCATGGATGTTAAAAACAATGTAGAAGTAAACCTAAAGTAATCATCAGCAAGCTCCATCATATATTTCTTACCACCTCTACTTAATGTTCTTATTGGAACTCAGATATCCATATAAGCCAGTTCCATCGACCTATTCATGCTTCCCACTTTCTTGCTTTTAAAAGAGGATCTCACCTGCGTCCCCCTTGCACAATCCTCACAAACTATCTTCCTTAAACTTGATGTTAGGCATCCCTATTACCAGGTCCTTGGAGACTAACTAGTTGAGTTGACTTAGACTTACATGTTTGAGCTTTTTATTCCAAAGGAGCGGATCATTCTCTAACACACTTAGGCAAGTGAGTTCATTTTCTGAAATAGTGGATAGATCTACAATGTATATATTGTTTACTCTTTTTTCCTGCAAAATAATCTTGTCAGTGGTAAGATTTATCACAAAACATTTGGTAGAGGTGAATGCTACCAAGTTACCTCTGTCACAAAATTGTGATACACTGATTAGGCTATATTTCAAGCCATCTATCCAGTAGATATTCTCAATGGAGTGCGAGTCCATCTTACCTACCTTTACAACCCCAATGATCTCTCCTTTCTAACCATTTTCAAAGGAGACATTACCTCCTTTGAGGTCCTCAACTGGAAGAAATTGGTTCTTGCTTCTGGTCATATGCTTTGAGCATCCACTATCCATGTACCATATTTGACTGCTTTCCTTCACTTTGACCTGCAAGAGAAAATCAGGGGCTAGTCTTAGGAACCCAAACTAGTTTGGGTACCTTTATATAGGCAAATGGGTGAATTAAATTCTTTTCAGCCCATCCTGGCAGCCTATTTTTCCCTTGAACAAAGGTTTAGTTCTTTTGACTGGCCTTTTCTTTTGCATTACATTCACTTTTTAAATGACCAGTGTTACCACAGTATGTGCAGATTTTGTTCTCAGGAAGTGTGATATACTTGCTTTTGGGATCCCATGTAGGTTCATGTGTCCCATAGCCAAGTCTTTTCTTATTGATGCTGTAATGTTCCTGTAGCCAAGATAGTGCATCAGATGACTTATTCCATTTGCAAGTTTCGTCTAGTTCATTTTCAACCTTAACTAGATCTTCATTTAGGATTCTTATATGCTAATCCTTTTTGTACAACTCATCCTTCATTCTTCTTAAATTTCCTTCTAAGGTGAGATATATTTGATCAACTTTCTTTTTACATGATCCTAATTTAAGTTTTAAATTTTCAGATCTGAGCTCTAACACAGTGGTGTCAAGTTCAAGAACCTGGTTCTTCAGCTCAGTATTTTTTATTATCACTTTCACTAGCTTGAGTTCCAAGTTCTTGCACTTAGCTTTTAAGATTACACATTCCTTAGACAGCTAATCCTTTTTATTTTTTATGACCTCAGACTCATCAATGAAATTTAGCAGTAACTCAGATAGCCTTTCTTTAGACGAAAATTTAATCTTGTCTTTGAGATGAAACACACTTACCCCTTGTTCATCATCTGATTCTCTAATGGCCATAAGTGCTTGTTCATCTCTATCTTCATCTTCTAATTCCTCATTTGAGCTTTCTCCCCATGCATCAATGATAGCCTTCTTTGCTCCTTCATTCTTCTTGGAATGAACCCGTTCCTTCTTCCTATTCTTTCGTTCAACCCTTTCCTTCTTCGCTTCTATTTCCTATTGAGGACATTTTTTAATCATGTGATCAGTCTTCTCACATTTGTAACATCCCTTGTTAGTCTATTTTTTAGGGGCTCTTGGTTTGTTGTAATTTTCACTTCTTGAAGAACCTTTTCCTCTCATTAGATACTTCTTGAAGTCGCTTGTGATCATGGCCATTTCATCTTCCTCTACATCTACACCTTTAGCAATTCTGAGAGCCAAGCTTCTTTCTTTCTTGGGAGCGTCCATCTTTATAGTCTGCCTTCTCAGTTCATAGACAGTGAGATTTTTAATTAACTCGTCCAACTTAAGAGTGTCAATTTTCTTTGACTCGTAAATAGCAGTAATTTTGCTTTCCCATGTAACAAGCAAAACCCTTGTCAGAATTTTCTCAACCTTGTCTTATTCAAGGATAATCCTTCCAAGAGACTTAAGTTCATTTTTTAGTGTTGTAAACCTTGTGTACATCTATTGGATGATTTTTCCTTCCTTCATGGTGAAATTCTCATATTAAGAATACAATTGTGTTCCTCTTGATCTCTTCACTTAAGAAGTTCCATAATGAGCCACTTGTAAAGTGTCCCAAATTGCCTTAGTAGTAGTGAACCTTTGAATTATGTTGTACTCGTCTGGACCAAGAAAACATACAAGCCATTTATGGGCCTTAGCATTTATTTCCCACATCTTCAATTCCTCACCGGTGTAGTGAGCTCTAGTCTTTGGCTTATCCACTCCTTCAGTATTCTTCTTTATTATAGCCAGGGGACCATCAGTAATAATGCCCCAGAGTTCATAGTCCTCTCCAATGATATGATCAGGAGTAGTACTGGCCATTAAAGAGTGGAGGCCTAGCAGTGGATTGTCCTTCCCAGTTTCTAGGTGGTGCACTCCTCTTGGTCTGTTCCTATGGTGTTAACCTCTTCAAGGATAACCCACTCTGATACTAATTGATGTTTTATACTTCAATTCCATACAAGAGGGGGTGATGAGTTGCCCGGTACATAATTTTTTGTTTAACCTGAATATAAAAGCACTTGATTCTTCTATGCGTTCCAACTACTACTGTTGTGGAATAATAAATACATAAATTAAAGAATACAGAAATTTTACATGGAAAACACCTGGCTAAAAAGGTGACAAAATCACGACCTACCTTTTAGTAGGATTTTCCCAAACTCTCCACCAAAATCACTAAGCCAAAACTGCATTTAACAAAAACTCTTTTGTAAACCTAAGATTACCTCTAACCCATTGTAGCACAGAGCCTCAACTGTTGCGACAAGGTCAAGTTAACTCTAACTTGAAAACTCTATGTACCAAATATAATTGCTTCTAGATGAAGCTGAAAGGTACAACATGAAAGCACCTAGTACAACTGAACAAGAATAAAAGACAGACATTTGGAACTAGTTCTTCTATCTAGTTTAAGCTTCAACATTGCACGCATGGATCACACATAAATTGCTTACAAAATTGCCTTGCTATTTTGCTCTCAATTCACGTTTAACTTCGCTTATGTGAATTACCTATAAAAGAGAACAAGACTGATATATATGGAGTTAGTAAGTAGAGATTGACTAGAATACAGATGCTACTCTTCCTTGATGTAAGAGTTCTAGTTGATCTATCACAACCCGGATTTTCCACCCTCGGGAGTCGTGATGGCGCCTACTCGTAAAAGCTAGGCAAACCACGAAATTAGGAATCTCTGACTCTTTTGTTTTAATCATTTTTACAATTCATATTAACAGGTGGTAAGCATTTAAATAAAAATGGAATGTGAGAATAAGCGAAAGACTTAAACAATTATAATACCAAGATAATGCGGAAAATCAACATATGCCTTTACCCAAAAACTGGTGTCACAACATTCACAGTCTATCTATGATTACTACATATAAGTGTTTGAAAAAAAGAGAACATAGTCTGTCTCGAGTACAAATGATAATAGAGCCTAAAAACTAATAGAAGAGACGTCGGGCATGCTGACGCCTGCAGGGCTACCTTGGAGTCTCAGTGGACTGCAGGCTGGCTCCCCTACTGCTGCTGACCAAGTGTTGCTCCGGTATTTGCATAGAGTTCAGAGTGTAGTATCAGCACAACCGACCTCATGTGCCGGTAAGTGCATGGCCTAACCCCGGTGAGGTAGTGACGAGGCTAGGACCAAACTCCAAATAAATAGGAATATGGCAGAAAATAAACAGGAATAAGCAGTTTAAATGGGAGGGGTATATGCTTCAGCGAACATATCAAATCGATAGAAACTTAATAAAATATGAAAGGACATTTCAATATCTACCATAATACAAATAACAATATTGTTGCGGCGCACAACCTGATCCCTTATCATTTAACATTGTTGCGGTCCAATATAATATCTGTTGCAGCGTGTAACCCGATCCAATATAATATCTGTTGCGGCATGCAACCCGATCCACATATACATAATAATGTTGCGGCGCGCGACCCGATCCATATATATAAAATTATATTGCGGTGCGCAACCCGATCCATATATAAAAAAAATGTTGTGGCACGTAACCTGTTCCAAAGATAAAGTCAGCAATAATCGTACTAACCGTCCCGGCAAGGTATCAACAATAAACTATACTATCCCGGCAAGAAAACTCAACAGTACAAGTATATACGTCCCAGCAAGGGAGAATCAGCTATAACCAGTCTTAGCTCAACTTATACTCATCACAGTTATTCCATTTCTCAATCATAAGTAACTTCCACGAAAATAAACTAAGTCTTTACTCATTATCAAGAATTCACCCGCTAAAGCATTCGTAGAATCATAGCTGAACACAACAAATATCAATTTAGGACTCATGGTCATGCACGATACCAACGTATAGATACTCGTCACCAAGCCTATACATCATAACAACAACAACTACCCAGTATACTCCCACCAGGTGGGGTATGGATGCCTATACATCATACTTAACAAGAATAAATTAGCAAATAGGACTCGACTCCTAATCCCTCAAGCTAAGGATAGATCGAACGCTTACCTCAAACTTCCACGGCCAACTCAAGCCTCAAAACCCACCTTTCCTTTCGAATTTGGATCCAACAAATGTCTATACATAATCGACCTCATAACATCAATAAATGCTAAACAATCCAATTCCAATACTGATTTATAGCTTTTTAATCAATCTTCCCCAAAAATTCAAAAATCGATGCTTGGTCAAAATACGGGTTCGGACCAAAATCAAATCACTCATTCACCCATGAGCCCAAATATATAAATTATTTCCAGAATTAGATCCTAAAACGAGGCCTAAATCACAATTAATCAAATATTCATAACTCTACCCAAATCCCTAATTTTCTACCCTTAATCACTTGTTTTAGGCCTAGAAATCTAGTGGATGTTGATAAAAATGGAAGAAAACAAGTTAAAGATTGCTCACCCAAGATATTATGGTGAAGAATTGCTTCAAAAATCTCCTATGAGCTTTGGAGAAGAAGAGGTTTGTGAAATTTTTATAAAATCCCGTAACTGTTCTGTTTTGAGTCTTTTTAAATCACTAGGCGAAAACATTCTTCGCGTCCGCAACATACCCTTCGCGTTTCGCAAGGGGTCAGGTTGAATAAGCCTTCGCGTCCACATAAACAGGCTCACATTTGCGGAGCTTTAACCCCTCGAGCCCTCGCGTTCGCATCCAAGGGGTCACGTTCGCATAGGGTAATTGCCCCACCCCTTCCCAGGCCCACTTTGTCCTTTGTGTTCGCGTGTCCAGGCTCACGTTCGTGAAGGGATAACCCCCCACTGCCTTGCATTCACGGACTGAGCTACGCATTCACGTAGAAGTATTTTCATTCGACAAAATTAATGCATCGTGTTCACATGGGTTCTCCCAATAATGCGAAGAACAAAATATCAGAACACCAAACTTGCTGTTTTCTGCAATTTTTATTAAGTTCAAAACTTCCCGAAACACATCTGAAACACACCCGAGCCCTCGGAGCTCCTAACCAAACATACGAACTAACTCCTCAACATTATATGAACTTATCCAAGTGATCAAATCGCCAAAATAAACTCAATAACTACGAATTAAACCTCAAAATCAAAGGAATTTTCTCAAACTTCATAAAACATAAACTTTAAAAATTTAGGTCTGAATCACATCAAACGACGTCCATTTTTCACCAAATTTTGCAGAAATGTCTTAAATCTTAAATAAGACATGTATGAAGCGCCGCAACCAAAATACGGTCGGATACCATCACGTTCTAATCGGATATCATTTTAAATTTTCTTAAACAATTATTTTTTTAAAAATTTATTTCTCGGGCTTGGGACCTCGAAATTCAATTCGAGGCATACACCTAAGTACCATATTTTTCTACGGACCCTGCAGGACCGTCAAATCACGGGTCCGGATTCATTTGCCCAAAACGTCGATGGAAGTCAAATTTACTCATTTTATATTTAAAACTTATCATTTTTCACAAATTTTCATATTTAAGCTTTCCGAATACATGCCTGAACTACGCATGCAAATCAAGGTGACTCTAAATGAGGTTTTCAAGGCTTTAAAAACACAAAATTTAATTTAAATATATTCTCCACCTCTAAAACAACCGTTCATCCTAGAACGGACATAAGAAGGAAGTACCTGAGTCAGAGAAAAGATGGGAATAACGGCTCCGCATATTAGACTCGGACTCCCAGGTCTATTCCTCAGCAAGCTGACCTCTCCACTGAACACAAACAGAAGGAAAACTCTTTGACCTTAACTGACAAACTTGCTGGTCTAGAATAGCCACCGGCTCCTCCTCATAAGGCAAGTCCTTATCCAACTGGATAGTGCTGAAATCTAACACGTAGGATGGATCGCCGTGATATTTTCGAAGCATGGACACGTGAGACACTGGATGCACGGCTGATAAGATCTGCAGCAACGAAAGTTTATAAGCCAGCTCTCCCACTCGATCAAGAATCTCAAATGGACCAATGAACCTAGGGCTAAGCTTGCCCTTCTTCCCAAATCTCATCACGCCTTTCATAGGAAACACTCGAAGAAATATCCGCTCACCGAACATGAAAGCCAAATCTCCTAGCCTCGTGACTACCTCGTCGGGATTAGGCCAGGCACTTACTAGCACATGGGGCCGGTTGTGCTGATACTACACTCTGCGCTCTATGCAGATACCGGAGTAGCACTTGGTCAGCAACAGTAAGGGAGCCAGCCTTCAGTCCACTCAGACTCCAAGGTAGCCCTACAGGCGTCCGTAGGCCCAGCGTCACTTCTATCAGTTTTTATGCTCCGTTATCATTTGTACTCGAGATAGACTATGCTCTCTTTTTTTCAAGCACTTATATGTAGTAATCATAGATAGTCCGTGAATGTTGTGACACCATTTTCTGGGCATAGGCATATGTTGATTTTCCGCATTATCTTGGTATTATAATTATTTAAGTCTTTCGCTTATTCTCACATTCTGTTGTTATTTAAATGCTTACCACCTGTTAATATGAATTGTAAAAAGATTAAAACAAAAGAGTTAGAGATTCCTAATTTCGTGGCTTGCCTAACTTCTACGAGTAGCCGCCATTATGATTCCCGAGGGTGGGAAATCTGGATCGTAAAAAACTGGTATTAGAGCACAAGATCTGCTGTTTTCTACAATTTTTCTTAAGTTCAAAACTTCCTGAAACACATCCAAAACACACCCGAGCCCACGGGACTCTTAACCAAACACACGTACTAACTCCTCAACATCATACGAACTTATCCGTGCGATCAAATCGCCAAAATAACCTCAATAACAACGAATTAAGCCTCAAAATCAAATGATTTTTCTCAAACTTCATAAAACATCAACTTTAGCAATTTAGGTCCGAATCACGTCAAACGACGTTCATTTTTTACCAAATTTTGCAAAAATATCTTAAATCATAAATAAGACCTGTACCGGACACCTGAACCGAAATACGGCCTGATACCATCACGTTCTAATAAGATTTTATTCAAATCTCTTTAAACAAAATAAGAAAATAATTTTCTTTAAAAATTCATTTCTCGGGCTTGGGACCTCGTAATTCGATTCTGGGCATACGACCAAGTCCTATATTTTCCTACGGACCCTTCTGGATTGTCAAATCACGGGTCCATGACTGTTTGCCCAAAACTTTGACCGAAGACAAATTTATTTATTTTATAGTCAAAATTTATCATTTTTCATAGATTTTCATATTTAAGCTTTCCGGATACACTCCTGGACTGCACACGTAAATTGAGGTGACTCTAAATGAGGTTTTCAAGGCCTCAAAAATATACAATTTTTCTTAAAAACAAGTGATGACCTTTTGGGTCATCACATGATCTCATCCTCCAACTCTATCCATCTCTTAAACCGTGTTCTCTTTGTGTAAGGAGTATTTCTCCTAATCCCATATGCGACCTTTTTTATCAGGATCAGGAGATATTATTTCTGGTAAGTGAGGTTTATCTCATTCATGTAGAACTCAATTACTTGAGTTGACGATATATGTGATTCACTAGGATAAATCTGATCTATATCTGAGTTCCTTTGTTAAATTTCAAAATTCTCCTTTACTTAGGCCAACATGAGTATTCACCACTTGTGCATGAATCTCATGTAGGAATACATTATAGAAACGAAAAAGGCAAGCTTTGGTTTGGTTGTTATGCACCACAAGGGTACTTTGCTTCTTACCCATAAATCTTCAAAATTAGTTCGTTGGGAAGACCACAATTGTTGAAGTATTGACTATAAGGTTTAGCAGACATGTTTAACAAAATTTAAAAGCTTCTTGGGATATGGATGTGACTTATGAAGATATTTGAAACATGTCCTTGTACTTAGATCGTATTGCTTATATATGAAATTCTCCGTTTCTTTAATATTTGAGTTTTATTTTGAACTTGTGTTTCTCAAGTTGGGATGCAAAATGGTGTTGTACGTTTTCTTTTAACAAGTCATGTTTGTATTAGGAATAATTGAGTTTACATATAAAGATGGTGTGTCAAGATTCGTAGACTGGTCAAAGAGTTACAACTGGCAAAGAGGCACGAGTAGCAACGGATACGAGCAAGGGCAAAGAAAGAGGCACGGGCAGTTATTCAAAAGAATCATCACCCATACCTATTTAAGTCATTTAGATCTTAGAATTACTGAGAATGAATCTGACAATATATGAGAGTGCAGATACAATATTTAATGAGCATTTAATGCTGAATATGTTAGAGAATCTGTATTAAATATAATGATTGGGTAACGTAGCATTTAATGTCTCTAATTACTCATAATAGCCTTATTATGACAAAGGCAAAATGCATGTCTTTCAAATAGTTATAAAAGGGTGATAGCTGATCAATTATAGGGACACGAAACACTATATGAATATGCTTTGGTTTACTTGTTTTTTCTCTTCATTATATTCTTCCTATCAAAATTGCTTTCTTTGATACACTCTTCTGATTATTAGTAACCCGCATTCTTCTAAATTATAGCTTTAACAGAATTCCATTTTTTGGTTAAACAAATTGGTTCTATTACCGGAAATCTGATAATCTATTCTCTTTTAGCTTAACTTCTCTTGTTGAATTAACCCTGTCGACTAACAATGACAACATTCGAGGAACCAAGAGAACCAATAGCACCAGGCAGATCCACAAAATATTAACAATCTGGTCCCTTCACCACGAGGCTCTCCATGGAGATCTTGTAAGGGTTCTCTTGATGGATCTCATACAAATGAACATGTTCAATTTGAAAAAGCTGTTGCTATCGATGAATCTTAGCAAAAAATAAATTGCTACACAAGTCAATGAGGCTCTTGAAGCATTTGTTAACCAATTACAGTTGCAATACTCATACTCATTCCAAATAATAACACTTTGGAGAACCCTCATTCCAGGCTTGTTAATCAGGTAGCGGTGGAACTCCCAGTGAATCACATGAGAGAGAACCATGTAATGTAATTGATTTTGATTTAAAAAATTTAGTACTAACATTGTATAAATAGCTCAAGGAGAAAAGTGAACGTATAGAACAAATACTTGGGGTGCCAACCGTGATCATAGGGGTAGATATGGATAAATATTTACAACAACCCTGGAAGCCAAGTGCTACTCCCCTTACAATTTCAAAGAAATTCAAAATTCCCGACATTCCAAAATACGAAGGAACAACAGACCCACGCGACCAGTAACTGCATTCACAGAAGGCGTAATAGGCAACAATTTGACTAAGCAAGAGATTGAATAAGTATTAGTCAAAAAATTCGGTGAAACACTCACCAAGGGAGCGGCAACATGGCATTCTCTTTTACCCAAAAGTTATATAAATTCTTTTACTGGGCTTGCATATTCTTTCATTAAAGCACACTCGGGAGCTCAAAAAGTAGAAAAAAGAATGAAAGATATTTTCAAGATCAAGCAAGGAGACTCAGAATTTCTTAGCGAATTCATGGACAGATTCTAACGTGAAAGAATGACACTACCGTGTGTACCTGATAATTAGGAAGCTATAGCTTTCACAAGTAATTTGAATGAAAAGAGCTCAGAAGCTGCAAGGTGACTCAAGGAAAGCCTTCGTGAATTCTCAGCCACAACGTGGAATGACATTTACAACAAGCACAACACGAAGCTGAGGATAGAAGAAGATACTGTTCCACGACTTCAAGAAGAAGAAAAGGTATTTTTGAGACATATGGAGACCGAAAAAAGATTCGGTAAAAACGGGTACGAGCCATACATGGGACCTGCTGGAAAAGACTCATGGTCAAAGCTGGACAATCAAAGGTATGATCACAGATTAAGGAATAGAGAATCAGGTTCTTTATCAAGATTTAGGAATGATCGAAACAACTGTGAGTCATGAGATGATGATAGAAATTTGAAAGCGAGATTTGGTGGTTATAATTTCAATGTGAGCACATCCGAACTCGTAGTTGTTATGAGAAGCATGGGATATAAGGTACAATAGGCAAAAGAGATGAGACCAAATCCAAACAGACGCAATCCTGATCACTGGTATGAGTCTTATAATAACCATGGGCATATAACTGCAGACTACAGGTTTTTACAAAGTGAAGTTGATCATCTACTAAAATAAGGATATCTCACTAAGTTGTTCAGTGAGAAAAGTAAGCAAGCTCACATGAAAACAGACAGGAGCCTCCCAAGCTACCTTTTCCCAGAAAGACTGCCAACGTTATAAGTGGGGGTGAGGAATCAATGGCATATCATATACTGCAGCTAACAAAATTTCCAAAATTACAATTACCCAAGGGAAACTGGTGCAGCATGTCTTAAAGGAAGACAATATTACATTCAATGATGTAGATGCATATGGCGTGTTAACTCCTCATAACAGCGCACTAATAATATCTCTAATTGTATATGATACTAATGTAAAACGAACTTTGATTGATCCAGGTAGTTCCGTGAATATTATTTTGCTAAGAGTATTACATGAGATGCAAGTTGAAGATAGAATAATACCAAAGGCGCATACTCTATATGGATTTGATAATTCCAGTGTTGTGACGAAATGAAAGGTAACCCTCACCACATTCGCCAAAAGAGTCGTCAAAGATACAAAGTTGCAGGCAGTAGATACGTAGATGGCTTACAACATGATCCTTGGGAGACCATGGAAACACGAAATAGATGTTGTTCCTTTAACCTTGCATCAAGTTATTAAATTCCCATCACCATAGGGAATATGTCAAATTCGTGGAGATCAACATACATTCAGGAGTATCAAATCTGTACCAGATACAAGTGCAAAGAATGAAGGAGAATAGCAATCACAAAAGACAATTGAAGGCGCCACAACACAAACCTCAACTGAATAGGGACAAACAGATATAGATTCAAGGCCTGATACCATTCAAGAACCAGGAGAGAATGAAAACATTAAAACAACAATTGAAGAATTGGAGCCTCTTGTGTTATTTGCTCAATGGCCTGATATGAAAGTCTACGTAGGGGCCAATCTTAGCCAAGGCATGAAAGGTAAATTAATTAAATTTTTTAAAACTAATGTGGACTGCTTTGCTTGGTCCCTCTCTTACATGATAGGGATACCACCGGAGGTTATGACTCATAATTTAAATGAGGACTCATAATACCCTCCTGGCAAAAAAAAAACAAGAAAAGAAAGCAAGGAACCTTCAAGAATCAGGTGATTCAAGAAGAGGTTCAAAAATTGCTAAAAATTGGATCCATTTGTGAGATAAAGTATCCTAATTGGTTAGCTCATATTGTTGTAGTTCCAAAAAAGATGGGTTTATGTAGATTACACATATCTTAATAAAGCTTGTCCTAAAATTTTTTTTTCACTACCACATATAGATCAACTGATTGATGCAACTGCAGGACATGAACTATTAAGTTTTTTAGATGCATATTCAGGTTATAATCAGATCAAAATGGATTCGGAAGATGAAGAAAAGACTTCATTTATAATAGACTAGGGGACTTACTGTTATAAACTAATGCCCTTTGGTCTAAAGAATGAAGGTGCAACATATCAGAGGTTGTTTACTGAAATGTTTTAAGAATATTTGGGAAAAAACCATGGAGGTGTATATAGATGATATGCTTGTTAAAACTCAGTATTCAAAAAATCACATATCACACTTGTTTGATATATTTCAAATTCTATTCAAATTTAATATGAAGTTAAATCCCGAGAAATGTGCATATGGTGTTGTATCGGGTAACTTTTTAGGTTTTATTGTTTCTAACCGTGGTATTGAAGTGAATCTCGCACAGATTAAGGCCATTGAATAAATACCTCATATGCTTTCAAGTAAAAAAGAAGTTCAAAGGTTGACAAGAAGAATTGCAGCCTTGGGAATATTCATTTCTACATCATCAGAAAAATTTTAAATTCTTCTTGGCTATTTAAAAGTAGGATCATTTTGAATGGAATGAGGAATGTCAGGGGGCACTCAGAAATTTGAAAACATATTTATCAAATCCACCATTACTTGCAAAACCAAGGGCTAGGAAAAGACTACTCATTTACCTTGTTGTTTCAAAAGTAGTGGTAAGTGTCGTTTTGGTCCGAGAAGACCAAGGTAAACAATCTCCCATCTATTATATTAGTAAGTCTTTGTTAGACACGGAGACACAGTATCCTCAATTAGAAAAGCTTGCACTTACATTGATCATGACATCTAGGAAATTAAGACCTTACTTTCAGTGTTATCCTATTGGTGTAGTACCTGTTTATCCTTTATGTAATATACTACATAAGTATGAGTTATCAGGTAGGCTAGCTAAATGGTGTATGAAAACTAAGCGAGTACGAAATCACATATCAACCTAGAACTGCTATAAAATCTTAAGTGTTAGCTGATTTCATGGCTGATTTTAGCCAAGGGATGCAATTAGAAGTAGAAAAAGAATTACAGGTGTTCAATGGAGCTAACCCAGGAACTTTGACTTTATACACTGACGGTTCATCTAACGTAAAAAGTGCAGGTTTAGGGATTATTTTGGTACCACCTACGGGTAAAACCATTCGACAAGCTATCAAATGCAATTCTATAACTAACAATAAGGCGAAGTATAAGGCTATGACTGCAGGTTTAGAACTGGCATGAGAACTTGCCATAAATCAGATTATAATCAAAAGTGATTCAGAACACGTAGTTAATCAAATGCTGGGGAATTATACAGCCAAGGAATCAAGGATGCAACAGTATTTAGAAAAGGTACGAGAATTAATAAAGCAATTTCAAACCTAGAAGGTTATACAAATACCAAGGGATGAAAATGATAAAGCGGACGCCCTAGCGAATCTCACATCTGCGGCTGACGTGGCAAGTGATGTAAACGCCTCAGTTATTCATTTATTCCATTCAGTTCTCAACCTTGATAATAATGAGGTAAATTTTAATCTTGACTTGGAATTGGAGGAACGAGATTGTTGCTTTTTTGCAGTAAGGTACCGTCCCTGATGATAAGAAAAAAAGCTCATGCGCTTCGAAAAAAGGCTGCTCGGTACTGCTTAAAGCAAGGTAATCTGTTTGTAAAATCTTTGGTGGTCCCTTAGCAAGATGTATCAGACCTTCTCAAACGGACTACATAATTAGAGAAACACACGAGGGGTATTATAGGAATCCCGCATGAGAAAGATCATTGGTAAGAACCCTATTAGGGTAGGCTATTATTAACCTAAAATAGAAGAAGAAGCAGAAAGTTTCATGGCTAAATGTGATAAATGCCAAAAGTACGGTAACAATATGCACAAACCTGCGGAGTTATTACATCCGACAATTGTACCTTGGCTATTTATGAAAAGAGGAATAGATATCATGGGTCCATTACCACAAGCAAAAGGATAGGTAAAATTTTTGCTAGTACTTACTAATTATTTTACTAAGAGGGTATAGGCAAGAGCATTCAAACAGGTGCGAGAAAAGGAAGTCAAAGATTTCATTTGTCGGAATATCATATGCCGATTCGGTGTACCAAAGCAGATCGTGTGTGATATTGGCCCTCACTTTATAGGAGCTCAAATCACGAAATATTTTTAAAGTTTCCAGATTAAAAGAATTATATCTACACCTTATCATCCGGTGAGTACTGGGCAAGCAAAATAAAAAAATAAAGCAATTATCAACAATTTAAAGAAGCGATTAGAAGATTCTAAAGGAAATTGGCCAAAAGTGCTACCTGGTGTTTTATGGTCATATTATACAACAGCAAAAACAAGTACGGGAGAAACACCATTTTTATTGGTTTATGGTGCAAAAGCTCTAATTCCCGTTTAGATAGAAGAGCCAAGCACAAGGTTTACTCAGGCAATAGAAGAGTCTAATGACAAGGAAATGCATATAAATCTTGATTTACTTGAAGGAAGGGAAGAAGATGCACTAATAAGAATGGCAACACAAAAGCAGGACGTAGAACAGTATTACAACTGGAAAGCACACCTCAAATTCTTTAAAATTGGGAAATTCGTACTTAAAAAGGTTTTTCAATCTACAAAGGCAGCAAACGCAGGTAAATTAAGTCCAACATGGGAAGGACCCTATAAGATTCATGGTATTGCAGGTAAAGGAGCATATGAACTCGAAACAATGGATGGCAAAATACTATCTTCACATTGGAATGTTGTTTATTTGAAGAGATATTACTTCTAAGGAACACCCACGGTCAGGTATCTTTGTTTTAAAATTCTATTTTTGAATTCTTAAAATATTACTAATGATTTTAGATAATAGGAAAAAAATTAGCCCATACTAAATGATGAGTCACAACCTGCAAGGCGCGTGGAATACATTAAATTTCCCGGCCTAGGGTTACAAATATTCCGATAGAAATTCAAACGGGTTAAACAGTCTTCATCTATAATTGCACCTCTAAATCCTGTATATTTTTCCTTTTTTAGGGAAAGGACCAAATGAAAGGAATATCAAGTGCTCGAGGCTTCATATTTCAACACTCAAATAAATGGAGACTACATAATATACATATGCATGTGTATAAAAAAGGCAAAGAACAAAAATTGAGAAAAATCAAAGATCAATCCTGAAAAACTCAAGTGTAGAGTAAAAGTCACGAAGTCACGAGCTAAGGCCAAAGAAAACCTTATAGTTAGGGTAAAGGCTATGTAATGAAACGGGTTATAAGTAAAAACCTCGTGTTTATTATTTTTTCTTTTTTAAATCTATTACAAGAAAAATATTTGAAAGTTATAGATGTAATTCAGATACATGTAAAGTATTATTCAGAATTAGTCAAGGTTCAAATAAAAAACTTGTCAACGTTATTTCAAAGAAATGTGTGCGTTCTTATTCCTTTTATCGTATATTAAATACCATTATGAAGTTGAGACGTCTTCTTCATTAAGTGTCAAATATAAAAGGGTCATCTTTTATAAAACTCATGTTGAAGTTAGTCATAAGATTAACATAAGCATTTTTGAAGAGTAAAAATGCTAATTATTCTGTAAGTCCTTAGAAATAAAGGCAAGAATAAGTTAAATAGAAGCTCAGGATAATAACAAGAAAACTTCTAAGATATTAAAAAGCTTAAGACTAAGTAAGAACTTAGTCATAAAACTGCAAATTATTTATACAAATTGCCCCATGAAAAGTCTGGGGACTTGCGCTTCCAAATTAAACCCTCAAATGAAACCAAGGGTTTGACCATAATTTTCTAAATAAAGCAAAAAAACAAAGACATTCAAATAAGTAAACTGGTCACTGAGAAGTTGGAGGTACAAAAGTAGGTGCATCAGCAGCAGCGGGCTCAACTTGGACAGGTGCATCAATAGTTGCGGGTTGAACTTGACTTGCAGCAACAAGCTCGACTGGGCTTGAAAGAGTTCAAAATTCACGGAAGCTTCGGCCATGGGAGAAGGAAAATCTTGAGTTTGCTGAGCTTTCTAAATAGTTTCATTGATCTTAGCCAACTCGGACTCTGAGTTGGAATTTTCTTGGCCAGCTTCAATTATGGTATCATGGCGTGAATTCAATAATGCCCAACTAACCTCAAAAGGAGATTCTTCCTCAAAGATCCTTTAATCTTTTTTCTAGTCAGCAATCTCATTCCTTAACTTCTCATTTTCAGCTAAGGCAGTGGTGTAAGAAGTTTGAAGAAAGGCATAGGAGCTTCTTAAAGCACGTACCTTGTTAGAAGAAGCTCGAAGGTCTTCCTGTACTTGAGTAAAATTTTGCACGAGCTCCCCAGCGTAAGTTTCTTTTTCACTCAAGAGAGCCTTCAACTCTCTAATTTCCTCACTTGCCTTGGATAGCTGTTCTAAGAAGGAGGTCTCAAGGCGAGTTTTTTCTTTATCTGCTTGGATCGAGGAAGCCTTTTGAACCGCTAGTTCCGAAGTCAAACCCGTACCTTCTGCTCCAAGGAACTCTTGCTTTCTTCTAAAAATTCCATATCAATTTGCAAGCTTTCAGACTGTTCCTTCCAATTGAATGCCTCTAGCTGAGAATCACATGCAATCTTCTATGAGGAGGTGACTCCTTTCATCATCTTTGTGCTAATAAGATTGGCCTAAAAAGAAGGGAAATAAGAATCCCTAAGATAGGAAAACCATAAAGTAAAGAAAAAAAAGAGAGAGAAGGTGAATTCCTTCAATGTGGCATGTAAAATATCATTCATCAACGTCAATGAACTGTGGCTTTGAAGCTTGGCTTTTTCGATTGAGCAAATTAAAGGCTCTAGCTATGCATCCGATTGACCTAATTTCCCCCAAAAGACTGTTCTCTGCAAGAACTTCAATGACTACCCTCCTCATAGCAACACTCCTACTTGAAGAGCCAACTTCAGTATGATGAATGGTTGGAGGAGGAATTGTCGAATGAGGGGTAGTAGAAGAAGTAAAGACAGTTGAAAGAAGAACAGAAACAACTGGGGTTGACAAGAAAGGTAAGGAAGAAGTCACAGATACGGGCATCGAAAAAGAGGCTAATGGTGTTTCATCTAAAACGGGCCCTAAGCCTTCACTACCAAATCCGCTGTTAAAAAGTTGTTCAATGGATTCATTAGTATCAATAGAATCAATGTTGTCCTCGGGAATTACAACCAAGGATTCAATAGAATTGGCAAGAGGAACAGAAAGACGGGGAGATGCCTCTGCTTCGTCATCAGAAATGATACGCCTTCGAGTTCGTGGCCTTGTCACCAAAGAGCTCCCGTATTCCTCTTCTTTAGAGTCTTCTTCAACGGCTTTTCTCTTTGACGAGGAACCCAAAACTATTTCTTGAACCATTTCTAAAGAGATACGGGTTCTCGAAGAGACATGGGAAGCCGCAACTACCTAGGCAATAACTCCATGAATAGTGAATCCTGATAAAAAGAGGGATTAAAATTAGTAAAAAAAAAACTATATGAAAAATGGAATAAAACAAAAATTCTTACCATGAGTTTTTACTTTCCAACCAAAATGGTTAGAAAGTATCTTCCAAGACCTGCCATCCATTGGTGCGATCTTCAATAACTGGTCTACCCAATCGCGAAAATTGGGAACAGTTTCCACAAGTCCAATGGTTGCTAAATAAAAGCAAAATTAGAAAAGTTGGCAAACTTGAAGAAAAAAGGCACGAAAACGTTAAAAAGACTTACATGCAAAATTTCACTTCTCAAGAAAGGGAACTTTATCTTCACCCACTAAGCCAACAGTGGAGGCAGCAACAAATCTGGCATACCAGTCACGGTCTTTGTCATCCTCGGGACTCACAAAAATTCTCTTGATCGTGGAAACTAGTGTGAAAATACCATTACGGAAGAGTCTAGGGGAATAAAGGTGAATTAAATTTGGGAAAGCAAAAGGAATACTGGCTGTGTTGGTCAAATGCCTCAAACATGCAACATCCCTCCATATTCCATCTGACCCAAACAGACATCGAAGAAATGACAAAACTCAAGAATGACCAAGTCAATAGCTGATTTGAACCCTAAGGTGAAAGGGTATGTATAAACAAAAGCAAACCTGGTTAAGTAGGAGGTGATTTGATTTGGATTAGGGATAATAATATGAGAATCACTACTCCAGTGACAGTCTCTACGAACTACAAGGTCAAAACTTCTGTAATCTGAGTGGGATGGATGTCAGCACTCTCTAAACTAGAGACTTGATTCCTAAGGGATTCTTGGTCACGATAAAAAAATAATTTCATAGGAAATATCTCTTCTACTGTGGGTTCACGAAGAGGTTCAGAAGGGTTTTTTACCTCTTGAAAAAGACCTTTGTGAAAGCGCACCCTGGTTCTAGAAGAAGGACCAAAACTTGGTGACGGCATAGAAGAACCACCACGAGCAGATCCTAAACTACAAAGTCTACCTCTCCTTCTGCTCCTGATGGGGGCATTAGGGAAGGTATCAACTATGGAACTCTCCTAGGGTTAGGGTTTGATGAAGACATAGTGACGAAGGGTGATTCGATGAAGAAGTAAACAGGGATTTGAGAAATTGAATATTCGATAAAGTTTATGTGGTAAAGACAAAGAAAGAAGTTATATTTATATTGATAAGCAACCGTCGAAAAACAAAGTGTAATGATGGAAGTACCATAATAATGTAACTGACGCTTCGTGAATAGTGGAGCTGTGAAAAGCTTTGGAAAAGGCTGGAAAACTACAGAGTTAATGAAAAGATGACATTGTGAAGAGCATTAAATGGAGGTGACAATTGAAGCATCAATTTCGTCATAGCATTAATGGTGACAAAAATTCTCGTTTTAATGAAATCCACTTCCCAACCAATTGATGAATAAATGACAAGTGGGGGGACTATCTGTATTAGAAAAAATTGAGATCACATATAAAAATGATGTGTCAAGGCACGTAGACTAGTCAAAGAGTTACAACTGGCAAAGTGGCACGAGTAGCAATAGATACGAGCAAGGGCAAAGGAAGAGGCACATACAGTTATTCAAAAGACTCATCACCCCTACCTATTTAAGTCATTTAGATTTGAAAATCAAGGAGAACGAATCTGACAATATACGAGAGTGCAATACAATATTTAACGAGCATTGAATATTGAATACGTTAGAGAGTCTGTATTAAATATAGTGATTGAGTAACCTAGCATTTAATGTCTCTAATTACTCATAATAGTCTTATTATGACAAAAGCAAAATGCATGTCTCTCAAATAGCTATAAAAGGGATATAGTTGATCAATTGTAAGGACACGAAACACTATCTGAATATACTTTGGTTTATCTGTTTTTTCTCTTGATTATATTCTTACTATCCAAATTGCTTTCTTTGATATACTTTCCCGATTATAATAACTCGCGTTCTTCTAAATTATTGCTTTAATCGAAATTCCATTTCTTGGAGTGAATTTATAGATGACTACTTTTAATAAAAGTAAGGTTTGTAATCTCGCTCGGCTGGTGCAATCAGTTGAGGGCGACTGATCCATTTACATAAAAATTCCACATCAACTTTGTCATCACCTTCGCCCCTAATCCTAATTATCAAGGAATCTAGTCATCGAAATACAAAAGGCTGAAGTCTATCCTCTTGTATGCATATTTTGTTAATCAATTTCTTAGATTTACTATTGTAAAACCCTATGGCGTTCATATATCATTTCCTTATGCAACATCAGGACGAACAAAAGAATAAGAAAACTTGCGATATCGACACAGAAGAACATGACAAACTTAGATTAACAATAGCGTTTGATATTGTCTTCTCCTTAGAGTGTCAAATGTTACAATTTTTACAAGATGCAGATGAATATAATAATATAATATACGTAAAACCATCCTCTCAACTAGATCGAGCTGAAAAAACAAAGGTGAGCTGGGCTGGGCTTAAGAGAAGAAGCCGAAGGTGTCGAAAATGGTAGTGTGAAGTGGGTCACTCAAGTGGGTAGCCCAGTTGTTAAGTGGGCCTTTTCCAGTAGCAGCAGCTTGGACAGCAAAGCCCAAGAAGGCAACCATAGCAAGACGAGCATGCTTGATCTCAGCAAGTTGAAGTGTGGCCTTTTTCTCCGGGTCAGCAGCAAGGCCCAATGGGTCGAAGAATGATCCACCAGGGTAAAGCCTCTTTTCTGGGTCAAGCTCGGCGTTTCTTTGGAATTCAATGTATCCAATAACAAGGACCTCAACCCAGATCAATGTTGTAATGGAGAATGGGAGTGGTTGCCCCAAGTAGGATGATCCTTCAACCAACTCAACCTATGCAAGTACAATAAAGAGTTAAATGAGTTAGAAATGGCAAGTACAACACAATCACAAGTTAAACTATACTATACTGACGTCTGGGATTAATTTTGGGATGAGTTTATCTCACGTTTTAATTAGGATAAAATTATGGTATAACTAAACTCGGAATTGTAGAGTTTTTAAATTATATGATGACTTGTTTCCCAACCAAAGGACCACATAATGTAAATACTTTAATCCTATATACCTTCTAGAGCAGCAAGGTGACAAATTAAATATCCCTTTCAGGAAAAACTCATCCATACTCGATGAACTTCCAACATTATTTAATCATAGTTATAATATAAATTTTGACCTCATTAAATTAGTTAACCAACTATATGGTATAAACGACGAGTGCAGTTAAATGTATATCGCTCCTCAACTACACTATGCAATTTCTAGCTTAAACTGTCCATAAAACATCAAAATTTTCCACTTTAGGTTTGATCGCGCGTAAAATCAAGTGATTAGAAACTTTGTTTTCATACTTTCTTGATCTATTTTTTTGATTTATCTCAAGCTCGATCACGAGCATATTGCTTTTTTTTTTTTGCACCAAAGTTTCTAATAAATATTGATGATGTTTAAATTCTGTTCCCAATGGGATTGTAATCCCAATTTAGCAACATAGTAAATCCACAAATTCGAAACTAGATAGGCAACCATGGACAATGAGGAAGGAATAATCACAAGCACCATGCACAAGCCTACTATTCAGGCATCAAAATGAAATACGGAAAGTTGGAAATAAAGTACGGATCCAAGATTTTGAATTAATAGTATGTATTACAACAGAGTTATTACTCTTTAATTACATTTTATGCAAATATAGTATAGATATAAATTTTTACTTAAAACTTTTCATACATATTTAATTCAAATAAGCATTTAGTGGGTATATATATGCTTACAATTACAAATGACGCTGAGCATGAATTAACATGTAATAAGATTTATCTATTCAAAAATCAAAGAAAGTAATGTATCAGTACTGCAAAAGATTAACTAGGGAACTTAAATTATGTAGCTATCAACTTAAATTTGTTCATTGTTTTAGACTTTTATTACTACCAGTAAAATTTTAGCACATGTCTTATATTCTTGGTAGCTAGTTCCAATTTCTTATTGTCAGTCAATTATCAGTAGTTATTTTAAAGTGATAATTTAGCACATGTCTTATATTCCTCCGTTTCAGTGAACTCATTTGGCTGCATACAGATAAATTATTTTTAAATAAGAAAAGAAATTATTCTTTGTTACACGAACTAAAAAGAAAATATATTTACATAAATTGAATATAAACTAAGTTAATCTCAGGTTATGATACGTTCATGCAAAAGCAAAAAATGCAGTAGGTAGTACCTTTCCGGCGTCTTGCCATGTAATACCAGTGAGCCATTCAACAGTCAAAGCACCAAGCGTAGCCAACATAGCCCATCTCCCATGGATCAGCTCACATTCTCTGAACCTCTGCAGTCCAAACACCTCACTGTACGGCTGGAACGGTGTCGATTTCACATCAGCAAGTTCAGTCCTGGTCCCAATAATGTCACCGGCCAAATTCTTAGCCAAATTCTGGTCCAATGAGTCCAAATCAAATTGCAAGTACTCAGCAGGTTTTCCCAGACCAAATGGATCAAATCCGTAGTCGCCGACGAGACTTCCGTCCAGATATTCCGGTGCCTTAGCTCCTGGGTACCATAACGGTCTGTCTGGGATTTGCTTTTTTGAAGCCTTTTTAAGTGCGGCTTTTTTACCGAATCCGAATCGGGCTTGGACTCTACCGGAACCGGAGTGAATTTCCGGCAGCCGTGTTCCGATGAATGAGGATGTGGCAGCTGCGGTAGCCATTGCCGCTAATGTGAGCTAACTAGGAGACTAGTGGAAAAATTGTTGAATTGATGTGGTGGAATATGGAGCCTATACTGATTATATTGGTGAAGAAGGTACAGATTTTTGATGTGTGGAGGAAAGAATTATGACGGTTGGATGAGAGGATGGAGTGATCAGACGGTTGAAAGAGAGAAAGGCCTTATCTGATTCTTATCAAAGCTGATTTCAAGTGGTGTGTTTGAAGGACACGTAGGATTTGAAGTCTTGTGGTTGACATCTAACATTGGAGATTAGTGTTTAGTGGAATATCTTCCAATTGTTTTCAATCTTTGGGACCATGTAATGAAGAAGAACGATGGGATTGGTGGCCTTATGATTTTTCATATTACTCAGATTGAATTGTCACATACGTGGAAAATAAAGAAAGAAACAGAGACAAATCTTGTCATATACTTGCCTACTTAGTACTATCATCTTTAACATAATTCTATTGTTGTTTGATTTATTAGCTTTTTACTTATTTATTCCCTTATTTCTCCTTGTAGCATTTGGCTTTGTTCTTTTTTTTTTTAATTTACAAAATACGTTAATTTTACAATAAAACTAGCTTTGATGAACGCCTTATTTTGCACTAGATCTGTGAAGTACGAAGTTATAGAAAATGTAATTATAGAAGGAACATGTTAAAAAGGAGGTGAGAGTTAAAGAGTTAACTTTAAATAGTAATATAATTTATACTGGTATAAGTTATGCCGATGTAAGTTATATTGAGATTAATTATGATGGAATTGTTATTTATTCATTGTTTGATATGTTGTATTAAGAATGATAATAGCATAATTTCTAAGAAGAAGATATAAGTTATACCAGTGCTAATTATCATATCTTCTATAAGGTACTCCCTCTGTTTCATATTGTTTGAGATAGTTTAACTTGGCACGGATTTTAAGAAAAAAGAAGAAGACTTTTGACACTTGTGATCTTAAAAGTTTAAGAGGTAAAATGTTTGTTTGAGCCATACCATTTGTGTGACTATAAAAACTTCTCATTAAGAGTAAAAATGGTAAAATGAAGACTCTAAAGTTGAATTATTTCCAAATTTAGAAATATATTATTTATTTTGAAAATGACTAAAAAGGAAAGTAACTCATTTTATATAAAACGGAGGGAGTATAAATTATCCTGGTGTTAAAATTAACACCAAAATAACTTATACCTAATTTACTAATTAAATAAAATATTAAAATAATATTAAATTTTTATAATATTCTTACATCTTTTTATACCTCATACCAAACCGTCCCTTAATTGTCTTGGCATACCTGTTGCAACATGAGTTATCCAGCTGTTGTATCAAACGGTTACAATTATAATTACATATCAGGGGCGGATGTGTCGGACCCTTGGAATTATAAAAAAAACGTTGCAAACTAACAATTAAACAAAAATTGCTATAGACTTTTGCACTCAACGACTTGATACAATGATTCATAACTTTTGAGTGTTTTTGAGTTTGAATGAAGCTCTACTAATTAAATTACTTTTGTAACATCTTATTGAATCACAAACAAGTTTTCTTAAATAAGGAGTAATAATTTTATTTTATGTTAATTATTTCATCAAACTGGTTGTGATGGAATAGATATGATCACTTCATCTTCAATCGACGGTTTCAAATTTTATTCTAAAGAATGAAAAAAATTGATAGGGAGTGCTTTTTTTTTTTCATTTGATGTGCCTTGCGCGATACAAATTCGAATTAGTCGAGCTCTCAAAATAGGTAGCGCACATCGGACATTGGATGAGAAACGAAACAAACTTATTTCAGCAGAATTTACAAATTATTTTGTAATTATTTTTTTTACTATATTACTCTCTAGAAGAATATTATCAATACTGACGATTTCTTCAATTGGATGGGAGAAAGAGAGAGCACATAGATATAGATACATTATATTTATTTCAAGAACCAAAATTGCCTATTATATTACACTAGGGGTGTTCAAAATCGATCCGAAACCGAAAATCGAACCGAACCGAAGCTTAATGGCTTAACGGTAACGGCTTAACGGCTTAACGGACGGAGAACGGATTGAATTTTTTTTATTAACGGCTTAGCGGTTTGGGGGCGGATTATTCAATTTTCTTAACGGGTAATCCGTTTAGCCATTAAGAATATAAATATATATAATTTATTTTTACTTAAATAATTATATATATGAAATATAAAAATAAAAAACCTTAAAATGAATAAGTATAAGTGTATAAAACTATAATACAAATAAATTAGAAAAACAAAACCCCCTACCGTCACTTCTGTACTCTATAGTCTATACAGATAGCAAATAAAAGTTATTTGGTGTGCTGCGTCCTAGTTGGTGACCTCTTAAAAAGTTCATCAATATACTGATCAACAAATTGTCAAAGCTATGAGCTTGATATTTCAGTATAGTGTGCGGACAGAATACATTTGAGCCCTTAGGTATTAAACCGATAAACCGCCCATTAACCGCCCGATAAGAGCTAACCCGATACCAATCCGCCCGATATCTTATCGGGTGGCTAACGGGTGAATACATTTAAAAACCGATAACCGTTAAGCCAAACCGTTAAAGTAAAAAGCCGCCCAATCCGCCCAATGAACACCCCTATATTACACACACTCACACGATGCTTATGAAATGGTTCGCTAAACAGGGCTATGTGACAAAAGTATGTCGATAATTGCATTTCGAACAAATAGGAATGTATTCTACTTCATCTATTAAAGAAAAACGATTTTCTGAACAAGCTTTGTCCAAGAATATAGAAGAGATTAGTTGGATTCCAGTACACATTATTTTAATTACTACGGTATATTTCAAAAGGTGGCTTGATAAGGATGGACCTTGGGCCTAACTCAACCCCAAAAGCTAGCTTATGAGATGAGGATTGGCCAAACCATATAAGGAGACCAAGGACCTCAATTCCCTCCGATGTAGGACAACTCAACACTTATCGAATAAATATCGTATCTAATTCTAACATTAATAATTGAAGACTTTATTGTTGCACTCGCTTACATCTTTTATTGTATGTTATGTGCATTTATAATGTGAGTATTTTTTTTTATCCTATATATCAGGTTAAGTTGACTTACAATAACATATAACTCTTAGCCTGATATGATAATCTAAAAAATATAGCAATAACATGTATACTATAACCAATTAAATTAAATTGACACATGTTATGTTACTTCCTGAATTTTTCAACAAATTGTATATTTTGGGTTGATATTTCTCGAAAGGCAATCACAAGGGACTTCATTGATATAGTTACTATTACAACAGTAATGAGACGTTTGATAAGAGCCAGCTTTGTAAGCATCAATGGTAAGATATATGGACTTATATCTACATACATATGAATAATATATGGATAAATTATATGTTTTGTGCTATCTTTTGATTTGGCCTAATTTTGTGGTCTTATGGACATTATGTTAAGGGGGGCAATGTATTGTCAGATAAAGTGTAGGACTAATGTGTAGATACCCAAAAGGGTAACCTTAGTTAATGATGGGCTAACTAAGGTTACATATATGTAACCATGGTTACATGCTTGTGACTCTTGAGTTATGTAACTCTTGTGACTCTTGGGTTATGTAACTCTTTTGTTATAAAGTGGGGGGTTATGGTTCCCACATTATTGCAAGACATAATCTCTTCTTCCTCCCATTGAATCAAGAGAAACTCCATTGTTGTCTTGCAAATTCTTGTGGAAAACCATTCCCATATTTGGTCTTGTGTGATATTCTTGTGGAAAGCCATACACCTACTTTGGGTATTGTGATATTATTGTTGTTGTGAAATCCATACTTCAAGAAGGATCAAGAAGACAATCTTGAAGGAAGGACTAAGGAACTTGCTAAGGCACACTTCAAACAATCATCAAAGGAGGTTCAAGGATTTCCACATATGGATTCAAGTAAGCTTCCGCTCATGTAGTTGTTGTTCCAAATTGTTCAATATGAAGGTTATTGTATTTTAGTCGGAATCATTATTCTAACAATTGGTATCAGAGCCACCTTCATATTTGGATAATTTGGATGTTCATAAGATTCATGTTATATAAAGTTCATGTTCAAGTTAGTTAAAATTTTGTTTATGAAATACTAGTGCCATGAAATAGCATGATTTTATGAATGTTATGTTTTTGATGAACTTTGATGTTTTAATATCATGTTATAATTACTTGAATTGAAACATTGAATTTTGCATGATTTTGGTTGATGAGAAACATGTTTTCTTGTTTAAGTTTCTTGTTGAAGACCATATTAAGTTGTTGAAACGTTTTTCAACCTTCAGTGACGATACAAGTCGCCACTAATACATTTAGCGGCGACTTCTATGGTTTTAGTGGCAGCAACAGTCGCCACAAAAGCTTCTGCCAATAAAGGCAGAAACTTTTTTAACCTTCAGTGACGGCAACAGTCGCCACAAAAGGTTCTGCCAAAACAAAAAAAAACATTTTCTTTTGATTGTTTAATAAGGACATAATGTAAGAAACGCTTTTTTTTATTTATAAAACGTTTTAATTCTTTTAAGTTTCAGATTTTAATTGAATATTTATAATATGTCAATTAATATTAAGTTTTTAAAATTATTAATGTATTATCCATTAATATTTAAGTTTTGAATATTAATTATTTTTTAGTCCATCAATTTTCAGATTTTGGAATTGTCCAACTAAGTCTAATAACAATTAATATTCAGTTGTTGCATGTCAAAACATGTAACATACTAAGTTAAGATTCATAATATGGCTTAAGGAACTAAAGTTTTTAGCATCTATTATTTTAAATTAGTCAATTGAAGCATTATGTTGCCAAAGTAACCTCTATTGTGTAGATTGATTGATCTTGAAATATAAGATGACTGTGGATGTTAGTCTTCCATGCGTTTAACACCGGCCCAAAGGAAGGTTGTTATTTGGCAGGAATTCGAACATGCTTGTGGTAATTAATATGAGACAATTATTTGGTTTTCCATGTGAATATTAAGTCGGCCCAAAGGAAGGCTTGATATTTGACAGGAGTTTATTGTCTATATTTGATCACCACACTAAGAGTACCACATACAAGTTGATTTTCTGTCCAAAGACTAAAATCAATGTTGTGCTAGATATCTTGTAATGGGATTTGCCTATTTTGAATCTATAAAGTAAATTTAAAGTTCAAGTAATTGTAAGCATGTGTTAAGTCATCCTTTTGTTCTATTTTCAGTTAATTCTTCTGCTGCTTCGATATCTGCCAACATCAATAGCATCCCTGTGCTTAACGGCACAAACTTTAAGGAATGGAAAGAGAACATAATGATCGCTCTCGGTTGCATGGATCTTGACCTTACTCTTCGGATTGAGCAACCTGCTTCTCTTGAGGATACATCCTCTCCTGATGAAAGGAGGGAGATGGAGAAGTGGGAACGCTCGAATCGCATGAGTCTAATGATCATGAAGCGTGCAATTCCAGAATCATTCAGGGACACTATGAATGATGAAGCTAATGCCAGAGTTTTCCTTGATAACCTTGAAAAGCGTTTTATGCGAAACGAAAAGGAGGAAACAAGTACATTGAGTAAACTTGTTTCCATGAGGTATAAGGGCAAGGGAAACATTAGGGAGTACATTTTGGAAATGTCTCATCTTGCTTCGAAACTTAAGTCACTCAAGCTAGTATTACCTGAGGAATTGCTTGTGTACTTTGTTTTGATATCTCTTCCTGCACACTTTAATCAGTTTAAGGTCAGTTATAACTGCCTGAAGGAGAAATGGACTCTAAATGAGCTCATTTCACATTGTGTGCAAGAAGAGGAAAGGATAAAGCAGGATAAGACTGAAAGTGCTCATTTGGCATCCTCTTCTAAGGAAACTAAGAAGAGGAAAGGTAAGGAAGTTGCGGTTGCAAGGCCCAAGATTAAGCAACATAAGGAACCTAAGGTTGAAATTACTGAATTAGGTTGCTTTTTCTGTAAGGGGACTAATCATGTGAAGAAAGATTGTACCAAGTACCATGCTTGGCGTGCGAAAAAAGGTACATTTCTTTCTCTTGTTTGTTCTGAAGTTAATTTAATTTCGGTACCTAAGGATACTTGGTGGGTAGATTCTGCTGCTACTACTCACATAAGTATATCTATGCAGGGTTGCCTGAACTGCCGAAAATCAAATGATGGTGAAAGATACATCTATGTGGGTGACGGCAAGAAGGTGCCAGTTGAGGCTATTGGCAAATTTAGGCTGTTGTTTAAGACCGGTTTTCATTTAGATTTGGATGAGACTTTTGTTGTACCGTCTTTTAGATGGAATTTAATTTCTGTTCCCAAATTGGACATATCCGGTTATACATGTTCTTTTGATGATAATAAAGTTAGTCTCTTTCAGAATTCAAATCTTATTGGTACTGGTCTTTTATCATCATTTGATTGCCTATATTTGGTTGATACAATAACCTCAAATAATGAAACCTTGCATACAAGTTTAAGTGGTACCAAAAGAAAATTAACTAATGAGAATTCTATATCACTCTGGCATAAACGTTTGGGTCATATATCCATTCAAAGAATTCAGAAACTCGTGTCAGATGGAATTCTTGATTCTCTTGATTCCTCAAATTCGGATATTTGTGTTGAGTGTATCAAGGGAAAACAAACAAACAAGACGAGATTAGGTGCTAAGAGAGCTTCGGACGTCTTAGAATTGATACATACGGATAGTTGTGGGTCATTTCCTACTCCTTGTAGGAATGGTCAACAATACTTTATCACATTCATAGACGATTACTCTCATTATGGGTACCTATATCTTATTCATGAAAAGTCACAATCCATAGACGTGTTCAAATCATTTAAGGCTGAAGTTAAAAATAACTAAGCAAAAGAATTAAATCCGTTAGATCTGACCGTGGTGGTGAATACTATGGTCGATATGATGGTTCAGGTGAACAACGTCCAGGGCCATTTGCTAAATTCCTAGATGAGTGTGGGATCGTCCCTCAGTATACTATGCCAGGCAGTCCTACGATGAATGGTGTAGCTGAGAGACGAAATCGGACCCTTAAGGATATGGTAAGAAGTATGCTTTGTCGTACTACTTTGCCAGACTCACTCTGGGGTGAAGCATTAAAAACCGCAGCTTATATTCTTAATAGAGTTCCAACTAAAGTTACAATCAAAACCCCATATGAACTTTGGACTGGGCATAAACCCAGTATTAGGCATTTACACATTTGGGGTTGTCCAGCTGAGGCAAGGCCTTATAGGCCGAACGAAAGGAAACTGGATGCTAAGACGGTTAGTAGCTATTTTGTTGGATACTCTGAAAGATACCAGGGGTTATAAGTTTTATGATCCCACTTCTAGAACTATTTTTGAGACGGGTAATGCTAGGTTCTTTGAGGATATTGAGTTTGGGGGGGTGGGGAGATAAAGTTGTTAGAGATTTTGTCTTTGAGGAAGAACATGTGTCTTTCCCTCAAGTTGTTGATCTTGGTCAGGGAGTTCTCATTCCTGACACGGCTCATACAACTCCAGTTCAAGACAATCTCGAAAATCTCCCTAATCAGGATCCTGTAGTTACTAATGAAAATCAAACTCAACAACCTCAAGAAACTGAAGTGCCATTAAGGAGATCCACTAGAGAGAGGAGAAATGCAATTCCGGATGATTATGTTGTATTTCTCCAAGAACAAGAAAGTGATATTGGACTTGAGGAAGATGATCCAATCAACTTCCGTCAAGTCATTAAGGGTTATAACTCTCAAAAGTGGATTGATGCCATGAATGATGAGATGAAGTCTATGAGCGATAATGACGTTTGGGAGCTTGTTACATTGCCCGAAGGTATTAAACCTATTGGTTGTAAATGGATTTTTAAAACCAAAAGGGATTCAGGGGGCAATGTTATTAAGTATAAAGCTCGTCTTGTCGCAAAAGGCTACACTCAAAAGGAAGGCATTGATTATAAAGAGACTTTCTCTCCAGTTTCATCGAAAGACTCTTTCAGGACTATAATGGCATTAGTAGCACATTTTGATCTTGAGCGTCATCAGATGGATGTTAAGACAGCGTTTCTCAATGGTGACATTGAGGAAACAACTTATATGGTGCAGCCTGAAAACTTTGTTTCGGATGAATCAGAGAAAAAGGTTTGCAAATTAAAGAAATCCATCTATGGGCTCAAGCAAGCTTCTCGTCAATGGTATTATAAGTTTCATGCAGTCATTACATCTTTTGGTTTTGAACCGAATATTGCTGATGACTGTATATACCATAAGTTCAGTGGGAGTAAGAATATTTTTCTGGTTTTATATGTCGATGACATACTGCTTGCCTGTAATAATATAGCATTATTGCATGAAACTAAGAAATTTCTTTCAAAGAAATTTGAAATGAAAGATCTTGGTGAAGCTTCTTTTTGTATTAGGAATTCAGATACAACGAGATCGCTTCAAAGGTGTTCTCGGTATGTCACAAAAGGGCTATATCGATAAGGTTCTTAAAAGATTTGGCATGCAAGATTGTAAACCAGGGAACACCCCTGTTGCTAAGGGAGACAAGTTTAGTCTCAAACAGTGCCCAAATAATAATTATGAAATTTCGGAAATGCAGAAGACGCCTTATGCTTCGGCTGTAGGTAGTCTGATGTATGCTCAGGTATGTACACGACCTGATATAGCATACATTGTTGGGATGTTAGGCAGATATCTAAGCAATCCGGGAATGGACCATTGGAAGGCAGCCAAACGGGTCATGAGGTACTTACAGAGAACAAAGGATTACATGCTTACATACCGGAAATCGGACCAACTTGAGATCATTGGGTATACCGATTCCGATTTTGCTGGATGTCAGGATAGTTTGAAGTCCACTTCAGGCTATATTGACATGCTTGCGGGCGGTGCTATCTCTTGGAGAAGCATCAAGCAAACTCTTACAGCCACTTCCACCATGGAAGCGGAGTTTATGGCATGTTATGAAGCATCCAAGAGGCATTATGGCTACGGAATTTTGTTGGTGGACTGCGAATTGTTGATAGCATCAAAAGGCCACTTAGGCTATTATGCGATAATAGATCGGCAGTCCTTTATGCTAATAACAAGAGTAGTTTGACGAAAGCAAAACATATGGACGTCAAATTTAGGATTGTTAAAGAAAGAGTGCAAAATGGACAATTGTGCATTGAGTACATTAGTACAAACTTTATGCTTGGGGATCCGCTCACTAAGGGATTGACACCAAAAGTATTTCATGAGCATATTGCTTGTATGGGTGTCAAATCAGATAAGGATTATGTATTTTAGTGGGAGTTTGTATTATACATTTATGTATTGTCCATTATATTCAGAAATTCAGTAATTCAGTTATATCTGCGCAGATATTCAGTTTTAAAGTTTTTTTGTACTCTTACAGTTTATGATTGATCTCAATAAAGAGAACCAGTTGGAAATAGACATTCTATTGACCACACTTTATGTTATTTCCATGCTACATACCTACACTTGATCCATGTCGTTGGTTATATTGATACACGTGATCTATGTTGGTTCTAGTTACGAATGAGTAACGAAGAGCACTTAGTTCCTATGTTGGTATGATTGATGGACCAGATTGTTCATGACAATTTTATTGTGATAGCAATTTTGAGCTCCTAAGGTTATTTGTAACATATAATGCTAAGGTTTGTACATATGTATGTGTATCTCGTCCAAGTGGGAGATTGTAAGATATATGGACTTATATCTACATACATATGAACAATATATGGATAAATTATATGTTATGTGCTATCTTTTGGTTTGGCCTAATTTTGTGGTCTTATGGACATTATGTTAAGGGGGGCAATGTATTGTCATATAAAGTGTAGGACTAATGTGTAGATACCCAAAAGGGTAACCTTAGTTAATGATGAGCTAATTAAGGTTACATATATGTAACCATGGTTACATGCTTGTGACTCTTGAGTTATGTAACTCTTGTGACTCTTGGATTATGTAACTCTTTTGTTATAAAGTGGGGATTATGGTTCCCACATTATTGCAAGACATAATCTCTTCTTCCTCCCATTGAATCAAGAGAAACTCCATTGTTGTCTTGCAAATTCTTGTGGAAAATCATTCCCATATTTGGTCTTGTGTGATATTCTTGTGGAAAACCATACACCAACTTTGGGTATTGTGATATTATTGTTGTTGTGAAATCCATACTTCAAGAAGGATCAAGAAGACAATCTTGAAGGAAGGACTAAGGAACTTGCTAAGGCACACTTCAAACAATCATCAAAGGAGGTTCAAGGATTTCCACATATGGATTCAAGTAAGCTTCCGCTCATGTAGTTGTTGTTCCAAATTGTTCAATATAAAGGTTATTGTATTTTAGTCGGAATCATTATTAATTAGATTCTCATTCCATTAATTATGAAATGCGAATAATAATAGTAATATAATCCTTTGACAATGGCCAGAAAACAACATGTTTTTCTTAGGCATCCATTGCCCTGCCTTTTATATTTCTCTCAAATACTTAAGAATTTCCTGGTTAAGATACAGGGAAAAGAGCAGATAAAACTCTTTATTTCCAAAAAAAAAAAAAAAAATACAACTACTAAATGAATTTAGACCCTTTTTATTTGCATAATTGATAGAGAGTATAGAAACTTTAGATATTTATTCAAGCTCGTAATATTATGATTTAAATTATGAAAGTAACTCTTAACTAGTACTTATGACGTAGTATACCATGCCTCAATAAGCTAGACAACATACATGATTTCAGGTTCAAAAAAGCAATAAAAACTACTAATACGACTATTAGAAATTCGACTAAAATTGATTACGGGTAATCGACCGGCTTTGGTCGGTCAGTCAGTTTCCAAAATATTTTATTTATAATATTTTTTATGAAACTGATCGATTTCGATCGATTTTTCTGTGCAAAAAAGCAGAAAATTATTTTAGAATTCCACTAAATTTATTTTTTAAGAAACTGATCGACATCGGTCAATTTTTCATATAAGATAAATAAAAACTAATATTTTAAAAATCGACCAAAATTAATTAGTTATTTCAGCCAGTCATTTTATAAAAAAATCGGCCGACTTCTATAATTTATATTTTTAATAAAATCAATCGAAATCGATCGGTTATTTTCCTGCCAAAATTAAATTATTTAGTACAAAAAAATTAAAAGAAAGTCCCAAACTAAAATGTACCAATAGTCTAGTGGCAGAATAGTATCATGCCATAATGCAGACCTTAGTTCGAGTCCTAGTACCTTGAATCAATAACAAGAATAACATCAACCAATATAATTTCACAAGTAAGATATTGATCGTTTGTAAAAGTTAATTTGTCAACCAAAATTAATTGAAAATTATAACTATTTACTGATCAATATATTTTCAACCGATTAAAATTAGTCAAAATTAATTAATTTTTTAAAATTTCTGATCGATTTCTATCGATATTTGTGAATGATTATAGGCCGATATTTAGTAGTGTATAAATAGGTTTCCTACATTTATTCACTTTCATCCCAATAATTACTCCCTCTATGTGAAAGCTATGCACGTCATTAGATCTATTCAAAGACATCTATACTTATTAATTAAATCTACTTAGAAGAACATAGAGAAATAAAGAGAAAAACATCAAACATGATTACATGAAAGGAAAAATTAAGGAAATATTAAAACGAAGAAGCATCTACCGAAAGGTTACTTGTTAAATATAGAAATATGATCTGTTGAAGTATTTGATGTCCTCCACGTGTTTACCTTTCAAACATGCCACACAATTTTTCGGTTGTCCTTGCTTGCATGCTATTGCTATCTAGTTTGTTAGTCCAAGTGTCACGCCCCCTACCTACTGTCCCATGCATCTTTTCTTTATTCGGTAAAGGCGAGTAAAGGGCCAAATATACCCCTGAAAAAAGTTTAAATATATTTTTTGTTAAATTTTGGGTTCAATTATATTTTTATTATAATATTATTAGTTTAAATATATTTTTTTATTAAATTTATCTAAAGCGAACGCTTCAATCTTATATGATATTGATATTTGCTAAAGTGAATATCATATGTCATACTATCTCAGCACTTCTAATTTATATATAAAAGATTAAAATTTAAAATATAATATTTTTTATAATAGCGGTAAGTAGAGGAAAAAGAAATTTTAATGGTAGAAAAAATAGGAGGGAAGTATAAAATGGATTCGGAACACTTAGATGGTGAGTTATGTGACATACACCTTATCAAATATCAGTACCATTTAAGATTAAATATCTACTTTAGATAAATTTAATGAAAAATAGGTATATTTAAACCAATAGTAGAATGATAAGAATATATTTGGACTCAAAATATAATTAAGGTTACATTTAAACCTTTTCTAATAATACAAAAATATATTTGATCCTTTTTTGTTCTTTATTTTAATTTTTATTTGGGATTCGTTATTTTGTTTTAGATCCGATTAATTCAAATTCGTATGACTCGGGACACAAAAGAAAAAGCGTTTTTACCAAAAAAATATTTTCACTAAAATGCTAATTCAATTTTTTATATATTATATTTATTTGGTTTTCAATATAAATTCTGCATTGTTTGCATTCCTGATGCAACATTCACTTCTGATATAAACTTTCGAACGACTAATATCTGCATAATTCATACAAAATTTTTATGTAATGTTTCATAAAAATTAAAGAGTGAAATACAAATATTCATGTAACATGATAGAATGAAAATGCATGTAATAGTGCGACAAAGATTGTAATAATTCTGGACCTTTTAAAAAAAATAATTTTACATAACAATTCATGCATTGTTATCTATTGCTTAAGAAGTATTTACCACATAATAAGTCCAATACCGTGAATCAAGTTGAAGGATTACACAAAACTAGAAATAAACAAATAAAGTATTTGATTACAGATATCTAGAAAAAAACATTTTGAGTAATAAATTAATTTATTGGTGGTAAAAAAAACACAAATTTTTATATCACTTACATCACATTTAACTGGATATATTTATTATAACTTGCATTAATTTATAGGGAAATACGTATATTTGTTAATATGGGATAGAATGTAGTGTATAAAACATGTGTATTAAGGACATGTTAATAAGGGATAGAATATGATACATTTTATTGTTTTAGAAAATTGCTTTCCAGTGTTAATATTACTAATAATGTTTGTTACAGTAATTACTTGCAACTGCTTTTTACAAAATGATAAAAAAACCTATTTTCTAACTACACCTTTTATTTTACGGAAATTCATTTACCTCTTGAATTATTTTAAAGTGAAATAATTTCCTTAAAATTTTATAACTTGATTTTTCTTGAAAGGTAAAATATACTCGTCTATCTGTCTTCGTTGCTGCCAAATTTTTAAGGAGACGACGGTATATTTTCGAAAAGAAAGGAAAAAGTGTTAGTTATATTTATATCATTAAGTGTAGTATGCAGTAAAAAAATGACTTGATTTTTTTTCTAATACAAAGATAAAAATAAACCCATAATGATTGAGAAAAAATTATTTCAAATCTCACTTTATGATATTATACTGGATAATTGTTATTATTGTTGTGTTGTAAATGGAGTTTAACGCCTCTCTATTGTGGCTTTGTTACATGGGAAAAAGAAAAGAAGTAAAAGAAATAATAATAATAATGATAAAAAGACTATGTAAATTTTTGGTTTCTCACTCTTTCACAAAGAGACTATGTAAATTTTTGGTTTCTCACTCTTTCAAGGAGCGTGAAATATACACACTTTGTCGCGTCATATATAGGGTGGTAATATTGATTTAAAAGAATTTAAAAAGAAATGTGTAAAATAAGGCCCGGTTAGTGAAATGGAGTTCACTTTTGTTATTCGGTCGTGTACTAAAGTAGTAAGCTTCATTCCTGTGTTTCTTCTCTTTTGGCTTTTGCTCTGTTTTCTTCACTTTCCCTTCAGCCCATTACTTCTTAGCTTCCTGGTATTCTCCTCTCTTCACTATTCTTTTTTTTTCTTCATATTAATACTTGTTGCTGTAGATTTCACGGTTCTAAAGTTAGTAGCTTGTATTTTTCTTAATTCAATTTTGTATGGACAAAATTTGTATACTTATTCAATTACCCATAACTATATACTTAGTGGGCGTTTGGACATAACAATTGTAAAAAGTAAAAAAAAAAATTCAAGTATAAATGGTATTTTAAAAATTAGATCTGTGTTTGGACATGAATATAATTTTGGATTGTTTTTGAAGTTTTGTGAGTGATCTGAGTGAAAATTTTGAATTCTTTTTTGGAGTTTTTCAAAATTTTAAAAAATTCTAAAATTGGGAATTCGAAAAGAAGTGAAAATTCTTATGTCCATACGGGCTCTTAGGTTTCATGACTAAAACTGGTTTCTCAGAAGTAATCTCTTATTAGTTTCTTTTCTCTTTTTTGTTGAGAATTTTCATTTTGTTTATTGTGGTTGATTTTGTTTCATGTTTACTTTGTTTCTGTTTTCTTATTGAGGGAAAGAAATGAATTGCCAATTTAGTCTTCTTAGGAAGGTTTATTTGTTGTACAAGTGGTTGATTTTTTTTTTTTTTTTTTTTTTTGTTGACTTGGGTGTATACGAAATCTAGCTGATAATTTTAAAAAATTTTGTATACTCCCTTTATATTACTACTTGAAGATTGGACCTCGCTAATTTATTACTATTACTATGACTTATGGAGTAGTACTTTTATGTAATTTTCAAATATCTAAATTTAATCCAAAATTTGAAGAATCTATGACTGACATACAAAATTAACAACTTTGACTCTCTTACTCCGAATCTTGCCACATAAAGAGGAACAAAGGGAGTATTACTTTTTCTGGTGAAAAATGTTGACTTTATCTCTAGTCTTGTCTTCCTATTGGTATATTTGTAGCAGTAGTTTTGGTTTTACTTGCTTTTGTTCATTTAAATTGATATTGAGAGATCATGTAGGGAGATATAACATAGACACTTTAGGTTACTTCAAATTATTAGAATACTTTTTTGTTAAGGTTTTGGGACAGGATATAGCATTTCCAATGGGAAAAAAGGTCGTTTAGGTTAAAGGAAAAAATATACTTTAGGTTACAGAATCAATATTTCATCTAAACGGTGAGTTGGACAAATAATTGTTATATTGCATCTCCCTTAAATTCTTCTGGTATTTTGGAATGCTTTGAGTATTCAATGCGCATTATTCATGTTGTTATGTATCATATTGTTCATTGATAAAATTTCACAGCGATGGGGGTTTTAACTTAGGTTGCTTCTTTTGATTAGGCAGTTCTAAGTTACAATGAAGGGTGGAAAAGGAAAAGGGGCGTTGAGAAAAGAAACAAGGTCTGCACTGAAGCCTGTTGAGGACCGGTGCGTAGCATTTTAAATTTTGTGATTCTGGCTTTATATGCAAGTATTTCCCGTGTTGGTAACTTGATGTTGCATAATACATTGTGCAATTGTTGCTGATGCTACGACCTTTCGCGAATGAAGTTTCTCTGATTTTGGTTTTGATGTTCCATGGAGGCACAGTGGTCAAAGGAGTATATTAGTGATGGATCATGTCTGTCTCTCTTATTTTCAGAAAGATGGGGAAGAGAAAGGCCGCATTGAAGGATGATAAACGGAAGGCCAAGAAGGACAAAAAGGCCAAGAAAGATCCTAATAAGCCTAAGAGGCCTCCCAGTGCCTTCTTCGTATTTCTGTAGGCTTCGTTTTTTTATAATATATTCTAGATTCAGTGGCATAACTGTAGTTGTGTGATGTAACCAACAAATGATCATGTATGCCACTGCAGTGAAGAATTCAGGAAGACATTTAAAAAGGAAAATCCTAACGTGAAGGCCGTATCAGCTGTAAGCTTTTTATGATGTTATTTCATAAGCATTGCCTCCTTTAGTAGCTGGTTCTGAGCAACTGAATTCTTCTTGGTTTAATGTCATAAATGAAGGTAGGGAAAGCTGGAGGAGAGAAGTGGAAATCTATGAGCGCAGCTGTAAGTAATTCAATTCATTTGCCAATATTAGCGATTCAAGCAGCGAACTTGGCGCAATGATCACTTCATACATGTCATACTGCTATGTTATACTACCATTTAAGGGTCGAAAACTTCTTTCGGCTTCTCATTGACATTTACTTGGCGGCAGAAATATTAACATTTTGTTTCTCCATAAGGATGGATTCTTCCCAATCCTTTTTAAGGGACAATATGTACATATTTACTGTAATTAGGTAGCTTATAATGCTTGCTCTACGTGTTGAAGGAAAAAGCACCATATGAAGCCAAAGCAGCAAAAAGGAAGTCCGAGTATGAAAAGCTCATGCATGCGTACAACAACAAGCAGGTTAGCTTTCTGACTTCCTGTAACTTGTTTTATTTTCAAGATTCGTATGATCTTTGCACAATATCAGTCATTATTACAAATCTGGAAAAGGGAGCTTTGTTGTACTAACTTCATCAATTGAATTAGCCGGAAAGCTCAGACGATGATGGCGAAGAAGAATCTGAGAGGTCAAAATCTGAGGTACATGATGATGATGCAGAGTGCAGTGGACAGGTATTACTATTTTTTCATAGTTCTATGGTCTTGAAGTGGATCCTTGGAGCAGTGCTAGAGTTGTCTCCGTGTAATCTAAACGTCATACTCCTTTGGGGTTGCGGCCCTTCCTTAGACCCTACATGAACGAGGGATGCTCTGTGCACCGGGCTGTCCTTTACGGCACCATAGTTGTGTTGTATTGACTCTATACTTATAAGTGCATCTAATAGTTTTTGAGTATATGTTGAAAGGTTGTTGTTGGTTCACGGTCCCCCCTTCTTTTAGGGTGTTAAAACAAGAGAATTGTTGGCTCACAAAATTATTGCTAGATTCTTAATAGATTTGATGTCAGATGTGTGATTTGAATCTGGTCTATGAAATCTGAGAAGGCAAGCAATATAGCACCTTTCCCCTATTATGAAGCTAGTTGTTAGTTAGTGTATAAACCATTTATGCCTGTCCTCTTTTGGGATTTGGGATCCATTATCAGAGTTGTTATGCTCCTTTAATGGTGCATAGTTTTGTATTTCAAGTAGACTCGTTTATCAACAATGTTTCATATCGGACTTACTAGTGCTCGACAATCTGTAGGGTGAAGAAGAAGAGGAAGAGGAAGAGGAAGATGATGAAAACGAGGACGATGATTGAAGCTATGTGCTTCAATCACTTGGTTTTTGTACTTATTGCCATCTGACAAGGGTTGAGTGACTCTGTGTTTTTGCTGTATTTTCTGTTACCTAGTTTGTGTCACGCGGTCTTCCGAATTGAAAAACTTGAATGAACTTGTATATATATGTATGTTATCATGATACATGGCAGCTTCTCTAATCGACCCTATTTATTGCATTGATTACGTCTTAATTCTGCTTGGAACGTTTTCTCTCATTAATTATTCTCGTGCTACTTCTTAATTACTTAATTTGTAAGTGAAGTTTGTGTATTACAGAACTAAAATGATTGATTTGGTAAAGTTTCTAGTTTCCATTGAAGACTATAATTAGCAGTATTTTCTCCAAGTAATACAAAATTGTTACGTACATCTTTGAAAATAGTGAAGTAGATGTACATTGAATTTTTGCCAAAACCATGCATGTATGACTTTAATGCAGTTCTCGCACATGGCGACATCATGCTATTGATTTTAATATAACGGATATATTTCTCAAACATAGAATTAGAAACTAGGCACAGAGAAGTTAGGTTGGCTTTTTTATGGTTGATTAACTTCATTCATTTGTGTATTGTTTGAAGTTTTCCCTTTGTAATGGCAAACAACTATCATAAGGAGCTGATCACTCATCTAGACACTCCTCATTTTTATCATTACTTTCCACTCTTTTGTCGATTATTGTGTTATAAGGCCAATTTCTGTTCCTTAACAAGAAAGTTAAACAAGAGAAATAATCAAAATTCATTATAACGTATTTTCATAAATTTCACTACAAAAATATTATTACTCTATTAAAGTAAACAAAAAAATAATCCAAAAATGTTTTGATATAGCCCGAACAGTTTCAATCAACAGCTTGATTTCTGCAAATGTACCGCACAAGCATCTGAAGTAGCCGTCAACATTCCAATGCTGGAACCTCGCGAGAATTTAATTTCTAAATCCTCACAAAAGACTTGCAATTTTCCACAATTAGGTTGTGCCTCCTCGTGGTGGCTTATTTGAACTTTTCCATTTAAATTTACTGAAAATTTTGTGGAAAGACCAGAAGAAACATCATTCATAACAGTGTTCGTCATCCATTCATTGTAACTCTCGGGCAAAGCACCAAAAGTTGCATCGATAAAGTTTTGAGCGCTTTCGTCTTGATACAATTTAGCAGAATTGTTAGCTTGCCAAAGAACTGTATCCTTGTAGGTAATCTTCATCATATAAGAAATTATAATCATTGGTTGGGTTGTCGACTAAGAAAGTGAGTTTCCAATTGTCAGGATTGTCGAGGACCGAAGGTGGTGCAATGCATGTCACGGTAAGGAGTGAAGATGAGACATATATAAGACGAAACTTAGGGTATTGAGTTTCTTTAGTAACCTTAGCTGGAAAGAACAAATAAAAAGATAAGAGAACACCCAATGCAGTTAATATTATTCCCAATGCCAAATTGTAGTGATTAGGGTCGTCACTGGTTTGGTCGTCAATTTTAATGTTTGCGGTTGATTTCTCCATTGATTGATACTTAGTCAAGAAAGCTTTGAAAAGTAATTCGAATAAGATGGATTTTGAAATGAGAAAATGTTATACGTAGTTGATGGTGAAGTACATGAGTTTATATAGATAATTAAGACATAACCAATTCCAACTAAAGAAGGGATTAGTATATTAAAGACCTGCTCCTGCTCCTGCTCGTAGTAGGAAAACTTTACGGATTTAACATAAAACTTAATCCACATTGAGATGGGAAAACAAATTAAACTTGCTCGTAAAGTCTACCAAGTGGTAATTACTTGTTCCCTATGTAATAATTCAATATAACTTAGGTTTACATTGTCGACAACTAGTAACAATAATACGGAAAAGTGGATAATAGTAGATGTGTTATAAATACACTTTTATTTAAGGTGAATGTCTTTAATTAGAGAGATTCTAGAGTCCTATTATTGGTAGCTAGATCATACCACTCCCTATAAAGCATGGCAAGTTTTTATTTTAAATTGTATGACCTAAAACTTAGGGGTAATAACTTGTTCCCTATGTAATAATTAAATAATAATATTAAGAATAATAATAACTCGGTTCCCCATGCCCGCTCGTTGCATATTTCAGTGACAAATGTAATCTTTGTTACTCTCTCAACATTCTTTGCCAGTTTTCCTTAAAACTCAAAAAATGCCTTTTTCAGCTTTTCATGTTAACACTTTATAATAATGGGATTGGAACTATACCCTTTAAATTCTTGTGCAACCCCCCACTGAAAAATATGTATTTTTTTAATATTCTCGCATGCTGTTTTAGAATATTTAGAAATAATTATTTAATTTATTCTCTAGCATTTAAGAATTTGAATAAAAAAGTTTTTCCTTATTTGTACTGCATTAAAAATTTTGATATTTAGAATTTTAAAATCATTAATATTTTACTTTATATAAATTATACATTAAAGAAAGAGGATATACGTTCGGTTTTGGATAATAATTGAAGTGGTAGAATTTTTAAAACTTTTATACATTCTGATTTATACGAAACTCTTCTATATTAGAATACTTAAAAATAGTAGGGTCGGGTGTGCATCGTTTGGGGCTTTGGGCAAACCGGTCAAACTGAAATCTGAATCTTTTGAATTTTTGGTTTGAATTTTCGATTTCGAATTTAACTTTTAAAATTTTTGAATTTTGGATTGGATGTTGGATTTGGTACTTTGGCTTTTTGGATATTTAAAATTTTAAATTTTTATATATTTTATATTTAATCTATTATTCATATGCAAATAGTAATATGTCAAGTACCCTAACCATAAGGCATTATATCATATATTCAATATTATTTTCTAAATTTCTGTTAGAGTACTTTCTATTTGTACATGATTTTTAACTATTGTTAATTCTTATCGGTCTTATTAATATCTCAATTGCATTTCCTTGATGAAAATTTTATTACGTATACCTTGTTTGGATGATTGCTATGAGAATGAAGAAATTTTTAGGCAATTTAACATTAATACTTCATTTGGATATTCATTTTTTTAAGAAGAAAAAACATCTCAACATATTGGTTCAAAACCAAAAATTAAAATATCCAAACCGATTAATGTAAAACCAAACTTAAAAAGTCTAATCCAATTTGAGCTTTTTTTGATTGAATTTGAATCGTCATTTCTTTAATCCGAAAATTGAAATACAAATCGAAATTCTAGTACCAATCTGAATTGTCCGAATATCCACTCCTAAAAAAATATATATACAAGACTATTCTACTAATAATAGATTAAGAGTATTTTATATATTTTAGTTTTCAAATCTTTTAAATCAGCAGTTACAATTATTTGAAATATTGAATAGAAATTAATAACAAACTCCAAAATTATCAATTGTTCCAACAAGAAAATTTATGAGATCTTCTAACTTCTTCATGTAATATCAAATTTAGCTGAATGTAAGCAAATTTCTTAACTATACTTTATGGCTTCTAAAAGGACATTTCAATTGTAGACTTTAATTATGGTATAAACTGTTTCTCATATCTTTGAGATTTACATAGAAATTTTGTTTGCTTTTTTTTTTTTTTTTTTGGGGGGGGGGGGGGGGGGGGAGAGCATATCATGCTTGGATGATTTTTCACCTAATCAGTTTTTACTATTTGAAAAAGAACTTCAATAAATATAATTGTATTTAAATACTTAAAATTTTGTATGAGCTAGCTAATTAGTACTTATTATTTAAATACTAACGTCACTTAAATAATAATACTTCCAAATTAAGTACACACTTCCGGTTCTAATTTCAGTCGTTCTTTGAAATGCATTTAAAAACAAATTATTTGATGGGTGATTGAGTATTTTAGTGGAGTTATCAACATTTAATATTTTTAAGAACTTATATTTTTATTTTATAACTCAAATATATATATATATATATATATATATATATATATATATATATATATATATATATATATATATATATATATATATATATATATATATATATATATATATATATATATATATATATATATATATATATATATTGAGGGCATAGAGAAAGTGACTTGTCATCTCTCATAGGCTAGAATTGTCACTTATCCTTTTTATCTTTTTTTGGGTCCTTTTTCTCAGTTAACACCAGAACCGTTACCTTTTTGAAAGCGGTAAAGAGTCAAATATACCCATATGCTATGAAAAAATATATAAATATACCATTTGTTATATGTTCAGTCCAAATATACCCTAGTCGTATATTGCCCTAAATCACACACGCAAGTATATAAGGTCAATCGAATAATAAATAGCGTAGAGTATCATTTTCACGAGGACTTGTGATCAACTATCATATAAAACAAGAAATTTCTAATTTATCAAGTCAAGAACAAGTTTAAGGTGATTTTCATCTAATTGGTTCTACTAACTAAAATTGCAATTAAAAGAACTAAATAACTAGCACACTTAGCACGGAGATTTTAATTCAATGAAAAATAATATTTTAGGGTCATCGTGAAGTAACAATCCTGTCGAATTCTTCAATCAACTCGACTTATTAATTTATCTGAGTTTTTTTACCGTCTTTGACATAGGTGTTTGGACAAGAGGGGTTGCTCTGATGGTAAGTAACCCCCACTTCCAACCGAGAGGTTGTGAGTTCGAGTCTCCCCATGAGCAAGGGGAGAAGTTTTTGCAGGGAAGGATGTCGGGGGTCTATTTGGAAACAGCCTCTCTACCCAAGGGTAGGGGTAAGGTATGCGTACACACTACCCACCCCAGACCCCACTAAGTGATTATACTGGGTTGTTGTTGTTGTTGTTGTTGTTGTTGACATAGGTGTTTGTCCGCGGCTGGTTGAATTCCTCAAGTGAGTGGAATGTTTTAGTTTCCGCAGTAAACCTACTTTTGCAGCAGCCTAGTTCTGGTTTCCTTCTTCACATTCGCAAGTGAGGTCTCGCGTTCGCGAAGAGGAGCTGGGGCTGGGGGAGGTTGTGTTTCGCATTCGTGAAGGTTTGTGAAGGAGAGCAGTTGAAATGTGTTTTGCGTTCACGATGGTGTCTTGCGTTCGCGAAGGTAAGGGTTTCGGGTCATGGAATTAGATGTTGGTTATGAGACTTATATATGCATATGGTGTATGCCTAGTGGCACATTTAACACTATTATTGTTTTATTTCTGTTCTCAAATTGTTTTATTTCCACAAGTTTGGTTATTTTTCACAATTTAAGTTTACCTAGTCATAGAGACTAGGTTCCTCATGATGGTTCACGGAGGGCAAATCGGGATAGTGAAAAGTTGGTATTAGAGCTCTAGGTTCATAGGAGTCATGGATCACAAGTCAGTTTATTAGAGTCTTGTTGATCGGTACAGAGACATCTGTACTTATCTAGGAGAGGCTATATAACTATTAGGAAAATTCCACTTCATTTGATTTTCTTGTCTTGCGAGATCTTTTATATCACAAATAAACTTTTATCTTTGTATTCTCTCACAGATGGTGAGGACACGTGCCACCCGAGAGGATTAGTCACCTGCGCCCCTTACTGCAGCCGTCACAGGCCGTGGCCGAGGTAGAGGTCGAGGGCATGCACGTGGTGCATCCAGAGCACCTGCGCAAGCTGCTGCCAAGGTACCACCAGCAGTTCCAGTCGGAGTTCAGGCATCGGACATGCCTACTACTACTACTACTACTCCTACTGCTGCTGCTGCTGCTGCTGCTGCTGCTGCTGCTGCTGCTGCTGCTGCTGCTGCTGCTGCTGCTGCTGCTGCTGCTGCTGCTGCTGCTGCTGCTACTGCTGCTACTGCTACTCCTGCTACTGCTGCTACTGCTACTACTGCTACTACTGCTACTACTGCTACTACTGCTACTACTGCTACTACTGCTACTACTGCTACTACTGCTACTACTGCTACTACTGCCTGCTACTACTACTACTACTGCTACTACTGCCTGCTACTACTGCTACTACTGCTACTACTGCTACTACTACTACTACTACTACTACTACTCCAGCTCTTCATGAGACTCTAGCACAATTCATGAGAATGTACACCACTTTGGCTCAGGCAGGGTTGTTTCCCCTTACTGAAACCACATCCCAGGTCAGGGGAGGAGCACAAACTCCCGCCACCCGCACTATGGAGTAGAGTGTACATGTTGAGTGGGTTCCCGATATTATTCATATATAGCATCCAGTGCCTGTTCAGCCCAAGGACAGGGCAACGGCTTCCGAGGATGAGCAGCAGAGGCTTGAGAGGTTCAAGAAGTACAAACCTCCTATATTCAGTGGTCTAGCATCGAAGGATGCTTTGGGTTTTTTTTATGAGTGTTATTTCATTCTCCATACCATGGGTATTTCAGGACCTAGCGGGGTTTCTTTCACTATATTCCAGCTTCAAGGGGGTGCCTATGAATGGTGGCGCACTTATGAGCTAGACAGTCTAGATGAGGTTGCTTCACTGACATGGGCTCAGTTATAAGATTGGTTCCTGAGAGAGTATGTTCCTCAGAGCCTCAAGGACGCATGGCACGCAGAGATTGAGCATTTGCACCAGGGTGCTATGACTGTTTTAGATTATGCTGTCCGTTACACCAGTTTGGCTAGGCATGCACCAGCCTTGGTTTCTACTATACATGAGAGGGTTGTCCAGTTATTGGGGGCCTCATTCCCAACATCAGATCTAGCATGGCTCGTGAGTTGGAGATAGATATTTCTTATCAACAAACGGTGAGCATTGCTAGGAGAATTGAGGGTATGCATGCTAGGTAGAGAGGGAAGAGGGAGGACAAGAGGTCTCGAGAGTCGGGCCATTATATTGGTGTCCGTACCCCAGCTGTAGGCAATTATGGTAGGGGTTATATGAGTCACCCCATTGATTTAGCTCTTCCAGCAGCAAGTAGTGCTCCAGCTCCTCCTAGGCCTTAGGAGCCTTATTATGCCCCTCTGGTCTCAAGTACCCCTCCATTGCATGGTGCTTTCAGAAGTCAGTCTAGCAGATCTGGCCCTAGCCCGTCACAACCACCACATCCTCCCAGGACTTGTTTTGTGTGTGGTGAAACATGCTATATGGTGACCGGTTGGCCCAAACTTGGGAAGGGTGCACCACCACAGACTTCTCAGTCATAGCATACCCAGCAGAGTTCTCAGGCCATGGTTCCAGCTCTAGTTGCTATCCACTTACTCAGCCGGCTAGAGGTGGAGGTCGAGGAGGTAGCGTTCGCCCTCAAGAGGGTGGCCAGGCTAAATACTATGCCCTTCCTGCTCGTACCGAGGTTGTTGCCTCCGATTCTATCATCACAAGCATTATATTGGTTTTCCACAAAGATGCATCGGTTATATTCGATCCAAGCTCTACCTACTCTTATGTGTCTTCTTATTTTGCTCCGCATTTTGGAATATCTCAAGATTCTTTGAGTTCTCATGTTTATGTTTTTACTCATGTGGGAGATTCACTTATTGTGGATTGCGTTTATCGGCCATGTTTGGTTACTCTCCTTGGTTTTGAGACCAGAGCCGATTTGTTGTTACTCAGCATGCTTGATTTTGATATTATCTCTAGCATGGACTGGTTGTCGCCCCAAAATGCTATTCTTGATTGTCACGCCAAAACCATGATGTTGGGTATGCCAGGTATACCATGTATTGAATGGAGAGGTACCTTAGATCATACCCCCTGTAGGGTTATTTCTTTACTTATGGCTCAGCATATATTGAGAAAGGGTGTGACACGTATTTAGCTTATGTTTGAGATATCAGTATTGATACCCCTTCAGTTGATTCAGTCCTAGTATTACAGGATTTTCTCGATGTGTTTCCAGCCGATCTTCCAAGCATATCGCCTGATAGAGATATTGATTTTGGCATTGATATGTTTCTAGGAACATAGCCCATTTCTATTCTTCTGTATCTTATGGCTCATTCTAAGTTGAAGGAGTTGAAGGATCAGTTGCAAGAATTGCTTGATAAGGGTTTTATTCGGCTTAGTATTTCGCTTTGGGGTGCTCATGTTTTGTTTGTGAAGAAAAAAATGGTTCTACATGTATGTGTATTGATTATCACTAGTTGAACAAGGTTACGGTGAAGAATTGTTATCCTTTGGCTCGTATTGATGATCTGTTTGACCAACTTCAGGATGCAGGGGTGTTTTCAAAGATTGATTTGCGCTCAGGTTGCCATCAATTGAATATTCAGGAGCCAGATATCCCAAAGACTACATTCAGGACTCGGTATGGTCATTACAAGTTTCTTGTTATGTCATTTGGGCTAACCAATGCCCCCAACAACTTTCATGCATTTGATGCACAGTGTATTCCGGCCATATCTTGACTCTTTTATCATTATCTTTATTGATGACATTCTGGTGCATTCTCAGAGTCGGGAAGATCATGAGCAGCACCTTAGGACAGTGCTTCAGGCTCTAAGGGAAAAGAAGTTATATGCAAAGTTTTTAAAATGCGAGTTTTGGTTGGATTCCATGGCGTTCTTAGGCCACGTGGTATTGAGTAAGGTTATTCAGGTGGATCCGAAGAAGGTAGATGCAGTGCAGAGTTGGCCCGGACCATCCTCAGCTATGGAGATCCGCAGTTTCCTTGGCTTGGCAGGTTACTACCGTCATTTTGTTGAGGGGTTTTCATCAATAACAGCCCCTATGACTAGAGGGTGCTTCGTTCTAGTGGATGGAAGAGAGTGAGGTGAGCTTTCAGAAGCTCAAGACAGCTTTTACTACGGCCTTAGTTTTGATATTACTGACAGGTTCGAGATCTTATACTGTCTATTATGATGCCTCAAGAGTTGGCCTTGGAGCGGTATTGATGCAGGATGGTAGGGTGATTGCCTACGCGCCCAGACAGTTAAAGATACATGAGAAGAATTATCCTATCCATGATCTTGAGTTAGCTTCCATTATTCACACCCTGAAGATTTGGCGCCATTTTCTATACGGTGTGCTTTGTGAGATTTATACTGACCATAGGATCTATAGCATTTGTTCAAGCAAAAGGATTTAAATTTGTGCCAGAGGAGGTGGATAGAGTTGATAAAGGATTATGACATTACTATTTTGTATCACCCAGGCAAGGCCAATATGGTGGCCGATTCTTTGAGTCATCGCGCAGAGAGTTTAGGGAGTTTGGCTTATCTACAAGAATCAGAGAGGCCTACGGCAATGGATGTTCAGGCCTTAGCCATCCAGTTTGTGAGATTGGATCTTTCGGAGCCTAGTCAGGTTCTAGATTGCCGGGTCTCTCGGTCTTCCTTATTTGATTGTATCAGGGAGCGACAGTACGATGACCCCCATTTTCTTGTCCTTAAGAACAAGTTTCAACATGGTGATTCTAGAGATGTGACCATTGGCGAGGATGAAGTACTGAAGATGCAGGGTCGGGTTTGTGTACCTAATGTTGATGGGCTTCGGGAGTTTATTCTAGAGGAGGCCCAGTTCACGGTATTCCATTAATCTGGGTTCCGCGAAGATGTATCAGGACTTGAGGCAGCACTATTGGTGGAGGCAAATGAAGAAAGATATAGTTGAGCTTGTAGCTTGGTGCCTCAATTTTCAGTAGGTGAAGTATGAGCACCCGAGGCCGGATGAATTTCTTCAGTAGATAGAGATTCCGGAGTTGAAGTGATAGCATATCACCATTGACTTTTTATTGGGACTCCCACATACTTTAAAGATTTTCGATGCCATTTGGGTTATTATGGATTGGTTGACCAAGTACGCTCATTTTATTCCTGTATGTACTACTTATTATTCAGAGCTGCTGGCAGAGATTTACATCCGGGAGATCATTCGTCGACATGGTATTCCAGTTTCCATCATTTCGGATAGAGTTACTTAGTTCACAGTTCTGGAGGGTCATTCACCATGAGTTGGGTACTCGGGTAGAGTTGAGTACATCATTTCACCCTCAGACGGACGGGCAGCCCGAGTGCACTATTCAAATTCTTGAGGATATGCTCCATGCGTGTTTGATCGAGTTTGGAAGATCTTAGGATCAAGTCTTTCCATTGGCGAAGTTTGCTACAACAACAGTTATCAGTCCAGCATTCTGATGGCACCATATGAGGCTTTATATGGTAGGTGGTGCGGGTCTCGCGTGGGTTGGTTCGAGCTGGGTGAGGCTAGATTATTGGGCACAGACTTAGTTCAGGATGATTTGGAAAGAACCAAGGTGATTTAGGATAGACTCTGTATGACCCAGTCCAGACAGAAGAGCTATGCAGACCGGAAGGTTTGTGATGTTTCCTATATAGTTAGAGAGTGAGCTCTGGTTCAGGTTTCGCTAATGAAAGGCGTTATGAGATTTGGGAAGAAAGGGAAGTTGAGTCCGAGGTTTATTGGCCCTTTTGAGATATTGAGAAGAGTTGGGGAGGTTGCTTATGATCTTGCCTTACCTCCCAGCCTGGTAGGAGTTCATCCAGTATTTCATATTTCGATTCTCTGGAGGTATCACGGTGATCCATGGTACGGGTTACATTTTAGCTTAGTTTAGTTGGATAAGGATCTATCTTTTGTTGAGGAGCCAGTGGCAATATTGGACAAGCACATTAGATAACTTGGGTCAGAATATTGCATCAGTGAAGGTTCAGTAGCGGGGTCCTTCGGTCGAAGAGGCGACCTGGGAGACCGAGCAAGATATGCTCAGCTGTTAGCCTCATCATTTCAGGCATGTCTTTATGCTCTTTCGAGGACGAATGTATGTTTAAGTGTAAGAGAATATGACAAATCGACCGTACGTCTAAAGACTTAATGCCCCAATCCCATATTAACTACTTCCCCCAAGTTTAATTCTGCTAATGTGATTCTCGGGATGCTCGTTTTGAGTTTTCGAAGAGTTTTGGGACACTTAGTCCCTAAATGAGAGCTTAAGTGTTGGAAAATTGATCATAGTCGGAATAGTATGAAGACGGCCTCCGAATGGAAATCCAATGGTAGTGTAAGCTTTATTAGGTGATTTCGAGGTTAGGAGCGTGTTCAGATTGTGTTTCGGAGGTCCCTAGCTAATTTAAGCTTGAAATGCCAAAGGTTGAATTTCGGAAGTTTCCGGTTCGATAGTGAGATTTTGACCATTGGATTGGAATTGTATTCCGAGAGTTTTTGTAGTTCCTTTATGTCATTCGAGATGTCCATGCAAATTTTCAGGTCATTCGGACGAGGTTTGGTAGACTTTTTGATCGAAAATGTGTTTTTGGAGTTTTGAAATTTATGAGGTTGAATCCGATGAAAAATAGGTTTTTGATGTTGTTTTGATCGTTTTGATGATTGGAACAAGTTTGAATGATGTTATGGGTTATGTTCATAGGTTTGGTTGAGGTCCCGGGAGCCTCGGGTGTGTTTTGGATGCTCAACGGGACATTTTGGAACTTAGAGAATTGTAGAAAATATTGTAGCAGCCCAGTTCTGGTTTCCTTCTTCGCGTTCGCAAAGAGGAGCTGAGGCTGGGGGGAGGTTGTGCTTCGCGTTCGCGACGTTCATCCCACGTTTGCAAAGGTTTGTGAAGGAGAGCAACTGAAATGTGCTTCGCGCTCACGATGATGTCCCGCGTTCGCGAAGGTAAGGGTTTCGGGTCTTGGATGAAATAGTTGGTTTTGAGACTTATATATATATATATATATGTGTGTGTGTGTGTGTGTGTGTGTGTGTGTGTGTGTGTGTGGTGTATGCCGAATGTCACATTTAACACTATTATTGTTTTATTTCTTTTCTTAAATCGTTTTATTTCCGCAAGTTTGGTTATCTTCTGCAATTTAGGCTTACCTAGTCGTAGAGACTAGGTTCCATCATAATGGTTCACAGAGGGTGAATGGGGGTTGTGACACCAAGAGATCCCCAGCATATGTATTGAGGATACCAAGAGATCCTCGGGATACCAAGAGATCCCTATCATGTATATTGAGGATACCCAAAAAATCCTCGGGATATCTAGATTTCCATAGCTTGTATATTGAGGATACCAAGGGATCCCTTGCTTATATATTGAGGATACGAAGAGATCTTCGGCACACTGGCACATATATTGAGTATACCAAGAGATACTCGGGATACCAAGAGATCCCTTAGCTCATATACTGAGGATACTAAGAGGTCCCCCAAGTATTTATGTTTGGAACTACGAGACGGGATCCGGGGAGATCGCTTGTCAATATTCTACGAGTGTAAAGCACAAAGGGTGATGCCGAACACTTTCTACTTGATGTGTTATTGTTATCAATTCAAGTGTTCTTAATTGGTTAGATTACCTTGCTGCTGTGAGTCTTTGTGTTGGAAACCATAGTGTTGTAAATACCTAGCCGTATATATATACATATATATTTCAAATCTTCAACTACAATTACTTCTCAACTAAATTTTCTTTAAATAATCTGAGGTTGTATCTTAGTTAAAAGGAATTTCTCCTAAGTTGTAAATTATTAAATCCCATGATAAAAGTAATAATTCATTCTATTCTAATTGAGACTGGTACTTTCTTTATTCAAATGATTTCTAATAATAACTCCATTTTTTCTTGTTGGTTTCCCTAATTATTTTTTAATTTGAAATTTTCTTATATTAGGTAAATGAACATCTTGAGTGCCTTTGTACGGACATTATGTACTGTATAGTATGTAGGTTTCTTTTGTTAAGAATGAGATGAGAAAATATGGGAGCACAAGGTGCCATGTGTGCTAAAGGTTTGGAAGTTGAGATTTATGATATGAAAAATCGAGGATTTAGATGGTCAGGATTGTGTATGAGGCATGATGTGAGTGATTGAGTTGGTATTGCCTTCTTCATTTGTATACGTTCTTACTTGTCTCTATTCATGTTATGTCAATGTTGATTTACTTGGTTATCTATTTACTTGGTGTCATTCGTTACTATCTTTATTCTCCCTTTATTGTTCCTACTGTTGTATTTTGGTTTCTCTCCGCTGTTGATATTGTTTCGTTATCTTTATCTCGATGTTTATTATCATATCCTATTCATTTCATTTGACCAATAGGTGTCTTGATTGTTCCTCGTCACTATTCCACCGATGTTAGTCTTGATACTTACCGGACACCACTGTGGCGTGCTCATACTACACTTCTACCCATTTTTTTGTGTAGATCCAAGTATTGTTCGCTAGTAGTTATGTGGATGCGTGCTGAGGAGAGTCAAAGTAGCCCTGCTGATGCATTCGCAGGCTTCGAAGTCACCTTCCTATTTTATATTCTCACTGTTGTACTTATTTTCATACGGTTGTGTTTCGAAATGGTTGTGAAAATTATATAGAGCTTATGGCTTGTACTATCGGGTTTTGGGAAGATGTACATTGTATAAGAAATTTATTTCGAAAGAATTTTAGGTGTTATTTTCATTGTTGTTATTCCGCAATTATTAGACTTACCTAGTCCTTAAGGAAAAATTGAGTCGTGACAGATACGTCAAAATTCTCCTTTGTTTGAACAAAATATCATTAGGTGCTCTATTCTTTATAGGTACCAAAATAACAATGCATCTATGTTATGACAGTAAATACACAGATTATAGGATTGGCCACATCAAACACAACAACATAATATGTAAGATCGATTAGTGGTTAATAGTTCTTTTTTCTTATAAAAATGCAAATGAAGAACAAGGAAGCATTAACAGTGACAATCAGCTAAACTTATTTACCTCTAATACAATAATACTATGTTACTATATATCAAAGAAATGAAAGCCATCGACAAATCAAAAATTTTCTCAAATTTGTCCTTGTCTTTCATCTCTGTTTTCAAAAGGTAAAATTATTCCAACACCTTTAAAAGCATAAACAGATACATCAAGATCACCGAACCCACCAAATGCTTCAAGAACAACATCAGCAAATATACTCAAATGGGTTAAGTGAGTAATTGTGGGAATTGAATTCCACCCCAACTGAAATAGGAAACAACTCTAAATATCCCAGTTTTTTCTGGATGAATGACAAAGAATGATGGACGAATAATTAATCAACTTAAACAATTTATATGCAGCAGTTATTCTGAAAATCAAGAAAACAAGAAACTAAAATCCACATTATAACTGTACAATCAAAACTGCTCAGGAAGAGAGAAGAGTAAACAAGGAAAATTGGAAGAAGGAATGAGCAGCACTGCAAATCTTGAGGAAAAAACAGATTGTAGAGAAATCGGGAGGGAACAGACTGTAGATATGTTCATTTAAGCGGTATAAAGAAATGTGTCAAAACTAAAGTAGGGTTAACACGTGACTTTTGCCAAAGTATTTGCAGTTTTCCCAAAATACCACGGACGACCCCACGCTCCTCAAACTGTCGCTTATTAATACCTCTAATACAATAATACTATATTATGAACCATATACTAAATATTATATATATGTTATGAAATAATATAAAAGACAAGAACAATATAGAGAGAATAGGGAGAGAGAGGAGTATTCTTATTGATACTTGGGATGATTTACAATGGGGTAAGACCCCTCTATTTATAGGAAGATAAATGACTTAGCTTCAAACTAGAACTCTTAGACATTCACTCTAAATAGAGTTCTATTTATAACACTCCCCCTTGAATGTCTATTCAACAATGTGCCTCGTTAAAACCTTAAAACCAAAACCCAATGGGAAAAATTAAAGAGAAGAAAAAAGAGTACACATGTTTGAATATGGGCCTATTGGTTGCCTCGTTAAAAACCTCGCAAGGAAAACCCAGTTGGGACAAAACCTTGTAAGGAAAAAAGAGTGCAACGCGCATTAACTCCCCCTGATAAGAACATCAATTTATATCTTTGAGCATTTGCATTCCAATCTTGTGCACCATCTTCAAAACAATCTTTGGTAGATGTTTGATAAATAAATCAACCATATTGACTTGAATAAATATTCCGCACCTTGAAATCATCATTCTTGATAGATATGAACATCTTCATATAATGTCGTGGAATAACTCTTCAATATCTCCATAGATGTATTCTCAATGCCATCATGCTTATAGTTATAGCAAGATACATATGTACACAAATTGTACTTAGGATGTGGTACTTCAGGACCAAGAATTGTGTATGCTTTAAGCAACTTAAATCTTTCAAGTTAAGTCATATAAATCACATAATAGACTTTAGATGCATATCAAGTTTTCATGTCATGCTAAACAAATAAGATATCGAAAACTGATTATACATACCTTTGACTTTATACTTTCAAGTATTTGAACTATATGTCCAAATCTACATGTCTTTCATATGGAATCAAGTATTTGTCTATACGCTTTAAGCGTATCAAAGACTTTGTCCTTCTGGGACTTAATATGAGCATTTGTAGTGAGAATATAGTTACTTTCTTTGGGTCAGCAAATGCGTATAGCATGCTTTGCAATATGTTGCAATTGAATTATCCATTTTATGAACTTCAGGTTCATATCATGATATTCGGGGATTTACATATACAAATGATAATTCATCCCATGTAACCTTTTCTCAAGTGTTTATCATGTCTCCCCCGCATGTTAGAAAAGCTAACTTGTTTCCTCAACTTTGGAAAATCATCTTTGTGCATTATCATGTCAATATACACAGCACATTAATAATAAGATGAAATTATTTGGTTCCTGACCCTGAACCACTTGTGAGGGGAGAATATACTCTCGTATACAACGTATATCAAACTGATATATATAACTTTGTTCTCATAAGAAATAATTTAGCTATTAAGTGGAGGCACTCAATAATTATCTTGCTAAACCAACTTTGATATAAACCAACTTATCAAGATGAACTATCTTGAGTAGAAAATCTGGAAATTATGCTCGAAGTTAGATTACTGAGCAATTTACCTCGCAAGCACCGGCCAGGCTGCGGGTTAATAACAATTGCGCATGTAACCATATCATAGATGCATCATATGTGGTATACATGGCAAGTGAATGGGCCCATATTCACCTTTCATATTTCCAGAATTTATGGGCTTCAACCCGAACTCTTTAGTTGGTCAATTCGTTAATGAGAACAAGTGATACAAGAGAATTCGTAAAGAACTTTCTAGTTCTTTAATATTCAACCCATGTGAATTCTCTATTATTGTACATCATACTTAAAATGAGATGGCTAACCCGAATGCCAACTGAATAAATTATCAATATTGGTAAACTTCAAATTTACACCATGACCTGTGCACTTATCAATAAAATTCAGGTTTATTATGACATGGGTTTTTATACCAATAGATATCCACTTTATTGTGGCATTCTTTTGTTTGTGTAGTACAAACTGGAGAATAAAGTGGGTAGCTTTTCATATACAAATTATCCCGCTACAAGTTGTAGTAATAGAAGATATCAAATCTTTCCTTTATTTATAGTCTCAATATAATCAGCGCTTTCGCGTGTACTTTGGAAACTGAATAAGTTTCTTTGAGACTTACTACAGCACAATACTCAATTGTGTTTCTCCAACATAGTAATAATTGGCTCTTCTAGAGCTCTCAATTAATTTTGTACTACCACAAATTCATCAATATCCATGTGGTGAATATCTTTCTTAAAGAGAAAGTTATACCATTATGGTCATGTCAAACTTATATGCAAGATATGTTTCTTGCATTATCGTTGTCCTTTAATAGTCATATTTCCAAAATACTTTGGCGTACAATAGGTACGTGACCAACGATCATTCATGCCATATATCATCTCAAACCTCCTTCTAGGGGTGAGTGTGGTATCATCTCAAACCTCCTTCTAGGGGTGAGTGTGGTATATTCTATACCAATTTCATGTTCATATTCTTCCAATAATGAATATGTATTCGTGAATCAGATGTTGTCACATTCACTGCGGGGATATGTGATTTTGTTATCCTTTTCAAATCTGTAAATGCGTCTGGCATTCGATTTGCTATTCTTTGCAAATGGATAATATTTTGCGCCTCTTTTTCACAAATAGAGGTATGTGGATCAAGATGAGATAATGATGCATTTTTCCACAAAATTTCCCGTTTGGTTTCACCAACTTCTCCCCCTAATTTTGGGAAAAGTGTCTCATCAAATTAACAGTCTGCAAATCGTGCAGTGTACAAATCCCCTGTCAATGTTTCGAGGTAGCGAATAATGGAGGACGATTCAAACTCAACATATATTCCTAACTTTCTTTGCGGACCCATTTTGGTGCGGGATGGCGGTGCTATAGGCACATATACTGCGCATCCAAAGATTCTTAAATGGGATATATTAGGTTCATGACCCAAAACCAATTGCAACGGGGAATATTTGTGTCAATTCGTCAGTTAGAGACGAACTAGCATTGCTGCATGCAAAATGGCGTGACCCCAAGCCGAAGTGGGCAGCCTCGTTTTCATGAGTAAATGAGGTATTCAAGATTATACTCATGTATTGTCTCAATCTGATATCCATTTTGAATGATATCTTTAAAACTCAACAAGTTCCTTTTAGACTTGGAGGGGAACATTTTGACTGATATCATTAAAACTCAACAAGTTCTTCTTAGACTTGGAGGAGAACATTGCATTCTCTAAAATATCGTTCCTTTAGGCAGAGTTATAGTTGTTCTTCAGGAGCCTTCAATCAATTTAATTCCCATGGTTTGCCATACAAAAGAAAATATACGAACATGAGAATAAACAAATTCAATCCGTTTGTTTCATACTTAAACAATATTTTCGAAATCTGCTGAGGTTATTCGACTAACTAAATCAGATAGTCGATTATATGTTTTCCATAATCGATTACTTTGCAGTTTGAAAATTTCAGTTTAAGCATTTTCTTAAAACAATCGATTATTAAACATACACAATCGATTGTGTCTTAATATAATCGATTGTTAAACATACATAATCGATTATTTGCTATTTTGAAAAACTTCAGATCACACTGTCTTAAGACAATCGATTGTTAAACATACACAATCGATTGTTGAATATTCACAATCGATTGTTAAACATACACAATCGATTATTTGCTATTTTGAAAAACTTCAGATCACACTTTCTTAAGACAATCGATTGTTAAACATACACAATCGATTGTTGAACATTCACAATCGATTATTAAACATACACAATCGATTATTTGCTATTTTGAAAAACTTCAGATCACACTGTCTTAAGACAATCGATTGTTAAACATACACAATCGATTGTTGAACATTCACAATCGATTGTTAAACATACACAATCGATTATTTGCTATTTTGAAAAACTTCATATCACACTGTCTTAAGACAATCAATTGTTTTGCAGTTTTAATGCGAAATATTAGATAATCGACCAACTGTTAGGTTAGTCGATTACCTCTACTGGAAAACAAAAATATTATTGAAATCTGAGCATATTGAAATATTCTAAAGAACTAATACTAACATTATATCATAAACTAACTAATACGAGATGATACTAATGACTATTAGTTTATTCACTAACTATTACAAATAAGTGAAATAAAATCAAACAACTCCATCTTCTTTCATCACAGATCCATCACCGATTAGGTGGTCTATTTTCCCATCGGGTTGCTCAAAGAAATCTGCCACATCCAAGTGGGTGATGTCAAAATTTTCGTCAGAGACAAAATTTGTTTCAGGGCCTTTACTCTTTCAAGATGCTTGATAAAGGTCAACCAAATGTCTTGGTATACGGCAAGCTTTTGACCAGTGCCCTTTTCCACCGCAACGATAATATATAGTTTATGAACTATTTGCTTTTGGATTCTCATCGTATCGTGCTTGTGGCAGAGTGATCAACTTCAGGTTGTCATATCTCTTCTTTAAGCCATTCCACAAGATAGGTGGATCTTTGACTGTGATATATTCAATTTTCAAACCTTTATCAAGGTGATGGCGCAAGAAAATCAAGGCCTTAGCACAGTTTCAAACCTTCATCAAGGTGATGGCGCAAGAAAATCAAGGCCTTAGCATAGTCTTGGGTGGATGCATTATTTCTTTCTTTAATGGCGTCTCCAAGACCCATAGCATCTAAGTGGATTTCAGCATCCAACACCCATGTCATATAGTTCTTGCCCGAAATTTCAAAGGCAACGAACTTTCTTTTCATAATGTCAGACATAAAACAAAATTATATCAAGAGCTGTTCATACTTACGGGCTCTATTACAATTATCACATTCACCTCAGGGAATGGACCATAATCATGTGCTTTACACAATCTCATGTCAAATATTACTTTCATAAAGTGAAAGATTATTTTGAGAATCTTTATTATTCTCATTATCACAATAATGACGATTATAATTTCGTCTATTGCCACGTCCACACCCATTGATACCTTCACGGTAATAATTTTGTCTTCTTTCAGACTTATCACATATTGCTATCACATTCTCTAAAGGGAATGGAGCAAATTCAATTGGACGGAATTTTAATTCTTTGCCCACAATCATACATGAATTTGATCATGGCAAGGCATAGAAATTTTACCACTTCATGTGAGTGTAATTTCTTACGAACTCCATTAGAGTTATAATCAAACTTTGTTGTCTTTGTTTGTATATAAAATCAAATCGTAGAATTTCAATAATTTGAAAGGGAAAAGTAAATTACTTACCTTTAAGGTATACCAATAAATGTTGTGATATAAAATATACCTCTTGAGTTTCCATCCCGTTCCATCCCGTGGCAACAAATTCCGGCAACTTTGGTCGACTCCTGCGGCCAATTTGATACCGGAGAATGCGACCTTATTAGTTCAGAGTCATGCTTATGAAATTCCTACCGAGAATACTAATCACTCTAACTATAACAGAGCATATGTAAAAGTTAGATAGGAAAAACAAAGTGCTATAAGGAATATTTATTCCACGCAGCCACACCACAGGCTAACAACAGAAAGCACACAAAGTAATAGCACAGATAATTAACGTAGGAATTTCTCAGTGTATACTATATGAACTTTGGCTTCAATGGAGGGTTGTGAATCTGCCATTGCTCCGATAGCTGCAATCAACAAGAAAAGCAATAGAATTTGAAGGAAGAGATCAAATTCAATTGGTTAGATACTCGTGCTGATAACGTGTTATGAAATAATATAAAAGAGAAGAACAATATAGAGAGAATAGGGAGAAAGAGGAGTATTCTTATTGATACTTGGGATGATTTACAATGGGTAAGACCCCTCTATTTATAGGAAGATAAATGACTTAGCTTCAAACTAAAACTGTTAAACATTCACTCTAAATAGAGTTCTATTTATAACAATATATATATATATATATTATATATATATATATATATATATATATATATATATATATATATATATATATATATATATATTGTTATGAAATAGAAGATTCTTACACTTCTATTTAAGGTGAATGTCTTTAATGTACTTAATTAGAGAGATTTTAGAGTCCTATTATTGGTAGCAAGATCTTCCTCCTCCCTATAAATAGAGGTGCTCTCTACCATTGTAATTCACCCCTCTCAACTCAATAAGAAGAACTCTCTCTACTCTTCTCTCTATTGCTATTGTTCTTGCTCTATTGTTCTTGTCTTTTGCGTTAGTTTATAACACGTTATCAGCACGAGACTCTACCGTCTCAAGTACCATTCTCGAAAATCCAAGGTATTTTCCCTCTTCCTAATTTAATTTTCGAGTATGTCTGACATTATGAAAAGAAAGTTCGTTGCCCTTGAAATTTCGGGCAAGAACTATATGACATGGGTGTTGGATGCTGAAATCCACCTAGATGCTATGGGTCTCGGAGACACCCTCAAAGATAAAGAAAAAGCATCCACCCAAGATTGTGCGAAGGCCTTGATTTTCTTGCGCCACCACCTTGACGAAGGTTTGAAGATTGAATATCTCACCGTCAAGGATCCACTCGTTTTGTGGAACAGCTTAAAGGAGAGATATGACAACCTGAAGTTGGTCACTCTGCCACAAGCACGATATGATTGGGCCCATCTGAGGCTACAGGACTTTAAGTCCGTTTCTGAATATAATTCTGCTATGTTCAGAATTACTTCTAAACTGAAGCTATGTGGAGATAACATCTCCGATTACGATATGCTTGAGAAAACGTTTACAACGTTTCATGCCTCCAATATGGTACTGCAGCAACAGTACCGAGAGAAAGGCTTTACGAAGTACTCTGAACTGATTTCTCTCTTACTAGTGGCTGAGCGAAATAATGATCTGCTCATGAGAAATCACGAAAATAGACCAACTGGGTCTACACCACTGCCTGAAGCAGATATGGTGCACTCGCATTATGCCAAACATAAAAGGGACCATGATCACGGTCATAAACGGGGTCAAAGCCAAGGACGTGGACAAGGAAGAAATTCCAAAGAAGTCCGTCACCCCCCAAAGAGAGATAACCACCGAAAGCAGAAACGGGGTCCAGAAGATCCTAAGGCAAATAGTTCAGAAACTATATGTTATCGTTGCGGTGGAAATGGGCACTGGTCTCGGACTTGCCGTATACCAAGACACTTGGTTGACCTTTATCAAGCATCTCGAAAGAGAAAAGGCCCTGAAACAAATTTTGTTTATGACGACAATGAGGATATCACCCACCTGGATGTGGCAGACTTCTTTGAGCAACCCGAGGGAAAGATAAACCACCTAATCGGTGATGGAACCATGATGAAAGAAGATGGAGCTGTTTGTTTCTACTTGTATTAGTCAATGAATAAATTAATAGTCATTAGCATTAGCTCGTATTAGTTAATTCATGATATAATGTTAGTATTAGCCCTTTAGAATGTTTCAATATGCTCAAATATTTTTATTGTACAGTAGAGGTAATCGACTAACCTAAAAACTAGTCGATCGTCTAATATTTAGCAATAAAACGAACTTTTTTCCGCCAGGCCAGATATTCGAACATCAGAGTCTGATATTCGAATATCTGGGCCAGATATTCGAATATCAGAATTCCTATATTCGAATATCTGGCAAGATATTAGAATATGTGCTTAAATATTCGAATATCTAATATTTTTCGCATTAAAGTATTATTTTTTCCGCAAGGCATTATATTCGAATATTAGAATACAATATTCGAATATCCTAAATAACTACTTCCCAAAACGCTGTTTAAACGCGAAACAAAAGAATTGAAGTTGTTTATACTTATATTTATGTATTTCTTTTGTATGTTAAACTATGTGATATCAAATATGGATATCTCACAAAGCGAACTTGGATCAACGTCCAACTGTAAAAGTATTTGCCTAGTTGATTCATGTACTACACATACAATACTCAAAGAAAGGAAGTATTTCTCTCAACTGAATATGTGTAAGGCAAACATTTCTACAATCTCTGGAAGTAGTAAATTGATTGAAGGCTCCGGAAGAGCTATTGTAACTCTGCCCAATGGCACGACGTTAATCATAGAGAATGCAATGTTCTCCTCCAAGTCTATGAGAAACTTGTTGAGTTTTAAAGATGTACGCCAGAATGGCTACAATATTGAGACAATGGATGAAGATAATCTTGAATATCTCGTCCTCACTTTAAAGAATGTCTCCGGCCAAAAGAGGGTTATTGAGAAATTCCCGTCTTTATCTTGTGGCCTGTATTGGACAAGAATTAGTCAATTGAGGCACATTCAACAGTAAATCTAAAGAATACTGAGTCCAATACATTTGTACTTTGGCATGATCGACTGGGTCACCCAGGATCAACCATGATGAGACGGATTATAGAAAGCTCATATGGGCATCCGTTAAAGAATTTCAAAATTCTCTCAAGTAATGAATATCCTTGCACTTCGTGTTATCAAGGCAAGCTGATTATCAGACCATCCCCAACAAAGGTTGGGACTGAGTCACCCCAGTTTCTGGAACGTATACAAGGGGACATTTGTGGACCTATTCACCCACCTAGTGGGTAGTTTAGGTATTTCATGGTCTTGATAGACGCATCCTGTAGATGGTCTAATGTGTGCTTGTTGCCATCACGCAACCTTGCGTTTGCAAAGTTAATGGATAATAGATGAGAATAATCTTGAATTCTTCATGAAAACGAGGCTGCCCATTTCGGTTTGGGTTCACGCCATTTTGCGTGAAGCAATGCTAGTTCGTCGGCTGCCCACTTCGGTTTGGGGTCACGCCATGTTGCATGCAGCAATGCTAGTTCGTCTCTGACTGACGAATTGACACAAATATTCCCCATTGCAATTGGTTTTGGGTCATGAACCCAATATATCCCATTTAAGAAGCTTTGGATGCGCAGTATATGTGCCTGTAGCACCGCCATCCCGCACCAAAATGGGTTTGCAAAGGAGGTTAGGAATATATGTTGAGTTTGACGCGTCCTCCATTATTCGCTACCTCGAAACATTGACAGGAGATTTGTTCACTGCACTATTTGCAGACTGTCAATTGGATGAGACACTTTTCCCAAAATTAGGGGGATAAGTTGGTGAAACCAAACGGGAAATTTTGTGGAAAAATGCATCATTATCTCATCTTGATCCACATACCTCTATTTGAAAGAAAGAGGTACAAAAGATTATCCATTTGCAAAGAATAGCAAATCAAATGCCTGACGCATTTACGGACTTGAAGAGGATAACGAAATCCCGCATTCACGCGGAAAATGTTCCGATCCGTATTGAAGTCCCTATTGGACAAATATCTAGTGTCATATCCAATGAGTCAAATGCACGCCAGAAGCGTGGCAGATAGGTTCCAAAGATCGAAATCCTAGAAAGAGGAAAAAGAACGATCTAAATGACACTATGAAAGAATCACATGAGGACGCTCATGATTTGATTAAATCCGAGATTCACGAAGAATCTATTGAGTCAGAGACTCTTGAAAATACGGAATGCAAGAATGTGAGGACCTCGAACCTCAGTCTGTGGTAGTACAAAATTAATTGAGAGCTCTCGAAGAGCCAATTATTACTATGTTGGAGAAACACAATTGAGTATTGTGCTGTAGTAAGTCTCAAAGAAACTTATCCAGTTTCCAAAAGTACACGCGAAGGCGATTAATGATATTGAGACTATAAATAAAGGAAGGCTTTGATTCTCCTATTACTACAACTTGTAGCGGGGTAATTTGTATATGAAAAGCTACCCGCTTTGTTCTCCAGTTTGTACTACACAAACGAAAGAATGCCACAATAAAGTGGATATCTATTGGTATAAAACCCATGTCATAATAAACCTGAAGTTTATTGATAAGTGCACATGTCATGGTGTAAATTTGAAGTTTACCAATATTGATAATTTATTCAGTTGACATTCGTGTTAGCCATCTCATTTGAAGTATGATGTGCAAATTCACATAGGTGAATATCAAAGAACTAGAAGTTCTTGTTCTCAGTAATGAACTGACCAACTAAAGAGTTCGGGTTGAAGCCCCCTGATTCTGGAAATATCAAAGGTGAATATGGGCCCATTCACCCGCCATGTATACCACATATGATGCATCTATGGAATGGTTACATGCGCAATTGTTATTAACCCGCAGCCTGGCCGTGCTTGCGAGGTAAAACGCTCAGTAATCTAACTTCGAGCATAGTTTCCAGATTCTCTACTCAAGACAGTTCATCTTGATAAGTTGGTTTATATCAAAGTTGGTTTAGCAAGATAATTATTGAGTGCTTCCACTTAATAGCTAAACTGTTTCTTATGAGAACAAAAGTTGTATATATCAGTTTGATATAAGTTGTATATGAGAGTATATTCTCCCCTCACAAGTGGTTCAGGGTCAGGAACCAAATAATTTCATCTTATTATTAAGGTGCTGTGTATATTGACATAATGCACAAAGATGATTTCCCAAAGTTGAGGAAACATGTTAGCTTTACTAACATGAGGGGGAGACATGATAAACACTTGAGAAAGTGTTACATGGGATGAATTTTCATTTGTATATGTATATCCCCGAATATCATGATATGAACCTGTAGTTCATAAAAGGGAAATGCAATTGCAACATATTGCAAAGCATGCTATACGCATTTGCTGACTCAAAGAAAGTAACTAAATGGAAGAGATACAATTCAAGAAGAATTGATTCCATATGAAAGACATGTAGCTTTGAACCTATAGTTCATATGCTTGAAAGTATAAAGTCAAAGGTATGTATAATCAGTTTTCGATATCTTATTTGTTTAGCATGACATGAAACTTTGATATGCAGCTAAAGTCTATTATGCGACTTATATGACTTAACTTGAAAGATTTAAGTTGCTTGAAGCATATGCAATTCTCGGTCCTGAAGTACCGCATCCTAAGTACAATTTGTGTACATATGAATCTTGCCATAACTATAAGCATGATGGATTTGAGAATGCATCTATGGAGATATTGAAGAGCTATTCCACGACATTATATGAAGATGATGCACAAGGTTGGAATGCAAATGCTCAAGGATATAAATTGATGTACTCATTAGGGGGAGTCAATGCGCGTTGCACTCTTTTTCCCTTACAAGGTTTTGTCCCACTGGGTTTTCCTTGCAAGGTTTTTAACGAGGCAACCAATAGGCGCATATTCAAACATGTGTACTCTTTCCTTACTTTAATTTTTCCCATTGGGTTTTGTTTTAAGGTTTTAACGAGGCACATCATTGAATAGACATTCAAGGGGGAGTGTTATGAAATAGAAGATTCTTACACTTCTATTTAAGGTGAATGTCTTTAATGTACTTAATTAGAGAGATTTTAGAGTCCTATTATTGGTAGCAAGATCTTCCTCCTCCCTATAAATAGAGGTGCTCTCTACCATTGTAATTCACCCCTCTCAACTCAATAAGAAGAACTCTCTCTACTCTTCTCTCTATTGCTATTGTTCTTGCTGTATTGTTGTTGTCTTTTGCTTTAGTTTATAACATATATATCATTCTTTCTTCCATTATCCCTTAAAACTCAAAACAATGCCTTTTTCTCTGCAATCCAACTACCCAATCTTCAGCATTTCATGTTCCCATCAGTTAGCACTTCACAATAGTGTTAGAAATCAACCCTTTAAATTCTTGTGCACTTCTCCACAATCTGAAGAAGCTGCAATAGACTCGTCTGGGTATGAAAAGTATGATTTTTAAAAAAATTCTTGCAAGGTTTTTTTAAGCAAACTATGATTGATAATGAAGCTCAAAATATTGATATTTCAGTCTTGAATTGGACGTTCTGTAGAACACTAAGTCTCAGATGAGCTGGAATATAAGTTTTGAAGTAAAGATTTAATTTTTTTTCTTGTGGTTACCATTTTCATTTGATATTGGATTAAGGGTTAATTATTGCTTTTAAACTTATGTTAGGTCTAGTTTCGGTCAGAATTCTATATAATCTGATATATGCCAATGTTGATAGTGGTGTATTTTTTGTGGACTAATCATCTCCACCCTCTTAATTACAGGGAAAATTGTAAAGGGCATGTGATTCTGGTGGAGAAGTACAGGAATGGAACTTCAAAAAGGTATATTTTTCTTGTTCTGTTTCAAAGATTTGCTTAGTTGTCCTTACTGAGTTTGTCTGATAATAAAAGGGGTTGTTATCTTTTTGTTGCTCGATATCTACTGATTGAATGCTGTCTGTGTAGAAATATACTGATCGAAACGATGGTCGAATATAGAGTTTGTCTGATAATAAAAGGGGTTGTTATCTCTTTCGTTGGATAGGTACATTATAGATAATGACTCTGAAATAAAAATGTTTCTTGAGGAGGATGTGCCGGTAACTACTGGATCCCAACATCTTGAAATCCCTGTCACGGAGTTATCTTGGCTCCCTAAGGTTATCAAGGATTTTGTATTGCCAGCAGGTTTCCCAGGTTATTTCCATTTTTTTTCTTTTCTTTCTTCCATTTTCACTATACTCAAGTTTTATGTTCCTACATGCCAAGAAGTGTCTGTTTGACGGTTGATATTTTCTGGTTGTTAAGGGCTGTAAGTATTTCTTATATGTTTTATATGAACTGTCATTGCAGATACAGTTACAGATGATTACTTGGACTACATGTTGCTTCAGTTCCCAACCAATGTAACTGGGTGGATTTGTCACACGCTGGTGACGTCAAGCCTCTTAAAGGCATGTCAATCTTATTCGGTCCATTGGTTCCACTTGGACATCTTAAAGTGTGCTTGTAAAATCTGTAACTCTTGACAGGATATGACGTTCTAAATGATAACCATTAATAAATTACCTGAAACAGAGTTTTAATTTAGCTTGCAAATTGTTCTCTGCTCGCTGGCTCTCATTTTTATCTGCCTCTGGTCTCTCTTTCACTTTTTTGTCTTTTGACACTTTTCTTTGAGTTCTCCTCTTCTCTAGAAGGTTCAATGCTATTCAACTGGTTAGCTTTGTTTCTTTTTCTTTTTTTTTTGTTCTCTCTTTTTTCTTATATTTGAGTGATATGGTCCCATGTGTTTATGTGAATCATGTTATTGCACTTAATTCTAGTTGTATTGGTCTTATTAGTTGCTAACATATTTTATGATAGTTGGATTCGTGTCTATGTGCTTTCAGTTTGATTTCGACACGTCCTATACTGATTTTAATGTCTAACATCCAGGCTGTTGGAGTGGGATCTTTCTCCGGAACTTCTGCAGCTGCTTCAGCTGCTGCCATCAGGTAATCTTCATTTTTATCAGATTTTTATTTGCATGAAATGTGGCCTTGACTTTAAGGAATTCAATATTTGCCTCATATGTTGTAAAAATTCACGCTGATTACTGGTAGAAAATTTGGAAAGCATTATTCTTTCAAGTTAGAGTTTAGTGGTTCAATATTTGCCTCATATGTTATTATAATTCACGCTGATTGCTTCTAGAAAATTTAGAGAGCATTATTCTTTGAAGTTCATAGAGTTTAGCGGTTGTCTTACTGATTTTGCAGATGGGTTTCAAAGGATGGCATTGGTGCCATTGGACGCTTTTTTATTGGTCTGGTAGTTTAAAATAAGTATAAGAACAGAGTCAAGGGACCTATCTGAATTAAATTTGTTAGTAAAGGCTGGTGTCTTCCAGGTGGGCGGTTCGGCAATCTTTTTGATGATGATCCTAAACAGTGGCGCATGTATGCAGATATCATCGGCAGTGCAGGAAGGTATTGCGAATGTTATTCTTTCTTGGGTACATCAAATTTTAGTGGTTCAATTGAACTGATGGTATCTATTTCTTGTGCGCAGTATATTTGATCTCTGTACCCCTCTCTATCCGTCTTATTTCCTACCTTTAGCATCTCTTGGAAATCTTGCCAAGGTATTTAGCTAACCAAAAATTTAGTTAGAATTTCATGCATAAAAAATCCCCTAGGATATGATTCCATGAGTAGTAGACTTTGTAAAAGTTCTCTTTGAATCTGATACATAACTTTCTTTTCTCGAGTTGCATGCTAAGTCAGTTCTTTAGGATTCTTAAGTTTCTTTAGTGTTGGTATTGTTTTAGTAGGCCGTAGCAAGAGGGCTAAAGGACCCTTCATTCCGGGTTATACAAAACCATTTTGCGATCGCTGGAAATTTGGGAGATGTAGCAGCAAAGGTATTACTTGAATATTTCTGTTGTAGATCAAATCTGATGAACTGGATTTGTAATTTTTTTTTCTTGTATTGATGTTTGACTTCGATAGTTTAGTTGTTTATGTGCCGGTTATAGCTTTGCTTTCTTTTCTTTATATCCGTGGTGGATGAGCTTTTATGGCGAATCATGAAAGTTATCAATAAATATACATGTTAGACCAGTAGCTTTCAGCTCCATAAATGTGTTAAACTTGTGAGTTCCATATTGTTTCTCCCTCGAGGCTTTCTTCAGTTGGAATGCCATTGAGTAGTGTTTATGAATGCCCCAATTTACTCGTTTGTGCATGTATTTTAGCATTTCATAAGATTAGTAATGGTTCGAAGCTCGGATAAAGAAGGAGAGTCGTAGTAGTTAGATGGACAGCAAAAAAACAGTCTGTATATTCTGTTAAAGACTTGCGCATCTGCAAATGGATAAAAATTGAGATTTAGAGAACCTGTTATCAACAATAATTTTGGTACTGGGATGAAATAGACTGCCTGGAATTGGACCTCCCTCAAATAGATGGATCTGGGATTGATTGTGGAGTGAACAGTAGGCATACTTTCACAATAGTCTTGTCCCCAAGAAATTAGTGTTTGGCAGCGGAAAATCATCGCTTGGAAGTCAAAATGTACACCCCTGCTACCGACTTGAGTGGACCTTCAACTAGGCAATGAAGGGTGTGTGAATAGTTTTCTTACTTTCGTTTGATCATGTCGACGCATATAGTATGATAAATAAGAGGAAAGCCTTCTCTCAAATTCAAAGTTGTAACACAGAAAAGGGCAGCCTAGTGCACAAAGCATCTCGCATTCACGCAGGATGGGGAAAGGGCGCGCCCAAGGGGTGTGATGTGGTTAGCCTAACCTAATGCAAGCATTAGTGGCTGCTTCTACGGACCCGTGACCTACCATTGCTCCAAGGCTCCACTTCAAAAAGTGGTAACACAGACAATGACAAATAAAGCATAATGGATACAGAGAATTCATACTATGGTCCCTAACTATTTGGAATTGAGGCATAGTTGATTGATGTATGAGCTAAAATGAGCTACAAATGGTTTTTATGACTGCTCCAGTTTACTCAGTTAATAAGCTCTGATTTGTGGGTCCCTGCAAATTTAAGTTCTAGATTTGTATGTTGTCAGTTTTGTAGTTGGTATGATTATCAGTATAGTATAATCTAGTATCCATGTTTTTCTGAAACCAAAAAAGTATAATTATGTCCAAACACACATAGTAGAAGAGATAATTGATACATTCACACTATCACCAAGCAACAGTGACATGTTTTCTATTACCAAAAAAAGCTTTCTTGAGCACTAAACATGGTTTATAGTTGTTTCTCAATTCGTTTATTTGATCATGTTATAGAGTTTCTTCTTGTAACATTTTGGATAACCTAATGTTGATGACAGGAAGAAGTTTGGGAAGTTGCTGCCGAGCTGTTAGGTCTTGCTCTCGGCATACTAGCCTTGGTATGGCATATGTGGCTTATATGTTTACAAGTTTGGTCCCTTCATATGATAACTTTCTAAGGTTCCAGCCAATATAATCCTCATTTTATCCATAATAGCAGGTTTGTATTTTACTTTTTTCTTTTTAAACTTTTAATAACAGAAAAGTTAATACAGGATACACCTGGTATCTCAGTGTCTTATCCTACATTGACACTAACATGGTAAGCGTGCGGATCCTACATCTTTGGTTTCGCTATCAGTCTCTTTCAGTTCTGCAATTCAGCACGGTGAGACTTTATTCTTAGACATTGATATACAGAATAACTATTATTTTGTTGCCAAATATACGTTAACATGGCAATACTATCCAGTGGTTTCTTATTTCTTAACACTTGTCTTCTCATCTTCATTTTCTTCTGTGGGTCATATTTTATATATTGGCTGAATCGGGTTTCTTAAAGCTTTCTTAAAACAATAAGATTTCCACAAGCTTCTCTTTCTTCGGATAGCGGAAACAATTGATCAATTACAATGAACAATACGAAGGAGAGATTCGGAATAAAGCAACAATCTTTTGAATTTTTTTTGGCAAATAGATTTCTGATTACATCTTCTTTCGTGCAGATAAACCTCAAGCGGGCTCGAATATTAGTGAACTCCCATGTTTTACACTGTACAGTTCCAGGTATACTCAATCGTGGTTTCTATGCAACCTTTAATCCTATGCTGTTAACTCAGGTCGGTTATTCCGTGTGGACCAGGAACCGATGAATGCAATAGGATGGAGAGCATCTTATTGTGGCAAAGGTTTTTAAGGCCTCGAATTATTTTTGAGGTATCTTTGGAGGAGATGCTTGATAGGGGAAAATACAAATCCATGGTATAGCCTTCTTTAGGTCATATATAACATTGTGAAAATTGAGTTGATTTATGCTTCACATAATAACTTATACACAAAATTGAGTTGTTTTCTATGCAGCAGATCAAGCAACTCATTAAGCTGTACAAGGAGGAGAAATATTTTCTTGTAGTACATGAGCAAAAGCCAAGAGATTTTGAGGTCTTTGTATCTTTCAAGGTATGCATTTATAGTTTTATACTCTGCTTAAGAAACGTAGTTCTCACTTTACTAGTGTTGCTGTGCTAAAAAGCAACCAGGTCCATGGTATTTGAAGCCGATGAGCGGTGAACTGAAGCGCACAATTTACGAAAAATTAAGAAAATACGAAAGATTCATGAATTTGGTACTAATTTCAGCATTCAATATATAATCGACAGTAGTCCATCTCTTCAAAGTTGAGATTCAATGAACTGATCACTTCTCGTCGGGATCAGTTTGTGCATGGCTTTCACCCATGAAGTGATAACCTCTTGTTTCACATCACTTCATCGCTTGACTTTTAATAACACAGTCACTTACAGTATTTACTCTTCTCACCTCCTGCAGGAAGGAGCCACAAGCCTATCAGTGCTACGAAGCATATGGCAAACATACTGGCTATATCAAAATTGGGGCTGGTCGGACGATGTCTTTGATCGGCTTGAGCAAAGTTTGGTAGAATTGAAGCATAGTTTTCCTGATCTATTACAACAACTAATTGAAGCTGGATGGGATACAAATAATTTAAGTTTACAGGTCCCGAAAGAAATGTCGATTGAGGAGCTTCCTGTACTGTAACACCAGGGAGTGCATCTGTCTTATTTGATCATACTACAAATTCCTGGCACTTACCTTTTCGCCAGTCTGATGGTTAGTCACCTTATTCGTTGCAGGGAAAAGTTCCAAATCTATCCCTCTATTGTATGATAATATATTAATTTTACCCTCCATTACCTTGGGGTCAATTCATACCCTTGCTGTTAGTAAATTGTTTCGTTTTCCCCCTCGACTTTGATGGAGCACCAGCAGGGATTAGATGGATTCCATGTGTTAGAATACTTCGGGAAAAAAGTTTAAATTTACTCCTTCAGTTTTGATGATGGATTAAAACTATCCTCCATTATATTCCTGGTCGAGGTTCGTTGGTGTCAAGGTTCGTTGGTGTCAAGGTTCAGTATGAGAGTGCTAAGTACTACGGTATGAAGGTATTTCATAAAGTAGAGGTCTATTTTTTACCCTTTTCCCCTAAATTGAATGTTGCATTATACCTGTCTAACGGGCTGGGTCGGACCGGATCGGTGTAACCCGGGACCGGACCGGCCCGGTTACAAAGGGGCCGGGTGGGCTGAGTTCGTGGGGGGAGGGGGTTGGACCGTTTGTTTTTTTAGTTGGAATCGGACCGGGCCGGACAGGCCCAGTCTGCATGCACAGTGGACCATAACGGGTAACCTGACCCGGCCTGGCCCGGTACAACAGTAATTCTTTTTTAAAATTTTTAAAATATTTTGACTTTGTGGGGCCCACTGGCAATGGTAAACATAGATTCGGCCAACGGATTTTTTTGCAAAATTGGCCATTTTTTGCTTATTTTGTTGTCTTTATTAATTTACAATATTAACCCTTCTTAAAATCTATAAATACCCTCCCCCTCTTCTTCATTTCTTCACTCAAAATTCTTATCTCAATCTTAATTTTCAATTTCTCTGTTCCCTTCAATTTGCAAGATTTCATATTCTAATTCTATAATTTTTATTTGGCTCTCTTTTCTTGAGTTTAATTTACCGAACATTGTCATTTGAAAATTGAAATTCGAAGTTTGAAGTTCAAAGTTAATATACTTGGTTGATGTTTGTTCGTGGTAACACCGGAATTGTGTAATCAAGTGCTTAATTTATTGTCTAATTCGGTGCATTCACTCCAACTCTTTCTCTTATTTAATATTTTAATTGCATATAATTTTAGATTATACTTTAATTTTTACAATATGTTTAGTGATGCTAAAAGAGCGTGTAGAAAAGTTACCGGTAGGGATGGAAATAAAAAAAGAGGTAGTCATGTAGCTTCCGGTAGTAATAGTAATGACCCAATAACACATGTTTCTGAATCATCGCCTAATGATAATGTAGAGATAGATTATGAACAATTACAAGAAGATTTTGGAATAGAAGATAATGAAATTGGAATAGAAGATGAGATACCACCTACACCTACTAGTGGAAATGTTGGTAGTGTTGGAGTTGGAGTTGCTAGTGCTACAAGCGGTAGACCACCAGTGGCTCCGACTTCAAATCGTAAAAGAAGTTCGGTATGGAAATTTTTTGAAATAATAGAAGGTATTAATAGAGTTAAGTACAAACTTTGTAACGAAACTTTTAAACATTTGACTGGAGGAAATTTAGGGGGGACTAGGACACTTAGTAGACATATGAGATCTGACCACCCATAGAACGGGGCAATAATGGGGATGGAAGTCAAACAACTATTAACCATACTACTGGAGGTCTAGTAAAATATGATAAAATGAGGGATCGTGAGGAATTAGCAAAAATGATTTTTTTGGGTTGTCTACCTTTTTCTTTTGCTTCTTCATCGTATCTTATTATGTGTATTCAAAGGATTTACAATCCTTTATTTAAAGGTATCCCTAGAAGTACTTGTAGAGCAGATATCTTTAGACTTCATGGACAATATCAAACATACATACGTTATTTGTTTAGCCACCTTCCTTCTAGAGCATGTCTAACTTCTGATATTGGCCATGCTGTTAATGGAAATGATTATTTGACAATTACATGCCATTGGATAGATGATAATACTTGTGTGCAAAAACGTATTATCGCTTTTAAATATGATGAAGATCAGAGTCATACTGCTACATTTATAAGTAGTACTATTGTTGAAGTTGTTGAATTTTATAATCTAAACCAAAAAGTTTTGTGTATGTCTTTTGATAATGCTTCAAACAATAATGCCGTAGTTTCAATTTTAAAATTGCATTTGCAACCACCTCTTGATGATATTTTTCATGTTAGGTGTGCATGTCATGTTTAATTGTTAAAAGTGGCCTTGATTTATTTTCAGTTGAGATTACTCATGTTAGAAGAGCAGTTGGTGTTATTCAGGGAAATAATAGACAATCTAGAATAAAAGAATTTAAGACTAAGTGTATCCAGTATAACCTTACACCTAGATTCATGCCAGACAAAATTGTTACTAGATGGAATTATACATATATATTTTTAAAATGTTGCTACAAATATAGATTTCCGATAACTGAAGTTGCTAATGCCCATTGTGCTGATCCTAGGCGTATGTTAACAAGTGATACTTGGGAGGTCATTAATGATGTTGTTAAATTTTTACATAAACTTTATACTGCTACTGTTGTGTTTTCTGGCGCATATTACCCCACTGTTACTATGGCTTTAGTACATATAGCTGAAGTTTCTTTTCTACTATCTGAATTTAAGAAGAAACAAAAATATAAGGATGTTGTTGAAAAAATGCAAGCAAAATTCAAACAATAATTCTTTCTAATTCCTCCGATTTACTTAATTGATGCAGTTTTAAATCCTTATATTAAAATGTCTGATTGTCACCAATTAATGAATACTTTATATACTTATATGGAGATTGGAGAAACTGAAACCCCAAATTTATATGATTCAATAACAAGCTAAATGAATATTTACAACAACTATATAATTATTATGCAAATGAATGTGATAATACTGCTCGTGCTTCTGGCAATGTTAATCTCGCTATGCAATGTAGCGGTTCTGCTAATGTGGATGATGAAAAAGGCCTTGATAGTTTTAATATTTTTTTTACATTTTCTAATACTCAGACCAGCAGGAGGAATATTGATGAGCTTCAATTCTACTTGCAGAAGCAAAAAGAGCCTCGCACAAAGGAATTTTCACCGTTGGGATGGTGGCATGAAAATGAAAAGCAATTTCCTGTTCTTTTCGCTATGGCTCGGGATGTGCTGAATGTGCCAATTTCTACTGTTGCATCGGAGAGTGCATTTAGCCAAGCAAGACAACAACTTGGAGACACCCGCCACTCATTGGAAACGATGCTTTGGAAGTTTTAGTATGTTTCAGAGATTGGATTAGACCAGAATGAAGAAATCAAGGAAAGGAAGATGTTGATAGCCCAAAAGACGAGGAACTTAAAGATATATTAACTCATGGAAACCCATCCAAATTTAACACGCCAGAAGAAGGTCAATCGGTTCATATTGATTATGATGAACTTGCTAGGGCGATGCAAAACATTTGAAATTACTACTTTACTAGTTTACTTGTTAAAAAAATGTAAACATTTCATTTTCTAATTTGAAATTAAGAAATAAAGTAGCACTTGCAATAAGTGCAATTTTTTCCCATCTTACTTGTATTCATTCAATTATTACAAAGTATTATATAACTAAATAGTTATACTATACATAATTCTAAAAAAAAAGTGAAAATATACTAAACCCGGCCCGGTCCGACCCCTTCAACACGTAACCCGTATGGTTCAATTTTTACCCAAACTAATCCAGCCCGCTACGAATCCGTTACAGTGTGACCCGGCTCGGAACCTGAACGGGTAAAAAAAATGACACGGAGCGGATCGGTTGCCGTTAGACAAGTTTATGTTGCATGGATGACCTTCATGTGTAATCTCTCTGGTTTCATTTCAAGTTCATCTTGTGAACCACTATCCCTTTTGCAGTTGGATAACAAGTTTTCAATGGCCTCATCTCCTAGGAAGAGATCGACGCAAAATGGAGCCAGTTGAATTTTTATAGTAATAAACATTCTTGATAAATTTAGTTTCAATGTTTGCATTAGTGTAGGCTGGTTACATTACATATTCACACTCTAAGGGGTGATGTCGTTCCTTAAACTTGTGTGAATGCAGGATGCTTTGTGAATGAACTAAATTTTCCTTTTTTTTTTCCATTAGTTGAAACAGGCGGAGGTTCAAAAGGACATGTACTTGGGAGCAAAAAATGTGATTGCTTCTGTACTATATGCAAGGCTTCTTGGCATTGCCCTAGCACTATTGACTTTTGAGCACTAGTTTAACTAATATCTACTGGCAATATAAGGAAATTTTTGCACAATTAGAACACCAAAAAGATGGTGAGGTAACCATCTATTTTTAAAAAATAGAATTTATAATCTTGAAATACCTGCTACAATAGGTAAATGTCACTTAGTAGAGCAAGAATTATTTATGTATACGATGAAATGGGAGGGTTCAATTTATCGTCATTAACGCATTTCAGAAGATCATCTCAAAAATTCGAAGCCTCGAGGCTGCAAAGTTATGATCGAGTTCCCTCCCTCGAGGCTCGTCTATGCCCGGCCTAGAGGCAATATCGATCGTGGCAAGGGTAAAAACGGGAAAGTTCCCAAGGCATACAGTTAGGACTGACAGAGCCTGGTGGGTTATTCTAAACCCGAACCAGGGTATAATCTAGTTGTCTCATCCCTATATCTTTGTAATTAATGCATATTGTACTATGCTGGGATTCCCCACCTATATAGGGGATCCTTGTTATTTTATAAGGTTTGGTTGCTCCAACTACTCCACACGAAATATAGAAGAACATTCTCTTTTCTCTCTAACATACTATCTCGATATTATTGCTCTTATTTATTATCTTCATACTTGTTCTTCATTTATTGTTTATTATTGGCCATAAAAGGTCTCCCTTGATTATTCTATATCTGTTAACCCTATCCCGATTGCCTGCGATAGCTCGAGCCCAAGTCCTGGAATCGACCTCGAGGTCCCAAATCGACAAGCTCTAGGCCCCGAATAGCTAGCCTATCGGTTTGATTATAGCTTCCTCCCTAACTTTATTTTACCTCTAAGTTTCGCATATCTAGCATCAACTGCTTAACAACTAGTATAATATAGATCACATATCTTTAGAGTCCCATCAACAAATTTAATTGTTTTTTTTACCATTTTCACGGAAAACAATTTAGATTGTCAATTGTATGCAAGTTAAACTCCATTACTGGAGGGTAGGGCTTATTGGTATTTTTCCGTTCGCTTTCCAAATCGGATTACTTAATTAAAATGAAAATTTAGAGCCTACTTAATTTATTAAAATTCTTTTCATGACAATTTTGTACTGTTTTTGCAAAAAATATTTGATGATAAAATTCGACTTAACTAATTGAATAAACGACTTTCACATAATTGATAAATATAGTTGAAATCACCGTAAGGTATTTGAAATGGAAATAGAAATTTTATTAGCGGATAGGACGAAAGGAGAAAATAGATCCATCTACTATTATCCACTTTTCCGTATTATTGTTACTAGTTGTCGACAATGTAAACCTAAGTTATATTGAATTATTACATAGGGAACAAGTAATTACCACTTGGTAGACTTTACGAGCAAGTTTAATTTGTTTTCCCATCTCAATGTGGATTAAGTTTTATGTTAAATCCGTAAAGTTTTCCTACTACGAGCAGGAGCAGGAGCAGGTCTTTAATATACTAATCCCTTCTTTAGTTGGAATTGGTTATGTCTTAATTATCTATATAAACTCATGTACTTCACCATCAACTACGTATAACATTTTCTCATTTCAAAATCCATCTTATTCGAATTACTTTTCAAAGCTTTCTTGACTAAGTATCAATCAATGGAGAAATCAACCGCAAACATTAAAATTGACGACCAAACCAGTGACGACCCTAATCACTACAATTTGGCATTGGGAATAATATTAACTGCATTGGGTGTTCTCTTATCTTTTTATTTGTTCTTTCCAGCTAAGGTTACTAAAGAAACTCAATACCCTAAGTTTCGTCTTATATATGTCTCATCTTCACTCCTTACCGTGACATGCATTGCACCACCTTCGGTCCTCGACAATCCTGACAATTGGAAACTCACTTTCTTAGTCGACAACCCAACCAATGATTATAATTTCTTATATGATGAAGATTACCTACAAGGATACAGTTCTTTGGCAAGCTAACAATTCTGCTAAATTGTATCAAGACGAAAGCGCTCAAAACTTTATCGATGCAACTTTTGGTGCTTTGCCCGAGAGTTACAATGAATGGATGACGAACACTGTTATGAATGATGTTTCTTCTGGTCTTTCCACAAAATTTTCAGTAAATTTAAATGGAAAAGTTCAAATAAGCCACCACGAGGAGGCACAACCTAATTGTGGAAAATTGCAAGTCTTTTGTGAGGATTTAGAAATTAAATTCTCGCGAGGTTCCAGCATTGGAATGTTGACGGCTACTTCAGATGCTTGTGCGGTACATTTGCAGAAATCAAGCTGTTGATTGAAACTGTTCGGGCTATATCAAAACATTTTTGGATTATTTTTTTGTTTACTTTAATAGAGTAATAATATTTTTGTAGTGAAATTTATGAAAATACGTTATAATGAATTTTGATTATTTCTCTTGTTTAACTTTCTTGTTAAGGAACAGAAATTGGCCTTATAACACAATAGCTGCATCCAAAGGAACCATCGTAGTCATAGAAAACTTGGTTTTTTGCCATTACAAAGAGAAAAAAGGAGTCACTTCAAACAATAAACAAATGACATGAAGTTAATCAACAAGAGATACTGCGCCAACCTAACTAACTATTCTGGCAACTAAACCTGGTTTAACAAAATTGGAGCTCCAGGTTATAACCAAGATTACTGGTAGCTCAATTCTCTTGCACATCGAACTAGTGCTTCAAAATGACATGAATATTAATTAGGAGATCAATTACCTTCAAAGAATCAGAACATCTACAATATGGTGCAGTACGCAGCTAGGATTCTGTCTTTTGTCTCTCGCTGTTTTCCTCCATAATTATTTGGAGCTCTTTCTCGCTTCTCGCTATCAAACGCTTAACAGTGTCAAAAGTGGTAAGCCTAATGCTGCAGGAGAAAATGAAGAGAAAAACAATGATTTGTTAGGTTATGATGTTAATATCATCGTCAATAATAATTGCCTGGTAATAATAGTAGTAACTATATTCCTTCTTATCGGTCCCCTTGGAGAATGGTTTGTTCCATCAGGCATGAGCTTACTTACATTACTAGTTCGAGCCAGCATAAAACTAGTCAATTTATGATGAATCCTTAGTTTATGATTACTAGTGTAATCATCTCACGGAACAAACATGACATTTTATGAATGATTCAACAACGTAAACATGCTTTTTTTTTTTTGAATGGCAAACAAAGATTCAATGGGCTGAGAAATACTGCAACGGGAAGACAGCTACTGCAAACATCTACAGAATGACACTAGCTGGAGCTGTGTATTATTTATGACAAGAGAGGAACAATGGAGTCTTGCAACACAAGCAGAGATCTTCTGATATACGGGTGAAACTGACTATACAGGAGGTTATATTCAGAGGTAGCATACGGCCAAAATTAGCTAGGAAGATTCACGAAGTCAATTTTTATCCTAGGAAATTGGTAGAGGTTGAGGAGTTAGCGGTGTAAGGAGATACAGTGGAGATGATACGGTCTTAACTCTAACTACAAGGTGTTGCCAGTTTTAGAGATGTTTTCTTTTGTCTTGAGCTGTACATATTCTTTACTGGTAAGAAAATTGTTTTAATTACCAAAAAAAATGATTGTCTAAACTCTTAAGACTTCTGCAGATGGCTATTATACCCATTTTGCTTAGTATATTTCAAGCAGTTTGTTAAACAAACACAGCATAGAACTTGGTCAAGCATGAGATTTAACAACCGGCAAGCCTAACTATATTTATCAATTATGCTGCAATCTCAAATAGAAATTATCGAGCCTGATTAAGGGCCAAAAACTGGAAAAAAAGGTGTCGAAACAGAGACCAGAGAAGATTAAAAAAACTTAAGTGTAAAGAGAACAGAAGAAGGCACAGGAATGAGAAAATGCACCTGCTATTAGGGAGAGTTTTCAGCGCATTGGGAATAAACCCCCTGTATAATCCAACTAAACCATCACGCGCCACTATACCTAAAAAAAGAAAGGGTTCATTTAAACAATCAGAAAGACTGTTAGGTTGATTAACATTCTCAGTTTAAAATGACTTAAATGCCCTTTCGAACATGATCATGGATTTCAAAAACTATGACACAATCAGTCAGTCACTGAATTTTAAAGGTTCTTTTCTTTTTCAAATGAAGTGGACTATAGAACAACAAGTTCGAGGAATTGAAATTAAAATGTTATCTAATTTTGACATTTCATACTTCTTGATACTTTAAGCTTTAAAGGATTTGACGCACAAAAAACCTCATAAAGTGGAAAACAGTTTTATTAAAGCAGCTGGGCAACAGTATGTACAGCTATTTTCTATTACTCACTCATCCTATTTTTTATGACCTATGTTGACTAATATGGAGTTAAAAGAGAAAACGGATTTATTATTATCTGATTTTGGTAGATATTTGTCAACGTAATTGTTGGAAGATATGTCATGGTAAAAAATTATAATAATTGTTCGAAAATGTGAAGACATGAAGATGTTAATTAAAACCAAAATTATATATATTAAGCAAGTTATATTATTTTTTATACTGATGGAATCTAGGGTAGCTTGCGCACACCTCGACTATTCCATCGGTGCTTGCTATCTCCCATCAGTACAGGTTTTCCTGGTAACTTTACCTGCCCATCAAGGCTCAGACAAACAGTAAGAAATCACCTAGAGTTTTTTGTCCATAGTGGAATTTGAACCTCAGTCTCCAAGGCTTTCACATACTTCATGGACCATTAGACCACACCCTTGCGTGCCTAGTGGAGTTCCCATTTAAGAAACAATTCATTTCTTGGCACAAACTATTAGAAAGCAAGCCAAACAAACAGGAGTAAGGAGCATTCCCTATAAATCAAGGCTTGAGTATGGGCATAGGAAAGCCTGTGCCAATGACTACTACGATGTACAAAGCCTGAAAAGTTTATGTTGTACTAGCACCAAAAGGTAGGCTACACTTTAGCAAGCAAGTCTCAAATCCCTTAAGTAAACTAAGTAAAACTTCGAAAGCAGGACACATGAATCAAGATCATGACAAATTTTGACCGTAGCACATGTAAATTAAGAACAAACAAGACAATAATATGGTTTAGTTTAAAAGAACAAAGTGCAGAAAGATGGAACAAAACCTGAACCTTTCAGATTAACTGTTCACATCCAGGATTTGTAAACAGTACATACCTAACCAAGTCTCCGCATAAAAAAGAAAGGAGAAGAAAACAACAAGCGATACAGGCAATTACGATCATTTATTACTTACCTGGGAAGGCATCCAAAATTGTCACATAAGGTGTACCCCTCATTTGCATTTGCCTTCTCACTGTATCCAATGGATAGCACATTAGCGTGGCAATAGTTGCTGAAATCAAACCTGTAACCAGAGATGCTTGTGTTCGTTTCTGATATTTCTCTGGCAAAGCTTTCTTCACCCTGACACTCACAAAAGTATCATTACGTTAGAGTACTAACACCAGGCCTGTTTTATATGATATATAGGATTAAGATCTTCCAAAGAACATAGACTCACAAGTCAAAAACACAAAAGTTCACTGCGATATATGGTGCTATTCCAATAAGAGAGGGCCCAAGACCATTATAAAAGGATGCAACGCCTTCCTCTTTCAGCATTTTTAAAGCAACCTAAAATCATTGAACTAATCAAAATTATGATCCAGATATGTCCTGGTATAAATAAATTTGGAGTTATCCAACTTTTACCTCACTCATCATCTTATACCCAGGGTCTACTGCTAATCTCAATCTTAGGACATCTAATGGGTAGGTTACCTGACAACATAACAACAAGTTAAAGCTCTTGGAGACTGATAAAAATATAACCAAAATACCAAGAACAGGAATATGAACAATAGAGCTTCTGCAAGCTCCCACCCCGCCCCTGCAAATTTGGGGGGGGGGGGGGGGATAGAGAGATCAACTGGTAGTTTTTCAAGTAAATCTTACAAAGCAAACAACAGATTTCAGCTCAGTAACATTACTGAAACAACAATTAAGCACCAAGTTTCTGCAAGGTCACTTTCACTTGTGTAAACATAATTGCGAAACTAAATGGCAAATGAACAACAACCGAGAAATAGTTATTTGGTGTTCATAAATTGTAAACTTACAAAAGTCGAAGTCATGCCAGCACAAGCACCTGCTGCTAGTCTTCCAATGACAGAAAGCTCCCCATCCTTTCCTTGAAATAGTTTCTGGAAATAGAAAGTGCGAAATAAACTTAATTGCTGTGATACAACTAGAGTTATGTCTTCTCTAAAGATGTTTCAATACCTTGTAATTTTCATAAGCAAACAACTGCACTGCACTATAAGGTATGATCCGTATCACCTAAAACATAAACAGAAAATATCAACTTGAAGTTTAAAAAAAAAAAAACAAACCCTAATAGAGCAATCACCAAGAATCTATGACTGACTATAAATGTTAGCTCAACAGGAAAATAGAGCAAAAACCTGTGGAAGGTTGCCTTTCCAGTATCCTTTGATCCCTTCCTCCTTCCCAATCAATGCAAATGCCTGCAATCGAATTTTACGCATATATCAAAAACTTGAGAATCATAAGACTCAATGATGGCACCTATGAGTGGTAATTATTTCCCTATGGGAGGTTTGCAGAAAAGAGAAGCATAAGAAGAATTTACTTCTGCAATGTACCGATAAGGAAAATAACCATTATACTGTTATAGACTAAACAGGAGAGCCCAACCCAAAAGACTAGCCTATTAGGTGGGAGAACCCATTTACCCTATGAAATACTAGTACTCTTTCTACTCAATGAAGGAATCAATTGGTCCACAACAATTGCCCCTGCTTGACGACCAACGACCTTGTTGATTGCGGCTGGCACCACTTTTTTAGATCCAGACCACCATTTGTGGCACCCCTCTAGCCCAAATGGTCATGGCTGGCATCTTTTTTTTTTTTTTGTGTGTGTGGAGGGGGGTGTCCAAGTCACCACTCTTGGTGCCCTACCAGGTGCTCACAGCTGGCAACCCTCCCACATCACGAGTCCAGGCCACCGCTCCAAGTTGTAGCCTTAAGCGTTCATCAGTCTGCTCTAATACCAATTGTTAAATACTAACATAAGAGTCTGACCCAAAAGACTAGTCATTAGGAGAGAGAGCGCATTTAAGCCTCATTTGTTTTTTTTAAGATTAAGACTTCTGAATCTGAATACACATCTTGAATATGTTAAGATGTTTATTAAGATCTGAATAGAAATAATTAAGACCATTTGATTTTTAATATCTGGATGTATAAAATTTATCTTTATTTAAAAATTAATAAATATAAAATTCAAATGAAATATTAACTAATATAATATTCTATCAATAAAATATATAATTTTTATAATATGATAATTATTGGTGGTGATGGCTAACAGGTGAATGTCGACTAGAGGCGGTAGTTGGTGGTAGTTTTAGTTGTTGATGGTGGTTCATGCTAGTAGCTAGTAGTGATTGGTAGTGGTGATTATGATTAAGGATAGTGGTGGTGAGTGGTGATAGTTAAAAATGGCGGGTGGTGGTAATAGTTGTGACTGAATGGTGGTGGGTGGTGGTAGATTATAAGATGGGCAATGCCGGCTGTGGTTGTTGATGGTGATGGGGTGGTCAGTTGTGGTAGTTGAGATGGTTGAGTGTATGGGTGAGAATGATGGTGGTCGGAATGGTGGGGACAGTGGATGGTGATGCTTGACAATAGTGGCGGCTATGACTGTGGATGTTGGTAGCGTGGTGGTGCTGGTGGTTGAGTATGGTGGTGGTGGCGGCATAGTAGTAGCTAATAGTGGGATACGGTGGTGGCAGTTAATAATGAATTTGTGATAGCAATGAAATTAAGTCTCTGTTATAGATCTTAATCATGCAGACCTATTCTGACCTATTAAGTGGTTGTGAAGTAAAAAAAAAAACACACACTTAATAATTAAGATCTGAATAATTAAGATTCGGACTTCAAAAACAAACGCACTAAATGTCTGAGATCTGAATGATTAAGATCTAGACCTCCAGTAAGTGCAAACAAATGAGGCCTTAGCCTATAAACCCATTATTAGTACTCTTTTTAATCAATGATGGACTCGATTGTTTCACAGTAGAGAGCATCAGTTGCTTATAACTAATTAAAGAGAAGTAATCAACCAAATGGCAGAAAATTGCACGCGTATGAGGATAATTTATCTATTCATCATATAAAAAAATTGTTTCTAAAGATAGAACTTCCCAAACTGAGATTCCCACCAAATTCTACAAATTTTACTAGGCGGTAGAATCGGTCACCAGCACTGGCTGACAAGTAACAAGTTGACTATATTTCCACCCTCAAATCTAGAGTGAAAAGGACTGCCTTCGTCATTTGTAGCAAATGGGTTTTAACTATGATACTGCAAATTAATCGCTTACTCGTTTGGGTCAATCATCACAATACTAAAACTCCGCACAATATAAAAGAACAGCGAACAGGAAACATCAGACTACAGGAAACTCAACAAATTAAGAAGTAGATATCGAGATGTGGGTAGTTCTGAATTATTAACTAGAACATAGCTTGTCACTGTCGTATATCTCAAAAAGCAACAACAGGCAAGAAAACAATACAATACCTCAATGAATCCAATTCCCTTCTTTGCAGCTTCTTGACCAGCTCTTAGTCCATGTGTCTAGGAAACAACGCAAATAACAGGAAGATATAAGTGCAAGGAAGAAAAAGTAAAAGTGGTCGCTGTTAACTACAATATGCATATCAAACTCACAATGGCATGGAGTCACATTACCAGTAACAATATGAAGGATTGGGGCAATATGTAGATGGATACAAGTATGAGCTGGGGATTTCACTGTCGGGTATACAAATGCATAGTGAGAAAGGATGCTCGCGATGTCAAGTTACAACACAGAATTTTTTTTTCCTTCTCAAATGAGTTTCACAAGACCAGAAGAGTGGGGAAGTAAGGAGAATAACCCCCCAACAGTCAGTCTTACACCGGTATGTATCAGAGCAAGTCATTCTGTCCTCTTTCTTCTCATAGAACAACAAAATAGTAGTAATGTTCATAGTTCCTTTAACTTGTCAACAGGTCAATGGCATAAACACATTGCAGCTGCACCTACACTCTGTGTTTACTTCTCTGCCACCGACATTAAAGACAGGACAATAAAGCCAATTTGAGCTTTTAAGATACACATTCAGGAATATAGCATAAGATGGCGAGAGTAGATGCTGAAAACAAGTACTCCTACAAAGGATGTTACCTCTACCATTTAAGAAATCTTATAAGTTTAACGGTTATAAACCCTTAAAAGGAATAAATCAACAAACTAACAATCGTTCAAAACTATGAAAAAGATAATGCAAATACTTGAAGAAGTCAGTAATACCAAACAGAATTTATGCGAATTGATGTACTAGCCTACTTAGCCGAAACTAAGTCGCCATCCTGATCGGAGGATGATTTATCTGGATATATCTCATGCTATTTTCGTCCAATCCACTAACCAAATATGCTGTAAAGTCATTTTTCACTCTACACTTAGCCACTGTCATTTGCTTTAAGCATTAGTTACCGTCTACTACTATAAGTATCACTAAATCTTGACATCCTGCCCTATTCTCTCTATCTCCTACTATCACATTTCAATTCAACCAATAATCAATCAATCAATCAACTATACCTCAATCCTGAACTAGTCAGACCTCTACATGAATCCTCTATATTCACTCCACTCTTTTCTTTTCTTTTTTATTTTTCCTTTTATCTAGATAACTGAGAAATTTGTTGTATCCAGCTTCAAACTTTGTGAAAAGTGGACCCGCCTCTCTACCCTTGTCCATTTAAATACTATAACTAGACTTGGTTAATATCTTTATTTTTTAGTCAACGCCCTGAGGGGCATATTCACTCCACTTTATTGGGACCCACATTATTTTATTTGTTCAAAGTATAGGAGATGAAACAAACAATTAGACCAACCAAAAATTCAATTATCCAAGAAAACAGCAGCAATATGGTAGTAAAAAAAACCCGAGAATGATAAACTAAAAAGGAGAGACACCTGCATGAGGAGCTTGATACGGTCAAGGGGAGCAGTAACAGTCTTAGCAGCAGCACCAGCAATGGCACCAGCAGCAAATAAAGCAGCATCTCTTGGAACCAAAGCTACCATAGCTAATGGGTGCTTTATAAGCTGAGCTGTTGTAGGATTATTAAACCCTTTATTATTATCAAAATTTTCCGATAGAGAGATGCATCCAAAATTGCACCCAATTTGACCCGTAGAACCGACCCATTTGTTCTGCCATTGTTGTGGTGGGTGAGTTTGAGAGCTGCTGTTGGATAATTCGAGACTCGGAATGTCCATGGATACTAAAACGGGTCGGTTCTTTCTCATGGTGGATACTGCGTAAGAGGAATGTAGTTTTTTTTTTCCTCTGCTGTGATGAAGATAAGAGGGGTTTTAGAGGGAGAATTTGGTACTTTGCACCTACCTACTATATGTAAAACGAAACCAGACTTGGGGGTTTATTCTGTTTCTAAATTCATTTCTTTTGTATAAATTATTTTATTTTGTATTATTATATTGTTCGTTTCTTGAACCAATCCTTATTTTAAAGATAAACATATTCTATACTCCAGATCCAATGCTTTTTCTCATTTTATATTTATCTTTCTCTATGCTTTTTATTAGAGGAAGATAAATATAAAATGAGGTTGTGACAAGAGGGGTTGTGAGTTCGAGTCTCCTACCTTCCTTTATGTTTTTTATTAGAATGACAAGAGGGGTTGCTCTGATGGTAAGCAACCCCCACTTCCAACCGAGAGGTTGTGAGTTCGCGTCTCCCCTGGAGCAAGGTGGGAAGCTCTTGGAGGGAAGGATGCCGGGGGTCTATTTGGAAACAGCCTCTCTACCAGGATAGGGGTAAGGTGTGCGTACATACTACCCTCCCCGGACCTCACTAAGTGAGATTATACTGGGTTGTTGTTGTTGTTGTTATGCTTTTTATTAGATGTCATTTGGTTGGGTTTTTAAGCGACTTAGTAGGCGTTTGGACATAAGAATTGTAAAATTTTAGAAAGAAAAAAATAGTATTTGAAAATTAAAGTTGTGTTCAGAAATAAATATAATTTGGAGCATTTGTGAGTGATTTGAAGTGAAGATTTTCAAAAATAATTTTCTGGAGTTTTTCAAATTTTAAAATTTTTTTGAAATTCAACTTTAAGTAAAATTTAAAGTGTTTATGGACAAATCACAAAAAAGTATAAAAAAAAAAAATAAATGTATAATTTTTGTCCAAAGGAGCCCTTAATCTTCTGGTTGGTATTCTAAGAAGAGTTAATCTCGGTATAAATTCAGCTAACCATACGGTGGCGGAAGGAGAGTGGTGAGAGGGGTTTCAGTTTTACTAAAAATAATACTTATGTAAATATGGGCAAAAATGAATTTTTTTACTCATACATAAATTGTTGAATCCCTCGCCGTAAATAATTTTTTTGAATTCATGGCTCCTTACTAAAAATTGTTTAGCTTTTTCTTTTTCTTCATACGTAATACTCACACAAATTAATAAGGAAATTAATAATTATTTTATTGTAGAATAAGAATATTGTTTAACCAAAAATAGAAATTTCAGTCAAAGCTTATTTCGTAAAACAATCAAATAGAAATATGAATAATTGATATGAATAAAAAGCAAAGTAAATCTAAATATTCCAATAGTATTTCGTGTCCTTACAATTTTCATTCCTCACCTTCACCTTTTATAGTTATTTCTAAGTAATACGTTTATCTTCTTTCATAATGGAGTCATTATGAACAATTAATGACACTTGATGTAACATTATAATTGGCAATCATAATTGTTTCAATAAAGATTCAGTAACGTTTTTCGTAATTAATGTCTATTAATCACCAATAATACATATCTATACTCTTTTTCTATTTAGGTTCATTCTTCTGATACTTTTTCAATTTATCAAGAGGTTCGAGCATCCATTTCTTCTGATTTTCTTGGATCTTTGGTCGGGCCTGTTAAAGTCCGTGCCTCTTCAACTATTCTTCGCCAACTGTCATTCCTTTACTGATCCACATGTCATGACATGTCAGCACATAATTAATTCGATATATTACCTAGATTTTTCCCAATACAGATAGTCCCCTCCACTTGTCATTTATTCATCAATAGAATATTTAGGAAGTGAAATTTATTAAAGCGTGAACTTTTGCCTCCATTATACATTTTTTGGAACTAACGCTTCATATGTCACTTCCATTTAATGCACGTGACACGTGGCATCTTTTGATTGAATCTGCAACTCTTCAGTGCCTTTTAAACTTTTTTGTGGCTTCATCAATTACAAAGTGACAGTTTCCATCATGATGTTTCCATTATTACACATTTTTCTTTGACGGTTGCTTCTGAGTATAATATAGCTTTTGTCTTTGTCTTTCTCATAAAAAGTTACCTACCTTAGAATATTCATTCTTGTTTACTTCTTCTTCGTACATCCATGTATTCTTCAAACTCTAACCTTCGAAGAGTCCTCATTGTTGATGAACTTCCTCTCGCTCCTCTTAGAAGTAGAAGAGGAGGAAGATTGTGTAGTTTAGGATCTTTGTCACACCTCCCCCTTTTTTTACACGGCTACCCTGAAGGATAAAACGTATAAGGAAGTTTTTCCAATTAAAGTGACATTATTCGAAATGAGATTATTTATTTATTAAGAGTCGCCACTTGGGATATGTTTGGCTTTTGGTGTCCCAAGTCACCGGTTTATTTAGAACCTCAAATCGATAAAATTTTTCTACTACCCAATTGGAGTCTGCGAACCAGAAATTCTTGATTAAGGAATTCTGTTGACCCGAAGGAAGGTGTTAGGCACCCTCGGATCTTGTGGTTCTAGCACGGTCGCTTAAACTATTACAATTGGCTAAAATTATGATTTTTATACATGTTCATCATATAGTGAAATTTTAAATTATTAACCGCTTTATTAGTTTTAGAGATATTTGCAACGTTATTAAAATATGCCTCGAACCACGTCACATAAATGCACCCGGATTTTCGACACGTTTTAATATCGTTGAGACTTGGATTTGGGTCACATAAATGCACACCCGAGTTCAGGAAGATATATTTATTAATAAATTCGTGCCTATAGCAACTACATCTTTAGAAATTCGTGGAAGGCCGTGAAATTCGCTAAACAACACTTCCAAGTTTCTATGTATTTTATTAAGTTAAGGAGCCTTGCGCGATGTTTGATTAGGTTAACGTGACTCGCTTTATTTTATAAGGGCAACCTAAAGCATATTAAGTTTTCTATTATGCTTGTATCTAAATATGTCCTAATAATTTATACATGAGTAATGCATTTGGAGGAATTCAGTACTTGCATTTTTCAGCCTCATTCGTGGCTGATTATGCGCATCGGGCATCATTTTTAACTAGCCCAGGAATATGTATTGTTTATGCTACATTTGATAGCTATTTGGCCTTCCAATTGGGCCCAGAGACGTTGGACTAATGAGTCTATTATAGGAAAATAACAGATGCACTTTTTTCGATTGTACCACAGTCATTAAAACTATCCACATGATCATTATAAAGTATACTGAAAGTATTTTAATAAGGAAGATGTAGAGAATGATTTCAAATTTATTTGAAGGAAAAATTTGAAGTACTCATCATCCAGAGTATTTACGTGTTCAGTTGTTAAACCTCTACCACAACGCAAATTACAACACCAAGTAAATTTGACTAGACTATCTTTAAATATACTGGAACATAAACGAATTAAAAGCAAAGTCCTGATACAATCCATAATTAATACATGTCCATATTCATTACGACACCAAAAACACTACAAAAAAATGAATAACAGTTGTGGTATGGAATTGAAACAAAAGTATTATTATCTTCATTATCAGCCACAATCTCGAGTGTACATTGCTATTATTTTTCAGCTTTTGAGTGAAGATGGATACCTGGAGTAGAAGTGAAACCTATGAGTAAGGTTAAGAGAATAGCAAGCAAAACATAGCCAATCAACCAGTAAACACCCAGAAGTTCAGGAGATTTTTGAGAAAAAGCAAATAGCACGAATTGATTTTCACAGCAACTCAATATGCACATTTAGTCCATTGTTAACTTGTGATTAAGGAAAATTCAATCAGAAGAAAATAGCTCAAAGAGGATTTCTGAAGAACGTATAAGAGAATAATATGTATTTTATATATTCTAATTCACTAAGAGCTTGAAGGAAAAATCTGCTCGAGAAAATCCAAAAGTCCCTTGAAATGATCAGATTGTTCTCTTTATAATTGAAGCCTTAGGGCAACATCAATTTCTTTGTTTTCCTTTTAGTCATTTACCCAATTTTCAGTTTTGCCTAAATAGTCCTTGATTTTCTGACTTGTGCCTCACGTTTGAGGCAGAAATTATACTTAGACCCCTCACTAGAATTTTCTAGGAGTTTGTTACAAGATTCCCTATATTCAAATACCCTTATTACCCCTGTCCCTTTTTCTAATTACTGACATAAGGGTTTTTAACTTTGGTTCTCATTTGTTTGGTCAAATTTGATCCTAGTTAGTTGCATTCAGGTTATAGAGCAAGATAAATGTCTGAGCTACAGACTCAATTATGCAAAAATAAACAATCAAAGAGTTTAAAAATTAATCAATGCAACTCATGGATTCAAGCAAGCATCTCAATGTGGATTTTACACTATTCATTAACAAGGGATGAAACCAATTATCACAACTTTCAGGATCATATGAATACTCGTGAAAAATAAACACCTGATAGGTGGGCATGCATGTTTTTATATGTCAAAATCAATGAACCAAAACAATTAGAAAAGGAACCCCAATCAACTATGCAGGACTTATAAAAATGACCAACACTCAGCAAAGAACTAAAAGGCAAGTAATGGGTACTTAGGATATACGTAAATAAAAACCCAAAAAATTAAAACAAGACCGGTATCAGAAGTTAAAATATTCAGAAAACTTAGTCTAACAAATGCAAATTAGAAAAGAACCATGATAGGTATAGGGTTCTAAAAGGAGATGCCTACCCAGAATTTTCAAACATAATGTAAAACAGATACGGACAACAAAGATGAGCATTCAATCAACCATTCAGAATTTTCAGAGTTGAACACACAAAAGTCGGGAAACAAGGATGAGCATGAGATCAGACTACTCAGAAGATCTTGAAGGTGAAACATAAAAGACAAATGAATTCGAGCCAGTAACACTAAAGGAAACCAAAAGAATAGCAGGCAAGGATGACTACTCAGAGCACTTTAGGATGAGAATATAGAAGACAAGTAAAATTTAAAGAAACAAAGTAATTAAACAAGAAATATATACAAAAACACAAGCATTAACAACAATTAGAGCACATGGCACTTAGCTTTCGTGCATACTTCATAAAAGCGGCAAACATCTACCACCAGGAGAGGGAGAGGAAGCGTGTCTCCAATAAGAAAAGGGTAGGCGTAGAACACGCAGTACCGGGGTAGTCAAAATAGACTATGTCGTCCCCTACAGCCGGTCACATTTTGACATAGCGAGCAATGCCGCACCTAGCTTTCAATTCTGCGAGTTCCTCCTCTTTTATAATAAAGAGGACAGGTTCCGGCTCCTCCCCTGCGGGACTGCAGAATTTGGTCCATGCTTTCCCAAGTCAAGACATGATCTCAGCTACTAATTGGATCTCCTCATCCTCTACCACTTCTACTCCTCCGATGGACGGAACATCATTTTTTGGCGTCGGAATTGTGACAAGGAGATCGGTGCGAGAAGACTCACCAGCCATTATGTCAATCTGGTAAAGCAAAAAGATTTAAAAAAAGGATGATGAAAGTTTTCGGTTAACTAGGGACAAGTAAGAATTTGAAGTATCAGCAACAAAGTATATTTGCAAACTTCTTTTAAGTAAATAGCAAGGAAGTGTGTCAATCGAATGATATGCCCCTTCTATTTATAAGAGACATAAATCCCCCAAGCACGAAACTCGAGAGTCGCCAATCGAATTTGATAGGGCACAAAATATTTCAATTTCCTGGGAATGTTTGTCATAATGGCAGCAGCCATGAACAACATTTCAATCCAAATGACGTTTCGATTCCAAAAGAGCCGCAACTGTCCAAGGATATCGAAAGAGTGTCGTTACCTTACTTGATCCTAAAGATCATATCAAACGGGTAGGTAGTTAGATTTCTCTTAGATATATAGTAACATAATCTGTCTGTCTGACCTGATAGGGGACGACCCCGACGGACAAAGGGACTAACTGTATTGGCCGAAATCTGGCCGCTACGGCCGATTTGACTGACATCCGTCCAAGCGGCAAGGCAGCGAAAGACAACATGATTTATTCCAAATTTTGTGCTTACAATACCCGTCAAGTCAGAAGAGACAACGTCTAGGGGACGACAAAGGCAGGCGTAGTAAGAATAAGTGTCAAACCAAGTACATAACAAGGATTGCATAACTATATATGGGGGGGGGGGGGGGGGGGGCCCTTATAGAAAAGGGGGCGCAACTTCTCTTTCTTTCCTCCCCTATGTAACCTTCATAGTAGAAGAAAGAACAAAGCAATCTCCAAGAGAATATGTAAAATAATCTCCTCCATTGATCTTATACGTTATGTTTACAGATATGAAGTTTATTATGTTTAACTAAGATTTACTCCTTCATTATTTCTATTGATTTATCCAAAATGGTTTTTATTTTTTGCGTCGAACAATAACAACTACTAAATACAAGATGAATAGAAATTGGATTAAAGTAAAAGCGTGAATAGGTAGAATCTCTTATTGAATAATATGCAAGGTTAAACAGAAGGCTACTTGAGTTTTATATAATGATCGTAGTATATACTGAGTTATCGTGCGTAAAAAAGAATGAAGTAGCTTTACAAGTATGGGGTAAGGATGTTTCCACTACGGTGCTAGTGTAACCATCCCCCTATTATTAGAGGTAGCCGTTATTGCCAGTTACTACTATCAATGATTCAGATTTAATTAACTAAAGCATGGCGGTCTTAACCATAGTCAACATAAAAGATATTTCATATATGTTCTCCCAAAAGATTTGACAATCTCATATATTAAAACTGCAATGGTGATTTCCATTTATTTTTTCGAACGCTGTAAATAAAGCGAAACCCTTACAACCAGTTGCTGGTATAAGAAACCGTAGCCTCAGCAACTACAGAATAATACTACAGGGAACTGAGAAAACAATATTGTAGACATGATTGACTTACAACGATCATGCTTCAATCATCCCATTAAATACACACAAACTCTCATCATAATTCTGTAAAACCCCATATTCCCAATCAAAGAATATGATATGCATCCAGATTTTGTTGGTTTCCAGCCTTTTGTTGATACAAATTGTAATAATCAAACTCTTACGATTCCACCAGTTGATGAGCCCAAGTTGATACCATTTGGTTGGTCTATACAAAGAGAGCAAAAAACTAATTAGTGAAGTTTTCAAAGAAATGAGAGTTGGAAACTTCTACTGCATCGTCTACTGAAGGTGATGAAAAAGATCTATTGTAATTTGAAAACTTGATAATTTGAAAAAAGTTTAATTTTTATGGACGGAGAGTGTAAAACATATTTATGTAATTAAGTTAATTTCTATAAGTAATGACAAGTAAACCTTTATATAATAAGTTTTATTCGTAACTGATAACATTGTAAAAATAACAATTAATGCTAGCAGAGGTTAATCTAATTAAATTGACAATATAAAATTTTTACGGTTGTCAATATATATAACTTAAATCCATTTAGGAAATGATGAATTCTTTCTACACTATATAAAAGAAAAGTTCGATGGATCGGAGATCTTACTTTGTGGTCTGTTGTAGAAGAAAAAACATGTTCCAATGACAATGTAACAGAGTAGGAGGACTAATCCTTTGATATAATGTGATGTTCCATCCTGCAAGTACAATTAAAAGTGTCATTATTGACTTTTATCAGATTAAAGAAGATATAATTATTGTTGAATCGTTTGGACTCTTTAAAAATATAACTAATTTTAAAAAGTTCGAACAATATCGTTCTTGGGGCTATCACACATATCGCCCAAAATTAATTACCTGTAAAGTGAAAGCTGTGGCAATTATTGCCAAACCGAGGGAGCCAGTCTCAAGAAGACTAAAATCAAGATCCATTTTCTCACCAATAATCCATGCGACAATTACACTTAATGGAACCTGAATGATGTAAATCACAAGAAATCATAAATTAGGTCATATAATTAATAGTTCAAGTTTTATTAGGTGGTCATCTAATTAGTTGAAATTTGAAATATAAAAACCTTTGATAAGTAAGATTACTTAATTCAAAACAGTTGGGAATGGAAAAAGCTGTTATATTGAGGAGAAAAATAGTCCTCTCTGCTTTTTAATTTATGTAAACTCATTTGACTGGATACGAATTTTAAGAAAACAGAGAAACTTTTTAACTTGTGGTATTAAATGAGTCACATATATTTTGTGTGGCTATAAATCATTACATAAAAGTAAATTATTTTCAAATAAAGAAAGGAGTTATTCTTTTTGGCACGAACCAAAAAAAATAAGTTCACATAAATTGTAAGGGAGAGAGTATATGTTTAAGATTTAAGTCGAAAAGTTAGATGAAATGTATATATTATTACATTGTAAAAAGTTATTTCAGTATAAGCATATATTAATATATTGTAGCAGGTAACTGCCATATTTTATATTATTAGTTTTAATTATTTTATGAATTGATAATTATTTGTTGTTATCTTGCGACCAAATAGTGTAAAGAAATCTTTTATATTAGTGGACAAAAATTAAACTCTGAAATAAATTAGGAATATAGGGGAGTGAGATACTTACCACAAACATGGCAATTTGAGTTGCTGAGCCTAGGGCAACTCCCAAAGAAATGTCCTGCATTAATTATGCACCAAATCCGTTTTTAGGTTCCCTTATTAGCTTATTATTAATGCAGGAATATGATCACCATTCAAATTCAACATACCAATTTATTTTTGAAAGCAAAAATGACAGCGCCAGCATGTTCTGCAGCATTTCCAACAATTGGTAACAAAATAACACTAATGAAGCTCACTGAGATTCCCCAAGAATCTGATGCTGCCTGTTGAATTTTAATGTCAAATAAATTAGGTTGTCAAGACTTCATAATTAAAAAGAATATATATACATACAACAACAACCAGTATAATTTCACTTAGTGGGGTCTGGGAAGGGTAGTATGTACGCAGACCTTACCCCTATCCTTGGATAGAGAGGCTGTTTCCGAATAGACCCCGGCATCCTTCCCTCCAAGAACTTCCTACCTTGCTCTTGGGGAGACTCGAACTCACAACCTCTCGGTTGGAAGTAGGAGTTGCTTACCATCACAGCAACCCCTCTTGTCATATATATATATATATATATTGATTATTAATTAGTTCATTAATTACTGACCTCAATAGTACCAACAACATATTCAGATAATAGAGCAACAACTGCAGTCATCCCTACCAACCATGCAAATGCACTCCAGAATCCAAGCACTGCTTCTTCTTCTTCCGCTGTGTCATCTTCTTCATTTTCTTCCTGTTCAACATTCAAATTTATAATAACTTAAACAAATTCAACAGTCATGCAATAGCTAGCAACAGCCAAATGAAAAACGATTTCACTTCTATACATTGACAGTGCAAAAAATACTTTTACACTAATATTTTTAAAGCCATTTCAACTATAACTATATGTCGGTCTTTTCTTTGGACACCCCATTCTGCAGCGGAGTATGAACACACGACAGCTCACGTTTGATTCCTATTTTCAGGAGCATGAGTTATTAAATTAGGATATATGAACATTTATCTGTTGTTATAAGTCATTTTAATGTAACGAGTAAGAAAATCGTACCTATCATCTCACGTAAGTTGAGTAGATTTAACTCATACATACGGGCAGTATAAAGATATTTTGTTCTATAAATATAGTACTTTTGATCACGAGTTATCATTTTTATGAAATTACGAATTAATAAGTACTAGTAATATAGATCATAGAATTATATCATAGGTAACCAAACTAATTAAATACTTTTACATATTGTTAATGCATAAAACTTAAATTCGTGAAGAATACTGAGACTTACAGCTTGTGCGTCAAAAAGTTGGCGGTGGGTCCACAACTGGAAAACTAGGTAACCGAGGTAGGCAATGAGCATGATAATGCAGCTGATTCTTGATAGAAGCAGTGTCGCTTTTGCTGTAACAGCAGCAGATTCTCCAACTTCAGCATAACGAAACATCAATGGTAGCATATGACATAATAGCCCCAACAGCAAAAGCAGTGAGTTCACATCTGCTTGTTTCTGTTCAATCACTTAAATCATTAATATTAAGTCATTTGTACAACAGTTAGCGATAGAGACGGCATTAACATTTTAAAAGTACTAGTGCTGAATGTTTTGATGAAAAAAAATAAGTTTTTTCCAATGTTTTGTGAGTGAGGTAAAAGTATTTCTCAACAAATTATATATTAATATTAAAAATTAATAATAATAGTTGTAAATCGAATAATATTTAGCTAGAGCAAATGATGAAGAAGTTATAAATTTAGATAGTCGTAAGAGAAACATTTATTGTTCGAAAAGTCATTTGCCCATTTTTGATCTTTGCAAAATATTTCCCTCAACACGAAAGTTGAAATGAGGATGTTGACATGATGTGCACCTATACTAGGCTGGATAAGATCATGAATGAAGATATTCGAAAGAAGATAGGCATGACTTTCATAACCGATAAGATGCAAAAAGCGAAGCTTGGATAGTTCGGATATATGTGGAGGAGGAACCTAGATAACCCGATTAGGAGGTGCATGTGAACGGTTGGCTTTCACAAATATAAGGAGAGGTAGCCTAAGAAATATTGGGGCGATGTGATAAGGCATGACATGTCGCAATATCAGATTTCCGAAGACATGGCCCTTAATAAAAAAGTATGAAGATCAAACATTAGGGTTGTGGATTAGGGGGTAGTTGAGCGTTTTTCTTCTTTAGTTTTATATAAGACCGCTGGCTGTTATTGTTCCATCAAAATTTCTATTTTTTGTTTATTATCTTTTTACTTTTATTTACAGTTTATTTCAATTTTTATTATTGCCATAACTATTACTCTTTCCACTTATTTGTTATCACTTATGGTGCTGATCTTATTTTCTATTATTGTTACAAATATTTCGTTTTTGAGCCGAGGGTGTTAAAAATTAAAAAATAACTTTCACATGAAAAATACATTTCTCAAAAATAACTTCCATCGTACTAAAAGTTTAGTCTGATTAGTTCAAGACAATAAGTGTTCTGCATCCATTGAGGGATTTTTATAAACAAAAAAATAATTAGTAGATATATAATATTAATTAAAAGAAATTGACCGAGCCGTTAAATATTTAATTTAATTCCCCAAAAATGACGAGAAGCCAAAAATGTAAATGAAGTTACGTACCCTGTCATAGTTTTGCTCCTTGGAGAGATTAGCAATGCCACCACAGAAGAGGGAGGTCCCAAGAACCAGAAGAAGGTTTGAAAGAATAGAGCCCAATAGGGAGTATTTCACTACATTTACTTTGCGTTGCGTCAGAGCTAGGATTGCTATTATCAGTTCCGTTGCATTTCCACACGTTGCATTTAGAAGCCCTCCAACTGAACAAATAAATGCATAATCTTAATTAGGGCAGCCTGAATTTAAATAATTAATCGGACTAGTGAAAAGAGGCGCTAATATCTTTCTTTTTATGTCAAGTTTAAAGCATCAAATATTGACTTTTGTTAAGAAAACAAAAAAAATGATTACGCAATTAAAATACAGCTAATTAAAGAACTTTTACATTATCAATGTGCTTTAATACTCCCTCTGTTTTATATTGTTTTAGGTAGTTTGACTCGGTACGGAGTTTAAGAAAAAAAAAAGACTTTTGAAACTTGTGGTCTTAAAAGTTTAAGGGTAAAAGATTTATAGGGCCATGCCATTTGTATGGCTATAAAAGTTTAATGAGGAGTTTAAAGTTGAATTATTTTCAAATTTAGAAATGTATCATTTGTTTTGGAACATACTAAAAAGAAAAGTATATCATTTAATATGAAATGGAGGGAGTGTTATAATGAATTATTTACCTCGTCATCTATTGCTTTTGCTTTGCATCTACTTTCTCATTTTCATGATGTTATTTTTCCTATGGTTTTTATTGGTGGTACTAATAATATCTCTTTTCGTCTTCTAGAGACGAGGGTCTTTCAACAATACCTCTTTATTCTTTGGATAGGGGTAAAATTTGTATATAAACTATTTTCCCAAGACTCCATTAGTAAAATTTAACTGAATTATTGTTATTTATATATTTGTTCAATTCCCAGTTCCTAACATTAGGTCATCGCATGCTTTGTGGTGGTCCTGTAGCCACTACCCAGACTAAAACGCAATGATATAAAATGCTAAAATTGTTATAGAGAGGATATACAACTGCAGTTCAATCTTATATCTTCTTTTTTATCCTTTATGTTTTTTTCTTTTTATTGGACGAACTGTTGAGTTGTTCCACATCGGAGGGATTTGAGGTCCTTGGTCTTCTTATATGGCTTGAGCAATCCTCATTTCATAAGCTAGCTTTTGGGATTGAGTTAGGCCAAAGGACCATTCTTATCATGGTATCAGAGCCAGGCCATCCCAATTATTGTTACCGATGTTGGGCCCCCATTTATGTTGTCCACGCTCCAGAGATCTGGGCGTGAGGGGGGGTGTTGAGTTGTCCCACATCGGAGGGATTTGAGGTCCTTGGTCTCCTTATATGGCTTGGGCAATCCTCACTTCATAAGCTAGCTTTTGAGGTTGAGTTAGGCCCAATGTCCATTCTTTTCACGAACATATATTGGGAGTTCTTAAAATATTGGCAAGATAAACAAAGACAAGATCAGATTTAAAAGAAAACAATATCAAAATAAATGGTAAATTAATTAGTACCTGTTGGACCAGTGAAGAAAGCTATTTGTCTGCATATTCAACGATCAAAAACGGAAGGAAACAGAGAAGTAATCAGATAATAGTAAATAAATTATAAAATAAAATTATGATTATAAAATAGGGAATCAATTTCCTTACTCTGTCAAATAGCTGATCCGTTCAGCCAATGGTGTGAGTCCAAGTAAACTCAATCCAAAAACCCATGACTGAATTTTTTAAGAAAAAATAATGAGAATGTGAGTACAATGAAATAAATTTATAATAATAAGAAATAACAGAAGTGTTGATTAAATAATAGCTTCTCAGATCCGTATCATTCAACGGCTCTTTTGCTTGTTCAAAATAAAAATTTAATCACTGTTTAAAATACTACTCAAACTTCTAGTATTTTTTTCTCCATTTTGTGTTAATTAAAGTGTTTTATTCATGCATAATGTCATAATCTGTAGAACGATGTAAGTTGTAACCATTTAATCTAAAATTTAAAATATTTATTAAAATACAGTTTTGATTAGTTAATTACTCTATATATTTTATCTTTAATACACCTCTTCACGTACATGTATCTGATTCTTTGTTTCACTAGAAATATATTTTTCCTTTAATTTTGGAGGACAATGAGATATAACGCTGGACAACTTACTGCCCGCTCTAATTAGAGGCAGACCTATATAGTAATTAGAGGGGTCACTGGCACCTGAAGAGTTCAGTAAAAATTTTGTGTATATATATATATATATTTTTTTTTTTAAAAAAATAGTGATATATTTTTAGTAACTATTAATATACGATAAAGTAAATTTTAGTTGAATGCAAAAATTCACCGGCAACTTTCAAATCATGAGTTCGTCTGTGACTCTAATATCTAATATCATGTTGAATTTTAATTAAGCAATGGATAACATGATAATTCAATAAAATCAACAAAAAAAACAAGAGAAGATGACTTACTCTTCCAAAGTTTTGGTAATGAGCAAGAATGGACAAAGGGACAGCAATGAAGAGCACAAAAAGTTTAGTTCCTAAAATGACCTCTTGAATATTAGCAAGAACATCTCTAACAATGCTGCAAGGTACTTTTCGGACAAGGGTAAGATCGGATTTTTTTCTCAGAGATGTTGAGGACACGTAATGAGCTGTTCGGCTACGGCCATGTCCGTGCCTCATTTCGTTGCTCAAGGGTTTAATATTTCCATTTTCTAATAGCCATGTTTCTGCTGCTGGTGCCGATGATGAAGACATTGGTTTTCAAATTTCGTACGTGTATTCTTTTTTGTATTTGTTTGGTTTTGTCTATGCTGATGCAAATAGTTTTAAATATGTAACGATAATATAAGAAGCGTAACTCAGAGAGATAACTATGGAGTTTGAAGTTTTTTGAGTATACTGTTATATTGATAAGTGATGACTGTCTGAGTACGGTCAAGTATACATTATATAAGTAATGATTTGGAGTTAGCAATTTCCACGAAGTTTCTACTTTTGTTTTTTTTGGGATATCATTAGAAAAGATTTTTTTTCAAAAATGTAACTTCTTTAATTTGAGCAAAACAGAAAATATATTACAGTGACAGAAATGGGTGAAATTAGTTCTTTAATGAAAAGGATCTCGTTCTTCATTTGAATAATGATTTGAAAAAAAAAAGAGAAGGAGAAAAGATTTCACTGATGATATGATATTAGGATACCCCCATAATGTGAATCACATTGTGACACTATAAAGTACGATTATGAAAATCACTTTAAATATTCCTCAATGCAACGTAAACCCTAGAAGCAATGCATTATGTAAGAAGTTTCAAGTCTTCAAGTGGAGGATTGTTGATCAACATTGAGGTTAATCAACAATGAAAAGATACAAGTTACAAAGTATGACATGAGATTACGATGTCCTTTTTAAGATGAACGGTAATGAAAGAGCATTAAAAGCCTAAGATTTATACATGTGGAATAAGCAACTAGAGTAAGATGAGATTTGGTATCAGACCTAAGCAATGATAAATTAAAGTAACTGTTATGGGAGTAAATTCATACGGATAGCTAAACGAACCTATGCGATAAGATATGGCAATATTCGTGAATTCAATAAGTACCGAGCGAAGAACCTTAGTATACTCGTAGATGCCCAAAGGGACATCTTATCAAGCTCTACATATGAAGCTTAGAGATTGGACACGCTTACAAGGTCAAAATCATACAGGCTGCATGATGAAAGGTAGCAACAGTTACGTTATTAGAAGGATTCCGACTATAAGTTGTGGTGTTAGAAGGATGCCTAAGGGGGAAATTCCATGGACTTTGGACTTATTCACAGAACAGTCGCCTAGATGGCAAGGGAAGTTCCAAAGTATTCGGAATATATAAGTTATGAAAATGATAAGTGCATCAGTCACATTCGAGGATGAATATTCCAAAGGGGGAATAATGTTATACCCCGCAGTATTACATCGATGTTATGCTCTGCAGTAATATATTACGATGATGCTACCCTCTGTAGTATTATATTACGATGATATTAAGCCTTGCAGTATTATATTACGATAATGTTACACCTTGCAGTATTACATTATGATGATATTACGCTTCGCATAATTAAGTTACATTAGTGTTGCACCCAACAGTAATACATTACGGTGATGTTACACTTGGTAGTATTAAGTTACAACGATATTGCATCCCGAAGTATTATATACTGAATTTATCGTAAGTTAATTGGCATCAGTACAAGTAAAATATTATTTAGAGTTTATAAGGATTATGCTATTTCTCAAATAATGAGTAAATTCGTAAAGGTAAAGAGGAAAGCAGTCAAAGAAAATAAATTTTCGTCAGAGTTTGGCATGTTGGGGTAAACTAGGGTCAAGCTAAAATACCCGGTTGTTGGTACCCAATTCTTTTTGTTTTTTATATATACAAAGTACTTTCAAATAACATATATATGCATATATAAGCATGACCAAGGATTTTAGTATTTTTCCCAAATTTTATAAGATTTTTAAAATTAATTTATTGTCCATTTTAGCATTACAAAATTAATAATTATTCTCAAAATTATTCATTTTGGTGAAAATTTTATTTTATTCTCATATTTATACCAAAATGTAGCTAAGGTAATTTTTTGTATATTTTTTACAAATCCATTTGGCTTTTTAAAAGCTAAATTACATATAATTGCAGTATTAGCCAATTTTAAGATTAATAATATTTTATAATTATAAAATTAGTTTCAGTATTTTTAAATTAATATTTGTATATATTAGTTACTGATTCAGTACTTTAAATTTAATTTCAAAATTATTTTTTACTATTTTTATAAAATAAAAGGAAAAACTGACTATTTAATATATAGCCCCAATTCGTTTCAATTGTAGCCCCATTACATTTCAATGTTAGCCTCCAATTCCAACCTTAACCCCCAATTGAACCGACCCAATTTCAATTTTAACCCAACCCCTTAACCCGTTTATCCAACCCGCCTGGTTTTCTTTTAATCCAGGCCGTTGACCTTTTTGATCAACGGCCACGATTACCCATTTCCTTTTAATTCACCTAACCCTACCCTAATCCCTCCATTTCATTTTTTTGGCTGCCTTTGGATACTCTCCCTCTCTCAATCTCTTTTGAAGGTTCCCTGGAACCCTAGCCTCTCTCATCCTTTCCGACCATAACCTCACTGGAATCCATGGCTTCTCAAGCCATGGATGCTCTGTACTCACAACCCCCTCCCCCTCCACCATTAAACCATGGGTATTCGAAGTTTCGATGTCTAACCTCGATGGTGTCTTTTTGAATCTCTACAAATTCAAGGTTCTGTGTCTCTCCGGCCTTGCTCCCGCGTATCCAAGCATCAGGAGCTTATTTCTAACCTCTCCAACTCAAGATCGGACTTTCTTCCAAGCCTTTCTCATTTCTAGAGTTTTTATGAAACCCTAAGATATTCGAGGTTTTTCTCTGGTTTTTTCTTAGACCTATGCTATATATGTGTTCTACTGGAGTTCTAAAACATTTTTCTCAATCTTTTCTTTCAAAATTTGTTTCTCCTCGATTTAGGGTTTCTGGAAAGTTAAATTGTTTTCTGACTCTTCTTTTTCTTCTTTTCTTTGTGTGAATCTGTCTATGCTATGTTCTTATGTTCTTTTTTTACCTCGTATGATTCTTCCTCTAAGTTCTTATGTTTGCCATATTATGCATGTTCTTCTATTGTGCTATGTTATTTCTTCTACTCGTTTCTAAATCATGCTTACATGTCTATATTTACCGTATTTTTACTAAGCTTTTAGTCCTTTGTTTGCCTTCACTAGACCTTTATTTGAGTTTAATCTATAATATGTTTCATCTACTGTTTCTTAAGTTTATATCACCTCTTTTAAGTCCCAAGTTTTCTTAAAACATGTTCCTGCTACTCACATTATGTTTCAAACCAGTTCTGTATTCTATTTGCCTTGAATCTGCTAATTTTATTTGTTCATTTTCTCATGAGTCTCTGAAAGATACCTCTAAGCATGTTTCAATGGCTTGCCTTCTCGTCTCTGTATCCTACTCGAGTTGGAAATCCTAGGGTTTGGGATTTTCTTTTGGCGATTTTGATCTTGTGTGTGGATTGGGGTTCCATTGTGGAACCCTGAATTTTCTCAAACTTATTTTGAGTCTATGAACTGAACTTGAACCTCTTTGTTATGAAACTTTCCATGCTAGACTCTTTTCTAAATTATCACGACAGTTCTTTCTTCATTCACATGTCTATACACTTTATATATGATGAATTCTCCCTTCAAAAAGGGGTTTTGCCAACTTGTGATTAATTCCGAATTATTTTTAATAAGGCTCGATTGATTTTTACTGATTTCCTTTAATAAACCTTACTTCACCTTTTTCGGTTGGATTCATTCATACCAAAACTCAATTTTTTATTTGTACTGGCTGTTGATTGATTGCCTCTCCTTATTTGCACAAACTGGGGTTGCTACCAAACTCTTTCTTTATATAGTTTCTGTATATTTTCCCTTCTTGTACTACTTTGGAAAAGATTTTGTGCAAATTCTTTCCTTAATTATCCTGCCCGTTTAAAATCAGAATCCCTTAATTAAAGGGAGACGTTATGTATTTGATTTCACAACTATTTTCTTACCATTTTCTTACTTGCTTACTGCACTATAAAGGGCACGACCTTTTAGCACTAAAAAAAGACATAGGATCTCAATACTCTAACACACAATACTTGGTGAATACTTTCAATTTCAATACTCTTGCACCATCACTCTCTTCTGAAATCTTCTGGCTGTGTGTTTGAAATTTGGCTTTACTAATGCTCTTCACACTGTGTTTCCTGAAACTAGTATATTCTAATTTCATTTTCAGTCTCATCCATATGTGTTTGCTTTCCAATTTCTACAATCTTTTGTTGTTTATGTTCAACATTGAATATGTTGTTCTCTTTGCATCTGTTGTTGTTAAGAATTCCCCATATCCTTATTCCCTTCTATGTGTCTGAGTTAACATTTAGGTCCGGCAGCATCCCAATTGTTGCTCATGTCTCGGCTTTATCCTTTAATGGATCCTAACTCCCAAATAATGTGGCTAACAGACTGGTTGGGGTGTGCCAGCAGTCCTAATTATTGGATATGACCACCAGCCTGTCATGGCTTTATCCCAAAATTCCCTTTATGCACTTGCACTCTCTCTTAGATTCTAAGTTTTGCCCTCCCCCCAACCCCTATGAGCCTTGCCTTGGGACTTTGAGCTCCCTTCGAACTTGGACATTTGAGGGCAGGCCCTTCCACACTGCACTATGATATAATTCTATAAGACATTTGGGTGTAAGTATTGCGCGGAGACCACTAGAGACTTTTAGGGAACTCTGACACATCCCAAATAAGAGAAATATTTTGGAATATGATCTTTGGAGTTGGTTTAGTTCATGCTTTAGAGAGAAGTCTGAATCGGGCTCTCCTTGTCTATGATTTTAGCTTTGTGATGTATTTTTTTTACTTTTCTGTATTCATTCTGGGCTGTAATAATTTGTAATAACTCATGGGGTTTATAGTGAAAAGGGAGAGGATTACTTACTGTTGGAAATCATGTATATCTATGATATGTGCGCTTTGGTTGTATGAGCATGATTTTCAGGTATAGGTTTTGATGAATGACAAACAATGAAGTCAAGTGTCAAACAACGATATAATATGACAATCAATCAAATGGCGAGAAGCATACTGATGACGAAATTGCATGAACGAGCCATAGAGTTCAAGACCGAAGACCCAAGACGTAGGTCGTTTGGTAGAACCAATGTAAGGACAACGTTTAAGTTATCTTATCCTTTGGCTCAACATTAGGTCATCATAAACATGCATAAAATATTTTATTAAATCATATTTATCATAAACATGCATCTTTGTGTTAAAATAAAATGATGTTGAAGGTTTTAAACATGTCTTTTAAATCTGGGCCTCAACAATCGATTATTTGAATCCTACAATCGATTGTATTAAGACAGTGTGATATGAAGTTTTTCAAAATAGCAAACAATCGATTGTCTACTTTTAACAATCGATTATTTTGAGACAGTGTGCAACCTAAGTTTTTAAACATCTAAATAATCGATTGTCTTTGTCATACAATCGATTATATTCATAAACAATCGATTGTCATTTTCATACAATCGATTATATTTTGACCGTTCCCACAGATCGGATGAGAATCTTCATCAAATCAAACAACTTTTATCTATGCAAATCATCAAGTATGGTGAGCAAATGACGACCAAAGTTGGGGAAGCCATGGTAAGTGAATACAATACCAAGGCAATTAATATGTTATATAGCGCTTTGAATCAAGAGGACTATCGGAAAGTTTCCCACTGCAAAACTGCTAAAGATATGTGGGACAAGCTTGAGGACACTTATGAAAGTACGCCTCAGGAAGCGGACAGCTCATGTGATGAACCAACTGCCCGGTGTCTTATGGCAAACAAAGAAGAAGAGGTAAGTACTTCTAACTCTCACTCGTTTGAAGAAATACAAAATGCCTATGATGAATTGTATGGTGAATTTGTTAATGCTTCCAAAACTATCATAGAATTGAAGAAAACACTTTCTTTGCAGAAAACACTTTCTTTGCAAGAAACAGATTTTCAGAAAACACTTTCTTTACAAGAAAAAGAGTTTGAAAAATCCTCTTCTTTGAAAGAAATAGATTTTGAAAAATTGACTAATGAAAATGATGTTCTTAAAAATAAAATTGAAGTTTTAGAAAAAGAAAATAAATTTTAAAATGACATTGTTGATTTTAAAAATAAAATCAAGGAATTGAATGAAGCCTCTTCTATTGATAAATGTTCCAATTGTTCTTCTTGTAGTTCTTTAATACTAGATAACACAGAACTTAGGAAAGCACTAGAAACACGTAGTGTTGATAGTCCTAAAATTGAAGATATTAAAAAGGATGAAAGTAATGAGTTCGGACCATCTAGAAAGAATTCTAGGAACCTCACTAATGAGTCTAAGATTAATTGTTTTAGACCACCTAGAAACAACTCTAGGAATTGTGTTAATGAGTCTAGAATGAGTAATTTTAGACCACCTAGACACAATTCTAGGAATTTTATAAATGAGTCTAGAATGAATAATTTTAGACCACCTAGACATGACTCTAGGAAATTCAACGCTTCTAGGGGGAACAACTTTAGATCACCTAGAACGCATTTGGCTCAACCTAGACATATGCACAATCCTAATGTTATATGTCACTATTGTAATCGGGTAGGACACATTGCACCCGTTTGTTTTGCTAAACATAGAGATTTATGTGTTGATTATGACTATTGTTATCCTAACCCCCAAGGACCCAAAAGAAGTTGGGTACCAAAAACCTATTTTAGGTTATTTTTGCAGGTATGCTTGAAGACTACAATATTGTAGTGGATGCACCAAGCACGAAACCTTAATGCATTAAGGGGGAACGTCGGTTAGTTATCGTATTTTGAATTAAAAAACGCAATGAGTTGATATGTGCAAATAATCTATATCAATTTTGGTTGATACATGCTTTAACAAGTTTTATTTTTGAATAACAATTAGTATCAATTGGTTTTATAATAAATGTTTGATTCATGTTTTGATGAATATTTTTAGTTTAAATAACTATTGGCATAGTTGAGAAAAATGATCGTTATTATTAGTATGCCATCTACTAACTTTTTATATGATCTTGTCTATAACGATTGGTATCGTCAATAGTTTAAATAACTTTTGGTATACTCTTTTTGCTAATGCCAAAAGGGGGAAGAATATGGGCGATATGCATGCTTTAATTGAGGGGGAACATTCAATTGAGGGGGGAATTATATTGAATTGAATTGGTTGCATAAATTGTATGTTGAGATATAGCATCTATTAAGGGGGAATTCAATATGCATATCTTCCGTTGTTTGTCATTATCAAAAAGGGAGAAATTGTTGGAAATCATGTATATCTATGATATGTGCGCTTTGGTTGTATGAGCATGATTTTCAGGTATAGGTTTTGATGAATGACAAACAATGAAGTCAAGTGTCAAACAACGATATAATATGACAATCAATCAAATGGCGAGAAGCATACTGATGATGGAATTGCATGAACGAGCCAAAGAGTTCAAGACCGAAGACCCAAGACGTAGGTCGTTTGGTAGAACCAATGTAAGGACAACGTTTAAGTTATCTTATCCTTTGGCTCAACATTAGGTCATCATAAACATGCATAAAATATTTTATTAAATCATATTTATCATAAACATGCATCTTTGTGTTAAAACAAAATGATGTTGAAGGTTTTAAACATGTCTTTTAAATCTGGGCCTCAACAATCGATTATTTGAATCCTACAATCGATTGTATTAAGACAGTATGATCTGAAGTTTTTCAAAATAGCAAACAATCGATTGTCTACTTTTAACAATCGATTATTTTGAGACAGTGTGCAACCGAAGTTTTTAAACATCTAAATAATCGATTGTCTTTGTCATACAATCGATTATATTCATAAACAATCGATTGTCATTTTCATACAATCAATTATATTTTGTCCGTTCCCACAAAATCAATTATATTTTGATCGTTCCCACAGAATTCTAAATTGATTTTTGAACGTTGAATAACAATCGATTATTTAGTCCATACAATGACTGTTTAGCCTAAATCAGGAATCTGTCTTTTGAACGTTGGTCAAACAATCGATTATCTACTCCAAACAATCGATTGTTTGAGCACAGAATCAGGGATTTTATTTGTCAATTAAGCAACGGTCAGCATCACTTTTTCACCTATAAAAAGAGGTCTTTTGAGCTGATTTTAAACACACAACTCCTCCATACATTGTTATACATATTGATCATTATCAAGCATCATTTTAGAGCTTTTGTTGAGCCATTTGATAGACAACTTTGTGTTGTTCATAGAGCTTATTGTGTATCTCTTTATCCACTCTATTGAGAGAGTATTTGTTGTAAAAGAGAGTTGTTTGAGAAGAACATATCTTCTCATTTGTCGGGTTTTCTAAGTACCCAAAGTCTTAGTGGTTGAAGTCTTGGGGTGAGGTATCCTCAAGCAAGTGAAGTCTTAAGGTGTGGTATCCTTGAGCAACTGTAACGGTTTGTTAAGCACCCGTAAGCTTGACGAAGATAGTGGAAATCTCGAGAGAGTCTCTCGGGGACTGGACTAGCCACGGGTTGTGGTGAACCAGGATACATCGGTGCGTTCGTTCCTTATTATTTACTTATCGCACTTATTTCATTACTGCAATTTTTAAATTTCGCAAGTTTACGCTGTGTTTTATTATAACGCTATTCACCCCCCCTCTAGCGTTAAGCGTATTTTCTAACACTTACTGTATGCATAAGGGTAGATATCATGTTCATTAGGTATTTACTTCTCCATTTACTTATAGAAATCCTATTTTAAGTTCTGCACTTCCACAATTTCATATAGAAATCCTGCTTTACTTTATGCACTTTCATATAGAAGTCCTGTTTTACGTTCTGCACTTCTACATTTTCATAAAGAAATCCTATTTTAGTTTCTGCACTTCTGTATTTTCTTTAAAAAAAGTCATGTCTGTAAACTTCTGCACTTTGCATCTTAGAAATCCCGCTTATAAGTTCTGCATTTCATACATAATATATCATATCAGTCGCTTCTGCATCCCATATAGAGAACCTGTCTATAGGATGTTGCATTTTTGCCTACCATATAAAAAGCATGTTATAGTGCTTCCTAAATTCTGCATACGTATCCATCACTAGACAAATGATATACATATTTAAATAATAAAATCAATATTCTAGACACCATGCCTATAGGTTTTTTGTGTTTCCATAAAGGTTAAAATCATTACGCTTAGAAAGCATGCCTAGAAGAATAATAAACCAATCTAAATCCCTCAATTTGTTTATAAGTTTAAAAATTAATAATAACAGTGCTTAAACTCTTGCAGAACTCATGTTCCTGCTGTTAATAAATCTGCTTTTGAAATCAGTATCTTTCTCTTGTGTTTAGATACCATGCTTATAGGTTTCACCTAGGTGAACTATAAGGTAAATTAGTTCATTGAATCAGACTCTATTAATTCCAGCCAGCATGCAGGTTTGATTTCGATTTCTTATCTTAATTGTGTAATAAACCAGTTCACATCCTTAACGTTTACGTTTAATTCAGATCATAACCAGTATCTGCAAGACATGCTAAACAATATATTCTTAGGTGAGGAGGCCTATCTGAGCCTTTTAAGTTGTTATGTGTTTCCCATAATCTGTTTTATGTGTTCTTGTTTGTCGCTTTAGAATTTTATCCTTTTTGAATCATACAAAACCCAAATTTCCCTTCCCTTTAAGACTAGTGGTCCCATATGCCTCTCTCACTGATAGGGTCGGGGCAGGTATTATCATGCAATAAGTAACGAAGTCATTCCACGTTTAAACCTCAACGGGGTGGGAAAGGGCAGATATGGATATGATGACCGGTGTGCTAATACCACGTATAGCCCCTCTTTTGAGGAGTAATTATCGGGTATTGCATTAATGTGATCCATATTCTTTGTAAACCTAGGACCCCCCCCCCCCCCCTTTTATTTGTTTATTACTTCTCGGAATTTTTGATCCATTTCCTCAAAATTTCAGCTTTCTTTATTTTTCGTCAAACTTTAACTTATTTGCAACCATTATGTGACAATCCCTCATATTTGAAATTCTTATTTACCTATTTATTACTTGTACTTGAAGTGACAATTTTAGTATGGCCTGAAACCACACTAGTAGATCTTAAGGAGTGCCTAACACCTTCCCCTCGAGATAATTTCTAGCCCTTACCCAAATCTCTGGTTTTTAAATCAAAACCTTCTTAGTGTCCTAACACACTCAACGATTAGGTGGCGACACTTCAATTCAAAAATCCAAATCTCAAAAGGGAACAAGTTATTTTCCTAAATGTCATAAACCCGATTTCGCGAGAAAAAGGGGACGCGACGCCAGTATTTATAAATTAGTACTATACAAGGTACCATATTACCATGATAGTAAGGTATATAGGATGCGTTAAAAGTGAATAATATATTAAAATGAGAATAATTCTCAATTTTACTGATAATTGATTAATTACCGAATAACAGAACATTACCTAATTAATTATTTTTTTAGATAAGATTAATTTTCTTACACCCACAAAAACGTGGCAGCTTTTGCCACAACATATTGTGACTCTTAAAGTCACGTATTAAGGTGTCAAAACCTAATAAGACTTATAGCCAAGTCATCAAATTAGTGGGCCCACACCATTAAAATATAAGACCTCTCTAAAAGAGTGGCTTATACCAAAAATGGTAGACAATTTGCCTAAGTAACGTTACTAACATTCTGTTTCAACAAAATTCATGCATGGCTTCAAGGATCAAGCAAAACTTTCATAAGCATCTCAGAAATATTACGTTTTTGAAATTCTAGCGTAACTCAGTATAATCGTTCTCAAGAATATCATATAAATTTTTTCTTATTTCAATTCGCTGTTACATGTTCGTCATACAAGACGTGTGTTAGAGGAATTATCAAGGGAATCCGTCAAGGTATATTAAGGCTATCCTTTCTTTCTTTTGATATGAAAGAAATGTGCAAATGCATAAATTTCATAAATAACTTTATTTATAGAAGTATTAGAGATGTTTATGTTCTTGAATTTTCACGTATCATAATATTTTATCATCTGTTCATGGGTCTCAAAAAATAAAAGTCGAAAGAGTTTACTTATGATATTACTCAAAGGTAAAATGACCTTATGGCATTCCAAAAGATTTTATTAACGTACTTTTCATGCATTGCATTTATGTACATTAACCCATGACTAGATGACGTTATATATCCGTATATATGTATTTATATATATGTATATGAGATATGGGGAAGATTATGGCATTATATACGCACCACCACCTGATCAGTTGGTATACGTTGATAATTTTGCTTACAGTGATCGTTATGATATGATGGGATGCCCTCAGAAGTTGATAATGTTATAAAATATATACATATGCTCGATATGACATTCATATGCATATGCATGACGTTAAAATTATTTTATGATCTACAATGTTATCCAGAGTTATAGGTTGAGTCAATTACTCTATATTTCTTGTATCTTTGTTATGTACTTATTTATATTTTTTGTACTGATGTTCTTTTTGCCTGGAGATGCTGTGTTCCATACCCGCAGGTCCCGATAGACAGATCGAGAGCCCTCCAAATAGGCTATTAGCTTAGCGGAAGATATCGGTGCGCTCCATTTGCTTTGGGGTTGCTTGTTTAGTTAGTATAATTTAGACGTGTATTGTTTAGTATGGCGGGACTCTATCCCGACCTTTATAATATTTATCTACTCTTAGAAGCTTGTAGACATATATTGTGTACGTGAAAGATTGTTCGGTCTTATCGGCCTATGTTTTGAATTTATAAATTATTATGTTGGCCTGCTAGGCCTGTATATCACGTGTATATACTGATGTAATAAGAAAGATACGTTACGTTGTACTGAGTTGAGTAAGGTACTGGGTACCCGTCACAGCTCATAAACTTGGGTCGTGACAGGAAGATTGTTCAGAGTTGTTGTCACTCTGCTCTTTGTAAGCCCCCTTCCTTATATACTTGTTATTTCTTTACGTTTTGTTATCTCGTCTTTATATTTGACACCTTACTAGTTATTTCACTACTTCTTGATATATAATTGTACAAGTTTATATTGTAGGAGTCTTGTCTTAGCCTTTTAGGCTTACTATTTTCTGAGTACGTTGGGCCGATTGTACTCATATTACATTTTTATATTTTTTGTGCAGATTAAGATATTGGTACTAGCGGAGTCCCGAGAAATACTTAGCGATATCAATCGTGTATTTCAAGGTAAAGCTGCATTATGTTCGCAGGTCTATAGTGACCTTTTTGTTTTTATTGTATTGTTTGTACCTTTTGAACAGTATTGCATTTCTTATGAAACAGTGTATGTAGCAAACTCATGTACCTATGATTCCACATCCTGAGAGGGTTGAACGTTAACATGGATTGTCTTGTTCACTTTCGAGCTGCTCTTACCTTTCGTACTATCGTGCTTCTTATTCATTTAATGCTCTCCTTTTGTATTTATCTATTGTGTATTAGCTTGCCTAGCAAAGTGTTAGAAATCATCACGACTTGATTGGTTGGGATTTTGGGTCGTAAAACTTTTTTAAATAGAGATAAATTATGACACTGCTAGAAAATCATAAATATTTTGACTGAAAATTTTTGTTGGAATCCATCGTAATTGTAAAAAAAAAATATTACCTATGTATGTTTTAAAAAATTCCGACCATATTTCCGACCAAATCGGTTGCAACTTTTGGCGGAAAATTTTGTTTGACTTTTTTTACTTCATTTCCGACCAATTTGAGTGTATTTTTTGCTCTCTTTCTTATTTCCTCCTCCCTTCTCCCTCTCCTTCCTCCTCTATTTTCCCTTTAATTTATTAATTTTTTTATCCGTTTTGGAGTAGTGGTTCTCCGTGCGACGATGGCAACTCAGTTGACTTCTCCGACATTTTTTCCGTTGAGGTAAGTATTTCGTTTATTTTCATTATTAAATTTATATTAATTTTTTAAGTATGAACATTTTAGCTAGTTGTAGTAGGTGTGATTGAAATTTTAGCGATTTTAGTTTTTTAATGATACATAATATAAAACGAAATGAGAGAAGAATATGTTGAATTTGAAATTTTGGGTTAAATAAGAATATGTTAAGAAATTCCAAATCTAATTTTGAATTTGATAAGAATATGTTGAATTAGTGTTTGATTAACTTAATTCTTTTTGAAATAAAAAAGGTGACATATTGGCATACATTAATTGATAAAACAACTATAGGAAAAAAAGGAAAATGAATTTTCACTTTCACTTTCAACGATAATTATATTAACTAGTTATAGTTTAAAGCTTTGGTGTAAAATTTGTTGTACTAGGTTCATTATTTTTTTTTTTGGTAATTAAATTTTTTGTATTAATCACCAAAAATATTTCTTTACAAAACCATAGTTCAGCTACACACAGCTGACTATCACAGAGTAAACTTAGCTAACATTTACTGTTACTATACCTATATTTCTAATTACAGTAGAGAATGCTGAAACTGTAGGCTAACTTTAGGGGGACTCATAACATGACAGACATATGCAATATTTCTAAGTAATTGACTACTAGAACAAGAGACATTCTTAAACAATCTTGAATTTCTCTCTAACCAAATGGTATAGAACATTTCTGCTGTGATCATTTTGACAATGTGAGCTCGACTAATTTTCCCTTTAGCTTTGGCAATGATCCAATGAATATACTGCTCCCAGTTCTGGTAGTTAGGCTGAGTTGCTCCAATCCATAGCATTGTTTGATGCCTCAGCAGGGTGGCAAAGGGATAGGAGAAGAAGAGGTGATCTCTGGACTCCATTCCTTGTTGGCATAAGGAACAGATGCTGCCCACAGTTAGGTTCCACTGTCCCAACCTGTCCTTAGTAGGTAATCTATCTTGTAATACCAGCCAAAGGTTGAATACTGCCTTGGGTCTAGCATAGTTTTGGATGGTTAGATTCTTCCAGAACACTCTATGCAATTGACCAATCTGTTGAAGATACAGCATCTTGATAGAACACACTGATTGGTTCATCAGCTGAGATTGCTGCAATGTAACAGTAGCTTCAATAATCTTCCTGACCATCCAACTGGCTTGGTTAGGAATAACTATGGAATGTAGTTGTTGCTGTTTTACGTAGACTGAATGAATCCATTTAACCCATGGAGCATCTTTCTTGTGAGCCAAATCCCATCCAAGTTTGGTAATTCCAGCTCTGTTCCATACTAGCAGGTTTATAACATTTAAGCCTCCAGCTGATTTAGGCAAACATATCTTATCCCAAGCTATATATGCTTTCTTTGATATACTGGCTGAACCTGTCCAGACAAAAGACCTATATACTGCTTCTAGCATCTTTAGGATTTTTGAAGGAATAAGGAAGAGTTGAGCCGAGTAGGCTTGTATGCCAAATATGACTGATTGAACCAGTTGTACTCTACCTGCATAGGACAGTTTTCTGGCAGTCCAGGATGTGATCCTGGCAGTGACCTTATCCACCAATGGCTGCCATTGCACCTAAGATATTTTCTTGGTAGATAAAAGAACTCCCAGATATTTGAAAGGTAACTCTCCATATACATAGCTAAGATGATCTACAATTTGATGTTGTATATCAGTAGGAACACCACCAAAATAGACAGAACTCTTACTTAGATTAGCTTTCAACCCAGAGGCTTCAGTGAAGTGAGAGAAGTACTTAAACATGGCTGCTACAGACTGATGCTCTCCTTTGACAAACAGCAAAAGGTCATCTGCAAAGCTAAGATGGGTAATGCCTAATTTTTTACAGCCAGGATGAAATAGGAACTCTGTATCCTTCTTCAATTCAACAAGGGCTCTACTGAGATATTCCATCACTATGGCAAAAAGGAAGGGGGAAATTGGATCACCCTGCCTCAAGCCTTTAGCTGCTTGGAAGGGTTCTGTAGTTTCCCCATTCACCATCACTGTATAGCTAACTGTTTGGACACATTCCATGATCCACTTCATAAATCTGCCTGGAAAATCTAAGGCTTCCATTACCTGCTGTAAGAAGATCCATTCAACAGAATCATATGCCTTCTGTAGATCTATTTTAATCATGCATCTAGGGGACACATGGGCTCTTGCATAATGTTTAATCAGTTCATGGGCTAGAATAACATTATCAGCAATCCTCCTGCCTGGGATAAAACCTGCCTGGGCATCACAGATGATACTGGCCATGCATTTCTGCAATTTGTTGACCAGTATCTTAGAGATGATTTTATACAAAACTGAGCAGCAAGCTATTGGTCGAAACTCCCTGACTGATTGTGGGTTAGCAACTTTAGGTATCAAGGTGAGGGAGGCACAATTAACTGGTTTATACATTCTGCTGGACTTGAAAAAATCCATAACTGCCCTGATGATATGATTGCCAGTGAAACTCCAGATCTGCTTGAAGAAAGCAGCATTATATCCATCAATACCCGGTGCTTTGTCATCCCCTATGGCTTTTAGACTATCCAGAATCTCATCAGTAGTGATATCAGCAGCTAACTGTTGCTTCTGGCTATGTGTGAGCTTTGGACCATTACTCATATACAACCTGTTAATTGCTGGAAGTGAGGCAGCTGATGTTCCCATCAAAGACTTATAGAAATTCTTGATCTCATCTCTAATGTCATCTGGATTGGTAAGTGTGGTTCCCCCTGCTGTAATCAGTTCTGTTATGCTTTTGTACTGATTCATTTCCTTCAATACAGCATTAAAATACTTGCTATTAGAGTCTCCCAATTGAATCCATCTAGCTCTAGACTTTTGTTGTAGGATACTCTCTTCTATCATTGACCATTTTTCCAACTTCAAGACCAGTTCCTTTTCTTTAGTCTGCAAATCATCAGTGTAGTTCAGCCTCATATGGTTCTGAATGTCCTTCAACTCCTCCCTGCTAGCCTCAATTTTCTGTGTGATGTTCTTAAAATCTCTAACATTCAGAGACGTTAGAATAGGTTTCAGTGCCTTGAGATTATTCCACACCTCCTTGACAGTACCTTGAGTAGTATTTCTCCAATTCTCCTTGACAATACCTTGAGTAGTATTTCTCCAATTCTCCTTGACAATTTGCTGGAAGTCCTTGTGATTAGCCCATGCATTATAGAATCTGAAAGGGGCCTTCCTGATCATAATATCTTCAGTCATAGTAAGCACCATTGGATTATGATCAGAGATTAAATGGGGGTCATATACAGTTTGTACATGACTCCGTTTAATCATCTAGTCATAATTAGCAAATATTCTGTCCAATCTGCTGCAGACTCTATCATTGTCAGTTTGTTTGTTGGTCCATGTGAAGAATTCCCCTTTCCAAGGAAGTTCTGATAATTCAACCAGTTGAATACATTGAGTGAAATCCAGAATTTCGGCTTGTTTAACCTGGTTACATGATTGTCTATCATTGATAGACATCACATCATTGAAATCACCTGCTACCAGCCAAGGATCAGTAATACCAGCAGCAAGAGTCTGTAGTTGTTGCCACATGTTCTTATTTGATCCAAGCCATTGAAGCCACACACCACAGTGAGGAAGCAAACCAGCTCACCTGCAAGAGTGTTAATACTACAGTGAAGGAATTGTGCCTCCTCCTGAATACCAGTGACTCTAATCTTCTGAGTATCCCATAAAATCTAGATTCTACCCCTTGGAGAGTCCCTATAATTAGATAGCATATTCCAACCTGGAACCAACAGATTAGCTATTCTCACTGCATTGCTCTCCTTTACCTTTGTCTCTACCAGACCAACAAGGTAAAATTTATTCTGTCTAAAGTATTCCTTAGCTTCCTTCTGCATATATCTCTTATTTACACCTCTAATGTTCCAAAATAGAAACTTTATTGGGTATGACTAGGGCCCCGTTCATCTGGGGGATTTCCTGGTCTACTAGCTGACATTACTTGGAATCTGTTACTCATCACAACAGGGGATAAGGGAGGAAAGTTTGCAAGGTAGAAGACTGGAGATTGCACCCGTTTGCCTTTATCTTCCTGTTTGCTCACATCTGTACTTCCTAAAGGATCAACATCCTTAGGAGGTACTACATTCTGCCTTTGGCCTAGTTGTTGTTTAGGAGCCTCCTGATGCTGCATACCATTCTGGTTTGGCAGTTTAGCTCTCCATTCCTGAACTACTCTAGGCTTTTGAATTTGAGCAGGTTGAGAAGGTTTAGGAATGGCCAGACAGTTATGTCCAACCATAAGGCACTTCTCACAGTATGTTGGTTTCCAATCATATGCCACTTCATGTACAAATTTCTTACCATTTGGATCTATTAGCTCAATCTCACTTGGCAATTCTTTAGAGATATTAACCTCAATAAGCATGCATGCATAAGAAATTCTAGTCTGCTTAGTAGTACATTCATTAGCATAAATAGGCTTGCCAAGGACACTGGCTATCCTACTCAAAGACCTTATTCCCCAGCATGACATAGGGAGTTTAGGAAACTTTACCCACAGAGGAATGTCACTAGGGAAAGCAGCATTAAAATCAAAATCAGCAGTCCATTATTTCAATACCATAGGTCTATTAGCAATGGAGTATGGACCAGCACAGATAACTTCCTTGGCATCTTCCATGGTTCGAAATTTGGCTACATATTTGCCCTCCTCATGATAGTATAAATCTGGTTCTGGAACATGGGACCAATGAAGGTTAATGAACCGTTTCATTACATTGTACCCTGGTCCAGTCCCTAACACAAAAATCACTAGGGCACATTTCCATTTCTGTTCTTCCTCCTCCACTTCCTCTTGAAGCAGATGACCTACAGGTTTGCCATCAATCAGAGTTGGTGGGATATACTCCAGTGCCATGCCATTTGAAGCAAATCTATTCTTCTGGAAGAGATTTGCCCACCCTTTGGTTACTTCAGTAGTCGTCTCCTCTGGTTCTGTCACTGATGGTTGAGCTGGGTTCTGCATGTGGTCGGTTCTTCCATTTCCTTGAACCATCTGGGGTTGAGGAAGCAGCGGAACTTCATCTTGTTCAGAAAATCTCCTCCGATTGTGTCAATGGAACAGTAACAGGAACCGGCACATCTTCACTGGGAACACTGGATGTGTGGTTTATCGTTGAAATGATGCGATCTATGGTTATAATCGGCAATTTCCGAGGCCGACCCCTGCCACGTCCTCTTCCTCTCGCCATGAAAACCAGATCGGCGTACGTTTACTAACGTGCGCCGAGAGGAGAGTCGGATGAGAGAGAGTTTTTGCTAGGCGAAGAGAGAGACTAGGTTCATTGTTGCTTCTTCATTTTATTATTATTAGAATGAGATTAAATTTAAATTTTTTTCAATCTCAATATTAAGAGTAATTTGTCAATTTGAGAAATTATTAAATAATTTGGATTATATGAACATTTAAGAAGCTATTTAAATTTAATTATTATAGTTAAAGATTTATATTGTTTAGAATAGGGATTAATGTGATATTTCGAATGGTAAAAAGTATAATTTAAAAAATAAAAAATATCAATTAAAGTGATTTGATACAATAATATGTATATATCTGAACCTTTGAAAGATATAAATTTGTAACAAGTTTAAATCAATAAAATTATTTTAAATTTCTCATTTATAGATATCTATTTGTATAGATGGAATTTGTGCATCGTAAATGAATGTATAATAGGAATCATCCTAATCGTGCGAGGTTAGTGAATGAATTTATTGAAAGGGTTGCTGAATTTATTGCTAAGGCTCAAACACTTGATGATTTTCTTATTGGAGGAAAGATTAGGTGCCCTTGTGTGAAATTGTAAGTGTTTTAAATTATTGAAAATAGACAAGGTTAAAATTAATCTCTATAGAAATGATTTGTAGAAAATTATTTTATATAGACTGTTCACGGAGGTTTATTAGTTTTGTGGTTCATAAACTAAGATTGGTAATTACTTATAAAAAATTTCTTTGTTTTACATATAGAATTTTGCAATTGTAATGTCTTACTAATACTTTTTGTTATGAAGAAAAAGGAAAGAGGGCGAGATATCAGCCACGATGGGGTATTTGAGAAGACTCGGCAGAAATAGAAGAAGAATGGTACAAGAGAACACCGGGTGGAGACGCGTGCATCAGACACATCTATAAAATACTAACTTCATAATTATTTCAGGAAGATTATCATAAAAGGGTGGAAGAATGACAACAAACTCAGCCTCATTCAACTCAACCAACACCTTATGATATAGCTTCATTGTGGACGAGCCAGCGCGTGGAGTAAACAAAGGTAGAGTCTATGGACTTGGGATACGGTTGACCTACAGGTCATCAAATACACTCTCAGCCAATTCTCCTTCTTCTCAAAATCAAGAATAAATGAAAGATATGAGAAAAGAAATTCGTGATTTGAAGCACCAGTTGGACTCCCAATTCGAAATATTTGTTAAGATATAAAATTTCACGAGAAAATATGGCATGATATATCTGATGATGAGGATAAATAAACTAAATATGATGTATAGTAGTTTAGGTGTACTGTTTTGGTTGATTGGTAAACTTGATTGTGAGAGAATTTTATGTTGTATTTTTAAACTTGAACGTGGGCTACTATTTGGATATTATATGCCCAAAATTGTTAGGTTTAATGGATTTGTTGGTGTAGGTTTTGTTAATGGTTGGTATTATTGGTTTAGATGTTATATTTGTTGATTGGTTGTTGGCGTTATTGTATTATAATAGTTTAGCAAGTGGTGTAGCTCAAAATTGAGTAGAATTTTGCCCAGTTTACAGAAAATTTCGACTGATTTCAAACAAAAACAGTTAGACAGTTGCCCAGAAATTTTCAAAAATACCTAGATTTCTGATCGAATCGGTTCGAAATTAAAATAAATAAATTAATATTTAACAGTGAGATACTTCACTAGTGAAGATGAAGTTCCAAAACTACGAAATCTGCCTCCTCTCCTACTTCTAACATGAGCAGAGGAAGGTTATCAACGATGGGGAGTCTCCTAGGATTAGAGTTTGAAGAAGACATAGCAGTACGAGGAAGAAGAAAACAAGAATTGTTGATATTCTAAATCTTTTGTGAGAAAGTCAAAGGTCAAAAATTATATTTTACTTAAAAGCAACCGTCAAAGGAAAATGTGTAATGATGGAAACGTCATAATGTGAACTGTTGCAAGCTGCTCGTAAGATAGCAATAACTTGATTGCAAGCTTACCAACCAATAGCTACAATACCACATTCCACCAGTCATATTGATTTGATTAGCTTACTGTTCACGACAAATTTCGTGTACGGAAATTAATAACTGCAATCACAAAACAAATGTAAAGAAAAATGCTTTTTTTAATAAAACCTTTGAGTACAACTCTGTGTATCCCCTGATTCTTGTCTCTAATTTGTTTTCCTTGATTCGAGGGCTGAAGCAGCGTATTTCTTGAGCGCAGGATGATGTGGACCTCCTTGTGATTTACTTGATCGTCAAGAAGAGTTAGTAGCGCTTCGGATTGATCACGAGGGACAACTTCTCTTGATCACTCCTTCTTGTTTTCTTCAATTCGAGTACCACTAGACGTACAATCAGAGGCGGATTTAGGGATGGAAGGAGGTTCGCTTGAATCTTCTTCACCGGAAAATTATATTGTAAAATTTAATTTGTACCTTTATATTTTATACTTAGAATTTCTTTGACATAATTCAAAAGCATAGTTTAGTGGTTAATGGGGTCCAAAACATTTGTAAGGTTGCTGGTTCAATTCATACTAGTCACAATTTTTTTAAACTTTTAAATTTCTTTTTTTTTTAACCCCTTAGCAAAAATTCTACCTCCACCATTTGCGTACGACCATGAGTAGTAGTGATATAAAACCGGCAACAATGTTCCCTCTGATAGTCAACATATTCATAATTTTTGGATACTACTATATTATAGTTTAGTATATCAGTAATTGCAGATGAACTGAAATATTGAATAGAAGTAACTTTAACTGATCGGTTAATCTGCGATTCATGTGATATGTGAATGCAATTTTCTATAAGATCATATTCCTCTTTTAGGACTCACATTTGTTATCAGGAAAATAATAGTAGCAGCTTTTACAGTTTACTACTCTCTTTAATTAAGATTGTGTATTCCCTTAAACAGAAAAAACAAAAACAACTAAAAAAAACAGCAAATCCCTCTAAAAAGGGAAGCACAGATTATTTTGAGTTGTTGACGTTGACAGAATTGTTAGGAATAACAATAAAATTTTTTTTTTCTAATTTATAATTGAACTATATTTTAAATACAAGGTTGCTCTGATGGTAAGCAACCCTCACTTCCAACTGAGAGATTGTGAGTTCGAGTCTCCCCAAGAGTAAGGTAGGAAATTTTGGAGGGAAAAACCCCGATTATACTGGGCTGTTATTGTTGTACATGTTGGAGCGGAGTCCAAAAACAAATTAGAAGTGATATCATTAATGAATGACTTATTTTCTCGGCCAAACTAATATTTTATAAAGCTATGTCTTACCATATTTTCCGGGTCAACCACTTTCCTAACTTGGCTTAATTTCCATTATTTACAAAAGGTAAACAAAAGATGACGTTTCAATTCAAACAAAATTCTACTTTTTGGTAAAGAAGAGAATCCATATAATACAAGACTTCAAAAGTTGGTGATATTTAAATCTGTTTGTCTTGTCAGTATTAGTCTAGGAAAGATTTTGATCCATCACCTTAATATATGAGTAGAGTTTATTAAAAAAATCAAACTTCTCACACCAAAAGCTAAGTATTAGTATCTTCTTTAATATAATATAGTTTCTTTCCCTTCTCTTTCCACATATTTCTCTTTATTTGCAGTTTATAAGAACTTGTCCAAAAATGCTTGACTAACCAAAAATGGAAGAAAACAAACTCAGTATAGTATCATTATCCTTTAGATTGAGTATGAGGTCTCCTATATGTGCATGTTTATATTGATCAAATAATTTAGGTTTAAAGATCTTCGGTTGATTGTATTGGAACAATTAGTTCCAGCATAAAATAATATAGTACTTGGTTAGCCGCAGCCGCATAATATACTTTAACTTTTGGTTGGCGTATGTATAATTATACCCGTACTAATCTTTTTCAAAAAATATTATGAATATGAAAACAAAAATTAATAATATGGAGATTAAATTATTAAATTGTAAAATGCCCCTTTAAAGTAAGTAGCCATGTATAATAATCTCGTTATTATTAATCTTAATTCGCATAACCAATCCATATACATTTCAACCTCGAATTTTTAATTAAAAAAAAAATTAGAGAGCCCGTTAGTTCATAAATCATGACAAAAAATTTCTCTTAATTATAATTATAAATATATCATATTGTGTTTTAGCTAATTTGATATAGAAATGAAGTAGAGATAAAAAAATTTCCATCTTAATTGCAGGAATTATGCCGTTTCTTATTGGGTTTCGGTATTTTTTGTTGATACACCCTAGAGTTTGCTTACCATCAACAATGTTGCAAATGAATTGTGTCTCAATTCAAATTCCAACCGAGGTAAAAATATTAGATAATGTTATAAATACACTTCTATTAAAGGTGAATATCTTTAATTAGAGAGATTCTAGAGTTCTATTCTTGGTAGATAAATCATCCTCCTCCCTATAAATAGAGGTGCCCTCTACCATTGTAAATCACTCCTAACATTCTCTAAGTATCAATAAGAAGAACTCTCTCTACTCTTCTCTCTATTTGCTCTTGTTCTTGAGTTATTGTTCTTGTCTTTTATATTATTTCATAACACGTTATCAGCACGAGACTCTACCGTCTCAAGAACCATTCTCGAGAAATCTAAGGTATTTCCCTCTTCCTAATTTAATTTTCAATTATGTCTGACATTACGAAAAGAAAGTTCGTTGCCCTTGAAATTTCGGGCAAGAACTATATGACATGGGTGTTGGATGCTGAAATCCACTTAGATGCTATGGGTCTCGGAGACACCATCAAAGATAGAGAAAAAGCATCCACCTAAGAATGTGCGAAGGCCTTGATTTTCTTGCGCCATCACCTTGATGAAGGTTTGAAGATTGAATATCTCACCGTCAAAGATCCACTCATCTTGTGGAACGGCTTAAAGGAGAGATATGACAACCTGAAGTTGGTCACTCTGCCACAAGCACGATACGATTGGGCTCATCTGAGGCTCCAGGACTTTAAGTCCGTTTCTGAATATAATTTTGCAATGTTCAGAATTACTTCTAAATTGAAGCTATGCGGGGATAATATCTCCGATTATGATATGCTTGAGAAAACGTTTACAACGTTTCATGCCTCAAATATAGTACTGCAACAACAGTACAGAGAGAAAGGCTTTACAAAGTACTCTGAACTGATTTCTCTTCTACTAGTGGCTGAGCGAAATAATGACCTGCTCATGAGAAATCATGAAAATCGACCCACTGGGTCTACACCACTGCCTGAAGCAGATAAGGTGCACTCTCATTATGCCAAACATGAAAAGGACCATGGTCATGGTCGTAAACGGGGTCATAGCCAGGGACGTAGACAAGGAAGAAATTCCAATGAAGTCCGTCAACCCCCAAGGAGAGATAACCGCCGAAAGCAGAAACGGGGTCATGAAGATCCTAAGGCAAATGGTTCAGAAACTATATATTATCGTTGCGGTGGGAAAGGGCACTGGTCAAAGACTTGCCGTATACCAAGACACTTGGTTGACCTTTATCAAGCATCTCGAAAGAGAAAAGGCCCTGAAACAAATTTTGTCTATGACGACGATGAGGACATCACCCACCTGGATGTGGCAGACTTCTTTGAGCAACCCGAGGGGAAAATAGACCACCTAATCGGCGATGGGTCCGTGATGAAAGAAGATGGAGTTATTTGATTTTATTCTACTTATTTGTATTAGTTAGTGAATAAACTAATAGTCATTAGTATTAGCTCGTATTAGTTAGTTCATGATGCAATGTTAGCAGTAGTTCTTTAGAATATCTTCAATATGCTCAAATATCAATAAAATTTTTATTTTTCAGTAGGGGTAATCGACTAGCCTGAAAAACTAGTCGATTATCAACTATTTTCGCATTAAAGCTGAAAAACAATTGGTCAACAATCGATTGTCTTTGACTAACAATCGATTGTCATTAAGACAGTGTAATCTGGAATTTTTCAAAAATAATCCACAATCGATTGTCTTTGTCTAACAATCGATTGTCATTAAGACAGTGTAATCGAATTTTTCAAAAATCATCCACAATCGATTGTCTTTGTCTAACAATCGATTGTCGTTAAGACAGTAATCTGGAATTTTTCAAAATAGCCAACAATCGATTGTCTATGCATAACAATCGATTGTCTTGAAACATTGTGTTCTGGAGTTTTTCAAAATAGCCAACAATCGATTGTCTATGCATGACAATCGATTGTCTTAAAACAGTGTGCTCTGGAATTTTTCAAAATAGCCAACAATCGATTGTCTATGCATAACAATCGGTTGTCTTAAGACAGTGATCTGAAGTTTTTCAAAATAGCAAATAATCGATTGTGTGTGTTTAACAATCGATTGTCAATATTCAACAATCGATTGTTTGTGTTTAACAATCGATTGTTTGAAGAAAACGTTTAAATTGAAATTTTCAAACTGCAAAGTAATGGATAACATATCTGATTTTGTTAGTCAACTGTTAGCAGCAGATTTTGAAAATATTATGTGACACAAACGAATTGAACTTGTTTATTCTTATGTTCGTGTATCTCTTTTGTATGTCAAACTATGGGATAGCAAATATGGATATCTCACAAAGAGAACTTGGATCAACGTCCAACTGTAAAAGTATTTGCCTAATTGATTCATGTACTACACATACAATACTCAAAGAAAGGAAGTATTTCTCTCAACTAAATATGTGTAAGGCAAATGTTACTACAATATCTGGAAGTAGTAAATTGATTGAAGGCTCCGGAAGAGCAATTGTAACTCTGCCCAAAGGCACGACGTTAATCATAGAGAATGCAATGTTCTCCTCCAAGTCTAAGAGAAACTTGTTGAGTTTTAAAGATGTACGCCGGAATGGCTATCATATTGAGACAATGGATGAAGATAATCTTGAATATCTCGTCATCACAAAGAATGTCTCCGGCCAAAAGAGGGTTATTGAGAAATTCCCGTCTTTATCTTGTGGCCTGTATTGGACAAGAATTAGTGCAATTGAGGCACATTCAACAGTAAACCAAAGGGTTACTGATTCCAATACCTTTGTACTTTGGCATGATCGATTGGGACACCCAGGATCGGTCATGATGAGACGGATTATAGAAAGCTCATATGGGCATCCGTTAAAGAATCTCAAAATTCTTTCGAATAATGAATATCCTTGCACTTCGTGTTATCAAGGCAAGTTGATTATCAGGCCATCACCAACAAAGGTTGGGACTGAGTCACCCACGTTTCTGGAACGTATACAAGGGGACATTTGTGGACCTATTCACCCACCTAGTGGGTCGTTTAGGTATTTCATGGTCTTGATAGACGCATCCTGTAGATGGTCTTATGTGTGCCTGTTGTCATCACGCAACCTTGCGTTTGCGAAATTAATGGCACAAATAATTCGACTACGAGCACAATTTCCAGATAATCCAATCAAGTCCATTAGACTGGATAATGCTGCTGAGTTTACATCCCAAGCATTTAATGATGATTGCTTATCAATCGGGATAAAAGTTGAACATTCTGTAGCTCATGTTCACACTCAAAACGGTCTTGCAGAATCGTTAATTAAACGCCTGCAGTTGATTGCAAGGCCATTACTTATGAGAACGAGGCTGCCCACTTCGGTATGGGGTCACGCCATCTTACATGCAGCAATGCTAATTCGTCTCAGACCGACGAATTACCACAAGTATTCCCCATTGCAATTGGTTTTGGGTCATGAACCCAATATATCCCATTTAAGGATTTTGGATGCGCAGTATATGTGCCTATTGCACCGCCATCCCGCACCAAAATGGGTCCGCAAAGAAGGTTAGGAATATATGTTGGGTTTGAATCACCCTCCATCATTCGCTACCTCGAAACATTGACAGGCGACTTGTTTACTGCACGATTTGCAGACTGTCGATTTGATGAGACACTTTTCCCAAAATTAGGGGGAGAAGTTGGTGAAACCAAACGGGAAATTTTGTGGAAAAATGCATCATTATCTCATCTTGATCCACATACCTCTATTTGTGAAAGAGAGGTACAAAAGATTATCCATTTGCAAAGAATAGCAAATCAAATGCCTGACGCATTTACGGACTTGAAAAGGATAACGAAATCCCACATTCCCGCGGAAAATGTTCCAATCCGTATTGATGTCCCTGTTGGACAATCATCTAGTGTCATATCCAATGAGTCAAATGCACGCCTGAAGCGTGGCAGACCATTAGGCTCCAAAGATCGAAATCCTAGAAAGAGGAAAAAGAACGATCAAAATGACACTACGAAAGAATCTCATGATTTAACAAATTCTGAGGTTCATGAAGATCCATTGAGCCCGAGACTCTGGAAAATACGGAACTATCCCTAAATCCAATTAATATTGAGGCAAATATTAATCGAGTGGATATTGTGGTGGATAATGCCTTTGCTTATAATGTAGCATCTAGCTTTATGCAAGAATGTGAGGATCTCGAACCTCAATCTGTTGAAGAATGTCGAAAAAGACATGATTGGCCAAAGTGGCAAGAAGCAATTCAATCAGAATTGAATTCGCTGGCAAAACGTGAAGTTTTTGGCCCTATAGTTGAAACACCTAATGGTGTTAAGCCTGTCGGCTATAAATGGGTCTTTGTACGCAAAAGAAATGAGAAAAACGAGGAACAAAGATATAAGGCACGCCTTGTTGCACAAGGTTTTTCTCAAAGGCCTGGTGTCGATTATGAAGAGACATATTCGCCTGTAATGGATGCGATAACCTTTCGTTATCTCATAAGTTTTGCTGTCCATGAAAAGCTTGACATGCACTTAATGGATGTAGTTACTGCCTATCTTTATGGCTCACTTGATAATGAGATATACATGAAAATTCCCGATGGACTCAAGGTGCCAAACGCGCACAACTCAAAATCTCGGGAAATGTTCTCAATTAAATTGCAAAGATCCTTGTATGGTCTAAAGCAATCTAGACGAATGTGGTATAATCGTCTTAGTGAGTACTTGTTAAAAGAAGGCTATATAAATGACGCCATTTGCCCGTGTGTTTTTATAAAGAAAACAACATCGGAATTTGTTGTACTTGCCGTATATGTTGATGACATAAACCTTATTGGAACCCCTATAGAACTCCAAAAGGCAATTGATTATCTAAAGGATGAATTCGAGATGAAAGATCTCGGAAAGACTAAACTATGTCTTGGTTTGCAAATTGAATATTTGGCAAACGGAATTTTTGTTCATCAATCTACCTATACAGAAAAGGTACTGAAACGGTTTTACATGGATGAAGCACATCCTTTAAGTACACCGATGGTTGTTCGATCACTTGATGTGAACAAAGATCCATTCCGATCACAAGAAAGGAATGAAGAGCTAATTGGTCCTGAAGTACCATATCTTAGCGCAATTGGCGCACTAATGTATCTTGCAAATACTACAAGACCTGACATATCCTTTTCAGTTAATGTCTTAGCAAGATTTAGCTCGGCTCCCACGAGGAGACACTGGAATGGGATCAAACACATATTGCGGTACCTAAAGGGAACTACCGATATGGGCTTATTTTATGGCAAGAATTGCAGCCCGGATCTTGTTGGTTATGCTAATGCTGGATATTTGTCCGACCCACACAAGGCTCGATCTCAAACGGGTTATGTGTTTACCTGTGGAGAAACCGCCATATCTTGGCGATCGACTAAGCAATCAATTGTGGCTACTTCATCTAATCATGCCGAGATAATTGCTATTCATGAAGCAAGTCGGGAGTGTGTGTGGTTAAGGTCGATAATACATCATATCCAAGACAAATGTGGTTTGAAGTGTGATAAACTATCCACAACTTTGTATGAAGACAATGCAGCATGTATAGCTCAATTGAAGGGAGGATTCATAAAAGGAGATAGAACGAAGCATATTTCACCAAAGTTATTCTTCACACATGATCTTCAAAAGAATGGTGATATCAATGTTCAACAGATTCGTTCAAGCGACAATATGGCTGATTTGTTCACAAAATCTCTACCAAAGTCAACCTTCAAGAAGCTAGTTTACAAGATCGGGATGCGAAGACTTAAGGACATAAATTGATGTTCTTATCAGGGGGAGTTAATGCGCGTTGCACTCTTTTTCCCTTACAAGGTTTTGTCCCACCGGGTTTTCCTTGCGAGGTTTTTAACGAGGCAACCAATAGGCGCATATTCAAACATGTGTACTCTTTTTCCTTACTTTAATTTTTCCCATTGGGTTTTGTTTTAAGGTTTTAACGAGGCACATCATTGAATAGACATTCAAGGGGGAGTGTTATAAATACACTTCTATTTAAGGTGAATGTCTTTAATTAGAGAGATTCTAGAGTTCTATTCTTGGTAGATAAATCATCCTCCTCCCTATAAATAGAGGTGCCCTCTACTATTATAAATCACTCCTAACATTCTCTAAGTATCAATAAGAAGAACTCTCTCTACTCTTCTCTCTATTTGCTCTTGTTCTTGAGTTATTGTTCTTGTCTTTTATATTATTTCATAACAGATAAGAAATTCTTATATGTGTCCAATTTTGGTGGATAATTTTAAAACATTTATACTAGTGTAAAATAGTAAATACCCCATAAAATTAATTGAGATGAGGATAAGTTGCTCGGACACTACTGTTGAAAAAAAAAATTGTTGTAGACAATTTTATAACGCAGTTGAATGACCCAAAATTAAAACCTCATTTCACAATCACATATTTTTTTATTCTTTTCTTTCTCAGCTGCAATTCTCATCTGTTCTGACCTAATGGAACACCTAGAGCCATAATAAAAGATGTACGGATTTTGTACTTTCCGACGAAACTTCCTTGAAATTTCATACGAGAATCCACCACCTTGAAAGCTACACTTTCTCTAACTATATATACACCATCTCTAAAAATAGAAACTCCATTGAATCTGCGTATCACATCATAATCGACTAAAAGTTCAATATAATATATACTTCTCTATTTGAACAATCATGTCCTCAAGTTTATCGTTTTTGAATTTTTGGAATTAAATTCATGCTTTATCGACTTACTTCATCCCATAGTTCAGGCGTTAAAAATTAGTGAAGATACATATTACACTACAACTTTTAAAAAGAAGATCTCAAGAAGTGGCACAAATTTATTTACTCTATCAATAGCTGAGTCGGATTTGATGCATCATAAGGGATTTTACCAAATACTTGCTCTAATATTTACTTAAGTTTGGCTGATTTATAATGATATTACGTGTCGCTTTTGGAAGAAAATAATCTTCTATATACGACTACTTACAATTTAAGTAGAATAAAACGACCCAATTACAAATGGATTACTATTTTTTATTGATCTTATGTGAAAATGAATCATATGATTGAGTAAAATAACGTTTGCAGAGAACCACATATAAAACTATCTCTCCTATCTTTTTGTATGTTGGTTCGATTATTTTCTAATTAATTATCCTATGCCTAGAGTACTCGTCCTAAAGACACCCTACAAACAAGTCAAAATAAAGAAGATGGAAAGAAATTTCCAAACATAAAAGCTATGACCTATAAATATCGTATCTTATCGAAATGGCCAATTTTTTCAACCATTTTAAGCTCCACAGTACATTGATATTGTTTGTTTCCGAGCATATATATATATATATACACATTGATTGCTAGCCCTATCTTATGTTGCGTATCAAAATCAGAAACTTGGAGCAACCAGATATTTTCAAAATTTTATCAGCCCGGGATCTCTTTGGTATGTCTTTTACTTGTTTCCTTTTTCTGTTTTTTTTAAATTAGTGCTGGTACGACGGTATTAGTTTTGGAGTCTGATTAAATCGGGTTTGCACTGTGAAGTTTCACTTTGCGAAGTTATATAAAAGGCGGTACAAGACACAAAGCTCTAATTAAGGCTTCTAATTAATGATGAATAAGTACTTATTACTCCGCCACAACATTTGGTAGTCTAGTTACCTGTCTCCTTCATTTTTTCTTCTGCTTCCAAATCCAAAAATTTCAATTGATATATTTATTACACCTTCCTTTTTATTTAAAAAAAATAGAAGAAAATTACAGTCGGTGAAATTTGAAAATTATGGCGTATCCCGAATTAAAGAACAAGATCGAGAAGTTTAGATATTAATTCAATTTTCTTTCCAAGTTGTCCTTTTTTCTACCTAAGCTTCATTGAGAATAATATTACACATTGATTATATTCCTACTCCTACTCATTGATTGTTTCGAATTTTATGGTATTTAATAGTGTTTTAACTAAAAATAGTTGCATCCAATTACAGTTACTAATTATTTTGCGATCTTCTTGTAAACTTATAATAGCTTCCCATAAAATCTCCTTCAGTTGGTTCATTAATCTATATATGCCGCCAGCGTAGAGACTTTTTTCACTACGAATTTGACCTATTGTAACATATTTATCTTACTTTTCAGATTACTATTCGATGGATATATGTAGGAGTGGCAAGTGGACGGGTCGGGTCGGATATGGTTCGGGTTGAAAATGGATAATTAAAAATGAATTAATTATTCGACTTGACTCATATTTAATATGGATAAAAATAGATTAATCGGCGGATAATATGGATTATCCATATTATCCATGACTTCTTGTATATGATCACTTTTGGAAGAATTCTTAGTCTCTCTAACTTGAGGAACCCCCAATTTGAGGCTATACAAATGTAAAAGTTAGTCTCATTCGTTACTAATTGGTTATCCATTTTCTAAATAAATACTATGATTTCTATCTATATTTAACTCGTTTTAAAAAGTTCAGTATTCAATTCATTTTTAGTGAATAATATGAATAATTAACTATTTTCTTTGAATTATTTTGCCAAACCTAATTATATACACTTATCTTTATAAGCCTAACTTGGTATGCCAGTTAGATTTTAGCCTTATTATAAATAATTTTTATATTTAAATGCATAGACTTAAAATCCTTATTTCACATCTGCCTTCCCTTGGGCCCTACTAAAGCTTGGTTCTGGGAAATTTCCTTTATTGGCTTCGACCGGTAAAGACAGTTATACTCCACAATCAATCAATCATTTTATGAGTGGCTTCATAATATTGTATGTGTATATATATGGCAAACAAGAAGATAAGCTTCGACACCTTCATGAAGATACTATGACTTTATAAAGACTTTCATGAAGAAGCTATAACTATATATATATATATATATATATATATATATATATATATATATATATATATATATATATATTAATTATATTATATTCCCTAATATTATAATTGAAGGCCTACTATATTTTGTACTATTTGGAAGGAAAGTTTTATTAATGATAGGCAATAAAAGCACAAAAGATGATTTAATTCTGTTTTTTTTTTCTTTTTCTCCGGCCAGCCTAACTAGTCCTTTTGTCTCAAATTATGTGATACTTTTTTCTTTTCAATCAATCACAATAATTAATATTTTTTTCGTTTCATATTGTTTGACATAGTTTGACTCGACATAGAATTTAGAAAGAAAAAAAAAGGAAAAAAAAACGTTTGAAACTTGTGGTTTTAAAAGTTTGTGGGGTCATACCATTTATGTGGTTATAAAAGCTTCTCATTAAGGCCAAAAAGGGCAAAATAAAGATTTTAAAGTTGAATTATTACCAAATTTAGAAATGAGTCATTTATTTTGGAACAGACTAAAAAAGAAAGTAGGTAATTCAATATGAAACGAAAGAAATAATATTTCTTATATTTTGGCAGCAATTAAACTTTAAACTTCACATTTTACTCTTATTATGATTATTTATAGCTACAAAAATTACTATAACTTATTTAAAATCATAAGTTTTAAAAGTTTTTTTATTTTTAAATTTCGGGTATCCAATCAAAAACTATCACACAAATTAGGACGGAAGGAGTAATAAATTGGCTCATATGTAGTTTCTACTTCTAAGATAAGTATGAAAAAATATGGCCGTTTTAAGCTTCAAATCCAGACAACTTCATGCATAAAAGGACATGTGATCGTCTATGTCTAGTAATTTGTAGGGACTGGAAATCTGTTGTAATGTAATTTCCACGAAATTTCCTCAATTCCAACAAAACCCCAAAAGCAACCCTAACAAGAATCCAAGATATTAAAATGAAAGAAGAAAAAGAAAGTTGTCTTTCATTCTCTTTGTTTTTTTAAGTGGCTGTTTTGTATTTATCTTTGTTATCATACAGTATTTGCTTATAAAAGAGATTCGGAGAGTAGTGTTGTTTGATAAAAAAGTATTAAATTTTTTGCTAAATAAATTAATGAATAAATAGAGAATAAATCTTAGCTAAAGATAATTATCTCTATATCTAACCAAATAAAATAAGAGAATAAGATATAACTAAGATTATAAGCTTTCTAGGATCATATAAAATATAATATACAGATAATAGGCTTAAATTCTTTACATTATTCCAGAATGTAGTGATAAAGACAGAAAAGATGGAATATCGTTCACAGTAACGAAATCTATCTTTATTGATTCAATAATCACGATTATAGAAATTTATATCTGCTATCTAAATTGTTTCTTGGTATTCACTACCTCTTCCTTCTCTCTAGGAGAGGAAGTTTTTATTTTTTTGTCTTCTTACCTTCTATATTTATTATCAGTATTCTTTTTTGTCCAACGGTCCTTAGCCAGAATGCCTCTATAGTCTATTCCTTGATTGTACTTCACCTCGCCTCCCTCAAGTATCACGAGATTTACTTTGCCATACAAATTTTTTGACGGCTCGATCTCGAAAATGGCCGAGGTACACGTTTTTATTACACTTTTCAGGTACGATAATAGCTTAGTCGGCCTCTTATTATTTCTTTTAGCACTAATTTACGTGTGGTCGAATTTTGACCAGTAAAAGTGTGGTACTTGCTTTGTTGGTTCATGAAATTTGATGTGCTGCTAAGTTGGTAGAAAGCGTGAACAAGATAATTACATATTTAACTGAAACTTGCATGGAATAATTAGTTGTCAAGAGAAAATGGAGGTACCATTCAACGTGATTTATTCTGGAAAAGAGTTCGTAGGTTTTAATCACAGTCTTGGAAGACCTTTTTCACAAAACTCAGGACTTCTCTAATGTCAATTACTGAATACACTATATTACAGCTAAGGGTGTTTAACGGGTGGGTCGTATCAGGTTGGGTAGGAAAAATTTTGAACCGTATAGGTTTCGAATCGGGCCATTTAATTTTATTTTTTTTGTATTTTATATAACTATTATAATTTATATTAATATAAAGTAAAATATATAAAGAATATAATGAAGATGGAAAAATAATTGCACTTATAAATTGCAAGTGTTACATTTATTTCAAAATTCAAACTAAACTAAAAGGTTTACATTTAACAACAAATAAATTAAATTAAAAAAAGTAAATTCAAAGGTTTTACATTGTCTAAGACTCTAAAATCTTAAAAAAATAAAAAAATAATTAAAATCTAGCCTTTGAATCGGTCCGGGCCAGGCCGATTAAGTGGTTCTACAGGGATTTTGGTTTATCGGGTTTGACCGATCCGATTAACCGATAGAACTTAAGTAAACGAACCAACCCCTATCCGTTTAACCCAGCCCAACCCAGCCTTCTTATATCGGGTCAGGCCGATTCCGATTTGGGCCGGTCGAGAAACGGGTGACCCAGCCCGTTAGACGCCCATAATTACCATGCTCACACAACTCTGTAAAAATGACGGCGACGTATTAATGCACATATATGTCTGTACGTAGTTTAAATTGCAGATGCGGTAGCTTTTGGGCTGCGGATTCAATTGAAAATAATATTTCTGGTAAAAGAATTGTAACAGTCGAAAAATATTTGTAGAACCTAGGGACTTCGAACCCAAGATCTCTTATATAATATTTGAAGCTAACAATCACTAGACTACTAAGATATTTGTTGCATGTAGTGTCGCTTTTAATAATTTTATCTTGTATTTATTTTTTATTTAATATTTTTATATATATAAATAGTAAAAAAATTCTACGAAGCAATGTTCCGTAACACCGCGTACCACCATATAAATCGCATCTACCATACATGTAAGTAAGAACTAAATATATTTAGAGCATATTAATATAGTTAAGTGTAGTTATACAATTTACTTATTTATCTGGTCAAATAATTATTTGGTCATCATACAATTCTCAAGAGATAACTAAGAATGAAAATAATTACACTCTCTGATTTTCCAATTCTTCTTTTCCCGTTTCAAACTCTCCCATTTCTTCATTCTTCTCACTTTTTCTTACTAAAGTTGATCACTTCCATTTCAGCAATGTGATATTCGTTCCTTCTTCCTTCTTAATTTTTTCTAATTTTCGTTAATTAGCACTCTGCAAATAGGGATTCTTATTTTCTCACCAGTACTATTATTCACCTATAGTAATTATTCTGTTTGCATACAAATTCTGGTTCTCTTTTTCGCATTTTACTAGCATTGATTTCCATTAATTAGTGTAAAAAATTATTATTAAAATTTTCTTTGTAAATTTATATCAATATATTTTATAGTTTAAACAATGCAATAATTATGAATTTCATGTTATATTCACATAAGTTGAACTGAGATTTAAATTTGTCATTGAATTTTTTATTAATTAATTTGTGTTAAAATATAATTTATTTAGAAGTACCAATTATTATTTATTTATAATTATTTATATAATTATACAAAAATATTATTTTAATAACTGCTAATAATGTTTGATATTTCTTACATCCATATATATTCGTCAAACATTAAAACTATTTACATGTTCATATGGGAAAAATTATTAATCTTTTTATTATTAAATTTATTTTAAAGTAAAAAAATATCTAACTTTGAAATTACACTTGTACAATCAAATATGACACTAAGAATTACATTGTAATTACTTTGTGGCAAACAAAACAAGTCTTGATAATTACAATCCTGAGTAATTTATCCTAATAATTATAGAATGCTTTCCAAACAGGCCATTAGTTTGCAAACCAATAATTTCGTTGTGTTGTAAAAGAGTCGAGATAAATTTGTTACAAAAGAGTCAACCATTTACTTGACATATAAATTCCATTTATTTCACATTCAATCTCATATAAAATAATGCATAAATTTCAGCATAATATAGTACGTATATTAATACTCGGCAAAAGCATGTATTTTATATACGCTTCACATTTTGCTCTATTCTTTGTTGTTCTAATGTGTAATTGCAATGAGTGGAGCTAACGTTTTATGTTTATATGTATAGAAATTAATTGGGAGTAAAATAGATTGAATGCGCATGAGTTGGAGCTAAAAAAGAAGAAAAATGGACAAGGGCAAATTCCAGCATCCAGGGTAGCATGATGCGCTCCTGTGGCGCTAGAAACAGAAGACTAAATTTTTCAGCATGCAGGCTGGTGCAACGCACTGCCCAGCGTGCCCAATCTTGGGAATTTTCCTATTTCGACTTTGAGAAGATCCTTTTGGGCCTTACATAACCCAACTCGCATAAAAGGGGTTCTAAACATAATTTGGAGGGGATCTAACTTACTTTGAAGGAAAACACACCAATATAGAGGAGAGAACACAAAAACTCTTGGAGGAGACGCCTAACTAAGTTTTCTTCTCTTCTCTTCATTTAATTTTATATTATACGGTTAAGGGTCAAAACTGCCCTCAACCTATCGAATCCGGAACAAAATTGCCCTCCGTTTACCTTTGGCGAAGAAAATGCCCCCACCGTTAACTTTGTGGCCTATTTCTACCCCTAAAATTTAACAGAATCTTAAATTTCATTTTTAATTTTTTTAATGCCACGTGTCACGTTTTGATTGGGACATATAAAGAACGGAAAATTGGGACATATAAAGAACGGAAAAAGGGTCAAAATTGCCCTCAACGTATTGACTCCGGAACAAAATTGCCTTCCGTTAACCTTTTTTGGGTCGGGTCGGTCGGGTTGAAGTGTAATGTGATTTCCCGCTTTCCAACAAATGTAAAGAGCTTGATATATCACATATATTCATCTTCAGTTAAAGTGGATTGGTCATTCCTATCCAATGGGGGCTGGTTTTTCATGGCTTGGTTATGGGGGACGGGTTGGACGCCTGGTTCGATCGAGGGGGGCTGTTTGGTTGTGAAGTTTTCCGGCGATGTGAAGGTGACGGGCTGGACGGGGAAGATGAAGCAACGGGGTAGCCATGAGAGGTCGTTTGGTGGTTTAGGGTTAGAGAGGGTGTGTTGTGAGGAAGATGAAGAGTGAGTTTGGTGTGTTTTGGGTCGGGTCAGTCGGGATGCTTGTATTTAATTTTTAATTTTTTTTAATTCCACGTGTCACGTTTTGATTGGCCATTAAATAAACTTGACCCAAAATCAATTCTCACCCAAATTCCGACACAGCCCGACCCGACCCGACCCAAAAAAGGTTAACGGAGGGCAATTTTGTTCCGGAGTCAATACGTTGAGGGCAGTTTTGACCCTTTTTCCGTTCTTTATATGTCCCAATTTTCCGTTCTTTATATGTCCCAATCAAAACGTGACACGTGGCATTAAAAAAATTAAAAATGAAATTCAAGATTCTGTTAGATTTTAGGGGTAGAAATAGGCCACAAAGTTAACGGTGGGGGCATTTTCTTCGCCAAAGGTAAACGGAGGGCAATTTTGTTCCGGAGTCGATAGGTTGAGGGCAGTTTTGACCCTTAACTGTATATTATATTAGTTCTAGAGTTCTGGGTGCTACATACACATTGTAGTTTCAAGCTTGAATTGTTCTTATTATTTTATCATGTTAGTTTATTTATTCAATCGTGTACTTACTTGTTTGATTGTTTGATCACCAATTGAATACCATCTACGAATCTAGGATTGAACTCGGGAGAGAAAATTCTAGATTGCATATAGGATTGGGTAAAGCAAGATCTTGAACCTAAATTATGGGAAATGGATTTAAAGTTAGGACAGGGATATACCAAATCGTCTTTCTTGATTACTTTACAGGAATTAACAGTGTGTTCTTATTAATCATATTCCATAGAAATATAGGCGTTAGGCTGGCTTAAATAGGTGACTAATACTTCTCGAGAATACTACAAATAATATTAACCCTAGCAATAAATAAACTAGATAATTTAATTAGATAATTTAAGTGAAAGACTCAACGATATTGTTAGCTAATTCATAGCTCTAAAATATTTTCTTCCACTGAATTCGTCTATATGATTGTCTACTTATTTCCTTTAATTTCTTAGTTTGCTACACTAGATTAGACGTAGTTAATTATTTTTAAAAAATAATTTAAATTGATTAATTATTTGTGTTTAATTTAGTTGATAGCTAATCGTAAGTCCTCGTGAGGACGATAATCTACTTATTACTTTATTACTTGTCAATCACGTACTTGCATGTGTATTTCGGAGCAATAAATTTTGGTGTCATTGTCGTGAATTTACAAATTAATTGTTTATCTAGCTTAGACTTTTCTTTTTGTTTATTCAAGTTCTATTCTTTTATTATTATTTTTTGTACTCTACCTTACATGGCATCTTTGAATAAAAACTTATGGTCTGATAAGTATTTATGTTTTGTTGATCCATGTCCGTGTTGCAAATGACCTCAATTCTGGAAATATTGTCTATATATTTACAAGGGCGAGTTGTGTACACTATTTCAATCTTGTGATATTTGTGAGGTTTATTGGGACAATTATCTTAAGTGTTGTTATCCTACTCAAATCCCTTCTTATGATGATTTTAATAATTCTTGTGAGTATGACAAGAGTAACAAATTGGATAATGTGGAACATGCTGTTTGGATTCTTCATATGCACAGAAAATTATTAGAGCAATATGGAGGTCTACGTGAGAAAATTACGAAGGAGATGTGACACTTTATAGAAATCAACCAATTTGGCAGTTCTACTCACGACTTAGAGGCTCAATTGCGTGCAAATGTTGTTGCGACTAATGCCCACCAAAATATTTATGAGTTGTGTAAACTTGAAAAGGAGTTTATATGCTAAATTGGAGAGCTAAAAATGGAGAGTTACTTATTTGATCATATTTTTATTGATGATGTCAATTTTGAGAAAAGTACGCTAGAGTTATATGAGGGAGCAAATAACATTGTATATGAAGACGCTAATGTGTGTACAAATGAGATGTCAAAAGTACATCATTTTTAGATTTGGAGAATACTGAACCTCATTCTAAACACTTTCCAGCATTGTGTTGGGTTGCATTATTCTTTTTATGTGCTAGTTTTGTAGTGTTGATTTTTTGTTGTGTTAGTTTTTTACTACCAAACACAATGCTGAAAAATCTAAACACTTTTCAAAAGTAAAGTGTATTTTTTTATTGTGTTGGTTTTTGCATTTTGTAGGAGTAGGAGCATGGAATCAAAGTTAGTAGGTGTGTGCAAAAGCGAGCAGGTGGTTAAAACTAAGTGTAGGATACCCGCACGAAGGATCATACATGGGAACAATCTGAATATTTCATGAGTTACTAATGCTTCGGGCTTTTGGTCTACCAGAGAGTCTCTTTGACCCGTTTTTATTTATTACGTGCATTGATGATATTGCACATTTTTAAGTATAGTGCAAGGAGATTCTATGGGTAAATTTTTGTGCTATCCTAACTTAGTTGTAGTAATCTTATAGAAAAATAAGCCGAAAAGTTGGACCTTTTCCGACGATGAATTTTGTGGACAGCTTTCTTGAGGGATTAAGGTCTAATTTGTTTCTAGTTAATTTTAGGTAGGTAACAATTTCCTTCAATTTTTTATTGTGCTTTAGTTCTTTTTCGAGGAATGTAACTTGAATCAGATAATTTTATCTTTTTAGGATTAGAGTAGGAGTAAAAAGGAAGAAAGAATTGTTCTTAGATACCTTTTGACATGTTTGATGCTAGCATATTTAGGCTCAAGTTTATAAATTGCCTTCCTCACATATTTTGAATTATATGATGCCTTTAAAAGTTGCGTAGCCTATTCTATGATGCCGTTTTCTCAGCTTCTTGACTTGTTTGTTCATCCAGTGCTTATTGCTTAGAAATTCTTGGTACATAATACGTACTTTAACTTAAGAGTTGGAATAAAATTGTTCGGCATGAGTCATGTATAATGTGTGTGAGAGGTTTGAAGTTTTATTCTGTGCTATCCGGAGTTAGCCTAGAACTTATCCCCCACGTATGACGAAGCAAAATAAATAAGTCTTGTTGTCTAGGAGATGATTTAGGCATTTTTTTTATTAGCCCATTGAGCCTTAAATTGCCTACCATATTTAAATATTTTCATAGTTAGCTATTTGAGTTTATAAATATTTTCTTTAGCACCCGCATTACAAGCCTTGTTACTTTATTTTTTTAACCTTGTTGAACATTTTATCTCTAAGAACACTAGAGTCACAAGATTGAATGTTAGAAAGGTGAGGAGAAAACGAGGATAGCTTTTGTGTAGAATCAGAGAAAGGATAAAATGTTCCCTTGTGCAAACAAAGAACCACTAACTAAAGTTGCAAGCAATGGGAGGAGGGAGGGGAGTTGTTAAAATAATTAATACAAAGAGAAAAAAAAACGAGGAAAAAATAACACATCTCCCGAATATATTTTCTAATCGCTAATAAATTGCCAATACTGAAGTGCTAATAGAAATGGGGGAGTACCCTTGATCTGAAAATTGGGTTATCATAAGTTTGTGCTCGAATTGGTTGTTGTGTTGTATTAAGTGCAAAGGAGAGTTAGTCATTCTTATCCAAATGTATTATACTCGTTATTTAGCCTACATTAATGCTTATAAAGTCCTAATTAATTTTAGATTTAGCAGGCTTAGATTAGTTGTAATACCCTATATTTTTAAATACGAGTGATTGGTAATAATAATAATAATAATAATAATAATAATAATAAAAATTAAAAGTAAAAAAACAAAAAAAGAGAGATAGTATGCAAGTGGGCCTTAACTCATATGCCAAGTGATAGGGCAGTAAAAGAAAATAACACAAAAGCTAAAGGAATTTTGGGGAAGGAAACGCATAGCACATATACTGGATTGAAGCAGAAGCTAAGGAAAAAAAAACCTTTCTACCAGAGAAGGAAACTTTAGAATTAGTTAATTTGAAATTGAAACCTCAATATCGTGATTGTTGATTCAAGGGATTTCCTGTGCATCCTTGGATTTCTTTCTCTGGAGAAGAACAAGATAAAAATCGAATTTTCTCTATATCAAGCCTATGAACAATTATTGTTTCTTTAACTAAGGGCAAAGACAAGAAAAGGGAACTTAATTTATTCTGTATAGCTGTTAAGAATACTTGTTAGATGAATAAATATTTCATAATTATAACAAACATTGTAGTGTAAGGATATTAAGTATTTGTTAAACATTATGTGATAAAAAAAAGATTCATATAAAAATATAAGAACAAACGGAGAACTATAGTTTCTATCCAATTAAGGGCTAGTAAATTACTTAGTAGAGAATCAATGGTCCTATTTCAAAGGTATGAGAACAGAAAATTAATTAAAGGTAGCAGGGATGGACCAATTATGTTGGTAATTCACGAATTAATACATGATTGAATTATGTTACAAATAGGTAGTTGAAGAAATTGAACAAAGTGCCCGATGTGACACGTTTAGTATTCCTGCATGAGTACTGTGAGTAGTAATCTTACCGCAATTTGTGTTTTCATAACTTGCATGATTTACACATAATTATTTTTTATGTGGATATGTTACAAATTAATTTAAGTTGCATGTGGGACAAGTCTTTTACTCAATATGATACCGAAATAGTTATTTGAGATGATTACCGTTGTTTAAATATTCTTGTTGTCACTAGATATGTTCCATCGTTACTTGAAATTTCTGTTATTGAACTGAAATTACATGATTTGATAAGAACCAAAATGCCCTATATGTTTTAAAATATTTTCCAATGAATATATACGGATACAGAGATAAATATAAATGGGAATAGACTTTGAAGGATCTCGTAGCTAACGACGGGTTCGTTAGACCTGGTGCACCTTGTAATTACGGATAACCGTAATAGCCATCGCTAGTAGGAAGGTAGAACTAGCATACTGTTACCGATTTCCCTCGAGTAGGGACTACAGTTATATTTGACTTCTTGCGAAGAAGTCCACAGTTATACCGATTACATGATCCGCATTGAAAACTCCCAACCGAGCTTATTACTGAATTGTTAATTATATTTTACTACAAGAAAAGCGTGATGAGACTGGAAAAAAAATGTTTATTATTTCTAAAAGGGCATGTTTATATTATATTCTCTTTGAGATACTAGCATGTTTCTGACTTGTCCCCCAATAAAAACGGTTGTGATTAAGTATTATTACTCACTGAGCTAGTGACTCATTCCCCGCTATTTTTTCAGAGACAGCAGTTGATACAGGCGAGCAATTTTTTAATTAGAGCGCACATGTTGAAAATTCTTGGTGAGCCTCGCACTTGTTCGCGTGGGCAGAGATTTTATCAATTGTTATGGTCTTTATTTGAATTCTTAGAGTCGTTCCATAGTCATTCTTTTAGTGTCGTGAGTATTATTTTTCTATTAGTCTTATGTTGAGTATTGTTCTATAGTATTAAAGTTGGAGATAATTAGCATTTCTGGTTGCTAGTGGGTTGATTAGTAATGATGGAGACTTCTATTTTGTTAAAGTTGATAAGTTGTCGATTGTTTGATATAATATTAGTATGTTTGGTTGCTGATTGAGATAGGAAAAATTTTGGGATAGTCCAAAAACAAGGGAAACTCTGCCCGATTTTTTGTAAAATTACCGATGAGGCTTACTTGGGAGCACTTGCTCCTAAGTGCTGGTCACAATCCTAAATTTGGGTCGTGACAAAGTTGGTATCAGAGCTTAGGCTTTAAGTCTTGAGGTATGGAGCAATGTTTAGTAGAGTCTTGTTCATGGGTATGTAGGCGCCCATACTGATGATCTTGAGGCTACTGAACATCTAGGAATGTTTTTCCTTCTTTCATTATTTTATTGTGCGTTGAGATAACTTGATGATTGACTTTGGAATATATCTTTTGCAGATGGCTAGCACATGCACACCCTCATCTGCTGGACGTGGTGCTACCGGGGGTGGAGGTCAAGTTGGGGTTCATCAAACTAGGAGACAAACTGCTCCTCAACCTCAAGTTGGGAACATCGGTCAAACCCAAGCTGTCATGCCAGATCAAGTGCAAGAGCAAGGAGTTCAGAACGCTCCATCACCAGTACCAACTATTGTACCTACCGTTGCCTTACCTGCAGATGCAGTGGCAAGTTTATTGAACGTGTTAGAGGCATTGGTGCCTACTCAGGGAGGATGTTCGGCTCCTCGGGCTACTTTACAGACACAAGCACCTACACCGGCTCAGCCTTTCGGGAATAAAGAAATATCCCTACACGAGTTCCTGAAATTGAAATCACCAAAATTCACAGGTTCCGATAATTCAGCAGATCCTCAAAGTTTCTTGGATGGGACACTTAAGGCATTACGTGCTCTTGGATGTTCTAGTGAGAGAGTCGTGGAGCTCGTAGCATACAAACTAGAGGATATGGCCAACACATGTTATGAAATTGTATTGTTAGGAAGGCCGACAGGAGCACCACCACTGACATGGGATGAGTTCACTAAGTTATTCAAGATTCATTTTATTACATACGATCTGATGCAACAATATGCTAGAAAATTTGAGAGATTGGTTCAGACTCCATATATGGATGTGTCAACATATAACACTAAGTTTTGTAAGCTGGCTATATATGCTCCTCACCTAGTGCCTACCAAAGAAGATCGAATTCAGAGGTTTGTTGATGGATTGGTTAGTCGTCTATACCGCAGTAGCCCCACAGATGAAGACTTTATCCTACTCTGATGTAGTCGACCTTGCTAGAAAGATTGAAAACAAGGGGCGTGAAGAGTGTGCAGCTAGTGAATTACGTAAGAAGGCCAAGACAGGAGGGGATTTCAATGGAGGTTTTAGAGAGAATAGAAGAGCAGGAAAACCAGAGACAACAACAACAACAACAACAACAACAACAACAACAGGGTTCTCAGAAAGGGACACACATGTCTTCACAATCCACATACGGACCACCTTACAGACAGGGTAATAAGGGACCATCATCTTCTAGACATCATAATTCTGGGCAGATATATTCCACTACTCCAGTCTGCCAGACTTGTGGTAAATCACATCCGGGCCAATGTCTTCTTCTAACTGGAGAGTGCTTTCGGTGTGGCCAGTTGGGACATCACTTGAGGGATTGCCCTCAACCTCCGAGAAATTTCAACCAGGCTTGTATTCAGTCAGCTGCACCGATTCAGACTACACGTAATACTTCAGGTGCTACAGGTACAGGAAATAGAGGTTGAGGTGTTGTAGATCGTACTACTGTTAATCAAGGACAAGGGAATACTGGTAGAGGTCAGGCGAGAGTTTTTGCATTTACTAGACAGGATTCTCAGGCCTCGAATGCAGTGGTTTACAGGTATTCTTTCTGTCCGTTCATTTGATGCACTTGCGTTGATTGATCCGGGATCTACTCATTCCTATGTGTCGTCATACTTTGCTTTGAGATTTAATAGACAATCTGAGTTATTGAGTGATCCTTTTCTAGTTGCTACCCTTGTCAGAGAGTCTCTATTAGCTGAATACGTGTATCGTGCCTGTCAGATTCGAGTTGCGGGTAGAGATACTCTAGCTGACCTTATTGCACTTGATATGATTGACTTTGACATGCTGATGGGAATGGATTTGTTATCTTCTTGCTATGCTATAGTCGATTGTCGTGCAAAGATAGTAAGGTTTGAGATACCAAATGGACCTAGTTTTATTCTAAGAGGGAGTCATGTTCCAGAGACTTGCAAAATTGTATCCTTAATGAAAGCTCAACGACTTTTGAAGAAAGGTTGCTTGGGTTTCTTAGCTATTCTAAACGACACAAGAAAGGAAACAATAAATATAGAAAATGTACCAGTAGTGAGAGACTTTTCTGATGTATTTCCCGAAGAATTACCAGGATTGCCTCCAGTACGAGAAATAGACTTTGGTATTGATTTGCTACCTGACACATAACCCATATCAATACCCCCATATTGAATGGCACCAGCAGAGCTGAGGGAGCTAAAGCAACAGTTACAAGATTTGTTAGATAAGGGTTTTATTAGACCTAGTGTATCACCATGGGGTGCACCAGTACTGTTCGTAAAGAAGAAAGACGGATCCCTAAGAATGTGTATTGACTATAGACAGTTGAACAAGATAACAATACGTAATAAATATCCTTTGCCTCATATAGATGACATGTTTGATCAGTTACAAGGAGCTGCCCACTTTTCAAAGATTGACCTCCGTTCTAGTTATCACCAACTTAGAATCAAAGATGAAGATATTTCTAAGACTGCTTTCAGAACTCGATACGGCCATTATGAGTTCCTTGTGATGCCTTTCGGGCTGAAAAATGATCCAGCTGCATTCATGGACTTAATGAATAGGGTGTTCAAGCCATTTCTGGATAGATTTTTAATAGTATTTATTGATGATATCCTAATATATTCTCGTAGCCAAGGAGAACACGAGAAACATCTCAGAACTGTGTTGCATACATTACGAGAACATCGACTTTATGCTAAGCTCTCGAAGTGTGAATTCTGGCTAGACTCGATAGCATTTTTGCGGCATGTTGTATCCAAAGATGGAATTATGGTAGATCATAAGAAGACTGAAGTTGTGTAGAAATGGCCCAGACCTACTTCTCCTACAGAGATTTGTAACTTTTTAGGCTTAGCAAGCTATTACAGGCATTTTGTGCAGGATTTCTCCAGAATAACAGCACCGTTGACCAAGCTAACACAGAAAAAATGCAAAGTTTCGGTGGACAGGGGAATGTGAGGAGAACTTTCAAAAACTCAAAACATGTTTGGCAACTACACCAATATTAGCCTTACCATCGGGTTCTGGAGGATTTACAGTATTCTGTGACGCCTCGAGGGTGGGATTAGGATGTGTTCTCATGAAAAATGGTCGTGTTATTGCTTATGCTTCGAGACAATTGAAAAGGCACGAGCAAAACTATCCTACTCATGATTTGGAGATGGATGCAGTGGTGCTTGCTCTAAAAATTTGGAGACATTATCTATATGGTGAAACTTGTGAGATCTATACTGAACATAAAAGTTTGAAGTATGTCCTTCAGCAGAGAGATCTGAATCTTCGGCAGCGTCGTTGGATGGAACTACTCAAGGACTATGATTTTTCTATGTTGTATCATCCTGGAAAAGCCAATGTGGTGGCTGATGCATTGAGCAGAAAATCTCTGGGGAGTTTGGCACATATAGCCTGCAAAGAGACCTTTGGCCAAAGATATTCAAAGGCTGGAAGATACAGGTATGAGATTTAGTGTTGGAAATTCAAAGGCATTGTTGGCTTGTGCTCATGCTAAGTTTTCATTAGTTGAGCACATTAAGGCTACCCAATTCGAGGATGAACGATTATGTAAATACAGAGATGAGGTTTTAGCTGGTAAAAGCAAGGATATGATTGTTGAAAGTGATGGCGTTCTTCGAATGGGTGATAGGCTCTGTGTAGCAGATGTAGATGGGTTGAGACATGCTTTTCTTGAAGAAGCCCACAACTCTAAATACACTATACATCCTGGATCCACAAAAATGTACCATGACCTGAAGCAATTTTATTGGTGGGAAGGTATGAAGAAAGATGTTGCTAACTTTGTTTCTAGTTGTTTGACTTGTCAGTAGGTCAAGGCTGAGCATCAGCGACCCGCAAGACTACTACAACAAATTGAAATTACAGAGTGGAACAACAACAACAACAACTACCCAGTACATTCCCACCAGGTGGGGTCTGGGGAGGGTAATATGTAGACGAGCCTTATCCCTGCCCGAAAGGGCAGAGAGGCTGTTTCCAATCGACCCTCGGCGTGTAGGATAAAAAGAAAAGTTGCATTACAGAGTGGAAATGGGAAAGAATTACTATGGATTTTTTCACCGGGCTACCACGAGCCCTTAAAGGTTATGACTCGGTATGGGTGATTGTAGGTCGACTAACAAAATCAGCACACTTTTTGCCGGTAAAGACTACATATGGTGGAGTCAGGTATGCACAGATATTTATGAACAAAAGTGTCCGACTTCACGGAGTTCTGATATCCATCATCTCTGATAGAGGATCACAGTTCATTTCACACTTTTGGAAATCTTTTCAAGAAGCATTAGGTACACGAGTAGATTTTAGTGCTGCATTTCATCCACAGACAGACGAGCTGTCTGAATGTACTATTCAGATCTTGGAGGATATGTTGAGAACTTGCATTCTTGAGTTTGGAGGTAGTTGGGACACTTATCTACCGTTAGCTGAATTTGCTTACAATAATAGCTTCCAGTCCAGTATTCAGATGGCACCGTATGAAGCATTGTATGGTAGAAGGTGTCGTTCTCCTATCAGATGGTTTGAAGCTGGTGAAACTAACTTATTGGAACCCGACCTAGTACAAGAAGCTATGGACAAGGTCCAGTTGATTAGACAGAGATTGCTTGTAGCTCAAAGCAGACAAAAGTCTTATGCTGATAAATGAAGAAGGGATTTAATGTTCATAATTGGAGACAAAGTGTTCCTACGAGTCTCCCCTATGAAAGGTGTGATTCGGTTTGGGAAAAGAGGCAAGTTGAGCCCCAGGTTTATAGGACCGTATGAAATACTATACCGAGTGGGAGCTGTGGCTTATTGTTTGGCACTTCCTCCTAAGTTGTCCTTTATTCATCCAGTGTTTCACGTCTCAATGCTAAGAAAATGTATATCAGACTCATCTCAGGTAATTGAAGCACTAACTATACCACTCGATGAGAAGTTGTCTTACAAGGAGGAGCCAATGGCTATTCTTAATAGGCAAATATGAAAACTGCGGTCAAAAGAAATCATATTCGTGAAAGTCTTATGGAGAAATCATACAGTTGAAGAAGCTACTTGGGAAATAGAAGATACGATGCGAGTCAAGTACCCCCATTTGTTTCAGTCTACAGGTAAGTACTTGATTTAAATTCGGGGACCGAATTTGTTAAGGTGGGAAGGATGCAATATCCTATATTTTTTAAATAAGAGTGTATTGGTAATAATAATAATAATAATAATAATAATAATAATAATAATAATAATAATAATAATAATAATAATAATAATAATAATAATAATAAATTAAAAGAAAAAAACAAAAAAAGAGAGATAGTATGCAAGTGGACCTTAACACATCTGCCAAGTGATAGGGCAATAAGAGAAAATAACACAAAAGCTAAAGGGAGGAAACGCACAGCACATATACTAGATTGAAGCAGAAGCTAAGGAAAAATATCTTTCTACCAAAGAAGGAAACATTAGAATTAGTTAATTTGAAATTGAAACCCCAATATCGTGATTGTTGATTCAAGGGATTTCCTGTACATCCTTGGATTTCTTTCTCTGGAGAAGAACAAGGTAAAAATCGAATTTTCTCTATACCAAGCCTATGAACAATTATTGTTTCTTTAACTAAGGGTAAAGACAAGAAAAGGGAACTTAATTTAATCTGTATAGCTATTAAGAATACTTGTTAGATGAATAAATATTTCATAATTATAACAAACATTGTAGTGTAAGGATATTAAGTATTTGTTAAACATTATGTGATAAAAAAAAGATTCAAATAAAAATATAAGAACAAACGGAGAACTATAGTTTCTATCCAATTAAGCGCTAGTAAATTACTTAGCGGAGAATCAATGGTCCAATTTCAAAGGTATGAGAACAGAAAATTAATTAAAGGTGGCAGGGATGAACCAATTATGTTGGTAATTCACGAAATTAATACATAGATTGAATTTTTTACAAATCGGTAGTTGAAGAAATTGAACAAAGTGCTCATGGTGACACATTTGGTATTCCTGCACTAGTACTGTGAGTAGTAATCTTACCGCAATTTATGTTTTTCATAACTTGCATGATTTACACATAATTATTTTTATGTGAATATGTTATAGATTAATTTGAGTTGCATTTGGGACAAGTCTTTAACTCGATATGATACCGAAATAGTTATTTGAGATGATTACCATTATTTTAAATATTCTTGTTGTCACTAGATATGTTCTATCATTACTTGAAATATTTGTTAGTGAAATGAAATTGCATGATTTGATAAGAACCAAAATGTCCTATATGTTTTAAAATATTTTCTTATAAATATATACGGATACAGAGACAAGTATAAATGGGACTAGACTTTGAAGGATCCTGTAGCTAACGGCGGGTTTGTTAGACATGGTGCACCTTGTAATTATCGATTACCGTAATAGCCCTCGCTAGTGGGAAGGTAGAACTAGCATACTGTTACCGATTTCCCTCGAGTAGGGACTACTATTTTATTTGACTTCTTGCGAAGAAGTCCACAGTTATACCGATTACATGATCCATATTGAACCTCCCAAAAATACGAATACTGATATTATACAGTGGTTACCGAGCTTATTACTGAATTGTTAATTATATTTTACTACAAGAAAAGCGTAATGAGACTGAAAAAAATTATTTATTATTTCTGAAAGGGCATGTTTATATTATATTCTCTTTGAGATACTAGCATGTTTCTGACTTGTCCCCAAATAAAAACAGTTGTGGTTAAGTATTATTACTCACTGAGCTAGTGACTCATTCCCCTCTATTTTTTTCAGAGACAACAGTTGACACAGGCGAGCAATTTGTTAATTAGAGCGCACAGGTTGAAAATTCTTGTGAGCCTCGCACTTGTTCGCATGGACAGAGATTTTATCAATTGTTATGGTCTTTCTTTGAATTCTTAGAGTTGCTCCATAGTCATTATTTTAGTGTCGTGAGTATTATTTTGCTATTAGTCTTATGTTGAGTATCGTTCTGTAGTATTAAAGTTGGAGATAATTAGCATTTCTGGTTGCTAGTGGGTTGATTAGTAATGATGGAGACTTCTGTTTTGTTAAAGTTGATAAGTTGTCCATTGTTTGATATAATATTAGGATGTTTGGTTGCTGATTGAGACAGGAAAAATTTTGGGATAGTCCAAAAACAGGGAAAACTCTGCCCGATTTTTTGTAAAATTACTGATGAGGCTTACTTGGGAGCACTTGCTCCTAAGTGCCGGTCACATTCCTAAATTTGGATCGTGACATTAATCGAGTCCTATACTACGGACAAGTCTATGGTACACCCTTGAGATGCACATGAATGCTTTGTTTATCCAATTGAATTTTTGTTTTTGTGTGTTACATTTCATCTTTTGAATTGAATATGTGAATTATTTCTTCTCTTGTTTATTGGCACATAATCTCATGATAGATAAATAAATTTCTTAAACTTTTCTTGTTGGAGGTCAGTGTGCTGACTAAGAGTACTTAGTGACAACTAGTTGACCTTTGAGGTGAGATGGTTATGGCCAAGTTGTTTGAGTGCTTTGAAATGGTTTACTTATGCTTTGGTATGTGAAGATTTGGAAGTGTGTGAATTATGTTGCCCATTCTTAGTCGTAGGTATCAACCATAGCCATATATGCTCCTCGTTATGTGGTATTTTCAGTTGTGTAATTTAGATAGTAAAGTTTAGATTGCTCAAGGATAGAGTAAAAGTCCAAGTAGAGGTATTGATGGCCAAAAGCATGTATACGTTAATATATGTTCATTAATTGGGAATGAAATGAATTGAATGTGCATGAGTTGGAGTTAAAAAAGAAAAAGAATGGACAAGTGCCGAATTCTAGCATCTAAGGCAGCGTGATGTGCTGCCTGTCGCGCTAGAAACAGAAGATAAAAAATTTCAGCATCCGGGATAGCTCGCTGCCTAGGGCGCCCAATCTCGGGAATTGTCCTATTTTAACTTGGAGAAATCTTTTTCGGCCCTACAAGGTCCCAACTCGTAAAAAAAGGTTCTACACCTAATTTGAAGGAAATATAACATACTTTGAAGGAGAACATACCAGTTTGGAGGGGAGAACGCAAACAACGCTTGTAGGGGCTTCTAGCTAGTTTTTCTTCTCTTCTCTTCTTTTCCTTTAGTTTCACAATTTATTAGTTTTAGAATTGTGCTGGGTAGTTGTTGTTGTTGTTGTTGTAGAATTATGGTTTTTACATGAACGTTGTAGTTTGAACCTTTAATTATTTTTATTGTTTTATCATATTAGTTTATTTATTCAATCTTGTGCTTAGTTATTTAATTGCTTGATCACCAATTGAATACTATCTAGGAATCTAGGATTGAACTCGGGAGGGGGAATTCCAGATTGCATATAGAATTGAGTAGAGCAAGATCTTGAACCTGAATTACGGGGAACAGATTTACGATTAGGATAGGGATATATATAATCGCCTTGCTTGGTTACTAACTTACTATACATGAATTTTTAATGCGTTTTGTTAATCTTAACTTCGTAGGAATATAGGCATTAGGTTAGCTTGAATAGGCAAGTAGTACTTTGGGAAAATACTACGAGTAATATTAACTGTGTCAACAAGTAAACTAGATAATTTAAATAGACAATTTAACTGGAAGACTCAACAAGATTGTTAGCTAACGCATAGCTCTGGAATATTTTCTTCCACTAAATTTATCTTTATGATTGCCGACTTATTTCCTTTAATTTTTTTAGGTTGCTACACTTGGTTAGTCATAGTTAATAATCTTTGTTTGAATAGATTAATTGTTTGAGCTTAATTTAATTGAAATTAATCATAAATTCTCGTGGGAAAAATATTTTATTTATCACTTTATTACTTGTCAACCACGTGTACTTGTGTCTGCGTTTCGGAGCAACATATATTATCGAATATCGCCAACCAATTATTATATAAAATATGCTATAAGAAAATCAAACGCTGGATTAGCTATGCAGAGAATATTTTTCTTTAATCCTCCAATCAATTAGTGTATTATTTTGCGCAAGCTTTATGCTGAAATAATTTTTTTCTAATGTATCCAAACCAAACGATCTTTGAAAGGTGGATTTCCTACTTTTTAAACCAACTTTGCCTAAAAGAATATTTCTTCTTTCAAATGTTTGTTAGGAACTCCAAAGAAAGCAGGATTTCACTTAAGCGCCATTTTCTCTTCTATTTCTGTTTTGCCAGGAAAGGAAACATAAACATACGTATATATATATTTCTGCTTTATTTAAGAAACGTTTTTCTTTTCCTCTTAGTAAGAGACTAAAGAGACCGGTAATATATGCCGTAAAAAAATTTATTGGAATATTAAAATATTTAAAAGAATAACTGTGTCTTCTCTTCAAAATAAACAACTGGAAAATTTAACATAACTATGGTTACAAGCGAGTAAATGTAGAACAATCTGTAGAATTGGGACAGTTCATTGACACATGATTTTGGGAAAAGTAGCTTCTATTTACTTTCAAGCATTCAAGGGTTTTTTCTTCCTCTCTGATAGCAGTTTTTGACTTCCATACATCCAGCAAACGGAACCTTGCCTTGCTCTTTAGCATTCCATCATATGCAACCTCCCACCAGCACAAGATATCGGGTAACTCTGTCCGCCAAGATAGTACATGTAACTCCGCCCACCAAGACTTAGGTAGATTGGAAGAAATCATCTAACATTCTTTGTCTCTACTATGATTTGGACTCATGCAATCCACCTTGATGATGCATTTCTTTGCAGAATCCCATTCATCAAAGACTATTATGCCAGTTATCTGCAAAATAGGAAGAGGAAAGATACAAAGAACTATAATATCAGCCAAGATATATATAACTACATGACGTCAGGATACGAGCAGCAGAAAATAATTCAAGATCAACCAAACTGACAAAATGTACAGTTGGTTTCATATATATCCAGAGAAGAGATTGAAAAATTATGAAATGGAAGTTGCTTAAAAAGAATCCAAAGGTACTGCAACAACTCCAACCATTATTTACTACATTAAGAGCTTTAAACAGTACTATGTCTTTGAGAAAGTTAAGTAACACATACAAATAAAAACTGAAAGGTTTTACTACTACCTGTTTCCTAGTTAAATCTGAAACGAAGTTGGTGTACCATTCACCAAAACACTTCAGCTACAATTGTTCAATGAATCTTAGGAGCAACATGACAGGCACAAAATATCCATACCAACTAATACTCAAAGAACATAATATCGAGCAACTACTTGAAAGGGTAGCAACAACAATGACGACCCAATAAAATCTAACAAAGTTGGGTCTGAGGAGGGTAGTGTGTCCGCAGACCTTACCCCTATCCCGATGAGGCAGAAAGGGTAGCATGATACAGAAACATATTTTGAATTCTTAGATGCGTAAGCCAGCGATAAAAAGAATCCTAGCATCTATAGTTAAAGCAGATACCATTAGTATTTATTGCCCAAACGTCATAGTTGGCTCTCATATTTTAGAAGCAAGTAAAGATTGATCAATAAAATAAAGTCAACTAGCTCAAAAAGCACTATGCTGTGAGATATTTGAAAATAAGCTCAAGTACTACATAAGGGCTTAAATTTGTCAAAATGCAAATATGAGATGATCAGGACAGCAAATTTACTGGCTTCGATCCAGTATTGACAAAACAAAATGTGAATTTTTCAATGTGAAATTCAAGAATTCAAGGTGAAAGCGGAAGGGGTGGGGATAAGAAGTTATTCCGGTTGGCTAAAGCAAGGGAGAGGAAGGCCCGTGATATAGACCGAGTCAGGTGTATCAAGGACGAGGATGGTAGGGTTTTGGTGGGGGAATCGCAAATCAAACAGAGGTGGCAGGCGTACTTTCGGGATCTTCTTAACGAGGAGGGGGATAGGAGCATAGAGCTAGGGGAGTTGGGGCATTCAGAGCGCCATAGAGACCTTGGGTACTGCAGGCGCTTTAGGGTAGAGGAGGTCTTAGGGGCAGTGCGTAGGATGAGTAAGGGTCGAGCGACCGGGCCTGACGAGATCCCGGTGGAGTTCTGGAAGTGCATGGGTAAAGCTGGAGGGGAATGGCTCTCTAGGCTATTCAATGTGATCTTCAGGAACAAGAGGATGCCGGATGAATGGAGGTGGAGTACAGTGGTGCCCTTGTACAAGAACAAAGGGGACATCCAGTGCTGCAACAACTATAGGGGCATCAAATTAATGAGTCACACGATGAAGGTTTGGGAGAGGGTGATTGAGGCGCGGGTGAGGGAGGCGACTTCTATATCTGAGAACCAGTTCGGTTTCATGCCGGGACGCTCCACCACAGAGGCGATTCACCTAGTCAGGCGGATGGCGGAACAATTCAGGGACAAGAAGAAGGACCTCCATATGGTGCTTATTGACCTGGAGAAGGCGTATGACAAGGTCCCGAGGGAGGTGCTGTGGAGGTGTTTGGAGGCGAAGAGTGTTCCAGAAGCCTACATCAGAGTGATCAAGGATATGTACAACGGAGCTAAGACTAGGGTTAGGACGGTGGGGGGTGAAACAGACCATTTCCCTGTGGTAATGGGGCTCCATCAAGGATCGGCGCTGAGCCCATTATTGTTCGCCTTAGTGATGGATGCTCTAACCCGACATATCCAAGGGGATGTGCCTTGGTGTATGCTCTTTGCCGACGATATAATATTGATAGACGAGACGAGGGCCGGTGTTAGCGAAAGGTTAGAGATATGGAGACAGACCCTCGAGTCTAAGGGTTTCAAAATAAGCAGGTCTAAGACAGAATATCTGGAGTGCAAATTTGGCGCGGAGCCGAATGGGTTAGGCGGAGAAGTGATGCTTGGTTCTCAGGCCATCGCCAAGAAGGACAGTGTGAGATATCTTGGGTCGGTGATTCAGGGGGACGGAGAGATTGACGGGGACGTCACCCATCGGATAGGAGCGGGGTGGTCAAAGTGGAGGCTTGCTTCAGGGGTCCTGTGTGACAAGAAAATTCCACACAAGCTCAAGGGGAAATTCTACAGAGCTGTGGTTAGACCTGCGATGTTATATGGGGCGGAGTGCTGGCCCGTGAAGAACTCGCATGTTCAGAGGATGAAGGTTGCAGAGATGAGGATGATTAGGTGGATGTGTGGGCACACCAGGCTGGATAAGATCAAGAATGAAGTTATTCGTCAGAAAGTAGGGGTAGCCCCGGTGGACGAGAAGATGAGAGAAGCGAGGCTGAGGTGGTTCGGGCATGTTCGGAGGAGGGCCCCCGATGCCCCGGTAAGGAGCTGCGAGCGGCTGGAGATTGTGGGTGGTCGGCGAGGGAGAGGAAGGCCTAAGAAGCATTGGGGTGAGGTGATTAGACAGGACATGACCAGTATGCAGGTTACCGAGGACATGACACTTGATAGGGGAGTCTGGAGGTCTAGAATCAGGATTGTAGACTAGGGGCTTCTAGAGTCCGTCGTTCGCATCTCTCGGGGTTGGGTGTGGGATATCTAGGGTTTCCCATAGGGGATTAGTATTTTAGCTTATGTCTCCTTATGAGTGTTAGTATGGTAGTTACGGCTTGTTATTATTGCATTAATGCATGTGACTGTATTTATGTTGCTTATGCCTTCATACGTATTTACTTTATTTCTGCGGGAGTACCTATGCTTTATTATTTTGTTTTGTTTTGCTTGTGTTTCTAATTTCCCCTTTGTTTTCGTAATGCAGCTTTTCCTCCCACATCCTATACGCCGGGGTCGTTTGGAAGCAGCCTCTCTGCCCTTTCGGGCAGGGGTAAGGCTCGTCTACCTATTACCCTCCCCAGACCCCACCTGGTGGGACTACCTGGGTAGTTGTTGTTGTTGTTGTTGTAAGGTGAAAGCGGAAGTAGAGGAGAAGCTTAAGGGAGAGTTCCAGAATAAGGATTCTCTAAACAAAGTAATCAGAGACATAAAACGACGTCACCTATAGGATAAAGAAAAAGTGGACGAAAAAAAGATGAAACACTTTGCAGAACTAATTCCAAATTTGGTCCCAGTGACAGCAAAAGATATATATATATATACACACACACGCACACACACAGAGCAAAACTTGCTCACCAGGGATATGTTTGTCCTTTGCTTCAACCAACCCGAACATGAATGCCATTTAATGCAGTTCCCCGGGAATGAAACTTGTGCCATTGGAATCAAAATCCATAACCAAAATTTGACCTTGAAGATCTTGTAGAAGCTTTAGAAAAATCCTTCAGCCATCAATCGAAGAAATAAAAAGTCGGATTCTATTGTCAAGTTACAAACTTCAAGAGAATTCAGGTTAGATTATAGCCAACACAAGTGGGGAGAATCCCCAAAATAATCTCACCGGCAATCCCTCTTGTTAGGGTCTAGTGTCGATACAAGGAAACCAATTGGAATGGTCAACTATAATTTAGAATCAGAAATTTTAGGTTAAGCTATAGAGTTAGATCATGAAACTACCAGAACAAGAATTAAGGCCGCATGATTTCAGGGCTGAATCTTTGAATCCAATATATTCTTGACTACCAGGATTACCTTTGGAATATCCACTAGTATTTCCCTGTATGCTACCTGAGTAATTAAAAGAGTTTTTCCCCAGAATCCAAGTCATCACTATTTGATTCGTCAGTATCCTCGAATTCAATTCGCTTAAAGACTGGTTGTCATCAGAGCAATTATCATCAATTTCTGAAAACTCCAGATCCGAGGGATTAGATTCGCTTGCTGAATAGTTCTCCTCTCCTATTTCAGCAGTTCGTTTTTCTCTTGCACTTCTTGAATCGTCAAGGATGGAGTAAGCACTCCGATTACTTGGGTCACCGTATAGGGCAACATGTCTAGTACAGTTCAAGTTCCTTTTCAGCAATGGCAATGAAACGTCTCACAGACTCAAGTGATTGCTCATACTTGGACTTTTCCAATGCCTGAAGAAAGAGAATTGACCAATAATTCTTACCATGCTTGATATTAAGATAGATAAACAAAGATATAGGTAAATAAGTCAGAGTCAAACAGTAGTAAAAGTCAAAATCTTATATCTTAAGTACAGTGAACTGATTCTCAAAGAAGGTAGCATTAAACATGTGAAGAACAAAGTATGGGACTAATAAACTTCTGTGAGAAATACTTAACCTTCAAAAAAAAAGTTTTGTGAGTAGACAGTGATGGCAAAAAAGGTAAATATCCAAAGCCCCACTTGCAGAATAAGATCGTTGACTATGTTTTGGTGAATATAAAGTACTAACAGATAATTAGCTCCGAGTTCAATAAGAGACATTTTTGGTATACATCCCTGCGAAAAACAGATAAATGCAAAGCTCACCACATTTAATTTCAATTTCAAACTGAACAATCACCAATTGAAAAACATTGCGCAACCAAGTCTCACAGTTTCAATTATCACCAAACAAATTGCAAAAAACCAGACCAATCTTTTTGTGTAAATTTCTGAGAAATGAAGCAGGAAAAAAAGGTTGATGAAAAATGAGGAAATTGCAAACTTTAATGGGGTATATATGGTGCAATGAAGGGTCCAACTCTTTTGTGATGTAGACTGTAGAGTGAATAACACAAGTCATAAAAGGATAGAAGAGGTGGCTGTTGACAGGTATTTCAGATGATCTACCCTGATATATCAACTCAACTGCATTTAAGCCAGGTCAACAATAAGCTGCATTACATGTACTTGGCTACAGGTATGTATAGGATATATGTATCTGGTACGGCTACATTCAGTTTTTGCTAATTTTTAGAGAAACTTGAAGAATCCACACAAGTACCCACACCCATGTTTTACCTGTTAGGCATAGGTACATCAAGAAAAATGAAGGATCCACGCAAAATAGACTATAAGTAGAAAAGGCAATCGAAGGAGAATGACAGTGAAAGTGGGGAACGGGTAGAGGTTCATAACTGAAAGGCAATGCACAATGAGACTTGAGAAAGTAAACTTGTGCATAAGTACATGATGAAAAGTAATTAATCGGTAACTGTAAACAATCAGCTCAAACAAACTGACCCTCTTCTTAGACAGTGTATCAATAGGACACATAATTTCGGGCTGCACATAATCCTTTCGTCTGTAAAAAACTATTGTATCATCCCCAATTATCTGAATTGGGACGCCACCACTCAGTCTTGCAATTTCATTGGCATATTCTTGGATTTGACCAGGTTTGCAGGAATTGCATATGACTTTGACAGTTTCATGCTTTTTCCAATGTAGATGCATATTGAGAATAACACCTCCAAAGACTCCCCTTCTGCCAATTGGCACATAATTAGACTTTTTCTGTGCCATTTTTTTTATATAGAATCGTTTCTCGCCAGTGAGAAAATGTGGCTTAACCTCAGGACCTTGAACTTTGGAATCTCATATCGCTTTAATCTCTCGATTAGCATTGCTTCTTTGACTTTTGCCTGACCAAGCCAAAACATATCAGCTTTTGTTAAAATCGAAAACTACATTTGTTTTTGTAGCACATTCAAATGAAAAATGGAAAAAACAAATCTTATTTCTACAAACACAGATATACGGTGAGCACATCAAATTCTTCATCCCCAAACCCAGAAAAAGGTAAGATAGCCACAAAACCTTTAACTAAGAAATGTAATACATGCCTCAGTGAGGCAGCAACCAAGCATACAAGCACTTGGTGTAACTTGGTTTCAGTAGATCTTCTTCACAATTAGAAAGTGAACAGGCTCCTATCTTTCTCCAATCTCCAGAAAAATAACTTTACTAAATAAGAATTTCCAGACTGAAATAATAGCCAAAAGAGATCTTCTTTACAATTACTACTACGATTAAGCTACCAACAAAACAGCCAAGAAGAGAAGGCAAAAGACAAAAGTGGGTCCAATAATGCTTCTCCAGTCTAAATCTAATTTCCTAGTACCAAATGAGAAGATGTAAAATAAAAATAATTCAAGAAATTTAACAATCACAAAACACATGAATAAGTTTTCTTTTTTTCATTTTCGACCAGCTTCCTTATCTTCCTTCCAACTTCCCCTTCTAATTTTGTTTCACGTCAACCAAATTGAAGAAAAGGTTACAACTCATTCCAAGATTCATATTAGATCATACCGCTACCTAAGTTCTTCAATGCAATTCATTCTATATGCGACTGCGGATTATTAAGCCAATACCCCCTTCGTTTCAATTTATGTGACACTAATCGCTTTTAGTCCGTCTCAAAAAGAATGATCTTTCTAAATATGAAAACAATTTAACTAACTTTTTATTTACCCTTAATGAGAAGCTTTTATAGCCACATAAACATTATGACATGTCTAAGACTACAAGTTTCAAATGTCTTATAGTATAAAACAAATGTCATATCATATTTAAAACCACAAGTTTAAAAGCCTTTCTTTCATTTTTACTTTCTGCCTACTCAAATAGGTTCACATAAATTAAATCGGTGGAACTATAAAGATACAATCATATGGGTCCAAATGGAGTGAAATGGTTATTCGTTTGGGATTGAGGCATAATTGTATTACTCCCTCCGTTCCACTTAGCTCTGCACTATTTTCTTATTAATCCATTGAAAAAAATGACACATTTATAGATTTCCTTAATGAGAATCATTCATAACCCATGTTTTAGAGCAGTGGTGATAATAATCAATCGGCGGCTCCTAAAAGTTAAAAAAGGAAAAATCTTTAGCTCACATGGTCAATCTTCTGCTTAATTCTTTCTTCAGGAGTATCAAACTTCTGCTTCTTTTTCTTCCCCTTAACACCAAGCCTTCTTGGATCTCTCTTATTTGCAGCTTTTCTCCTCTACTTATCTCTCTTCCTTTGCAGCTTTAGCCTCTTCTTTGTCTTCCATTTCTCCTTCTTTGGTGCCTCCACTTCATGTGTCTCAAACTTGGGCTTCCCATCTTTTGTTATCACGAAATTCACACTCCCATGGCTAAAGCTTCTATATTCCCAAATTGGGTTTTTAGAGGTTAAGTTATTTTGAGTAACCAACCTTGAATAGTAAAAAAAGCTTTCTGGGGTTCCAAGATTTGTCCTAAATATGGAGCAAAAATAGTGAGGTATAATAAAAAGATAAGAATTTTAAAGAAAAGTTTTAGCTTTACCTGTAAGAAGCAGACGGCAGTGGCTTTTTGAGAAGTGAAAGAAAGGGAAGTCGCCGAAAACCTCGAAGCACAGGATTTGCCATACGACTTCGTATATCGCCGTACCAGGGGGCTGCCGGCGAGCTACTGCACGGCAGTGTGAATACAAAATAAAAGAAAAATTACTGCGGAGACACAGAACTTTTCAAAAAATTAAACGGGTTGGATGTGATTGTCACACCTCCTTTTTCCAATTTAAATGATATTAATCGAGATTATTTATTTATGCAAAGTAGCCACTTGATATAATTATTAGGGTCACCAGTTTATTTTAAATCTCAAATCGGGGAAGTTTGACTCTATTTTTGGTTCGCGAACACAGAAAACCGGGTAAGGAATTTTGTTAATCGGGAGAAGGTGTTAGGCATTCCCGAGTTTCGTAGTTTTAGCATGATCGCTCAACTATTAATAATTGGCCTAATTATCTGACTTATTACATGTTTTAAACATATTGTGCAGTTTTAACTTTATTACTGCTTTTATTTATTTATGGAATTATTTCTGGAATAAGTCACGATGTCGTACACTTGTCATTTTGGTACACATTGCAAATCGCGCCGGCATGAAATGCAGCCGCGATTTATAATATATTTATTTTAATTATTATTAGAAGTTCTGGTCGAGTCACATGAAATTCACACCCGAACCGATTTATGTAGCGTGACCATGCCACGGGAACTATATTCAAGGCCAAGATGTTTCATTAATCGTTCCTAAAGCTTACTACGGTGTTTATGAATTATTTGGTTTTCTAAGTTTGACATGGAATGTGGAGGTTCAAAGATTATGAAATGACGTGGGTAAAGTGTGAGATTTAACTAATAGGAATTAGTAAGGTTGATTATGTTTCTGACTTAGTGAAAGTGTTGAAATTCCCAGGAGGTTCCATTGTTTGGGCCAGAAGACTAATATTCCAAAGGGTCTTATTGAATGAAAGAGAGTGCAGCAGGGATATTGGGCAGCTACTCATCATTTGGGGCCCAAATAAATCAGACCTTCTGTGATCCATACAAAAATTGTGCCATGAACGCCAGGGGCGAGATTTTTTTAACAGCTAATTAATAAAGTTTTAACGAACACACAGGCTGAACGATAAAAAGTACATGGAGGTCACTGAAAACTCATCAGAAAAGGAGAACATGAACAGGTTGAGAATCAAACAAGCTGGATCAAAGAAATTAAATATGGACTCATTTACAGATAGCACAAGCTTCATTCATAAACTCAAATAGTGAAGAACAAATGAGAAATCACATACCTAAATGCCGAACAAAGGAATCAAGGACCAAATAAAGGTCTGAAAGTAGGAAAACGAAGCTCAGCAAATCGAAGCTCAGCAAATCCAGAAATAAGCAGAATCAACAAACTAGCAATTTTAAAAGCTCGGTCACTTTAGAAATCCCAGAAAATATTGAACAGATGAACTCAAATCTGGATGGGTAGGGTCGCCGTTTTGAGAGGAGAATGGAGCGGCGTTTCTGATTTCTTTTGGGCTGCCAAAATTCTTTTTGTAGTTTTGGGCTACTAGAATTGGCCCAATATGACATTTTTCAGTTTTTAATCAATTGTTTACAAATTGTAGCCATTTGGCCATTAATTCAAATTAATCCTATTTTTACAGAAGTAACCTATGATATTTTTATTTAATAATTTAGACTAACAATGACAAATGTATTTTTGGTATTTTATATTTTATAAATTCAACTAACATGCAATTAAAATCTAAAATTTAATGCATGAAAGAATAAAATATTTTTGGCATTTTCATGATTTAAAGTGCTTATGCATAAAAATGAAATGCAAAACAATTTAACCAATCTAGAGAAAAGTTCCTAAAATTCTACAAAATTTATTTAAAATTTATTTAAAATATTTTAAAATATTTCTTTTAAGAGTAATTTTCATGTATGACAAAAATTATGTGCTTTGATGATAATTTCTTTGGAAATAATAAAATGATTCTTAAAATTCTTGTTTTATTAAATATACTTTAAAAAGATTTGGTAAGTTTTATCATATTTTTTATAAAACTAACTTCCACTAGTTTATCACCAGTATTACTACCCGTGCATATGCACGGATACTGGCCATGTTAAATTATGATCAAAGTTATTTGATTATATGTAAATAATTTTAAAATTTAAATATTCTAAATAAATATAGATAATTGAAAAAAATACAAGAAAATACACATAGTTTCACATCATAACAAAAAATGGCTCATATTTTTAAGTTTTACACGACTTAGCCCATATTGTACATATTTTAAAAGTACTAGCAAAATCAAAATCTGTACTCTTACAACCATTACTTCTAAAAGTCATGGAGTTAAATCTATGTTTTCACAACTATTGATTTTACTCTCTTCTTCTCATATCTTCTACATATGCTTTAAGGGGATATATATTTTCTGCTTCTCCTCTTGTGTCACCTGCTTACAATGTAAGAAAATTGAAGAGTATAAATCCACCATTGAAGAACATTCAAAGCTTTGATTTCGAATTTTTTTTTTTAATTTGTTAGTCGTTTGAATTGGGTGTTGTTCCAATTTATTGAAAATATCAAAAGGAGTTCAAAATTTAAATTTGAAGTGATTTGGAGTAGATTTGAACAAAATTTGGGTTAAATTTCAGAAAAGACGTAAGGAAGAA